>JARGCV010000220.1:310000-910000 GCA_034064705.1 Bothrops alternatus
GCAGGGGGCTGGACTAGAAGACCTCCAAGCTCTATCCTATCCTATCCTATCTTATGCTATCCTATCCTATCCCATCCCATCCCATCCCATCCCATCCCATCCCATCCCATCCTATCCTATCCTACCCTATCCTAACCTTAGTTTGAGCAAGTTGGCCTACTTCCACCTCGGGATTCCAGTAGCAACCTATCCTATCCTATCCTATCCTATCCTATCCTATCCTATCCTATCCCATCCCATCCCAGCCCAGCCCAGCCCAGCCCAGCCCAGCCCAGCCCAGCCCAGCCCAGCCCAGCCCATCCTATCCTATCCCATCCTATCCTATCCTATCCTATCCTATCCTATCCTATCCTATCCTATCCTATCCTATCCTATCCTATCCTATCCTATCCTATCCTATCCTATCCTATCCTATCCTATCCTATCCTTAGTTTGAGCAAGTTGGCCTACTTCCACCTCGGGATTCCAGTAGCAACCTATCCTATCCTATCCTATCCTATCCTATCCTATCCTATCCTATCCTATCCTATCCCATCCCAGCCCAGCCCAGCCCAGCCCAGCCCAGCCCAGCCCATCCTATCCTATCCCATCCTATCCTATCCTATCCTATCCTATCCTATCCTATCCTATCCTATCCTATCCTATCCTATCCTATCCTATCCTATCCTATCCTATCCTATCCTATCCTTAGTTTGAGCAAGTTGGCCTACTTCCACCTCGGGATTCCAGTAGCAACCTATCCTATCCTATCCTATCCTATCCTATCCTATCCTATCCTATCCTATCCTATCCTATCCTATCCTATCCTATCCTATCCTTAGTTTGAGCAAGTTGGCCTACTTCCACCTCGGGATTCCAGTAGCAACCTATCCTATCCTATCCTATCCTATCCTATCCTATCCTATCCTATCCTATCCTATCCTATCCTATCCTATCCTATCCCATCCCATCCCAGCCCAGCCCAGCCCAGCCCAGCCCAGCCCAGCCCATCCTATCCTATCCCATCCTATCCTATCCTATCCTATCCTATCCTATCCTATCCTATCCTATCCTATCCTATCCTATCCTTAGTTTGAGCAAGTTGGCCTACTTCCACCTCGGGATTCCAGTAGCAACCTATCCTATCCTATCCTATCCTATCCTATCCTATCCTATCCTATCCTATCCTATCCTATCCTATCCTATCCTATCCTATCCTATCCTATCCTATCCTATCCTATCCCATCCCATCCCATCCCATCCCATCCCATCCCATCCTATCCTATCCTATCCTATCCTTAGTTTGAGCAAGTTGGCCTACTTCCACCTCGGGATTCCAGTAGCAACCACGTTTCCTCCACCCTCTCTTGTCTAACCAAGCGAAGACCCCAGGAGAGAGAGAAAGAAAAGGGGAAAGAAGGGAAGGGAGCATAAGAGCATTTCATGTACCCTTTTGAAGTGGATTCTCTTAGCATATCTGGGAAACCAGGGGCAGGCAGTCCTCAACTTACAGACACAGTTGGGATCAGGACTTTCGCTGTTCAGCAGGACAGTTGTGAAGTGAGTTGCACTCTCTTTTGTGATCTTTCCTTCCCATAGTTTGCGAAGGGAATAATTGCAGATGCTGAGCAAATCATGGTTGTTAAGAGCGAATCCAGCCTTCCCAATGGACTCGGCTTGTCGGAAACAAGCTGGAAAGTCAGAAATGGGGATCACACGACATTGCAGGATGTGGCAATTGTTGTAAAAAAAAAAAAGGAAAAAAAAGATGCCAGTTGCCAAGTGACCGTAGGGACGATGCAATGGTTGTCCGTGCAAGAACTGGTCGTAAGTCACTTCTTTCAGCCCTGTTGTAACTTCAAAAGGTCACTAAACTAATGGTTGTAAGTCAAGGACTACCTACATACAAAAACAATCAGACTAAACCAGGGGTTCTCAACCTTGGCAACTTTAAGACTTGTGGACTTCAACTCCCAGAATTCCTCAGCCAGCAAAGCTGGCTGAGGAATTCTGGAAGTTGAAGTCCACAAGTCTTAAAGTTGCCAAGGTTGAGAACCCCTGGACTAAGCAGAACCATCTCCCCCCCAAAAAAAATTTCATTATAAATCTCATTTCAGTTGAATTCTGGTAGCAACTTGTAAGGGTCCAAGTCCTTCTCCAACGCCTCCAAGTCTTTCCACAGCTTTGTGAAATGCTGCTCATATGAATGAAAATAATATTTTTAGCCTCCAGTGACACTTTGACAAATGTATTCCTAAGAGGATTCTTGGAAGTCAGTTTATATTTTTGATTTAGCTAAAACTGAGTGGCGTCTGTAGGGCGGAACTATGCCTGACAGTGAAAAATCAATATAGTTAGCACATCTTGTCCTATTATCTCCAAATCGGGGGCTAAAATCAAAGAGGATAGTCAATAGCTGGCATTGATTGCTGCATGTTAAAGAAGCATATGTCCTTCTGGGGTATGTCCCCATTGTTTGCTATTTATGAACACCAGGAATTAGACATTTTAAGCTTGCGGGCTGGATGAAGATTTATTATATTAAGTCTAGAATAGAACTGCGCTTGGCGGTGGAAGATCAATATATTTAGCATATATTTTACGTGTGCTCATGTAGGGACAGAAAATGCAATGCAATTTTGTTCTTAACTCTTGCAGGTAATACAGGGTTTTGTTTTGTTTTTTAAAAAAAAAATAAAATAAAGGTAGTCCTCAATTTATGACTGCATTGGAGCCTGCCCGTTACGGCTGTAAAGAGGATCACAATGCATTTTTACATTTTTATTTTATTTTATTTCAATAAGTGAACTCCGCGGTCACAGAGCTAATGCTGCAATTGTAAAACCAGCCCATTGTTTGCTATGGGCTGTTTTTAACCGAGGATAAGAAGTAATTGTCAGTTTTCGGCAAAAACGTCATAAAACACAGTCACATGACCATGGGATCCTGCAAATGCTGTAAATGTGGGCCGGTTGCTGAACACCGGACGTGGTCATGTGACTGCAGGAGGGGACTTTGGAACCAGGGGTTTTGGAACCAGGTCACAAGTACCTTGAGGGGTATTCATTGTAACTTTTGAACAGTCACTAAATGGCTGGTTACAAGTCAAGGGCTACCTGTAAGAAAAGATGCTTAAAAACTTTTTGCTGACCCACAGACTTCTCAGATTTGGGTTCTTGCCATTTAATAACAATAATAATAAAGTTGGAAGGGATCTTGGAGGTCATCTAGTCCAACCCCTTGCTCAGCCAGGAAACCCTACACCATTTTGGACAAATGGCTGTCCAGTCTCTTCTTAAAGACTTCCAGGGTTGGAGCATTCACCGCTTCTGGAGGCAGGTTGTTCCACTGGTTAATTGTTCTCACTGTGAGGAAGTTTCTCCTTAGTTCTAAGTTGCTTCTCTCCTTGATTCGTTTCCACCCGTTGCTTCTTGTCCTGCCTTCAGGCGCTTTGGAGAATAGCTTGACTCCCTCTTGAGGTAGGGACATATAAACATATAAACACAGTCACCTTAGAAGGTATAAAAAGTGGACTTCCACCAAGAATCTTATTTTCCACACATATTTCAAATAAGATTATAAGATTTCAAATAAGAATGAGCCGTAGTGTCACAGTGGCTGGAATGCAGCATTGCAGGCTAACTCTGCCCACAGTCTGGAGTTCGATCCTGACATGGCTCGAGATTGACTCAGCCTTCCATCCTTCCGAGGTCAGTAAAATGAGGACCCAGTTTGTTGGGGGACAATATGCTAACATTGTAAACTGCTTAGAGAGGGCTATAGACCACTGTGAAGCGGTATATAAGTTTAAGTACTGTTGCTGTTATGGGAAGATGAGGTAACATGCAGGAGCCTTTTTTCAAATAAGTGCCATGTCATTGTCAGGCGTTTGCAACCCCTCTGTGTAACTGGCATCCCTTTTCTGGAATTTTCCATGAGATTATCTTCCTCAGTGTTTAAAAGATACAGCAAGTAAATTTTCCTGCAGGAATGAGAGAAAAAGCACTATGTCCCGGAGGACTCCTAAAATTGGGAGACCCTCCTTGGTGGAAATGGCCCATTAAATATGGCTTCAGGTTTGCAGCCATGATGTCACTTTGATATGTTCATGGAAAAAAAAACCCCAAGAGCTAAGAACAAATGGCATTTGCTGAAGAAAGTTAGAAAGAATAAATCAAAAGAACGTTGGCACCAGCTGGCATTCAATAAGTAGGCCTATTTATACAACCCAAGTTCAAACCTTCTTGATGTTCATGTTCCTTCCTGCCCTACATAACAGATCGCTTGGGGACCCCTCTTTTGAGCTACTTGGCGTGCTTCCATCTGTGCCTCTGTACAGTCTTCAGATTTGCTTTTCTCTTATTTCTAACTGACTGTGAGACACAACTCTGACAGGAGCACATGGGATGCCCCAGGAGCACATGGGATGCCCCTTATGCCCTGTGGATTCCACGTTTAGATGTTAGCTTGGAATTGTTGCTAGGTACCTCAGATTGGCGACGGTGAAATCTCAACTGAAATTTGTCTTAGCCAGGATGTGGACATTGGAGTCCTTCAGAGGGCTGAGATTCTGCAGAGGCAGCTCATGAAAATTCAAACTTTTCCCTTATTTTCAGAAACATATTGCAATAAGGCTGGGAGGGATGTGTTTACTGATGACTTGTAACTTAAGAGAAACAAATTGACAGGTGGATTTGTGAAGCAGACCAGCCTTCCAAAGAGTGACTTATTCTGATCTCCAAAACAGAAGCCCAAACGCAGACCTTGGGGTCTGGTGTCGATCCATCCTCTGAGCAAAATGAAAAATTTAAAGTGTAACAGGAACAACAGGCACGTTAATGCACTTACTCACCCCCCCTGTCTTTTAAGTATGGGGTGACATCCACTAAAGTTAAGCTGGAATTAAAACTATGAATCAGATAAAACATTCTAGACTTCGACAATTCTGATACAAAAATCGAATTTTTTACCATCAAGTTTGGAATGGTTTACTTTTAGCTTGGAACAATTATTTGCACGCGTTAGGTTACAACTGAAACTAAAGAAGTCATTTACCAGTAAAACGTTACTGTGTACAATTTTGTATGCAGTTGTTGTTGTTAGTTGTGAAGTCGTGTCCGACCCATCAGGACCCCATGGACAACGTTCCTCCAGGCCTTCCTGTCCTCTACCTTCTTCTGGAGTCCATTTAAGTTCATGCCTCCTGCTTCAGGGACTCCATCCAGCCACCTCATTCTCTGTCGCCCCCTTCTTCTCTTGCCCTCAATCTTTCCCAGCATCAGGCTCTTCTCCAGGGAGTCCTTCCTTCTCATTAGATGGCCAAAGTCCTTGAGTTTCAACTTCAGGATCTGGCCTTCTAAAGAGCAGTCGGGATTGATCTCCTCTAGGACTGACTGGTTTGATCGCCTTGCAGGCCAGAGGACTCGCAGGAGTCTTCTCCAGCACCAGAGTTCAAAGGCCTCCATTCTTTGGCGCTCAGCCTTTCTTAGAGTCCAACTTTCACAGACATACATTGCAACAGGGGAAACCATGGCCTTGGCTATACGCACTTTTGTTGGCAGGGTGATGTCTCTGCTTTTTAATATGCTGTCTAGATTTGCCATAGCCTTCCTCCCCAGGAGCAAGCGTCTTTTAATTTCTTGGCTGCAGTCCCCATCTGTGGTGATCTTGGAGCCCAGGAAGATAAAATCTGTCACTACCTCCATTTCTTCCCCATCTATTTGCCAGGAATTGAGAGGGCCGGATGCCACGATCTGGGTTTTCTTAATGTTGTATGCGGTATCTAACTCTAAAAACAAACGTTGTAGTTCTAAGCTATCCAAACCAAGAATTTTAAGCCTAGTAGTGTAGGGTATTCTATTTTGGCTGCAAGACTTTTCTTGCAAAATACTCCTGAACTCACTCACTTGTATTAATGTATTAATCTTGTTTGTGGTTTGAGGGGTTTATTTACTAACTCTCACATAGGAGGTGGAAAGTCCCCCTGATATTCTGCTGTAGAAAAAGAAGTTTTGCGCATCGTTCCTGCTGCTCCTTTCTGCCAGCTAAGCTGTTTCCTTCTGGGGGGGGGGAAGGGGAGGGAGGGGCAGGGAAATTGGGAGGACAACAGTTAAATTGGATTTGATCAGAGCTCACACTGAGCACTTGAAAAGCCTCCAGCATAATGAACACTCCAAACTACAAATCTATTTAGTTATGCGGTGTGTGGAACGGAAAGAGAAGATGAGGAGCAGCCTGACTCCCCACACAGAGCACCCTGGTTGTGTGGACTGGGGACAGAGGCTGCACAAGTAGGTTGGATCCAACGGCAGAAAAAGCATCTTTGCCACCACAGTCAGGATTGTGAACGTGATACGTCTCACCCGTGCTTTTTTTGCAATGCAGGCAGTCCTCAGCATACGACTCAAATCGGGATGAGAATTTCCATTGCTAAGTATGGTGGTTCCGTGAGTCGTGGCTGATTTTTATGCCTTCCCCCCCCCCAGAGTTGTTAAATGACTCATGCTTGTCTGAAGTTGTAAATCACCTTTTTTCAGTGTCACTGTGACTCTGAACGGTCGCTAAACAAATGGAGCCGGCAAGTGATGTTTAAGAGGAGTTTAATTTTTTTTTAATATAAAATTCTTTTATTAAAACAATCAACATTGAACATAAAAAAACATATTGTGCAGCAATCATCATGGCACCTGATATACAATACTAGGTATTAGTCACTGAAAACGTCTGAATTAGTAAGCCTTGTTCCACCCCTCGCGTCTAGCCTCAACTATACTCCTGTTACACTTTGTTTGATTGGTGTTTTTCTTATCTGGTTCCATATTAATTTTTTAAAGGAATTTTTTTTTAAAGAAAAAAGCCCTGCTTGCTGAAAAGGCGCTTTGGAAGAGGCGTGCATGTGTGAATCGCTTGCGATGGCAGTTCTTTTGGCAGCAAGCTGAAGCAAGTCACCCCAGCAGCCCAGGGGCTGGGAAACTTTTTTTTTTTTTTCCATTTCTCTTGCAAAGTGACAACTGCTTGTAACCTTCCAAATTAGCCCCAGCAAACTCCTTGGCCTCCCGTGCAGGTTGTGATGGCCCGGAGAACAGCTGTGCCCTGCTGGCGGCTCTTGTTTGTTTTAGCAAAGCTTCTGCAAGAGACATCGGTGATGCAATAAACTCAGGCTTTCAGTGCCTCAGCTCTCCGTCTCCTTGAAAATTGAGAAGATGCTTGAAAGAAAACCAATCTGATTCCCTTTAGCGAACTGACAATCTGCCCTCCTTGAGCACCACCTGCTTTTCCTTCACCGTGTTTTCTCCCATCTACATGGCTGGAAATGTGCCCTGTTGTTTCCCCTGCATTTCTTTTAACAAGCATTTAACAGCCAAGCAAGGACGCTGGAATTAAAAGACAGTTAGAAATAATTAATCGCATGCATGAACTACTTTTTTTTTCTCTCTCTCTCTCTTACATCTGGAAAAAGCAATTAATCTTTTTCAATCTTCATGGAAAAGATGAAGAGAATTGAGTGAAGAGTTGAGCAGGGACATCAAAAGGAATATATATATATATATATATATATATATATATATATATATATATATATATATATATATATATATATATATATATATATATATATATATATATATATATATATATATATATATATATATATATATATATATATATATATATATATATATATATATATATATATATATATATATATATATATATATATGTAGGTCTTTGGTTCTTCGGGTTTTCTCCCACGTAGAATTTGAAGTGTCTTGGCGACGTTTCGATGAAGTCTCATTCATCATCTTCAGGCTGGTGCTTTTGGCTTCTGCTTCTAGGAGCAATGTGTGGTCTAAGCTGTTTTTTCCTTTTAACTGCCAGTGGGGGTTTGAACTGATTGGCTGGGAGCTTGGCTATGTTCTGATTGGTTAGGGGCTTGGCTGTGCTCTGATTGGCTGGGGGGTTGGCTGTGCTCTGATTGGCTGGGGGGTTGGCTGTGTTCTGATTGGCTGGGGGAGTGTTCTGTTTGGGTGGGGGCTTTGTTGTGCTGGAGAGGTTCAAAGTGGCCAATGTTGCAGCTCTGGTCTGGCTCCTGGTCTGTGGTCTTGCCTCATCATTGGTGTGGGTTTGGGTTTGCTTTTTGCGTGGATGTGTGGAGGTGGCATCCTGTGTGTTTCTGGTGTCAATCTTTGTGTTAGGAATACGTTTGTCAATAAGGGCGGGTTTCCAAATGGCTGGTAGGCGGGAGGTATCATCTCATTTGTTCATGCTGTGGGGGCGTTTTTCTATCTCAATGGCTTCTCTGATTATTCTGTTATTAAAATGTTCAGTTTTGGCAATTGTTCTGGTCTTTTTGAAATCAATTTCATGTCCTGTGGCTTTAAGGTGTTGGACCAGGGAAGAAGTTGGTTCCTCTCTTTTGACTGAGTTTTTGTGTTCTTCAATGCGTGCATTTATCCTTCTGTTGGTTTGTCCAATGTATGTAGTGGGGCAAGCAGTACATGGGATTTCGTGCTCTAGGAGCACGAAGCCGAAAACACCAGCCTGAAGATGACGAATGGGACTTCGTCGAAATGTCGCCAAGAGACTTCCAATTTTACGTGAAATAAAACCCAAATAACCAAAGACCTACATATATAGATATATATATTAGATTCTTCTCCAATCAACTTCCACCTCACTCCAAAAGCAAAAGGTTTGCAATTCATCTAGGCAGGATGAGTAGATCTCAACAAGGGGCATTATAGCATTTATAGATAGAAGCCAATTTCACTGCATGTCTGGCTGAGATATAGTGTTGCCATCATCTCAAAAGAAGACTCAGTTGAGCCTCGGCCATTTTGAAATGCAGGAAGTAGGGGAAAAGAGAGTCATAGCAGATACACATAAAATCATGCAGGGTGGATTTTGTATTGGAATTAAGGATCCATCCCTTAGAATGAACTTGGTGGGGATTTAGGACCCTCTTTTTCACACCATGTAGAATTAAATCGTGACCTTCCCTGCTTTCGGGCCAGAGGTCAGCAAACAAAATTGGGCGGTTGTAAAAGTGGATTGCACAGATTCATGGCAGGTCAGATTATCAATGGGTTTTTTTAGTGCTTCTGGGATCAGAGATAGCAGCACTATTGTGGAACAATAGTGGGGGCAGCCATCAAGCCCCTAGCCATAGTTGTGAATGTTCTGAAGGCAGCTGGTTGACCAATGTGTGTTGCAAGATGTTGACCCAGATGTGATCTTGGCCTGATCTAACAAGTCTCATCTTATGTTCTGTTGCGCAGAACAAGGAATGAAAACTTCGTTTGTAACTTCCTAGCCATGTCTGTCTTATTGGTAGTCTTTGTTCTTTTTTTTTAAAATGTGATTTTTTTTTTGCCATGTTGTCTAGTTGAGCTCTCTGCAGATTTTGTGGAACTGCATGAAGTTTAGGAAGCAAGCTAATCCTTTGCCCAAAACAGAGTCTAATTTAGGCGATGAGAGAAGCAGTGAGTTTGTAGCTCATCTCAGATTTGAATAATTTGGTGCAAGATAGGGATGCTTGACGAAGGAAAGCCTTAATGAAGGGGAAAGGAAAAGAACTGAACGAAAAGCAAGAAGCAGGATATTGCTGGTGAATTCCTTCCTGCAAGAATCCCTCGTGAAAGTGGAGAAAGCCTCATTTCGCACCACTGTTCCACCCTGGAATGCTGAAATTCTAGATGAACGTGCCTCTGGGTTCATTCACATTGACCCCAGAGACTGGCCACATTTCTTAAGCATGCTCATCTTCAACCTGTTGCCTCCTATATATGTTGAACTTGTGTTCCGGTCATCTTCAGTGCCATATCGTATTGCCTGACTGATTGATCAGTTGACCATACCAAGAAACAATAAACATCAAGCCACACTAATTTTTGAATAAATTGTGAAAGATAACATTAGTGGGGTCCATGGTGCCATCTGAGCTTGGTTGTTTTCTTTCAGATGTTTCATTATCCAACTACATAATACCATCCACGGGGTTTGCTCTCTGCTTATATACAAGGAGCTCATTCTGCCAGCTGTTGTAGGAGTATCCCTGGTGGTTCCTTGATTAGACTACTGTTTACTGTTTGATTGTTAGTCTGGGTTGGTAATTTCTTGATTGGGGTATTGATTACTGCTTGATTGTTGATAAGATAAAATAAAATGAAGATGAGATAAAATAAGCCTGGTGCAGTGGTGGATTTCAAATACCTGAACAACCAATTCTATTACGTGATGCAGGCCTGGGCCTCCAATGCCTAGAACGGACTTCTGGAAGTGGCATCAGCACACTTCTGGTGGGCCATTCTAGGTCTGGGAGGTGGCATGGATGCTGTGCCTCTATCTTAACAGCACCAGGTTGAGACAGGGGAGAGGTAGACCTGCCTTTTAGTCTTTGTTCATCCTCCAGTGCTGACCGACATCAGCCCTTCCCTTCAAACTGCTTCAGCGAAATGGTCCCAAGGCCTTTATTCCAGCCAGGCTGTGGGCATTCCCCACCCTTTCTTCAATCCCAAATTCCCTGCGAATGGCTCCTGGGCCTCTCCGTCTCACCTTCTCCACTCTCTCCCCTCCCCCCTCCTAGGGCGTCCCTGTGGAGCTCCTGCGTGGTTCTTCCCCTCCTGGCACTCACCTGGATGTCGGCTGTGCTTGCCATGACTGACCGGCGCTCCATCCTCTTTCAAGTTCTGTTTGCCGTCTTCAACTCGGTGCAGGGCTTCGTCATCATCACCGTCCACTGCTTTCTGCGCAGAGAGGTGGGTGTTTAGAGTTGTCGGCTTGCTGGATGTTCATTGGGGATGGAGGTGCTCCTGGGATGTACTCGAACAGGCCAATCCTGAGAATGGGGATGGGCAGAACAAGTCACTGACAGTTTATACAATTTGCCCAGTCCAGCCCATTGTTAAGCCCACTTTCTCAAAACTTGATTCATAACTTAATCAAACTTACTGTGGGCTTGTGCCACAGGGTAACACACACACACACACACACACACACACAAACACGGTTTTCCAAGCTTTACAAAGCAGCCATCAAGGTTTTAACTGATTTAGTTAAGGGTGTTGGCCACAGGCACGAACCAGACAAAAACGAAAACAAATTTGTTTTGCCTTTTGTCAGAAAATCAACACTGCCACCTTAGAAAATAAGTTCCTATATCAAGGGTATGGGAAATGTAGGCTATGTCCATTACTGCATTCCCAAGCCTCTCCCTGGTCACTTACCAGGTTCCCTGCCCCACCTGAACTAAAAGATAAAAACTGAGCATCATATTTGTTCACAGTAATGCTTGTCCTGAATTCCATACTGTAATGGGAACCCCAACAGGAAGACTGGCCTGGAAAGAGATCCACAATATGCATTCCAAATTCCAGATGTGTCATCGTCTCAGAAATGTTGCTTAATCCTGTATGACCACACTCCCCATTTTGTTGCTCACAAAAAAGGACGATGAAATGGGAGACAGCATTTTTCCTAGTTCTGCCATGACATTTTTCAGTTCTACAAAACATTATATATGAAGGCTCCCTGTAGAGAAGAGATCCTGAGCAAAGATAATTCTAGATCTCTGTTCTGAGTGGACTTCCCAGTTGTCCTGCCTCCATGCAAAGGAATTTGCTGTGGGAGGTATTTGTATCCTGAAACATGGGAAAACAAACCTAAATATAACCATCACAATGTTATCGCTGCCTGGAGCAGATAACACCTGACTGCCCTTTTAGAATTCAGAAGCTAAGGAGGTTAAAAAATGGGGGGTCTCCAAGACAGATTGGAAAAAAGAAAAACAGCACTCTGGAATAAGACTTTATCAAACCACTTCAATATTGTGATCAAGAAAACTACCCAGAAATGTCCATGAAATCCCCATCAGTTGAGGTTGACCTAATGGAGACTTCAGCAACAATAATTTATTTTCACCTTTGGTCAGAAAATAAATGTGCTGAAGCTATCCAACATCTGAAAAAGAGAATTGCCTTCGGAGCAGGAAGCATTTCATGCAGTGAAATCAATTGAGCTAAATGCCATTGTCTGCTCAATATTCCCCGCCACGTTTGAAGCAGGCAAATTGGGTCCAATATTTGGGCAAATTCCTCTGTGAAAATGAAGAACTGCTGTAAGGATTTCTGCAGGACAGGTTCTCCCTTAGCAGTGACCGTCACATTGTTCCTAAAGACATCCAGGCCAGGAAACCCATCCTGTTGTCTGCCCTGAATGGAGGAAAAGTGGCCTGTAGAGAGCAGGACCAGACAGTTGCATGCTGTCCTTGGCCAATTCACAACTTAAAAACCTTCTAAGAATTTTACTGAATTCTCTTATCGGTTGAAAGAAAATATGACAGCAATTTCTCCTCCGTTCAGTTGAAAGAGGCCCAATGGAAAAGAGTGCAGGCGATAGCTTGAGTAACTTTCAAGAGGCCCCATCTTTCGCTCAAATTCTCCATCAGTCAGCCCCGTTAATGGCCATCAGGTACATGGAAGAAGATGGATTCTCCTGTCCTTTGACCTACTGTATGCTATGTCTTCCCTGCTTCATCCATCTGGGCTCTGAAGGCTGGAATCCCTTTTCCCCTGCCCTATTTCTCTTAGTGTGAGTCGTAAAGCAATGTTTCTCAATCTTTGCAGTTCAATAAGTGAGCACTGCAACTCCCAAAATTCCCAAACCACCATACCTTAAGATATGTGGACTGCATGCTGGCTGGGGGAATTCTGGGAATTGAAGTCCACACATCTTAAAGTTACCAAGGTTGAGAAGCACTGTCCTAAAGCCTATGGAGACTCTCAGTCATCCAGATCATGCTTTTTCAGGAGGCTTCACCCTCATTTGCACTACTCAGCCTGCTGTCCTCTGCTGTCCCCCCCCATCCCTTTAGGGAAGATAAAAGCAACACCTTCAGCCCAGTTCTTGGATGATTTGTGGGGGAGGGGGAGTGAAATGGATATTTTCTAGAGGTTTATGGAATCTTTTTATCTTATAGAAAAACCAGTTTTTCACATGGGGAGAAATGTGCGGTTGAAAGCATCCATTCCATCCTTGCAATCCTTCCAACCAATAATTGGGCCACAAATGGTGGTGCCATTGGTCATTTTCCCTACATCCTTGGCAGCCTGCCTAACAGAAGATATCAGCTCCGAAAACCCTTCCCAAACTCAGCCAGAGGGAGACACGAGAGTAGGATCCTTTTGCAGACCCCTACGTTCCCTTCATACATGGACTTTTCTGTGTTAGGGCAATAAGAGAACGGTCTGGTATCCTGCCAAGGTCAATTGGCTGCTCTCTCTTGAACCCCAAACCAGGAAATCTCTTTGCAAGCCATTCACACCCCTTTCCGCCTCGTTTCCTCTTTTCCATAGAAGTTGGACACAGGTGCTATCTAGGGTTAACTTTGGAAATGAGTCCGACTTTATCTTCCAGAACCTAAATAGAGAAAATAGGCAGTGGAGAAAGAACATTGTGTTATAAAGACTTGGGGGTCAAATGATCTGTCTGTCTCCTGCAGGTCCAGGATGTGGTGAAATGTCAGATTGGCGTGTGTAAAAGTGACGAAAATGAGAATTCGCCAGATTCCTGCAAGAACGGGCAAGTCCAGATCATGGTGAGTGAGTGTGGGCTGTGTTGTGAGAAGAGAAGAGACAAGGTAGAACCACTGTAGATGCACAAAAGGTCAGAGTCTTATGCTACAGGCTACGGGGGTTAAACAGAATTGTGCACCTTGAGGACCTAGGATTGAGTATATCCCCCACAAGATCTTCAGGAAAAGATGACAATATGCTGTTGTATTATCCTACCAGTACATAACTGGGGAATTGTTTGGATTGTATTTAATTTTAACCCCATTTAAATGTGGATGAAAACCTATGTTGTCTCTTTCTTCTCACATTCTGGGGAGAGAAAAGTTCCTTGAGGACGAGTTGGAAAGCTCAGAAGACTAAACCTTTGGTCCTAGTGACCCGCCCAGATTAGATCCTGCAGCATGTGTAGTTGTCCAGCCCCATCAAAGGCTGAGGATGGTCCTTAGGTGGAAAAAATTGCATATCTTTCTCTTGCAGCCCTTCAAAGCCAGCACTCCTGGCCTTGCTTTGATCTCTTCCCAGCTCTCTCCATGCCCACATTTCATCCAAGTGAGGAGAATGGGCAGACGTGACTGTCTCAGTCTGCCACTGCCCCGTGGCAGCTCACAGATCCTTGGATGTTAAACATTAACTGTTGTGGATCTGTGCGAAGTGTGTATTGTCAATAGAAGCCTTCCACAGGCCTTCAACCTACACACATACTGTGGTTATGGCTGTGTTACCAGTTGCATATGTGTGGAATTACTGAACAGTTCTATTATGATCAATCAATTTTCCTAATGTTCAAAGAACTCCAGGTATGTCATCCAAATTATCTTTATGTGTGCTCTTAAAGATAGAGCTGACAGCAAAGGGGAAGAGATGATATTCATGACTTTGACCTAGTTCATGACTGAGGTTTTTTGGTCTTCATGTGCCTTGAGTGAAGCCAGTTGCAATGGTTTATATACTATGATTTATTTCTTAATGCATGTGTAAACCCAGCCATTCATTAAACCAACTGTTGTCCTACATTTTTCATGATGCTTGGTTTGACTTCATATTTGGGAGAACACAGCCATTGCACATGTTAAATTATGGATTATAAGATAATGTGGAAAGCTAGACATTTTGAAGGTAGTCAACAAAACCATGACAAAAAAAGAAATCCAGAATGCAGTATGTGAACCCCGTGAAGAGCTAATAAGATCAAACTTAGCTGAGATTAAACTAAGAGGTTCCAGACTCACAGCACACATGTGTGTTTGTTTCAAGCTGTGATCTGGTTGGCCTTTCTTATGAGATAGGCTTTGTCATTTTGGCCGGGCACATGTCCATTTGAGGACACCTTGATGTCAGTTTTGTGCTGATCAGTCATCAAATATTAACTCGGCTATTGGGGGCTCAGCCAAGCACACATAATATCACCATTTGAACTTGGCTTTCCAAATAGACTATCTACTTAAACATGCAAACAGTGTTGGGGATTTGTTCCAATAGGACAGAGCTTAAAACATGTTGGTCATTCCAATATAGGGACTGATGGGAACTTATAACAACTCCTTATTTCTTCATTTTTATCCTAGGACCACACTTGTAGGTGGGATGGTAATCCATGCTGAGTACTCCTTATCTCAGTAAATTAGCAACTACCAAACAAACAAGCAAGCAGAAGGGCTGCAAAACACATTCATTTGCATTTAATTGTTACTTTGTTTGTTTCTGGGGTGGGTTTTGATTTATTTTCTTAAATCATCCCCCTTCTTCAGCTTTGCTGTAGGTTGGGTGGTGAGTAGCATCCAGTGTTGGTAATCAACCCACTCACAGTCTTACATTGAAACCTGAGGATCAGAACTTGTTTTGAATTCCTGTTGTTCATTAGGGCAGAATATTCAGAACAATGAAGAAAGGAGATTTTTGTTTGGTCCCAAGATTTTTGACAAAAATATTATACAAGGTGCTCGATGAACAAGCTCCAAACACTCAGAACAGCCATTCAGAATATCTTGTGCACCCTTATTTTTTTTTCTTATCCCAAAAATAATTTAATCAATAAGGAAAGTCCAAATGAAGTAATATAATCAAATCTTCTTTGCTATCCATGATGCATTCATTTCTCCACCCCACCTTCTTCTCTTCTCTTCTCTTCTCTTCTCTTCTCTTCTCTTCTCTTCTCTTCTCTTCTCTTCTCTTCTCTTCTCTTCTCTTCTCTTCTCTTCTCTTCTCTTCTCTTCTCTTCTCTTCTCTTCTCTTCTCTTCTCTTCTCTCCTCTCCTCTCCTCTCCTCTCCTCTCCTCTCCTTCTCCTTCTCCTTCTCCTTCTCCTTCTCCTTCTCCTTCTCCTTCACTTCTCTTCTCTTCTTCTTCTTCTCCTTCTCCTTCTCTTCTCTCCTCTGCTCTCCTCTCCTCTTCTCCTTCTCATTCTCTTCTCTTCTCTTCTCTTCTCTTCTCTTCTCTTCTCTTCTCTTCTCTTCTCTTCTCTTCTCTTCTCTTCTCTTCTCTTCTCTTCTCTCCTCTTCTCCTTCACTTCTCTTCTCTTCTCTCCTTCTCCTTCTCCTTCTCCTTCTCCTTCTCCTTCTCCTTCTCCTTCTCCTTCTCCTTCTCCTTCTCCTTCTCCTTCTCCTTCTCCTTCTCTCCTCTTCTCCTTCTCCTTCTCTTCTCCTTCTCCTTCTCTTCTCTTCTCTTCTCTTCTCTTCTCTTCTCTTCTCTTCTCTTCTCTTCTCTTCTCTTCTCTTCTCTTCTCTCCTCTCCTCTCCTCTCCTCTCCTCTCCTCTCTTCTTCTCCCTTTCTCCCCCTCTTCCTGTGTTTTTATAGACAGATTTTGAAAAGGATGTTGACCTGGCGTGTCAGACAGGTGAGGGCCTCTCTCTTCCTTCCTGTGTGAGAAAAAGAGGGTTTGACTGTGGAATGATCTTACTGCATGATGGAGAAGGGACCAGTTGTACTCCTTTCCCAGGGTGTAAAAGAAACTCAAGGTATTTTAGAATTGTGGAAGGCTAGGAGGTCAGGATTTGATGGGTTTGAACATATGGTGCAAAAAGAAGGACGTAGGTTGCAAGAGAAGGAGGCTTCCAGTGCTAAGCTCAGCCAGCGGAAGTCTCATGGTATGCCCATGTTAGGCTATGTACTGTACACATGTACCGGTAATTACTACTGTCCAGTCCAATTTCTCTTTCCTTTCCCCATTATCTTCCATACCAACAATTCAGCCTGAAACTAATACCAATATTATGCTGAAACCAGTTCTACAATTTGTCCAATTTTTGTCTTCCCCTTCCATTTTATCCCCTTAACTTTAATGGTTAAGATTACTTAACCCTTAACCCTTTATGGTTAAGATTACTTTCAAATGTCACAAAGCTCGTTTTCAGCTGACTGTATGGTTGAAAGACTCAGAAGAAGCCACCAAAAAGAGGAATTATTTTCTTTGACTTCCCTCTGCCACTTTTTCTGGCTGCCCACTCTTTCCCAGTTGGGAAAGTCTCTAAGATGGGGAAAGAGAGACAAAACCTGGAAAAATGGAGGATACAGCATCACGCCTTGCCCCTTTTGTGGATCTGTAGGTGTGCCTCTCATAAAAGATGGTGTACATCATTGGTCCTTAACCTTTTTGAACGAATCGCCCCCTTGAGCCAATGAGGAAGTTGTCATCGCCCCCCCCCTTCCCCAACACAACCTCTCAATCACAACATAGGAAATGATTCTTCAATTTATGCAAACCCTTCTTTTGTTTTCTTTAAAATGGCCATCAGGACATATCGATGCAAATCATTTATTTCCAGTCTTTCCCCCACATCTACCATATTCTGGCCAATGGCGCGGCCACTGTATGGGCAGAGGCTGCTGCGCAATGCGCATGAAGATAAGCGATGCGTCTTCACATATGTACGGCGTTCTGTACCGGAGCTAGCTGGAGGAACATTTGAAAACACAATTCAATCCGCTAATAGCGAGCGATCTGATGTTTTTATACGACAGATATACAGCGATTCACTGTACGAAAAAGTCTCAAAAGGGTCCCACAAACTTCTCACTCTATCGCCCCCATATCGCCCCCTTTTCGTTCCATCGCCCCCCTGAAAAATGAAATCGGCCCCTGGGGGGCAATATCGCCCAGGTTAAGAACCACTGGTGTACATCATCTAGCACAGGGGTTCTCAACCTTGGCAACTTTAAGACTTGTGGACTTCAACTCCCAGAATTCCTCAGCCAGCAAAGCTGGCTGAGGAATTCTGGGAGTTGAAGTCCACAAGTCTTAAAGTTGCCAAGGTTGAGAACCCCTGATCTAGCAGATTATCTATTCTGGGGAGGAGGCACTTGCCTGGAGGTGTGATGGTGCAATGGAAGACAAGGCCATTCAGGCAAGGACAGCCCTTGACTCTCTCCTAAGTGCAAGGGTGCTCAGAAGAATCCTGCCAAAATTCTCATTTTCTTTCTCTTTCGTGCAACAGAATGAGAATTGGTAGACGGGAGAAGCAGATTTGTTTTCCCTTGCTAGCACTGCTTATTATTGAACTCAGAAGAACTTAATAGTTTTGCTCAGCTCCACGTTTCAGGGTTCTCCACTCCTTCCTTAAACCATCAGATTTCCAGTCTCAGAAAAATCCCATTTCTCTGTACCTAGGGCACTGTGACTTCGGTTAGGTGAGACAGGTACACTCCTACCTTTCCTAGAAAAGCTTAAACATAGAAAGCATTCCTGGAGAACTCCTTGACAAATTGCCAAAGCACTGGGAGTTTTGTTTCAGAAGCTGTCTAACCCCTCCTCCCTTCCTCTCCTCTCCCAGTCCTCTTTAAAGAGGTTAACACGTGCAACCCAGCTACCATCACCAGCACATTGTCGCGCATCTCCCTGGATGGTGATGAGGATCCAAAGCTCAACACCAGCTCCGAAGGTGGCCTGGGCTTCTCCACCCTCCCTGGGAACATCCCGCCCACTTCCATCCTGGTCCAGATGCCACAAATGACACACAACGTGGTGAAAGGGCTGAAGGAGCTCAGCGACCCCCCTGCCAAGAAGGACGTTAACGTGGATGTGTCCCATGGGCCGGTCTACCTGTGCAGTGACAGCAACCTGCGGCAACTGGATTATGGTTGGCTGCACTCTCAGGAGGCTTCCCTGGAGAGCAATTACATGGTGCTTCCCCGGAGGACGGTGAGCCTTAAGCCTTTTGGCAGGGAAGAAGGCAAACTCAACATCAAGTTGGACGAACCTCCAGGCCCGCCTCAGGGCCGGCCATCCATGGAGGCCAAGGCTTACCCCAGCTTTGCCTCCATGGACCACCTCAACATGAACTTGAACCAGCCCTATGGGACAGTCAAGCACCCATACAGCCTTCAGTTCAAGCAACACCCCACGGTGCGGCAGATCCTGGCCTCAGAGTTGTCCGAGCGAAGCCGTAGCATGCCGCGCACTGTGCCCGGTTCGTCCATGAAAGTGGGCTCCCTGGAGGTAAGCGTCACCCTGGGTCTGCCCAGGCTTCTTGGGCGTTGCATCGAAGCAAGGGCAGCTGATCTCTCTGGCCTGACCAGAGCTTTAGGCTCCTGAATTTGCTTGTGCAAGCATGAAGTCCGTAAGTGGCCGGAGCGGGGTGGGGTGGGGTAGAAATTGGAGATAGTCCTTGACTTGTGATCGTAATGGAGCCTGCCCATCCCAATCGTAAGTTGGGATGATCATCAAATGGATTGATATTTATGACCCTTTTTGCAGGGGTCACTAAGCAAGTGCCTGGTTGTTAAACAACACCAGTGGTTCGCCATGGGCGTGGTTTTGTCCAAAAATCAGAAGCAAAACCATCATAAAACGCAATCACATGATGGCTTGATGCTGCCAATGGCCAAAACTTCAGTCCAGTTGCCAAGTGGCTGAAAGTCAGTCACATGGCCACAGGGGAGGTGGCCATTGGTACTTCCCATCTGGGCTTGTAAGCAACTTCAAAAGGTCGCTAGGCAACCAGTTGCAAGTCAAGGATTACCGGTCACTAACCTAATGTGGCAGGATGAAAGGGCTGCAGAATCCCGAGTGGGTTATTCTTTGAGCTGTTAAATACTTCTGCATGCTTGCTGAGAGGTAAGTCCAACTGAGTTTAACTTGATTTATTTCTGCTTAGGTGCACGTTGAATGCTTAACTTTTCATCCTCGTCCTCAGTCCACGATGAGAAATTGCCACAGAAACATTTTTTACTCTGATACCATCATATTTTCCAATGCTTCTTAGCTTTTTCCTGCAACTGGTGCAGGATCCAAAGTTGATAGGGGAAACTTCTTCCTGTTTCCTTCCCCAGATGTTCCATTAACTATGATTTTATCCTGACTTAAGATACTGGTGATGAAAAGGACCATAAGCTATATCGGTTGTAACAAGAAATTGTAGTTTAGGATAGTATGACAGCCATGAAACATAATGTTGGACATTGAAAAGAATGGCAACTGTTCTCAGCACCTAGAAATACAATATCTTTATGAAAAAAGGTTTTCCAATCCAGACATCTCCTCCCAATGTCAGGTTTTCCATGTGCAAAGCTTTCCCGTGTATTTTATGTAAAGTAGTATACATCACACGAGTTTTTCCTCATCGGCTGCATACGTTGGTTCTGAAAATGCTATAAATGCATTGGATGTGCACAGGTGACCATGATGGGGAGAGGTGGCAGTTGCAACATGTGGATCTGCATAAGGAAATTCAGGAAAAAAGTGGTGTCTGAATGTATAAAAATTGATATTGGAGCCCAAGGGGGTGTTAGCATACGAGGTGATATGTGCACACCTTTGAAATCATCTGTCTGATTAAAATGCTTTGACTGGACAAAGCTGGACAAGTCCTCTGCAACTCAAACTTATCCTGGGATTGCTAAATTAACACTTAATGGCTTTCTCCCCAAAGGCTCTGGAAGAGCTGTGGTGAAGGTCCAAAGCAGTGTTTTTCAAGCTTGGCTCCTCTAAGTTGTGGATTTGTCAGGCATAAGCTAAAGACGACCGAGTGAAATCCAAATGAATCCAAATCTTTATTTGCTTACATCTAATAGACAGAATCTTGCCAGAGTGAAGCTGTTACCTCCTCATCTAATAGATATACTGTATCCTGAACCTTTTCTTCCTCCCACCATCCAGTTTAGGACTGGGCTGCCTCTTGTTTCCAGGTCCTCTCTGGAATGTGTTGCCTCCTCCCTGGTTGACCGCAGTCCTCTTGCCACAATTCTCCCCCACTCCTTCTCCCATTCCAGATTCCATCACAGAACCTGGACTCCCAGAATTCCCCAGAGAGGCTTGCTGTCTGGGGAATTCTGGAAAATTGAGGTCTACGTAGGTTAAAAGTTGCAGAAGTTGAGAAAAAAAACTGCTCTAAAGGCTGCCTCTTTCAATAATGCTAGCCACATTTTATTAGAAACAGAAGGTATGGCCATGAGTGGAAAGGGAAAAAAAATATATCACAGATTCATAGACCTCAGCCGTCCCCATGAGTTGGCCAGCCAATCTCAATTTGAAAGCTGCAACAAAGGGGAAATCTACCCAGTGGTGGGATTCAAATAGGTCAGGGGTTCTCAACCTTGGCAACTTTAAGACTTGTGGAGTTCAACTCACAGAATTCCTCAGCCAGCAAAGCTATGGTTGCCTGGGCAACCAAAACTTAGCCACCGGTTCTGCTGAACTGGTGCGAACCAGCTGGAGATCCCACCACTGAGTCTACCATAATTTATAATAATATAATAATAATAATAAAGTTGGAAGGGACCTTGGAGGTCATCTAGTCCAACCCCCTGCTCAGGCAGGAAACCCTATACCATTTCAGACAAATGGCTGTCCAGTCTCTTCTTAAAAACTTCCAGGGTTGGAGCATTCACCGCTTCTGGAGGCAAGTTGTTCCACTGGCTAATTGTTCTCACTGTCAGGAAGTTTCTCCTTAGTTCCAGGTTGCTTCTCTCCTTGGTTAGTTTCCATCCATTGCTTCTTGTCCTGCCTTCAGGTGCTTTGGAGAAGAGCTTGACTCCCTCTTCTTTGGGGCAGCCCCTGAGATACTGGAACACAGCTATCCTGTCCCCCCTCGTCCTTCTCTTCGTTTAACTAGACATACCCAATTCCAGCAGCCGTTCCTTATATGCTTTAGCCTCCAGTCCCCTGATCATCTTTGTTGCTCTTCTCTGTACTCTGTATTTCAGGCAGCCGGTTCCACTGTGGAGTGCTTTCACTACCCTGGCAGTTCATCTCCCATTCAACTTGAATCTTCTTCCTTTTCATTTCAACCATTTGGCCTGTGTCCCCCTCTAGGTTTTGTTAGAGAAAAACCCGAGCCTTCGTGCATGTGACAGCCTATTAGCGACTTAGACACCCTCACAATATTTCCCTTTGGTCTTCCTTTTTGCAAGCTGAATGTGGCCAGCACCTTGAACCCTCCTTTGTCTGCTGGGAGTTCCAGATCAGCATGGTGACTCTCCTCTGAGCTTGCTTCAAATCCTCTGTGCCCTTTTTAAACAAGGAGTGCCCAGAACTAAGAGACAAGGACCCCAGGTGTAGAACTAATCAGTGCAGAGCTGAATGCCAGGCCCCCAAGAATCAAGACAAAGACACGGAATTTTATTTTCTCGCCATTTTGAACCAGGAACCTATCATATAAACCCAAAGCAGGTTTACTACTACTTCTACTGATTTACGGTTGAGCATGAAGTATTAGCCATTATTTCTGAGTGTTCCTCAGAGCTTCCATGCCTCTCTCTTAGGCCCAAGAACCACAAAAGACACATGGAATTACATCTGAGCAGCTTCCTTGATTGTTCCTCCCCTACAGACAGAAATCTTGCCAAGCTGAAGCAACTACAGGTAGTCCTCAACTTACAACAGGATATTTAGCGACCGTGCAAACTTACAACGTACTGAAAAAGTGACTTCTGACCGTTTTTCACACTTACGACCATTGCAGGGTCCCCAGGGTCACGTGATCGAAATCCAGAACATTTGGCAACTGACTCGTCTTTATGACGGCTGCAGTGTCCCAGAGTCACGTGACCGCCATCTTCTGACAAGCCAAGTCAATGGGGAAGCCAGTTTCGCTTAATCACCGTGTGACTAACTTAACAACTGCAGTGCTTCATTTAACAACTGGGTCAAGAAGTGTCATAAAATGGGGCAAAAATTCACTTAACTGTCTCGCTTAGCCGCAAAACGTTTGGGCTCAATTGCAATCATAAACTGAGGACTGCCTGTATTTGCATCCCCACAAATAATATACTCTGGGAATAATTAGGGAAGAACCTTAAAAAAAAAACTCTCTTCTTCCTGACCAAACTTTCTCTGTGTTGCTGCCTCTTTTGCCCTTTGGAAGACAGCTCCTTCCCTCCCGGGAATCCAGATTCCATTCCACCACATTAGTGCCTCTCAAGACTGCCTTAACCTTTTTAAACTTCTGCATTCAATCTGATTGGACAACCTTCCCTGGAGTTAAAGTGGATTGTTCAACCAGTCTGAGCCTGTGTGCCCTGTTTTCCCTGCAGATACTGTTGCCTGCAAGAAGTGCTCTGACTTTGAATTCAAGGGGCAGGCATGGGGTGCCTCTGCTGTGAAAAGCAGCGCTTGTTCAAGAAGCATTAAAGCCGTCCTTTGCCCATCTCTTTCAGAATGTTTTTTTCCTGTATCCGGAGACCACACAGGTCCCTAACTTGATTTAATCTGCATTTAATCCTCCATTTTTCCCCCCTTCTGGTGTTTATTGAATGCGCTGTGAGCTAAGGGTTCTCTTGCGCCCTCCCCTTTGCTGAAGAGTTTCTATGCTTGGCCGTGCCATGGAAGCCACAGCTTTTGCCTTTTCATCCTCAAATTTGGGTTTTTTTTGGCTATTAGTTTTTTGTTTTTTTGTTTTTTGAGGAGTAAAAGAAGTTGCTTCAGACAAACTTGGTTGTAGGGATGACTTTTGGGGGGAAAACAGCAGATTCGGTATGGTTCCAGAGGAAGGGAGGAAAGTGAATTTTTGGCAATGTGGAAGCGGGGTGGGGGAGAAGAAGACCAGAATTGAAATATGGCAATGGGGCTGATCTTCAAGTTGGCAGTGGAACCAAGATTGACAGAGAAGAAGAAGAAAGGGTCTGCCCTCTGGATTCTATTCTCATGTCCCGGACTGCAGGAAAGGGTCGGATTAATTTATTATCTCCTCCAGCATTACGTGGAAGACCCCAAAATGGGAGAAATGCGCTGAAATGCAATCAACTCCCTACCTCTGAGGTCAAATGTTAAGGCTCAACTTCTTCCCTTCCGTTTGCTTTCCCAATGTTGGGGTACCAACCCCGAAAGAACTCGCCCAAGTGATACAAGCCCCTCAGATCTGGAGGCCATTGAAAAATGGTCAGCGAAGAGCCTGTTAGAAGATGCAGCTAGAATAGTAGATTTTCTTAGAGCAAACAGCTGTGGTTAACCCATATTCTGTAGCCACAGACAGTTGGCCAAAGGAAATGGCCACCCAAACTGCATGAGGGTTGGCCCTGTTCTTTGCTCCTGTGATGCTTTGGAGATAACTTTCTCCTCCTGGTTCTCTGCACCGTTTTCCCCCACACTTCCATCTCTCTGCGTTTTTTTGGGTGCCTTCCGACCGCTTGCTCTCCAAAACTCCATCTAAGAACTAGACAAAGTAATGAAGGCTTTTCTTTTTTTTCCCTCCTCCCCCTTTGTGGTATGCTTACTTCATGCCTCCCTCCCCAGAGGAAAAGACTACGGTACTCTGACCTGGATTTTGAGGTGAGTGCCCATCTGGGGTATAATTAAGTGACACCTTTTGTGATATCAGAAATTCCAGTTGTGCCCGGTCCAACTGCTGGCCAGACAGTTGTCTAGATTCTGTAATGATGTCCCTGGGATGGAGAGTGTCCAGCTGACTTTGTTCTGATGAATTTGGGGGGCAGTGGTCTCGGTGGGGGCTCTGTCTTTATACCCCTAGTGAGGAGGATGGGCTGGAGCAGTAGGTGCCCAGAATTTGTGGCGCATTGTTTATGATGCAGGCTAACTCTGCCCACAGTCTGGAGATTGATCCTAATGAGCTCCAGGTTAAGTCAGCCTTCTATCCTTCTGAGGTCAGTAAAATGAGGACCCAGATTGTTGGGGACAATATGCTGACATTATAAACCACTCAGAAAGTGCTGTAAAGCACTGTGGAGCGGTATATAAGTCTAAGTGCTATTGCTATTGTAAAAAAAAATCTCCTATTTAAGATTGCGTTATCTCTTGGACAACCATGAGTCGGTCTGAAGTTATCATCAAGCCAATGACAATGATGCTTTCACGGGTCAACCATCACACAGAGAAGTTAGGCATCTCTTAACTTTCCTTCTCCAGTAGGGAAGGGCATCAGTTAAGATCATCAGTCCTGGAGTTTTAGGGAATTTGATGGGTTCTGGGATATTCTGGAAGAATTTCCAGAATCAGTGATCTTTTGTGAACCTCTGTTCATTTGTGGAATGGAAACAGAATAAGTCACTGATAACAATTATCCTTAAGTCATCTCTCTGGGACAGTAAAGTTGAATATCTGTCCTTTTTCAGGAAACCACTAGACTGCAGATACTGTAAGAGTCATTCATGCTTATGACTCAGTAGTGAAGGTTGCAGAGAAAGCTTTCTGTACAATCTCCACTGCGTCCTTAAGAAGCTGTCCAGCAGGGCACTTGAAAGTGATTAAGGGCTTGTTGTCATCTGTTTTGAAAAACTTGATGTTAGAACCTTCAGGGATCTGCTGTGACAGATTTGTGAGGCATTTAGAGCATAGAATCACTTGTCTTTATATTATCATGAACTCTGGAATTCATGCAATACATATTAAGATGTCCTGGTCCTACCTGACCAGCCTCTATGAGATCACTTTACATTTAACAAACCTCAAGGAGACTCAAGTAAGAGGAACTATATGCCCTCCTAAATCCTGCCCATTATTTGAGCTACCCAAAGGGAGATAACTAGGTAAATCCAGAAAGTGATGAAGAAATCTTGGTGTGATGGAATAAAAGAGACAAAAGACCCATTTCTGAAGACGCTATTCCTAGATCCATAATATTTTGTCCATAAATACTTAGACATAAATAACCTTTTTTTTTTTCAACCAAGGAGAGGTTATCTATGTTACTGCAGACATTCTTAGAGGACACTGATTATTTCAAAGCCTTTTGACCTGGTTTGAAGAGAGAATCAGCAGCCATGGTAGATGACCTCCTGTGATACAAAGATTGAGGGGCTCATCCTGGTTGATCTTTCAGTGGCTTTTGATAATATCAATTAATATCCTCCTGGAGCATTTCTGTGAGTTGGGGTTGGGTCCTTAGATCCCAGTGGTTCCAGTAGGATTTCAGGGAAGATTTCAAAGAATTATACTGCCTTATCTATGCTGACAGATGTCCACAATGGTACTTGCTATCTGTTCAAAGCCATTGGATGTAGTCCTCAATTCAGGTATGAAGTATCATCAATATGCTGATATATGCTGATGCCTTCAGAAATTGATAGCACTGCCTAACGCACAGGGCTCGAAGTGGTTTGCAATACAACCAAGAAAACTATATTTAAAAAAAACACAACCCTAGTTCTAAGGCAATTATGAAATCCATTAGCAGTATTAGCTGTACAGTCCCTTGCCTCTGAAACAGTTCAGCCTGAAAACTGAATCCAGATAGGATGGAAATCAAGGCTGTGGGGAGAATCCAAAAATTAGTAAGTTTGCTTCAACTAATGGGGAGGTGGTCCTTCCTCAAAGAGCAGGTATGTTATTTGAGGGTGATCCTAAATTATCACTGTCATTGGAGCCCACAGAAATTTATCAGGCATCGACTAAGCTACTCCATGTCTTGGTGTGTAGCTACCAAGACAGGCTGCAGGTCTTAACCTTGATTACAAATGATAGGGAACCTAACATTGTTTTGATTGCTAAGATCAACTAGGAAAGATGCCAAGAACTACAAGGCTTCTCTGAAACGTTCTCTCTCCCCCCCCCCAATTCCAAAATTTCTGCTCAGTAAGGAATGCAACTGTAATATCCCCAACTGATGGCCCTCAAGAGATTGTATCTGTTAGGCACTCTTTAAAAGTCTGCTTCTTCCCTTAAGACATTCCTGTTACGTGATTGTTATGATTTCATTTGTGTCCTGTCCTTCCTTCACTTTTTAAATTGAATCGCTTGTAATGTTTCTATCTGTTTTTGTTTTTTTGTGTGTTTGAAGTTATTGCAAACTAATTTAAGGTCTGTAACTGTGGGCAGCACTCAAATGAAAATAATGGAAACCCCTCTTGGCCACTGATCTTCCAAAATTTCAGGAATTAACGGGGGGGAGGGTTTTACAAATGCCTACGTATTCTGGCCAATTTACTAATCCCAGAACTCTTGGGGGGGAGGGGGATTGCGTCAGTGCAATTGGCATAAAGGTGTTGCAGACCTGGAGTGCAGAATACCTGCTTTTGACTCAATGTCAGTTGGTTAAGAACAGGAATAGGCGAATTTGTCAAGTTTAATTTTGCTCAAATTCTCATTTCCAGATCAGCTGGTGGGGAGGGGGGGGCAGCAGGAGGTAAAAGGAGTTAGGCCTCTATTTTACTGGGCCTCTTTTCTAATGTAGAAATCAGGAGTCCACAAGTCTTGAAGTTGCCAAGGTTGAGAATCCCTGATGTAGTGGCTTTCCTTTCCAAATGAGTTCCCTTCCTATAATACATTTCAGGGAGGTTTTTTTTTTTTTTTTTTTTTGCCGGCATAAGCATTTTGGGCTCATTTTCCACAAATACCTGCATTTCCTACCATCTGGGTTAGGAGACAGCTTTGCAAAATTCAGAAAACAACATGAATATTAAAAGATGGCTGCCTTATAGTTTGTGTCTTGGTTCTGGAAATAAGCATTCAGGAAATCTGGAATAAATGCAAACTAAACACATTTTTCTACCAGCCGGGAAAAGAGCAGAATCCTTCACCTTCCACTCAGGCTGAATGTTATTTATTTTCTCAAACCACACCTGCCTTCTTTCTTCCTCTCCCCCACTTCTCTTCTTTGCAGTGGCACTGAGCTGTGGCAAAACACATTTCTGGGTTGATGCAGGACAGAAGGAGCTCTTTGCCTCAACCCCCATTAGCCAAACTACAAATTATAACTCAATCAAAATGCAAAACCTCCAAAGCCAGGAACAGCAAGGATGGAGTTGATTCCCAGATACATTCCCCAGTAATCAAGACAATGACTAAGACATCCTTGCCCTGAATACTTCCTAATCTAGCCTGGCTTTGAATGTCTCCAGGAATCAGGCATGCCTTTGCGTTGTTCCAGGCTGAAAGTAGCATCTCAACTCAACTGGACAAAGTAAAATGTTTGCGCGTGCAAATCCTACGCATCCTTCTTACAGTTCCAGATTGCTATGACAAAATCAGGGCCCAAGGACCAAGAACAACATGTGAAGTTATTTTAGAATAGTTTCCTTTACTGTTCTTTACCTGTAGACCAGGCATGTCAAACTGCCGGCTCGCGGGCCGGACGCGTCATCCTAAAACCACGCCCACCCCATTGCCGGCAATGGAGAAAAAGCTCCGATACGACGCGTGACGTCGCGAGTTTGACATGCCTGCTGTAGACAGAATCTTGCTGGACTAGCTCAGCTATGCATAACTGCAAATATATTCTGGGAACTGCTAAGGTGGATCTGTTTTAACCCTCTCCCTGCCTAGCCAAAGTTTCCAAGCTCCTCTGCCTCTTCGCCCTGTGGAAAGCAGCCCCTCCCTTCTGGGAATCCAGGCTACATTCCACCACAATGCATCTCGTAATGAAGCAGAGTATGGCAGTGGCCCTTTCATACTTGCATGGGAACTAACCGTTTGGAAGACTAAAATGAGATGGGCTAGAAGTCAAAGGATAGCAAGAAATTATTCTCCCTCTGCTTGTTGGGTGTTGCCACCTTCTAGGCATTTTGATCCATGTGGTAGGTTTCATGTTGTTCCTCGCTGCTGTTTTCCACATCTTATGTTATGATATGTTACAGTCTGCTGATCATTATGCTTTGTGATGAGTGCTACTGTTGGCCGTGTTCTGGAAGATCTGTTTATTGATTGGTTTGTTTGCTTGTTATATTTGTGTGCTGCTGGGTCCTTTCAGACTCCCTTCAGTTTACAGCAAAAAGCATACAGTACAATAAAACATCCATGGTAAAGAATGCTCGCTAACCTCGATACTAGCGGAAAATGCAATATTACAAAAGTGAAATAAACCAAATGACACCCACCGTGGGTACACAATTCCCAAAGTACAGGTAGTCTTCTTCTTACGGCCACAACTGAACCCAACATTTCTGCTACTAAGCAAGACATTTGTTAAGCGAATTTGCCCCCATTTTCCGACCTGTTGCCCCATTGACTTTGCTGGTCATAGGGTCGCAGAATGGAACCACGTGACTCTGGCACACTGCAACCATCATAAACGTGAGTCAGTTGTCAAGCGTCTAAATTTTTATCATGTGCAATGGTTGTAAGTGTGAAAAAATGGTCACAATTCACTTTTTTTCAGTCCCGTTGTTGCTTCAAACAATCACGAAACAACCTGTCATAAGTCAAGAACTGCCTGTATGATGGAGATCAATCCCAAAGTCCCTTTCTCAAAATTTAGTTTTCCAGCTTCTGGAGGATTGTTCTCAAGTTTAAGTTCCTGGTTTCAGCCCATCACCACATGGAATGGCATGGATCCCTTTGAATGGCTTGAACAGATATATATTTTTATCTCTTAAAAGCACTGCTGCCCCAATCTCCTAGGCGAAGATTTCTGAGTGGTTTATAGACAAGTGTAAGGGTTTGGGTTTTTTTTTAATTAAAAAAAAGGAAGAAAATCCCTCTCTAACCTTCAGGTTTAGAATCTGAAAAAGGCAGCGCAGAGGAGAAAAAAATTTGATGGGGAGGGCAGAGAAGAATAAGTACATGCTGAGGCCAGTCTTGGATTCTTCCAGCTGTCACTTGTAATGCACCTGACAACTATTCTTCTCCTCATCATCCCCACAAAAGAAGATAAAAAGAGTTCAGGGAGAAGAAACCCCCAAACCTTTGGTCTTGCATCTCAGCCAGTATAATAGTCTAGTCTGATAGAGGAAGCCTAGCCTGGTCAAAACCTTGGAAGAAATACACACAGGACCTATTTGCCTTCACATCCCAGTCTTCTCACTAGTCAGAAGCTTTGTTCGCTCTTTAAAGGTTCAGATCTCATTTTGCCAACATCTTAGGAAGCTCAGTGTCCCAGGGGATGATCTCTTTCTCAAATTCTCTGCAGACTGTTTCTGGCTTCTCCCAAGATACTCGGGGCCAGTCAATTGTGCATTTTAATAAAAAAAAAAATCTAGGCGGTCCTGTTTTGCTTCCTAGTTACTATCCAATTATTTTCTGCTTGTGCAACCTCACTATTGGGAATTCACAACACTATAGTCCTGTAAAGTTGTCCTGGGTTGGTTACTCCCAGAAATAATAAGCAAAGGCTGCCATAATTATGGCAGCCTTTGCTTATTATTTCTGGGAGTAACCCATCTGCAACCCATCTGCAATCTACTAGCAAAAAAAATCTCATCTCCAGCCAACAGCTGGTGAGAGGAAAACACTCTCCATCCCAATTCCAGATGTTGTTCGTCTTAAAAAATAAAAAAATAAAAGCTTGACATGTGAGAACATGTAGAGTAAGGGAAAGCCGTGAATGAACTGAATGGAAGAAATGGAAGGGAAAGGATTAAGATTAAAATTAAAATTAAAATCGGTGCACTGATGAGGTTACCTAGTTTGATCATGAAGCCTCTACAAGTGTTTCTCAACCTTGACAATTTTAGGGCATGTGGACGTCAACTCCCAGAATTCCACAGCCAGCATTGCTGGCTGTGGAATTCTGGGAGTTGACGTCCACATGCCTTAAAATTGTCAAGGTTGAGAAACACTGCTCTACAAGAAAACAACCAAGCTCAGAGAGCACCAAGGACCCCACAGTTGAGCCCTGAGCTGCAAATATACTCTTCTATCACTACTTTGAAGTTGTTTGCTCACCATAAGTGCCCATGCCCATTTTTCATAGGCATCCCACAGCAGAGAACAGGGAAGCATACTATGGGAGCTGTCTTGATACCCTCTTGAAGCTTAGCTCAGCCATCACCTTTCCAAGACAGCTTTGATTGAGTCTTGAGCATCTTGCATAACAATCAGAGCCTCCTCTTGTTTAGAAAAGTGATGGCGGAGCTAAGCTTCAAGAGGGGATCAAGAAAGCCCCCATACTTGATTCCTCTTTCATTTTAGCCACACATTTTGGGTGAGAAGATGTGGGGGATAGGGCTCTTCTAGCCAAACAGTGACCTCTCTTTTCTCTTCTTTCTCTCCCTCCTCTCCTCCTGGGGGTTATTGCTGTGAACATTTGCAGAAAGTTATGCACACAAAGAAACGCCATTCAGAACTCTACCACGAGTTGAATCAGAAATTCCACACGTTGGATCGGTATCGTGCTCCAGCCACTAACGCTTCAAAGGTAAGGATGGGAAGACAGGAAGAAAAGGCAGGTCCTCAGTGAGATGAGGAAGGAGTCTCAAGAGAGCTTACATGCAGGTTTGACACCTTTGAAAGAAAGTCTAGGAAGGGAGCACTTCCGCTGACTGAGCCCAGCCCTTGGCTCAGAGTAGGACTCCGGATGAGAGCATTTTTTATATATATATAAATATTTTATTAATTTTATAATTATAAATATAAGCATAAAAATCAAATTAAATACCACTCAACTTAATACAATCGTTTACAACTTTTTCCAACGCAAAAGAAAACATAAAAATTTACATAAAGTTATTAAGATAACCATGAGTATTACTCGGCAGCACCCCCTCCACCACATCCCCTTCTTCCTTCCTCCCTCTTTCTACTTCTATCCCCCTACCCTTTCTCCTTCCCTCTCTCTCCATCCATCTCCTACAGCCTACCTACTTCCCTTCTATCCTTCACTCCTCCATCTCCAGCCAATCCAGATGTGGTTTCAGGGTACTGCCCGAGCAACCCCGTTTTTTATCAAAAAGTATATCATTCTTATATAATACTAATATTGCAGTTGAGTACATTATAAAAACCCCCCAACCCCCCCCCAACTTCCCAAAGTGAATACAGGATAAAACACAAGAAAACCCACTAAACTAAACAAGATTGTTATATAAATCCTAATAAGAATTTAACTATATTTTTCAATCCAACATGTAAAAATTTAACTATATGCTAAATACAATTTCTTAGATTGATATTTCCCTTGTATGTACTCTATCCATTTTTTCCATTCCAACATATATCTTTTTCTTGCCATTCCAAATAAATCTATTAATACCCTTCTGCCAATCCTCCAAATTCACATCTTTTTTAAGTATAGGTAACATTTGAAAAAGAAATAAAAATTTTGGCAATACATTCATTTTAACTGCCGCTATCCTACCCTGGATGAGAGCATATCTGATGGTATAGTTTTCTTGCCCACAATGCAAGAAGAAGACACTAGATGCTTAGTCACTATTAAGACAAGAGAAAAATGGCTGACTAGCCGCTTGAACCCAACCAAGGTACGAAACTCATCATGTTCTCAGTGTAGGTCGTCCTTGACAGAGGAGCACAATTGAGACCGGGATTTCCATTGTTAAGCAAGGCAGATGTTAAATTAGTTGAGTCAGGCCCAATTTTAATGACCTTTTTTTTTGCCAGGGTTATTAAGCAAATCCCTGCTAATTTAAGTGAATCCAGCTTCCTTCATTGACTTTGCTTGTTGGAAGCTGGTGGGAAAGTTACAAATGATGATCACATGCATCATAAATGCATGCTGGTTATCAAGCATCCAGATTTTGGTCCTGTGATCATGGGGATGCTGCAAGGATTGTAAGTGTGAGGACTAGTTAGTTGCAAGTCACTGTTGCCATTGTAACTTTGAATGGCTGTATGCTGAGGGGTACTTGTAATACCTTTATGTGTAGACCTCAAGGTGGAGGAAATAATGTAATTGATGCAAAGTATTCAGTTTAAGGGGCTGATTGCCATTGTAGTTTCTAAGCTCCTTACACATACAAATGCACACCAGATCCTTTTATATCTATTAATCATGATGAAGAATCATTGCCAGGATAGCACCTCCATGTTGAAAGGTTCCCAGTCTCTGGATCAAGAGTATTCAACTTTAGCAACTAAGACTTTGTGCTTCCTGGGGAATTTTGGGAATTGAAGTCCACAAGTTGTAAATTTGCCAAGGTTAGACACCCCGATCTAGATATTCCCTTATCATGAAGAACTGCAACTGACCAAACTCAGAAGTTTGTCTGAAGTCTCAAAGACCTCTCCATATCTTGGGAGTCCTTATACTAATGCTCTTCTCTCATCCCAAGTGCCTAGAATTTAGTTTGTTCAAGAATGATTTTAGGATGTGTTTAATCTAAATATAGTTCTTTGAAGCATCTTGGATATTTCAAGGATGTATAGTAAGTGCTGGATTTCAGCATCAATATGCTGAGAGTGTAAAATAAAAGAAGGGAAAGATGGTTTAGACCTGCTCCAGAATGGTTTTTGATTCAATAACAGTAAGCATGCTAATAAAGGAAAAGAAATAAGGTTTGCTAATGTGATATTGAATTATATATCAAATATTAGAGTTTATTGATGTATGAACAACTTGGGATTTACTGGACTTGGACTATAACTAAAAATTAGGTAGCTCTGATGGAAAACTCCACCTGATTTTAAAACTTGGATTGATGAATTGCGTTCAGTCTACCACTACAATGGTCACTACAATGTAAAAAAGATGTTGAAACTATAGAAAGATGGCCGAGAAGAGTAACAAAGGTGGTCTCAAGGCTAAACCATACGATGAACGGTTAAGGGAACATAAATTTGGGGCTCCATTGTGGTCATAAGTTGAGGACTACCCGCAGATCAAAAAACAACACCCACAAATTCACATTATATTTATGTGACAAGGGAATCAGATTTTTACAGCAAAACCTGTCTAACTTTGTGTGACTTTGGTTGCGTTGATCGTGAAGTGCAGTGAATTGGGGTAAGACCTTAACACAACTCGTCTGGGCTCTTTTCCTGCAGAGAGAAAAACGGTGGAGTGTCTCTTCAGGCAGTGGCGAAAAGAATATGACCAGTGTAAGTATTCTTTGAAGAGGCAGAAAGGAAATAGGCAACCAGGCAAGGGGAGATAGAGAGACCCTGAAATCAAACTCAATTCCCGCCGGCTTCAGCCGGGCACTTTTCTTGGCAGTAGGACAGAAGTAATTAGCAATTTGCCTGGCAGGCTTTTTTTCACACATGGCTTCCCTACTATAAAGATTTTCACTACACTTTGCTTCGTGCAACGGGTGAAGCCAGCCGTAGAGCTTTCCCCATAAACCGTAGTTCAATGACCCTTGAGTTGCGCGGAGTCCTTGGTGCACCCTCAGCTTGGCTGTTTACTTGCAGATGTTTCATTACTCAAATCAGTGAGTGTGGTGTTCGTTCCTTGTTTATATACAATAGTGTGCCCTGACAGTGTTGATGAGGGTGTGGGGTTGTTGTTTTTCTCAGCAGTTTCTTGATTAGCATATTGTTTTCTGTTTCATTTGCCTGGTGTTAATCCCTGCTTCTCTGGGTGTGTGGAATCCTTGCAAGCCTGGTTGTCTGCTTGCAAACATTTAATTACACAACTACATCATTTTGCTCCCTGTTTATATATAGTAGCTTGCCTGGCAAGATTAATGGGGGTGTGGTTTTCTCCTTGATAGTACTTTGATTAAGGTATTGTTTTCCGATTTCTGCCGGAGAGAGCATATTCTGGTCTTTTCATTTCCTTCTCAACTTTATTACTATCTCTTCTGAATGGTGTGCAAATGTGGTTTATCTCTATGTGTCTATTGATGGCTGACTGGTCTGAATTGCAAACTCCAGGAATTCCCAGCAGTTTTGGATTTAGCTTGCTCTAGGATAAAGGATGATTAACACCAGATAAGCAATTAAGGAGAAAAACCACACCCCCACCAACACTGGCAAGCTACGATATATAACCAGGGAGCAAACTCCACACTCATGAGCAGTGATAACACCTAGTTGGGTAATGAAATATCTGCATGCAAACAAACAATCTCGGAGAGCGCCAAGAAATCCACCAATGAACCCTGAGCTCCATATATTCTCTTCTGTTGAAATCTGGTTTTTTTGTAAGACTTTATTAACTTTCAACAAAAGATAAAATGTAAGAAACAGAAAAAAATAGAAAAAATAATATCAGAAAAAGAGCAAAAACAGGAGTGCGGGAAAGGAAAGAAAGAAAGAAAGAAAGAAAGAAAGAAAGAAAGAAAGAAAGAAAGAAAGAAAGAAAGAAAAGAGGAAGGAAGGAAGAAAGGAAGGAAAGAGGAAGGAAGGAAGGAAGGAAGGAAGGAAGGAAGGAAGGAAGGAAGGAAGGAAGGAAGGAAGGAAAAGAAAGGAAAGAGAAAAGGAAGGAAGGAAAAGAGAAAGGAAAAAAGAAAGGAAGGGAAAAAAGAAAGGAAGAAAGGAAAAGAAAGGAAGGAAGGAAAAGAAAGAAAGAGAAAGAAAGAAAGAAAGAAAGAAAGAAAGAAAGAAGAAAAGAAAGAGAGAGAGAAAGAAAGAAAAGAAAAGAAAAGAAAGAGAGAGAAAGAAAGAAAGAAAGAAAGAAAGAAAGAAAGAAAAGAGGAAGGAAGGAAGAAAGGAAGGAAAGAGGAAGGAAGGAAGGAAGGAAGGAAGGAAGGAAGGAAGGAAAAGAAAGGAAAGAGAAAAGGAAGGAAGGAAAAGAGAGAAAGGAAAAAAGAAAGGAAAGGAAGAAAGGAAAAGAAAGAGAGAGAAAGAAAGAGAAAGAAAGAAAGAAAGAAAGAAAGAAAAAGAGAGAGAGAGAAAGAAAGAGAAAGAAAGAGAGAGAGAAAGAAAGAGAAAGAAAGAGAGAGAGAAAGAAAGAAAGAAAGAAAAGAAAGAAAGAGAAAAAAAGGAAATAAAGAAAGAAAGAGAGAGAAAGAAAGAAAGAAAGAAAAGAAAGAAAGAAAGACCTCCAGCTGGACCTCTGGGAGTCCAAGAGGGTTGTGTTTCCACCCTGAGCCTCCCTCTTCTCCTCCTCCTCCTCCTTCAGCCAGGGGTGAGCAGCCCAGAGAGCCGGCGGCAGAAGCAGAAGTCGTGGAGCTCCTTCAAGGCCCTGACGCTCAGCTCGCTGCCCTCCAAGCCGCGGGAGAAGCTGGAGCTGCACTCGGCCGACTGGGAGAAGCACTGCATGAGCCTGGACCTGTCAGAGGGCGACTTCCAAACTGAAGTGTGAGCCTCGGGGACTCTGTGATTTAGCAGCCTATAAATATATATAAATATAAATATATATATATATATATTTTTCACACTGACACTTTGGAAAAATCAAGCAAATCGGGACAGACAAGAGTTTCTTCCTCTTCTGGTGTTTTTCTGGGGAGACTTTTTTTAAACGCAGCCCTCTCTTTAGACACACCCCAAGGAGGAAGGCCAGGAGCACCACGGATGCTGGGCCACTTCTCCAGCTGCCAAGCAGCTGCAGCCACGCTCCCCTTCCCTCCCCCTGCAGATCCTAGGGGGACGTATTCCTTTCTGCATCACTGGGTCTCCTACCCCCCCCCCCCACACACACACTCTTCCCATTTCCCCACTGTGGTTCACTGCTGGGACACAAAACTGCACTCTCAATCATGACTGTGGGTCTCCAGTGGCCCCTCCCACAGGGCAAGGGGGGGCAGGAGATCCTGCCCTTTTTAGGGGCTAGAGAATCCTTTTCCTTCCTTCCTTCTTCCCTCCTTCCTCCTCCCTCCCTCTTTTCTTGCTTTCTTTTCTCCCTTCCCTCTCTCTCTCCCTCTCTACCACCCTCCTTCCTTCCTTCCTTCCTTCCTTCCTTCCTTCCTTCCTTCCTTCCTTCCTTCCTTCCCTCCCTCCCTCCCTCCCTCCCTCCCTCCCTCCCTCCCTCTCTCTCTCTCTCTCTCTCTCTTTCTTTCTTTCTTTCTTTCTTTCTTTCTTTCTTTCTTTCTTTCTTTCTTTCGCCTATGTTTGTTTGTTTTAAATCTGGATGTTTCCTTCCACCATGCACTGTGTGCCCTAACAGCATTCTGGGATAAAAGTCATCACCAGACATTTCCTGTCTTTCCCAGTTGCAAATCTCACTTGGAGAACAGAAGCAGGAAAGAAAACCTGGCTACTTTCTCAGTTCACCCCACCTCCTCTGCGTACACACACACACACACACACACACACACACACACACACACACACAACTTCTTCCCACCTGTTTTGCCCTACCCAAGTCCTCTGTTCATCCACAACCCCACTTCCTATATATCCCAGGCCAGGCGGGTGCTGTATTTGTTGGAAATAAAAAGGAAAAAAAAAATCACTCGATGCATTGTCTCTGCTATTGTCATCATCTTTGAATTAATGAGGAGCCACTAGAGCGAAAGAAACCATACCGCACAAAATGAAATATAAATTCAAAAACTTTTGCCTTTTAAAAAAGGAGTAAGTCTTCCATTCATCCTGGAGAAAAATCAAGGTCAGTATTTCTCAACCTTGGCAACTTTAAAATGTGTGGACTTCAGCCAGCATGGAGAATTCTGGGAGTTGAAATCTTAAAAGTTGTCAGTGTTGAGAAACAATGATCTGGTGGTCACTAAGAGCTGATGCCAGCTTCAAGACAGGTGCTGAATTCTTTTTTACAGCGTTAGGTATATTTTGGAGGAATCAGATGGTAAACTTTAACTATCCAGATAAAATTGACCCAAGATGAACGAGAACATGTATCTTTTTTAAAATGTAGGACCTTTTCCCATAACTACACTTGGAGCTTGGAAGTGTCCTGTGGACCTCAAGCATCAACAAGGTTCAAAAGAAGTTTCAAATAATTTTAGAGAGGTGGCTGATCAATTCAGCTAAAATTTCTACCTGGGGCAGAAGAATTTGCTTGCATTTTTTTCCCTATCAGATTTCATTCCATTGGATGAAAACGAAACTGCTTCCAAAACTCTTTCAAAGGAGCAGACAATCTCAGGGGCATCCCTCTTGCAGCATGTAATGGTCTGGTGGGTTGTTTTTTCCCCAGGTTGGCATAACATCCTTCTCGTTACACAATCTGAACCTTCCTTGGCTACTTCCCTGCTTGTGTTCAATCCCAAACAGACGAGCATCCAATGTTAGCAGCGTTGACACGAAGGCATAGAAAAACTCTCAGGGATCTTTTCACAGATAAGATCCATAAGGCTAAAGAGTGGAAGGATGGATGCATAACAAAAAAAAGGCACTTAAACAGTCTTTAGCCTGCCACCTTCCCTTCAATATATTCCCCCATCTTGTGAAATGAACTATGCATTATCAAGAAGCCTGAGAGTAAGGTAGAAAAATGGAAGCCTTTTTTTTTTGCAGGGGAAGAAAACTAAGAAATAATAAGGTCAGTTTTGGCACTGAGTGAGATGGGTGGCATTTTGCAGAAAAAGGGAGTTCCGTTTGTTTTCCGTTCAGCTTAGGAACATTTCTAAGGAGGGATAGTACAGGTCTCTCTACCCTTTGCAAGTTCAGCTAAGCTACGTCTCCGTGGCAGTTACAGCACCTCTGTTGGCTGGAGTTTCTGTCAGTATTCCCAAAGCAGAAGTTAGCACAATCTGTGATGGTTTACTCAGCACTAAACCCCATTAGATCCAGTGGAATTTAATTGTAGAGCTGGCCAAGCATGTAAGGAGCCCTGCTCAAATTGTTGCAAGTGTACCAAAGAAGGCACTCCACCTCTCTTCTGCTGACAGCCTCAAATCCTCCTGCAACCCACCACCTTGTCCCTTTCTTCTGCGGAGAAGAATACATTAACCTTGGACAGAGCGGGCACAGTGTGCAATTGATGTTAATGGAGGAAGTCTACGAGGCTCTTTTATTCTTTTCTGGCAAGTGTCAATCTAAGAAGGGACCCTTATCCTCTTAGCTAGAAGCTGAGCTCCAAAGCCCATGATCCAAGGGGAAAGAAGATGCTAAACCTGCCTTTTCATTTAGCTAGAAAAGAGAAACAGCCACCCAACTCTCGCCTTCTTTCACTCTGTAGAGTCATACAATGGGGACTGCAGGTACCATCAACAGGGGAGTCTAAAGGGCAGGGGGCCAAGTTCACAATTATAAGGATCCCATCTATTTCCTAAAGTCCAACAGGTTCAAAGGTTATCTACTTCATTTGTTTTGTCCTTTTAAATTGGCATTTTATGTCATTACGGGAGGGGGGAGAATAGGATGGAAGGCAAATCCCTCTTCGCAAAATAAGCTGCAGGATTTTATTCTTCATGATGGAAGGCAGTAAAGACAGAAGCCCGTTTTATTAATGTCTAGTACTTCTGCTGATAAAACAAAGCTGCATCTGTTTGACTCACTGTTTAATAGCTGAAAGAACAATGGAAAAGGAACATCATCAGAATAGCGGATCTGAAGTGGCCATTTGGGAGACTTTGGGGTGACACAGGTATCTTAAACTTGAAAAATGTGGGATGTGATGGGCTTGTCATTTTCAAATTCTGGGTGTTATTAATCAGAGGCAGAATGTCTCCTAACTATCCAATTCTTCTTCCTTCTATTTCATGCTAAGTTAACATTCCGAGAGAATCCGGAGTGCATACATTAAATTAAAAGGATCAGATGATGAATCTTTCCCCTCTGAAAAGCTGCAAAGTCCTTGCCAGAATTGCTGTGTGGCAACGTCTCCTGCTAAAACAACTTTTGACATCTAGATTTGGACTTATAAGCTTAAGTGCTCAAACCCCTTTATTTATAGAGGGTTTAACAGACCGTCTACAAAATAAAAAGTCTACAACGATAATTTATAAATGGTTGTGAAAGTATGCTAAATTACACATTCAGGAGTTTCGGTTGCGTAGAACAGGGAATTGGAGTATCTAATAAATCCACACTAAAGGAAAACTTGTATTTTGGCATTCACAAGTTGTATTTCTTAGGCAAAGAATTCAAGAAAGCAGTTTGTGGGTCTGTGTGTGTTCAAAGCACAACATCGTTTCATACATTGGGGGGGGTCTTATACTCTAGCGGTTCCCTTTCCTGGCTAGAAATTAGCATGCATATTAATTTTACTTTGAAAAGATCATTGTTTTTAAGGATGTGCATGCTCTTTGGAACATGTAGCAGTGGTGTGACAGTTAGCCAGAGGACAATGATAAAGGGCACCATGTGTTCTAGTGAATGCAAAAGGTTGATGCTATAATAATAAAAATATGTTTTATGTTTTGCCAAGTGTCAAGGCAGTGATCAAGTCCCTAAGCAAATGGTTCTTTTGGATCCAGAGATAATGAATACTCCAGTAAATAAAGGGATTTTAAAATGTATTATTAGCTCAAGCAAACAGATTCAAAAGTATAACATGAGGAGCATACAAATCAAGCAAGGGGATGGCCAAATCTCTTCCAAGCTGCCCAGAGCTCAGTCATGACAGCAAAGATGCCCCAGAGGGATCCAATTTCAAAAGTACCCAGGGTTAAGTTTTGTGCAGAAGTTTCCCACAAACAACAACCCCAAGGTATTTATCAAACTCTGGCAACTATGACTTCACGGCCCTGCTAGACCCGACTTTGACTGAGTGGCCCAAGACTTCGGGATGGGAATCAAAAATCTGAGACGTTCACAGTGAGAAAAGCTTTAAAGGTACTTGAAGACTTTCTTTCTCCTTTATTCAATAAAAGGATTAAGGAAAACCAAGCAGGCTAGCTCAGAATGAGCTCAAAACATCTAGACCTTTCTTAATATGAAGGAGAAATTAAAACCCCTTAGAATAACGATTGTCCTCCGTATTGCCACTATAATCTATTCTCTGCCAATTGCACAGTAGTGAATAAAGTCCCCTGGCTCAGGGTAGCTCATTGGTGAATATGTGGAAACTTCCAGACGAAGCCTTTCACAGCCTGGGGTTTACTCAATCAGCTGAGCTTTCAATGTCTGGAATTTGCAGTTCGCATTTCTGTATGTGACCAATTTCTTACAATACCACATCCCTGCAAGGAATGGCATATACTGCCCTGGTTACTCCCAGGAACACTGCATCTCAGTTGTGCCAGTTATGACTCAAGGCCGTGCATCATCATCATCTTCTTGTGCCATATCCGTTATCAGACATTGGCAATCATGTTGGCGATCCTGTTTTTATCAGCAGCCGCATGAAAAAATGCTGCTGAGTTTTGTCCAAACCGGTCCCTTAGATTTTGAAGCCACGATGTTCTTCTTCTGCCTGGACCTCGTTTGCCTTCCATCTTTCCCTGGAGGATTAAATGGAGTATGCCGTATTCCTCTGGGTGTCGCATCACATGTCCGAAATATTCTAACTTTTGTTTTTTAATTGTTTTGATGATTTCCCTTGGCTTTCCCGGGCGGCTGATCACCTCCTCATTTCTGATCTTGTCAACCCAGCTTCTACATAACAGCCGCCTGTCAATCCACATTTCAAAGGCTTCTAGTCTCTTCAGGTGGCCTTCGGTCAGAGACCGACTCTCTACTCCGTAGAGCAGGATAGGAAAAATATAGCATCTGACAAGCCTGATTTTCAGTCTTAGGCTTATGTCTTGACTGCAGAAGACCTTTTTCATTTTGAAGGATGCTGTTCAGGCTTTCTCTATCGTAGCCTTTACTTCAGTGGTCATGTCCCAGCTCTCATGTAAATAAGGCCGTGCATAGTAGCCATGTATTTAAGAAAATGTTAACCCTTAGGACAGCGCGACGGCCCGAATCGCGCATGCGTGACGTGATGGGCCGAATCGCACATGCGTGGCGCGCGTGCGATGGCCGAAGGGAAATGGGGAAAAAATGGCGGACTGCGGTGTTTGGCGACCCCCGTGAAATGGTTGTTCGACCCCAAATGGGGTCGCGACCCACAGGTTGAGAACCGCTGCCTTAGGAGATCACCTCAATTAACCTCTATTATATTTGCAGGTGGAAATCCATAACCTCCTTGCATTGTTCTTCCTCCAGGAGGCTCTCTTTAGTTTCGGGTATCTCCTCATGTCCTTTCCATCAGGTTTGACCAAAGACACTCAAGAGTCTGAAGTCCAGAAGCTTTCTTCAAATCCTCTGTCTCCCTTGAGGACATCAAATTGGCTGAAAGAATCAGGGAACATCGTGATGGGAAAGGAACCCTGCCCCACTCAACCAGCGCCTGTTTTGCCTGGCTCCCATGCAGGGACCTTCCAAACCGGGGATCCAGGACCATAAAGCATGAGCAGGTACATCCTCACACAAGCAAAGTCTTTTCTGAACAGGCACAACTCTGGGTTGTGGGACAGCATCTGATGGTCATCTAACCTACTTACCTAATCAGAGGCTCATCCAAAGCCCTGCGGCCTTTGTAGTTCTGGATGATTTTATTTTATTTGCGGGGGGGGAGGGGGAAGGTACTACTGTTCTGACTGGAGAAGAATGACAAAAGGAAAGAGCACGCTGCCAGAGGGAGCTGTCCCACTCTGCCAAATGGCAGAGCTGGTCTTGCCCCAAACTGCCAAGTATTTACCCAAGGCTTTCTGTTCTTCCCTGTTTCCTCCTTTCCCCGCCTCTCTGCTGCCTTCTCTTCTCTGCCTATTATTCTCCTCTGGCTTCAGGTTTATTTCTTGCAATCGCATTAGTGATCTGAAAATCCCCCCCCCCAAAAAAAAGAAAGAAAAAGAAAAGAAAAGAAAAGAAAAAAACAAACAAACCGAGAAACACCCTCTGACTACAAATGGGTTCATTTTCTAATGGAAAGAAATGCCAGCTTAATTGCTTTCAGAAGCAGACTGAAAGAAGGCTAGTTTGCAGCTGGAGACCCCATCACCCAGTGATCTTTCCTCTGAAGCCCTTTCTGAGTGTAGCTGCTGGGGTCTCTCTGTCTCTCTGTCTGTCTGTCTGTCTGTCTCTCTCTCTCACACACACACACATACACACACACACACAAACTTCACAATTGCTGAAGGAATGGATTCCAGGGACAGTTAAATATGCTTTCCAACCAGGACATTTTTAATTCTGCCTCTCCCTGTTATAAGTAAAAAAAAAACAAACCACAAGGCATGTCATGCATTAATGTCTGTGAGTGTCAATTAAGCCACTAAAGAAAGAAAGAAAGAAAGAAAGAAAGAAAGAAAGAAAGAAAGAAAGAAAGAAAGAAAGAAAGAAAGAAAAAAAGAAAGAGAAAGAAAGATTAAGGGAAATAAATGTCTACAGAAATTCTCAGTCATCCAAGTCATAGTTGTCCCAAAGGTGCTATTTCAAGAGGCAACTGGACTTTCTTGTTTTTCTTTGAAGACGTTTCACTTCTCATCCAAGAAGCTTCTTCAGCTCTGCCTGGAGGGTGAGGAATGGAAGGATTTATATTCTTTCCTTTGTATTAAGGGAAATACAATGTTGGCCCTTTCGTGACAGAAGCAGATTGTTCTCTGTAGCTTTGGAGAGATGATTGGAACAAAAGAGGTTGACAATTGAAGGCTAACAGAGCTCAACTGAAGATGAACATCCTCAGGAGAAGAGCTGTGGGCAAAATTGCCTTGGAGGTGGTGGACATATGAGTCAACCTGACTTTTTTTGACCCCTCACATGAGGGCACTTCTGGGTGGGTAATCCTTGATGCCAGTATTATATAAACTTTGAAGGAATCTCTGCGGGATCCCATTTTGGTCACCACGATGTAAAAAAGATGTTGAGACTCTAGAAAGAATGCAGAGAAGAGCAACAAAGGTGATCAGGGGACCGGAGGCTAAAACATATAAGGAACAGTTGCTGGAATTGGGAATGTCTAGTTTAACGAAGAGAAGGATGAGGGGGGACATGATAGCAGTGTTCTAATATCTCAGGGGCTGCCCCAAAGAAGAGTGGAGGTCAAGCTCTTCTCCAAAGCACCTGAAGGCAGGACAAGAAGCAACGGATGGAAACTCATCAAGGAGAGAAGCAACCTAGAACTAAGGAGAAACTTCCTGACAATGAGAACAATTAACCAGTGGAACTCCTTGCGTCCAGAAGTGGTGAATGCTCCAACACTGGAAGTTTTCAAGAAGAAACTGGACAGCCATTTGTCTGAAATGGTATAGAGTTTCCTGCCTGAGCAGGAGGTTGGACTTGATGACCTCCAAGGTCCCTTCCAACTTTTTTATTATTACTATTACTATTACTATCACTATTATTATCACTATTATTATTATTATTATTATTATTATTATTATTATTATTATTATTATCTTTGAGGGATGTTAAGTATTATTATGTATTATCGATCCTAGATTGAGAAACAACTGAACCAAATTATTTTGGCACTGGTTTGCTCTCCAAGCTTGTTTCAATTTAGTTTCTGAACATTTCGTTACCAAACTAGGTAACATCACCAGCAGGATTTTCTTGTCTTATTTTCCTTAGCTTATAAATGAAAATAGGCCAAGAAAATCCTGCTGCTGGTGTTACCTAGTCTGGTAACAAAACATGCAAAAACTAAATTGAAACAAGCTTGGAGAGCAAACCAGTGCCAAAATCTAAAACCTAAGCTACAAATATGTTCTATTACTTTAAACTGAATTCAATCCCCAGAATTCGCCAGTTAAACACCTCTTAAATATGCTGGCTGGGAATTCTGGGAGTTGAAATCCAGACATCTTAAGTAGCCACGCTTGGAAAACACTGTTTTAAAGTCTAGAATTCTAGGATACCTTGGCTGTTTTGCCCAGGGGTAAACCCTTAGATAGGGCCTAAATGAAATTTAAGGTAGCTCTTAATGGCAGCTTTATAATTATCTGTCTTAATAGCAAACACAGCCCAGCAAAGATATTTATCCCAGCTTTCTCCAGAAGAACAAAGAGACAAACAACTCATAGACTTTAAGCATTTGGGTGTTTCAAACTTCCCATTCCCTGATTCAAGTGTTGCTTGGGAAAAAAAATGTTATGCAAAGCAAAAAAATTGACTTTTGGCAACTGGGGAAAGTGCTGTGTAATGGACTTTAATACAGGCTCAGTGCCTGCCAAGAAAATGTAAGGCATCTCAAATAACAGCCACTTGCCTTGCAGAAGCTATGCAAGAGATGCTTTTTGGAAATACTTCATCCAATTCTGGTCATCACAACAGAGAAAAAGATGTTGAGACCCTGGAAAATGTGCAGAGAAGAGCAACAAAAATGCTAAAGGGTCTAGTAGCAGGGGGGTCAAACTGCTGGCCCACGGGCCGGATGCATCAGGCCAAAACCGCGCCCACCCCATTGCCAGCCATGGGGAAAAAGTAGTTGCAACTTTGACATCCATGGTCAGCTAAATCATATGATGAATGGATGAGGGAGCTAGGTATTATCAAAGAGAAGGATTGGGGGACACATGATAACAGTCTTCCAATACTTGATGGACTCTCACAGAGAAAAGTTTGTTGACTTATTCTCCAAAGCATCAGAGGGCAGGACAACAAGTAATGGGTGGAAGCTTGTTAAAGAGAGATCTAACCTAGAAAGGAGGAGAAATTTTCTGGCAATGAGAACAGTTAATTCATGGAATAGCTTGCCTCCCAAAGTTGTGGGTGGTGTTCTTCAAAACTGGAGGTTTTTAAGAAGAGACAGCCATTTGACTGGGATGGTATAAGGCAGGGGTTCTCAACCTTGGCAACTTTAAGAGTTGTGGACTTCAACTCCCAGAATTCCTCAGCCAGCAAAGCTGGCTGAGGAATTCTGGGAGTTGAAGTCCACAACTCTAAAGTTGCCAAGGTTGAGAACCCCTGGTATAAGGGTCCTGGCTTGAGCAAGGTCTTATAACCCTATGATTCGGATAAACATATAAAATATCTGTCCGTCCATCCATCCAACCATCATCTCTGTTAATCTCTCCTTCTTTCTCTCTCTCTTTCACACACAGACAAATTTGCATGATACCCCTTCTCACACAGGTGATTCTGGTTGCCATCATGAAAAGTAACAAAGCCTACAATATACAACTCCTAGTGCCCGAGGCTAAAACAATGACCCCACTCCTACCCATACACACAAAGACACACAAGCCATAGGAACACCGACACAGCTCACCTCCCTTGCTGACCCAAAGCCCTATAAAGAGACAAATACATTACAGGCACGCATTTTCATTGTAACATGATTTTAGCTGAACTTTAACACTTATGAAAGGATCAGTTAGGGGAGCTAGGCATTGTCTGCATTTGTCTGTTTAACTCTCCCTTTTGGGGTGGAAAGGTCTCATGGTAAATTCATCCTTTCAGCTCAGTTGTGTGTATAGATAAAAAGGTAGAATCTGTGCTGAGTTGAGCCTGACGTCTGGTGGTTACATGTGTAAATGAAGTCCTCAGCGTACAATTGTTTGCCTGGTGCCCATTTCAAGTTACAATGGTGCTGAAGAAAAGTGACTTGCAATTGACCCTTGCACTTACAACCATCGCAGCATTTGTGTGGTCCCCTGATTGCGATCTGGACACTCGCAACCAGTTCACCCTTAACAACGGTTGCAGTATCCCAGGATCACAGGGTTGCCATTTGTGATCTTCCCAGAGAGCTTCTGATGAGCAGTGTCAATAAGAGAAGCTGGATTTGATTAACTGCTGGGCAATTCACTTAACAATCCTGGCAAAAAAGATAATAAAATCAGGCATGGTTCACTTATTGATCACATCACTTAGCAATGGAAGTTCTGTTTCCAATGAGGATCATAAGTTGTGGACTACCAATTATCTATGTAGCTTTCCTGGCAGAAGTAGATATTTTGCCTTTGCTGTGTTCTTGGATTTTGTTTGGTGGTTTGTGTGTAGTCTTCTTTTTATTTCTTCATCTGACCTCCTGGCGGTCTTCCATCCAGACTCAAACCTATTCTCTTAGCCTTTCTCAGCTCAGTCCAGTTTGGCTTTAAAGTGCCATTTGCTAAGGTGGGCTAGATATTTCTGTCTTCTGAGAGTCTGGAGCTGAGCCCCAGGATGTCCTACACATCTTTGTTACACAGATAAGAAGTGCTGCAGTGTTGGGGTGGGGGAGGATATATCACAGAGAACACCCTGCCCTCTGCTGTCTTTGCTTTGTGACTGAAAACCCCTCTTTATCTTATGCAGGTTCATTACCTCCCCATTACAGCCTCTCTCATCACTCATTGGGCCAGACGTGGTTTTTCCTGGCGAAGCCAATCCCTCTAAATTATGTCTCCTGCTGTTGCTGTTGCTCCCTTCACCAGTCTTATCTGCCTAAGGTGGAAACGGTGGGAGGGCAGCCAGCCAAGTCTCTGCTCTTTTTCTTGCATGTAGTCTGCCCCAGTGGGGTGCCTCCAGAAATGCTGGATCTACAGTCTTCAAGACTCTCCAGCCAACATGCTGGGATTGTGGTCCCAATGTTTCTGAAGAGCACTCAGCAGAAGAAGGCTAACAGGCAAGTAATTGTCAGCTTTCCTTTCAAACTGGAACATTAGAATTTCCCATAAAGGTCATGAAATCTGCATGCTATACAAGTAACGACACCCTGGACAGGCAAAAACAGAGCCAGGAGAAACCTGGAAAGATGAAGGGTGGAAGATTAGAAGTGGGGCCAAGCGGACTCCAGGAGGTGGGAAGTAATGTGTAGTTTTGCCATATTTAGTCAATGCTGTGATGTAGCTTAGAACAGGTTTCTTAACCAGTTATCTGACTGGTGTTCCAAGAAGGGGGAGAATGGATGGGTATCTTTGGGCCTATATTACACCCACACCCACAAGAGATGTTGTGGAGGGAACAGTTCAAACGTTGTCCTTAGTGGACACATTTTACAGATGTTCTAATTTTCCCACTCACCCTGAGTGTAAATAATAGGTCAAATTCAGCAAAGGAGCCCAAATAAGGTAGCTAAACAAAGGCAAACACATCGCAGTGAAATGCTTTGCCTTAACGCCAATTTATCCCACAATATAATTCTTGTATTCAAATGGCAGGGGCAATGGGGTGGCTTAGCAGTTAAGATGCTGGGCTTGATGGCCGAAGCCAGGTTCGAGGCCTGTGCATCATGCAACAGAGTGAACCCAACAGCTCAAAAGCGTCAAAATGCAAGTAGATAAATAGGTACCACTTTAGTGGGAAGGTAATAGCACTCTATGACTTCATGCTGGCCACATGAGCATGGAAATGTCTTTTGGACAGTGCTGGCTGCATCTGCATCAGTGCTGCTAGGGTTCTGAGTTCTGTTTTGGCTGTGTTTGCACAATATGCTTAACAGCCACCAAAACAACTTGTTTTCTACATTTGCACAGATTCCGGGAGTGATAATGTACCAAATGGGCTACATCCAATTCATACAACGTGGTGAATGACCAAAATGTTAACCTAAACGTGACCTATTGTATCAATGCATCCATTAGGTAAATTACCCCAGATTGGGTAAACGTGGTTTTTCTTTGGCTAACAGCACATGAACCCATTATCCAGCATGACGGGAACCTTCAGATTGACTCAAAGTTTGCCACGGGTACTAAAATGTGTTCAGAAATCTCCCAGAGTGTTTCCTTTGATGAACATAAATGGCATCAAGTTCATTCAGTGATTGTTTTTCAGAATATAGCAGTCCTTGCGTTGTGACCACTCGTTCAGTGACAATTATGGCGGTAACAAAGGAAGGAACTTGTAGCCAGTCGTTCAAACTTAATACGACTTTCTGATAAGTGGTTTTGGGTAATGACGGAAAAAGTCTGGAAAGCCCTGCATTAGGTCTGTAACTGATGGATTCGGTTAAAGGTGTGGAGTTAACTCTACGGATGAGCACCGAAGGGATTATCGCTTGCTGATGAGTAAAAAGTCACTATTTTTTGTTTTTCCCCCTTTTTTCTTCCCAATGGCTCTTGCCTTAGCAAATTACTTGCTACAGAAGGTTGAGTTGCAATTCCATAACCCCCCTAGAAGGTGAAGAGTGCTGAACAAATGGATCACTTACTCTAGCAAAGACTTTTTATTTTAAAGGCATAATGGATTACTCTCATCTCTGGTGAGTGAACAAAAGGGGAATTATTTAGATGGGAGCAGGGGAGACCCTATGTGCTTTTCAGGTCATCCTTTCACACTGAAAACTTAAAGCTACTAGAATATAATCCATTTAATAATGTATTAACCTTCTACTGAGAATTCAACTTGTGCACCCACTCTAAGCAAAATGTTCCCTGTTTGCAGGAATTTTCAAGCAAACACTGATGTGGTGATGCATCGTTCACACACAAACATGTATTCACACACTACGCGTAAGGGGTTCCAAGTGCCTTACACAGCTGGCTCAGTTTATACAACTGAGAAGTAGAGCTTGGGTTTTCTTTTTCCTTTCTTTTCCACAAATGTTAAATATCCCCTAATTATGTTTAGCTGCTACCCGTATTTGTTTGTTTGTTATTGAACTGCGTTTTTCTCCCGCTTAATCAAATGGCAACACTGAGAGTTTAATCTTTCTATAGCAGGGCTCCCCAACCTCTGGGGTTGACAGTGGGCCTGTTTGAAACAGGCCGCGCAAGCAGTGGGCGAGAATGCGAGCATTTGCAGTTCCACTTGCACAAGCGGCAGGTGCTCACACTTGTGTGCAAAGTTCCATTTGTGTGAGTGGCAGGCTGTTTGTGTTGAACTCCTCTCCCACCCACCCCCGTCACCCACCCCAGTCAGTTAAGCCAGAGAGGTTGGGGACCACTGTTTTATAGAATCTGGAAGAGTTCTATTTTGAGTCTTGACTTATACTTAAGGCTTGATTGATTGATAGATTGATTGATTGATTGATCAATTAATTAATTATGTGCCATTAGGTATCAACTCTTAATGACCACATAGATCAATTTCCTTTAGGACTTCCAATAGTGCCCCCATTGCTGCTGTAACTGAACCCATCATCTTGCTGCTGGTCATCAATTAATCAGTGGAACAACTTGCCTCCAGAACTTGTGAATGCTCCAAGTTTTAAAGAAGAGAGTGGACAGCCATTTGTCTGAAGTGGTATAGAGTTTCCTGCCTGAGCAGGGGGTTGGACTAGTAGACCCCCAAGGTCCCTTAGAACTCTATTACTCTACTCTACTCTACTCTACTCTACTCTACTCTACTCTACTCTACTCTACTCTACTCTATTCTTCTCCTTTCAACAATTGAGAATTAAGTATTATTTATGTTGAATTCTAAGCATTTCACATCTGTTCCAGTGCAGCCCAATATAAGTCTACTGGTAGGATGGACCTAAATTATTACCTCCATTGTGCCAATAGTGTGACTCAGGTTTAGACTGCTTAATTATGGCCAATGAATGAGTTCCCAAACGATTATTGAATATATAATTTTATTGATTTTCTAAAACAATGCAAAGTTAAAAGATAAACAGAAAAAAGGGTTCAAAAAAATTGTATCAACAGGTGGTAAACACTTTTGAAACCAGTCAACTTAGTCTTCTCTTGCAAATGTTCCTGATCTGTCTTTTGCATCACTTCTCTTGAACTTCCGTGGATCACTGTTTGTGTCTTCTTCACTGGGGCAGCAAAATAGCCTGTCTTGGCTAAGTGTTGTTGGGGGCAATGTGCTGACTCTGTAAATGGCTTAGAGAGGGCTGTAAAGCACCAGGAAGCGGTATATAAGTCTACGTGCTATTGCTATTCTTTCTCTTTCTTCATTTTTTTTTTCTTTTTGGGAGGAAGGGAGCTATATATAAAAAAAATGGCTGGACATTCACATTCATGTGAAGCTTTTTAGTTTTAAAAATGCATTATTCCTTTCCACAGCAAAAACATTAATTCCCAAATCAATGTGTCCAGAATTTGTTTTATAGCTTTGATCATGAATATGCAGGGATTTAAGTGAGTGTGAACTGTCAAACTGCTGCACATGTTCGGGCACTGCAATTTATTTTACACAGAGCTGCTCTGTTTTCCTGTAATATATACAGGCATTGACCTGTACAACATTAATTTCTCGGTCTGATCTACCATGTTCATATTTTTACTATCATGAACAGTCGTTCTGGGCCCTCTGTATCTAATCATCTCCTCGGTATGTGGTGTTGAAGACTTTTCATTTTCAGAAAGAAATGAGCCAAATAACCTTTTGGCACTTACAGATTAAAAGATTTTCTTTTGTGGTTAAGACTTATTGTACAAATGGGCAACATTCTCCATTGGGCCTAAAGATAAAAGCTAGCAATGGAGTCAACGAGTCTCTGCTCCTTGCATCTCCATAGCCTGTGTTGCCTGAAGTAGGCTTCCCTTTGACTTATTGTCTTTCTTTATCTGTCTTGATCTCTGGTTCCATCCTTTCAGCCTCAGTTTTTTCCTTAAATTCAGACCCTGCCCAGCTCCTTCTTCCCTGCTCCCACTTCAGTTGGCAACACCTTGAATAAGAGGAAATGTAACCATGATGCTAAGAAAGTCACCACTGCAAAGAATCAACATGTGTTCTACATTCTGAACTTCTGAATTATCCCTGCAGGGGGGAAAAAAAACATCTTTAAGAAAAATTTTATTTTGCCCCATTTCCCCTTCCCACCCCCAAATCCAAACAGATTCAAACTTCATAAATATGCTTAATAACCGAGCACTTAGCACTTAATGGAAATTTCTTTTTGCTCTCCTGATTAGTTCTGGGTCAGTAAAATACCATTTACAGCTTACAGAAGCTGATTGCTTTTGACGTGGTGGGTTTCTTTCCTTTTCCCAATTTATAAAGTTAGGTTATAAGAAAAGAAGTAAAAATAGACTACTAGGGAGCCTGCAGCTGGAGGATGGATAAGTTACATAGTAAGTGGATTCCATGCCTAAAGAAAGGGGGAATCTGTGAGTTGGGACACCACTGAGTACACTTTGAGCTATAAGGGTAGCCACAAACCCTGGACCTCCTTTAGACATGTTAATGAGACTTTCATTTCTCTAATAAGGATTTCAGTAAAGGATTATAGAAGAGCAACAGCAATAGCATTTAGACTTCTATACCGCTTCGTAGTGCTTTGCAGCCTCCTCTTGTTTACCGAGTCAGCGTATTGCCCCCAGCAATCTGGGTCCTCATTTTACCAACCTTGGAAGGCTGGAAGGCTGAGAAAGGCAGGAAAAGGAATGAAAGGTAGAATGGATGTAAAGAAGAGAGAGAAGAGATAACCCTGATGTACAGATAGAATCATGGAGCTGGAAGGGAACTGGGGGGGGGTTCTTCTAGTCTAATTCCCTTCTAATACCATCCGAGACTAATGGATGCCCAATCTTTTCTTGAAAACTTCCAGTGAGGGAGCATCCACAGCTCCAGGAGGCAGGCTATTCCATCAATTAATTGTTCTCCCTGACAGAAATTTTTCTTTAGCTCCAAGTAGGATCTCTCTCTCTTATTGCTTCTTGTCCTACCTTCACGTGCTCTGGAGAATAAGTCAACCCACTTTCTCTGTGACTGCCCATAAAATACTGGAAAACAGCTATCATGTCACCCCCTAATCTTTCTCTGAACCATTCATCATATAGTTTAGCTTCCAGACTCATCTTTGTTGTCCTTCTCTGGACTCTTTCTAAGGCCTCAGCATCTTGTCTGTATCATGGCAACCAGAACTGGATGCAGTATTCCAAATGTGCCCTCACTAGGGCAGTAGATCACTTCTTGTGATCTTGATGCTATCCCTGTTGATGCAGTCTAGGACTGCATTAGCTTTTTTGGCAGCGACAGCACACTGCTGGCTCATACTTCAGTGATGGTCCACCAGGCTACCTAGATCCTTCTCACCGTTATTACTGTTGAGTCAGGTACCATCTATTTTGTACCTATGCATTTGGTTTTTCAACCGTAAGTACAGGGATTTGCTTTTCTCACCACTGAACTGCATCTTATTGGATAGGACCCATTGCGCTATTCAGTATACATTCAAAGGGACACCATCTTAATGATCTCACTATCCATGAAGGTGGGAAAATCCTTTTGTGGTTTTCAGGAGTCTATATTTACTCTAAGAGGAGCAGCTAACACACCTTCCCGAAGTTTGTGTTGGTCTTGTTTGATCTCAGCCAAGTGGCTGAGACTGACATTGTCTTCAACTTTTCTTGCTTTCTCCAGGCTTTCTTAAGAAGCTGGGAAATTTTGGAGCAGGGAGTATATATGTTTTTATCAGCAAGTCTTTTTTTAAAAAAGGAGGAGTCAAGTTCTCCTCTGTCTATGGTGCTCCCCTCTGACTTTTTCTTTGTCAAAGGCCCACAGAAAGAATTCTGTGGAATGCAAACGATGGACATCTTCGGTTGGATATCAGAGTATCCTCTGTCTCTGAAATGCATTTTGTTGAATGAGCAAGAGCTGAAAAGGCCAAGTGTGCTTTTACAGTGGTTACAATAGATGTACCTGAGCATTATGGAGTAGATTTACAAGCTCTGTTATTCCCAGCCATTTTTATATATATACTGGCAAAATCAGCAAAAATTAGTATTTAGTTATTTACTACTACTACTACTGCTACTACTACTACTACTACTACTACTACTACTACTACTACTACTACTACTACTAATAATAATAATAATAATAATAATAATAATAATAATAATAATAATAATAATAAAGTTGGAAGGGACCTTGGAGGTCAACTAGTCCAACTCACTGCTCAGGCAAGTAACTCTATACCATTTCGGACAAATGGCTGTCCAGTCTCTTCTTAAAAACTTCCAGTGTTGGAGCATTCACAGCTTCTGGAGGCAGGTTGTTCCACTGGTTAATTGTCCTCACTGTCAGGAAGTTTCTCCTTAGTTATAGGTTGCTTCTCTCCTTGATTAGTTTCCATCCGTTGCTTCTTGTCCAGGCGCTTGACTCCCTCTTCTTTGGGGCAGCCCCTGAGACATTGGAACGCTGCTATCCTGTCCCCCCTCATCCTTCTCTTCATTAAACTAGACAGACCCAATTCCAGCAGCCATTCCTTACATGCTTTGGCCTCCAGTCCCCTAATCATCTTTGTTGGTTGTCCCAAAGGTGCTTTTTCAAGGGGCAACTTAGTTCCAGGTTGCTTCTCTCCTTGATTAGTTTCCATCCATTGCTTCTTGTCCTGCCTTCAGGTGCTTTGGAGAATAGCTTGACTCCATCTTTTTTGGGGCAGCCCCTGAAATACTGGAACACTGCTATCATGTCCCCCCTCGTCCTTCTCTTCGTTTAACTAGACATACCCAATTCCAGCAGCCGTTCCTTATATGCTTTAGCCTCCAGTCCCCTAATCATCTTTGCTGAAATTAAAATAGTAGATTTTCATACTCAAGTATGTAGTTGTCATGCTGAACAAATTTTAAACTTTATTTGACTTATTTATTTGAAATAGAGGGCTCTGCTTGAAACCGGCTTCGAGGGAAGTTCTCCCATCTGTACAATCTCTTTTTCAACTTGAGGAATGGAGAAGGAAGCCACCAGTAGCAATTGGAGTGAAATCAAGGGGAAGAAAGTCTAGGCAAATAAAATCAAGTCAAGCACGCATGATTGCAAAGGCGAGGCAGAAATCCCTCCTATGCAGAAGGCAGATAAAAATAGACCATCTGCCTTCCAACCACAAATGAAGCCAGAGCAGGACATTGATTTAGAGGGAGCTAAAACCAACAAAATCCTTAGATAACATTGATAAGATCAGATCGGCACCTCAGAAGAGTCATAAGGCACCCATCTCATTTTGTAGGCTGTGGCTTTTGTAAGACTGAGTGGAGGATGATGGCAAGAGAGAGGCCTTCATCATGGGAAGCTCCTAAACGGAATGTTTATAGTTCTTCCCCAAGGATGCAAAGTCTTTCAGGAATGGTTCATGGGATGAGAACAGGGCCACAATGTTCTGCCATAAAAGTTGCTCCGTGTGTCAATCTGGGAAGTGCAAATCAGATTGCTGTGTTGAAAAATATGGATCCAACAAGATTTTCAGCATCTCTAATCATTTCCCCCTTTTCAACTCTGCATGTGTGCCTAATTCCAGCAGGGCTTTTGCAAATGATGCACCTGGAACCTTATCTTAATTCTGCATTTCAAAAGGGCTGCAAGAAGGAATGCTGTGAATCAAAACAAAACCTGGAAATATTCTTAAAAATAGTTCAATACTAGTTCTTTCTCCCTTCTGCAGCCGAGAGTCACACAGTGAAGAGATCAATGTCCAGTCATGGATGCTTCAACTATCTTTAAATGTTACGGGATACAGGGATTATTATTATTTTTTGCCTAATTTTTAAGCCTTCCTGCATATATATATATATATATATATATATATATATATATATATATATATTAAAAATCAATGCCTTTTGAAAAAAATGCCTTAGAACTTTCTAAATGCTAATTGTCAGCTTCTGCTTTTGAAGCTGTGCTGGGGAGAAGAATCAGTTTAATAATTCTTCCTAATAAAGAAGAAATCTTTTATATAATTCAGCCAAGATGTAGTTGATAGGCCAGTTTAAAATTCTGGGGTCGAATGTTAAACCATAAGAATGCAAGTGTTTCGGTGTCTCCAGTTACCAGCTGCCACTGCTGGGGGTTCAAAAGAGAGAGAAATCTCTCTTATGCTAAGATCGAAAGAAGGAACTCTTTAAATCCAAGGACAAATGCAATTCAATTTGTTTAAGAGGAAAGTGATGCACATTGAGGCAATTGACCCTCCACCTTTTGCAGATGCCAGGGATCTGGTCTGTGTGGCCTGCAACTAGCCAGGAAAAAAAAAATGCTGGGGGTCATAGCTGACAGCTCAATGGAAATGTCAGCTCAGTTTCTGGCAGCTGTGAAAATGGCAAAAACCCCGGCTAGGGATCATTAAGGGAAAGGACTGAAAATAAATCTTCCCACAATATAAGGCCCTTATGCAAATATATGGTAAGTCTGCATCTGGAGCATGTGCATATCATTCTGGTTGCACAGCTGGAAAAGGGTAGGGCTGAAAAAAGGCAGAAGAGGGAAATGAAAAGAATCAGGGGCTGAAACATCTTCCCTGCCAGAAAAGGTGAGAAGGTGCTCTGCCCCTGGGCCCTAGGAAGGTCCCTCCATTAGTGATCGTGAGTTGATTGTGTTTGTGTGTGTGTGTATATATATATATAAGGTTTGAGGGCATCTTCTAAAAGAGGTGACTGGGGGGGGGGAAGGATTGAGCATAGAATGCTGCAAGTACATCAGATGGTTGAAGAAGAAAAAATGGCTTTGGAAGAATATCTGAAGAACAATTATGAAGATGCACTGAAATTAGTATATCAGGAAGGCTTACTGACCACTGGAGAGACCAAAATGGCCTACAAGAAAGACCAAATGAAGAACAGAAATAGAGGCATGGGAAGACAAAGCACTACATGGCCAGTACATTAAAAAAATAGCTGGGAAAGCAGATAATAACCTGGCAATGGCTAAGAGCAGGAAAATTGAAGAAAGAGACTGAGGGACTAATTCTGGCTGCACAAGACCAAGCCTTAAGGATAAATGCATATAAAGTCAAAAGTGAGAAGACAGCAACAGACAGTAAGTGTCGCCTATGCAAAGAAGCCGAAGAAACAGTGGACCCACCTGGTAAGCTGCTGCAAGAAGATCGCACAGACTGACTACAAGCAGCGGCATGACAAAGTAGCAACAATGGTGCATTGGAAGAAATATCATTTGCCTGTAACCAAAAACTGGTGGGATCATAAAATAGAGAAAGTCATAGAAAATGATAAAATTAAACTGCTCTGGGACTTCAGAATTCAAACAGACAAGCACCTGCAACATAACACCCCGGACTTAACAATTGTCGATAAGAAAGACAAAAAAGTCTGGACAGTGGACATGGCAGTGCCTGGAGACAACAGAATAGACGAGAAAGAATTGGAGAAGATAACAAAATACTAAAACCTACAAATAGAAATAGAAAGACTGTGGCAAAAGCAAGCAAGGGTAGTACCAATAGTAATAGGCGCCTTGGGTGCAATCCCAAAACAACTGGAGCATCACTTGAACACCATCGGCATTGACAAATTCTCTATTAGTCAATTGCAAAAGGCGGCCTTACTAGGAACGGCTTCCATCCTGCGACGAGATCTGTGATATACCATCAAACATCCACATCTGCCTATCCCAGGTCCTGGGTAAGGACTCAATAGGTAGACAAAATGCCAAATCCAGTCTGAACATCTGGCTGACTGTGCGATGATCCATAATGATGATGATGATGATGATGATGATGATGATAAAGTTGGAAGGGACCTTGGAGGTCATCTAGTCCAACCTCCTGCTCAGGCAGGAAACCCTACACCATTTCAGACAAATGGCTGTCCAGTCTCTTCTTGAAAACTTCCAGTGTTGGAGCATTCACTGATTCTGGAGGCAGGTTGTTCCCCTGGTTAATTGTTCTAACTCAGGGGTTCTCAACCTTGGCAACTTTAAGACTTGTGGACTTCAACTCCCAGAATTCCTCAATATTCTGGGAGTTGAAGTCCACAAGTCTTAAAGTTGCCAAGGTTGAGAACCCCTGTTCTAACTGTCAGGAAGTTTCTCCTTAGTTCTAGTTGCTTCTCTCCTTGATTAGTTTCCATCTGTTGCTTCTTGTCCTGCCTTCAGGCGCTTGACTCCCTCTTCTTTGGGGCAGCCCCTGAGACATTGGAAGACTGCTATCATGTCCCCCCTCGTCCTTCTCTTCCTTAAACTAGACATACCCAATTCCAGCAGCCGTTCCTTATATGCTTTGGCCTCCAGTCCCCTGATCATCTTTGTTGGTTGTCCCAAAGGTGCTTTTTCAAGGGGCAACTTTAGTGTGCTTATTATAGATCATATTCATTTTATATTCCTCGAGCATCATTGATCAAGTCACCTATTTTCAGAGGTGCACTTCTCATGGGATTTTGTTTGTTTGTGTGTGTAAAAAAAAGTGCAAAATATAATAATTTTCCATTTGGCTTCCAAGCAGCATGCCCTTAATAATCCCCAGGTAGAATGTAAAAAATTGATATTTTTTGGGTCTCCCCCACTTTTCAAAGATGTGATTTGTCACTCTTGAGTTCCCAGGAGGCCGAATTAAAAAAAAAAATAAAACAAAGCAGCCACAGCACAAAAGGTCACCTGTCCCTGTTTTAAATGCTGAGTCCTTTCTTTGCTTCTCCACCGTATTATGCCTCTCGTAGTCCTGCTATGCCCCAGCTTTGTAATTCCCTCCTGGCCATAACTAGAAGTATCATTGTTCAAACATCAACTGACAAAATTTCCAGTTCCTGTAGGAGAGAAACTCTCCCTTTCTCTATTTGACCTTCTACTTCTCGGTCCCCTTTCTCTTTCTTCCTCTCCTTCTCTGAAGAAACTCAAAATCTACACACAGCCTTAGATAAAGGCTTCCATTGTTCCCTAAAAACAGCACTGGAAAACACCGGAGGTTCTTAGGCGTTCATATTTCTTTAGCTTTGATTCTTTGGCGGTTCCTGTAGGTCACTTTCCAGCTTCTGAGCCTTGTGAAACATCTTTGTACATTGTCATACCCCTGTGATAAATCCCAGCCCTAGGGGAAAAAAATGCACATTTGTGTTTCTTACTGCCTCTTTGATATATTGGCAGATTGGAAAACCTGCAGGGCTGATAGAGTTGGTCTAGTAATTGGCTGGAGGTCATGTTTTTATTTGCAAAGCAGCTTGTTTTGATCCCTCCCAGTTTTGGAAGTTGAGTAAGGATGGTATTTTGTACTGTTTGCCTTTTGCAACCCCAGTGGTTATAAGAGGCACTGGTTTTATTGGCAAAGTAAATCGTTCTTCTCCTTCTTTTAATGCCAGCAGTTTGATTCTGACCGGCTCAAGGTTGACTCTATCTTCCATCTTTCCAAGGTTAGTAAAACGAGGACCCAGATTGTTGGGGGCAACGTGCTGACATTGTAGACTGCTTAGAGAGGTCTGTAAAGCACTATGAAGCGATATAAGTCTTAAGTGCTTTTGCTGTTGCTATCCAGTTTCTGGAACTTGAGTTAGGAACACAACCATGGAACACAAGGAATGGGAGGGCATAATGTGATAAAATCCAAAGGCCTGCATGATATTGTAGGTCCTGCATATGGTCACATGACCTTTTTGGATCCTCAATTTCCAGGGTCATTCCTTACATGGAACCTCATAGTTCATCTTCTAGCCAACACTTTATGATAACTCCAAACCTTACTGTGAAATTTCATAATTACTGTTTTTCACACCTATTATAAAGACTGAACAAATCAGCTGTGTTCACAACACATGGATAATTTGATTACTGTAAGTTTGTACAACACATTGAACCATCAACTGATGGGATAGGTTTACATAACGCGCTAAACATCCCCAACTGAAATCTAACCCAGTTTAGTATACTATGCAAATAGAGTGAGCAGATTTGTAACTGATCTGGTCAAACATGAGTAAATTCAGACACTCTAATTGGTTGCATAGATACTAGAGGATTCCACTTCACCCCCAGGGTTTCCATTTTCTATTGGTGTCCTGTACACAGGCTATGGGATGTGGTAGTGCACATTTTTGTTGGTGTGAAGGATACATGCTATTGGTAGTAATCAGTTAAGTTCAGAGAATAAGTGTATTTCCCTCCTTCATTATAGAACAGTAAAGTTGGAAAGAACCATAAAGATCATGTAGACCAATCTTTTTCAACGTTCCTGCCTGCCTGCCTGCCTCTGCCTTCCTTCCTTCCTTCCTTCCTTCCTTCCTTCCTTCCTTCCTTCCTTCCTTCCTTCCTTCCTTCCTTCCTTCCTTCCTTCCTTCTTTCCCAGCAAACTTTTCTTGCCACGATTCTGAGTTAATTGCTTGCTTAAGGACATCTGAAATTAGGGCAAGGGTCAAGTGTAGCCCTGGGACTATAACTTGCCAATTTCAGCCCTATGATGATAATTCCCTTTGAAGCTCTGAGAAGTGGGACAAGGCAAGAGCTGGTCTTAAGTACCAAGGTTAAGAAGACCATAAGCTGGGATATAACTCGAAGAACTAGCAGCTGAGTTCAAAGGCAGATGAAATGTATAGTATGCAAAGATGTTGCAGTAATGGAGAAAAAGAGATGTGTGCAGGGTTTTAAATCTGAGAGCCATTATTAACCAGGAGACAACACAGCACAGGTTCCCTGTCTTCATCATTGGAATTTTTGTGATGGTTTATTTAAACAAATGTGTGTTAATGAAGACAAATGCAATGAAGGCTGCAGGGTGGGAGGAAGCACTTGTGGAAGAGCGCAGGAGTGGGGGCAAACTAGTTTCAGTCAGATGTAGCTTGTTTCTCCTCGGGATTGGGGGGGTGAGTAAGCAGGAGCCACCTTGTTTTTTGAGGAGCTTTTTTCGCTGCAAAAAAGAAGAATGCTGACTTAATTAAAGTTGGCTTCCGTATTTCAGCAGCTGCCACAGGGCTCTCTGGCAACGGCAAGTTTGAGTAGTTTTGCTAACTTCATTGTCTTGAAAGGTTTTTCTTTTCTTTTCTTTTTTTCCAAGTCTGGGCTCTGAATCCCCAAGAGTTTGGCTGGAGGCTGATAGATTGTGATTAGTTAACCAGGGCAAAGCTTTAAAGCTTGCAATTTTGGAATCAGGTTTAATGCTGGGATCTAAGCTACATAAAGAGTGAATGTAGCTGTGTATGCATGACAGCACCAAGGAAGGAAGGAAGGAAGGAGAAAGAAAGAAAGAAAGAAAGAAAGAAAGAAAGAAAGAAAGAAAGAAAGAGGAAGGAAGGAAGAAGGAAGGAAAGAGAAAGAAAGAAAGAAAGAAAGAAAGAAAGAAAGAAAGAAAGAAAGAAAGAAAGAAAGAAAGAAAGAAAGAAAGAGGAAGGAAGGAAGGAAGGAAGGAAGGAAGGAAGGAAGGAAGGAAGGAAGGAAAGTTTAATTTATTGTTTTGCACTGTAATCTTATTTATGTGCATTCATTTCTACATTTTGTGAAGTTTGCTCCCTCATCAGTATCTTGTTGACAAGGAAGAAGCGACCCCCTTAGACCAGGGGTATCAAACTCAATTGCATTGAGGGCCGCATCAGCATTGCGGTTGCCCTCAGGGGGCCGGGTGGGTGTGGCCAGGGTGGGTGCAGCCTACTGGGTGGGCATGGATGGAGTGGGTGTGGCCAGCTCTACATGGTTTGCATCAAGAGTGCCTGTGGGGGCCTGGGCAGGAGTGGGACAGTTCTGAGGGTCTCTGGCATAAGGGGGGGACCGGGGCAAGTGTCAAGCCTCACTGTTCCTCTCAGGCCATGTGGGGGGGGGGTTATGGAGCTAAGACTGAATGCCTTTCAGCATAGATGGCCACCACAAAATTGTACATTGGCTCCCGGCCGGCCTGGGCCAGGGCCAAGGCAGAGGGGGCCGTTCCCTCACTGTTTCCAAGATGGCTTCATGGGCCACATGAAACCACTTCACGGGCCGCATCCGGCCCCCCCAGGCCTTGGGTTTGACATGTCTGCCTTAAACTCACTCCGTTCCTTTCCCATAACTACAGTCAAAATCACATTTCTCCTTCCTATTAACTCGAAGGTGAGGGAAAAGGTTAAATAAATGGATTGAGAAGAAGATACTGAATGATAAATACCATTTTTTATCTTCTCATCAGCCATTGTAGAAGGGAATTTTTGTCACTTCTAGCACGTGGCAAAGCAGTCAGGAAAGCCTTGGAAAAGAGATTCAAATGTCTATGCCTACAGAGATCAGAATAGTGCAGTCCATGGTATTGCATGTAATGCACTATGGAAATGATAGTTGGACTTTGAAGAGATGGTATTGATGCCTTTGAAGTTTGGTGTTGGAGAAGACTCCAGCAAATACCATGGACAATCAAGAAAACAAACGAATGGATCATTGAACAAAGCAGCCCAGAGTTCTCACTCAAGGCACAAATGACCAGGATCAAATTTATCCTATTTAGGCATGTTATGAGAAGACCTACCTCTCTGAATGAAGCTTCAATGCTGGGAAAGATGCTGGAAGGAAAGAGAAGAGGATGATCAGAAGCAAGGTGGATGGTCTCCATCACAATGTTGAGGGCTGCACTGTTGGAAGACCTAAAAGACAAGTTAGGAACAATTCAACAGGCGAGATATTATTAGGTAGCTGCTAAGAGCCAAAACAACTTGAGCACAAATAATCAATCAATCAGAACTAGGTGTCAGCATTTTGTTGTTGGGGACTATCAGGCTATAGAAAGGACAGTCTGATATCCATCAATATTTTAGAGGCTATAGGTCTCTATGGGAAAAAAACAGACATATGGTGGTGAAGCCACAGAGATTCTGAACCAGGAATGGAAAATGACCAGATAAAAAAGATGGAGATGGAAGTTGGCTGGAGATGGACTAAGTAGTACATACTCTTTAGCGATGGAATTAAGTACACGTGCATTGGTGGTGAAAGCCTCACAGATTTTTAAGAGTGGATTTGCAAGTGCCCTGGCCACAAACTGTGTCCCAATGACAGCCTAGAATTGTCAAAAATTTACAGCAAAATTAAACTGCCTCTCTGTGAGTGGTTCTGCATATTTCTGAAAGCTGCCTACGACAAACAGTGAGAAGAAAGGGACGCACATCAAAGAAATCCATCTTCTAGTGATTTAGAACAAATTCATGACAAGGTTGCAAATGAAGGTCTTCTTGCAAATGTTGAAAAACCAACTGGAGTTTTTGTAGAGATATAGTCGCTTCGGGGAGTTTCCAGCTCCCTGTACATTGGAACAATGTCTATGGGGAAATGGGAGAGGAGGTGGAGAAGTGCATGAATCAATCCACCTTCTCCTGTTTATATGTTTCATGGATATAAGTCTCTACTATTATCAGCTGGTTTGGTTGGTGAGGTCCGGAAATGGAAAATGTTCGTATTCAAGCCAAGAGATTCCTAGGCTGCATCAACAGAAGGATAGCATCAAGATCATGAGAAGTGATAACGCCACTTAATATTGCCTAGGTAAGACCACACTTGGAATACTGCATCCCATTCTGGTCACCACAATGCCAAATAAATAAATAAAAAATCCTACATCCTAGAAAGAGTGCAGAGAAGAGCAATTAAAACGATAAAGGAGTTCTGCAGGATAAATCATACGAGGAACAGATAATGGAACTACATATGTTTAGCCTAAGGAACAGAATAATTAGGGGTGACATGAAAGCTGTCTTCCAGCACCTGAGGTGCTTTCACAGAGAAGAGAAGGTTGACTTATTCTCCAAAGCTCCAGAGGGCAGGTCAAGAAAAAAAAATAATGGGGAGAAGCTGGTTAAAAAGAGATACATCCTCGAATTAAGAAGATATTTATTTATTTATTTATTTATTTATTTATTTATTTATTTATTTATTTATTTATTTATTTATTTATTTGTTTATTTGTTTGTTTGTTTGTTTGTTTGTTTGTTTGTTTATTTATTTATTTATTTATTGGATTTCTATGCTGCCCTATTCCAGGAACTCAGGGTGGCTCACAACATAGATAGAAATCTAACATTAAAATACTTTATAAGAAAAACCCCTTAATTAAAAAATCAATCATCCAAACAAACATGCACACAAACATACACTGGCTAGGGGCAAGATGTTAACTGCCCCTATGTCATTAACGGTGAGAACATTTAACCAATACAACAGCTTGCCTCCCGGAATTGTGGGTGCTCCATCACTGGAGGATTTCAAGAAAAGATTGGACAGCCACTTGGCTGGGATGATAGAAAGTCTCCTTGTATGGACACGGGACTGGACTAGAAGACCTCCAAGTCCCATCCTACGCTATGATGCTATAACCAGAGGTAATTTCTCATTTTCAAAGCACTTGTGAGACAGAGCTAGCTTTCAAGATTCTTCTTCCATAGTGTTTTTTGCTGCAGTTTGCCAAGAACAGCAACAAACTGGAATTTCTCCATGGACATTGCTGTTTATAAGTCCGTAAAAACAATGTAGAAAGTACATTTGGTGAATCAGTCTGCAAAAGCTATTGTGCGTTGGGCAAACAAAATGTCTGTGTGGGAAGAACTCTCTCTATAAAAATGTTAGTGCCAATGATTTTTAAAAAGAACTTAAGTGCAACAGCCTTCTGCTTGGCAGATTTGCCAAACCTGCCATGTGAGAAATTTCTGAATAGAGGTTCGCCTCCATCCCTGGTCATGTGGACCAAATAAACAATTAGAAGGAGGAATTCCCATTAGCAGTCAATCTATGACAGCCTTTTTCAACCTGGGCTGGCTGAGGAATTCTGGGAATAGAAGTCCACATATCTTAATTGCAACAAAGATGATTAGGGGACTGGAGGATAAAACATATGAAGATCAGTTGCAGGAACTGGGTATGTCTAGTTTAATGAAAAGAAGGATTTAGGGGTGACATTATAGCAGTGTTCCAATATCTAAGGGGCTGCCACAAAGAAGAGGGGGTCAACCTATTCTCCAAAGCCTTCAGCAGGGCATGAAGCAACGGCTGGAAATAGAACCAACCTAGAACTAAGGAGAAATACCCTGACATTGAGAGTAATTAATCAGTGGAACTCCTTGCTTCCAGAAGTGGTGAATACTCCATCACTGGAGGTTTTAAGAAGAGATTGGACAGTCATTTGTCTGAAATTGTATAGGATTTCCTGCTTGAGCAGGGGGCTGGACTAGAAGACCTCCAAAGTCCCTTCCGACTGTTATTCTGTTAACGTTGCCAAGGTTGAGAAACATTGCTCTCTGGCTTTGCTAATATCAGGAAAAGAAAGACGGATTCTGCAACTCTCCTACATATGGACGGATTGAAGTCTAATGCTCCGTCAAATAGAAAAGTGCATTGCGCACGTGTGTACCTGGCAAGGCTGGTGGCTCTTGTGGGAGGTGGTGGGTCTATTGCAGAGCAGGCTCAAGCAGACACACAACACACACAGAGAGAGACCAAAAAACAAACAAACAAAAAGCAAAACCCCCAAAGACAGAGCTTTGATCACCCTATTTCAGACTAGACCTGGCAGAGACCTCAGTGCCCCTGCTAATAATTTGCTGTGATCCATTTCCTTAATGCAGACCTTTCCCAGGGACTTTCCTCGGCATCTCTGCCTAGCGACGTAACACAAGTCCTTTTACACAAAGTGGCATGAGCTGCCGTCTCCTGTTCTTTCCACCCGATTTCACGGTATAATCTGCAAAATGAAATGGAATGATATTTAACCACAGAGCAACTGTTTTCGGAAGTACCAAAGATGCATTTAATGAGGGACTGGAGCCAGATAAAGCTTCCCTGAGGATCTGAAGCCCAGCAAATGCACAATTCATGTTCCTGGTTTTTCTGCAGCATGCATTTTACTTAACATACTTGCACTGGTGAGTTATTCAGTAGACAAGTTAAGAGCGCCTCTCCAAGATGTATGTCTCTTGAGATACAAGCATTGCATTTCCTGATAGACGGATGGGAAAGAGGGAATTGTCTCTGTCTAAAATAAGTGATTGATTTGTGATATTTCTATCTCATCTCTCCTCTGGAAACAGGAGTCCTGTCTGCTCCTGACGCTAAAATAACACTCCAAGCTTTACTGAAAAGCCAACCAACCTCCCAATTAAAAATTCATCACAGAAGATATTAAGAGATCAATAACACCTCCATTAGCTTCAAGCTTATTTGGTAAGAAACATATTTAAGAAGAGGCCTTGGGTTTTGGGTTTTGGTTTTTTAAATTTGTTTGTCTGCCAGAGGAGTTGCTTGCAGGATCACAGAAGGGAAATGTGACTGGTTTCCTGTGGCAAGGAGCTCCAGAAGCTATGCTGATCTCCTGAAGAGGTCTTTGCTTATATTTCTGTTCAGAGAGTTGATACATCTCCTTCAGGGAGATGATGCTTCTTAGCTACCAGAGAGATAGAGAACCATATTTAGTTCAGAAGTTCATCAAAGTTGTCTGATTACACACATAGGGTTGTAGGGATGCATATCACAAAGTCAAGATGGTGGTCAAAACAGTGAGATCAAAGCCCAATTGTGGTTGTTAAATTGAGGATTATCTGTATTGGGCTGGACCATGGAATGAATGAAAGGCTTTTGAGCAAGGTACACATTGAATGGACTCAGTTGCATCACTTCTTATTGATATTTCTATTATTCCATTGCCCTGTTATACCATTGTTTTTTAAAATGTTCCAAAGGCATTATATTTCAATTTGATTCAATCCATATGTCAACATCCAGCTCGAGAATCCAAATAAAACTTCAGGTTTCATTCCGTTTCCAAAAATCTTACTGTTTATTGAATACACTGCATGATAATGTCGAAGCAAAAACTAATACTGAGGTCCCCAGAAACCAGTTCATAGAATGTAACAATAATTTCCCCAGCCAAGCCCCCCCCCCAATCTCTCACATAGTTCATGTAAAAAATGTCACTTTGTTATGGGAACTGTCTGCTTCAACTCCGCACCTGCTGTTGTGTCCTTGGAAAGGTTTCAGGCTTTCATGGTCTTTAGTGGAATCGTAAAGGCTTCATTTCTCCATCTAATCCACTCTAAAGCAACACTTACTCCCCCCCCCCTTACTCTAAGGGCAAGTTGAAATGAAGAGGTACGTAGATGCCAAAATTTCATTCTTGACATCATATTTTAATTTAATATTTTAATTCCTTGGAGGTTTCTTTTTTCCCCCTATTTCTTCACATTTCAGTTCCCTAAAGTCACGCTTGCAAACTAGGTGACCCTGCACATCTAAGCAATGAATTGAATTGTGAGCCGGCCAAAGTCGGTTGCTGAGATTGGCAGCTGTAGAAACCAAATGACAAAATAAATGCATAAAATAAAACATTCTCTAGTTCAGCACATTGTGGCCTTCAGAATCAGTCTCACTGCAATCACCGCTAATAACTACTCATCCCCATGAAACCCCTCCCCCACTTCCATGGAAAATCCCAAAGAAAGACCTCAAGAGGCAGCTTCTCTTGTTTTTCTGTCTGCTTCTCCTTCCTCTCTGCCCACTCCACCAAGACAGGGAATTGTGAACAGATAAGGGATCGTTACAGTAATAATAAGTTGTGGAACAGATAATGCCACTATTCCTTCCCTCCACCATCTGCTAAAATAAATACTGTCATACAAAATAACAGGAATAACAGAATATAACAGAAGAGCAAGAAAACCCAAAACAAATTAAAATATTTTTTCATAGCATTAAATAAGGATAAAAAAAACTTGTTGCAGACTTAAGAATCTGAAAAGGCCACCGAGATACTTAATACTTTTTACTGGAAATAAATTTAATTCTGTTAATAGCTTAAACTATAGAATTAAACTATTTCCTACAAGTTTCAGCTTAATCTGGGAAGTGTTTTAGAATACAGTTCATTGCATGGATGCTGATACATCCAAGATGGGGGGGGTCATCTTCAGGCTTCTAGATTCTTTAATTATGATGGTTCATTTCTATTACATAGGTCTCTTAATCAGCCTAAAGTCCAGTTTTAATAAATACAACAAGAAGTGCCGAAGTGTTAAACTGTCACAAAATTATATTTGTTTTAATCCAAGCTGATCAACGTTAAGCCTCAGATGAGAAGTTTCTTCCAACACAAAAAATTTGCAGTTTTTAAAATTTTAATCTTATATTACTTTGCAAACCTTTTCAATTATTATTTGTATTCTGTCATTTCTATCTATTCTCCTTTTTGATTGATTATGTACCATCAAGTCATTGTTGACTTCTTACTGATTTCATAGCTTGATTTTCCCTCATGACACTCTGTGCCTAACATGGTCCTTCAGGTTGAGCCCATCAACACTAACTGAATCAATCCACCTTGCTGCTGGTCATCCTCTTCTCCTCATCTACCTTTCCCAGAATCAGAGTTTTCTCCAGATAACTGATTTGATTATAGGTCATCAGGTTGATGCTGACTCTTAGGTTTTTTCCAGGAGGTTCTGTTCCCAACCTGGTCCTTCAGGTCTTCCCATAGTGGCCCCATCAACACAATAATTGGTTCCACCTTGTTACTAGTTGTCATCTTCTTCTCTTTCCTTCCACTTTTCCTAGCTTGCAATGGAGGTTCTGACAAATCATTAATATATGTGTTAGTTCTATAAAACTGGAGGAATTTCCTGATCATGAGAGCTATGATACAATATGAACACCCCCTGATGTCATTGAGACTCCAACATTGGAGATTTTCAAACAAAGGTTGGACACCAAATGTACACCCAAATGTATACAAAGTTAGTGCATGTTTTTTTTTAAGGATCAAGTTCTACCGTAGAAACAAAGTTGACCTATTCACAAAAATGTGAATGAGAGAGAAAGCTCAATTTATGCTTCTGTGTGTCTTGGTAGAAGAACCCTACTGATCAAGGATGTGGTCAAAAAAAGGCAAAATGACAGCAATGATAGCATCCTTGCTTCTGATTTGGATGAAAATATCCAACTGCACTCATAAGGGTTCAGTATTCTCAGGACATTTGCAAATCTATAGCAAAGGCAATGGGCTCTCCTCCTCCCCAGATTGCCTAATTTGTGTCAGATTATTGTAGAGTCAGTAGTCACAATCATCACCTGAGGGCATTGTGCCTATGGACATGTGCTGGGTGGTGGTGGTGGTGGTGGTGATGGCACAATCACATCCCATGATTTGCACCAGGAAACATGTGATGTCATCTTGCCCTCTCCTGGACCTCTGTGGCCATGGTCTTTTGGCCCCCCGACTACGTTACTGTGATGCCCATCAATGTCTGTGTTCGAAGTGATATCACGTGGCTGATCCTCTGCAGTACTCAATCCAGTGCGTGTAACCTGCAGGAATTGTAACCTGTCTGTAATTAATATTGGAAGCAGACAGGAAAACAAAGAGTGGCAGGTTTAATTTACTCCTGGCCTCCTCCCGAGCAGTGGAGCACTAAAATAAAAGATTTCTGTCATGATTCATTGGCTGGCCAGCCTGCACGGCTGTTTGGCAGATCTCTGGAACCTTCTGATAAACTTGCTTTGAACCCCTTCCTCCAACATTGCCCACCTGCCTTCTTGACATTCACTGTAAGATCTTTCTTCAAAGGCTCCTCTGGAAAGAGACAGACCACGTCCAGGCTGCCTGAGATGACTGTAGGAATTGGCAATTCCTTCAGAAAATCACAAACCTACAAAGTAGGGGTTCTTGTATAGATAAAAAGTGTTGTTCCATTTAGACCTTGTTAACCTTCCATTACCCTTGGACTTGTTCATGCTTTAAGCTTTGTGGGGAGCAACAGTGTGTTGTGTAGGGGTTGTTGTTGTTTTTTTGCATCTGTCACTGATCCTTTGGAATATCAATTACAGACTGGGTTTTCTTCGTTATTCACTTGCTCTGGATACCTTTTTCTGTCTCCAACAGCAGGAACTTTCCAAATTCCAGAAGGAATTTGGTGTCTACTGTCCCAATAGCTTAGTTCCCATCATGTCTCCCCCAAATACTCTTGCTACCCTGGAGTATTTTGTAACATAGTAGTCGTGCCTATCAATAGTGTGATTTAAAGCCTTCTTTAAGTTGAACTTGGCTCACCATGGTATGATCAGTTTTCTTCAGAATAAATCCAGAAGAGGTTGGACATTGTTTCCCCCTGGAATGTGACTTTTATTTTGACTTTCCATTTAACAGCCCTGTGATTGCCTAGCAAAGTTCAACTCTTAGCTGCCCACTTTGCCCCAATATCACTTCTTAATTCAATCCTCCGATATAAGGAGTTTGTCCCCAGCAGTAGGTAAAAAGCAGTAATAGTATAATTCGCCATATGGTGGAAACTCTTGGTGCCCTCTCAGCTTGGCTGTTTGCTTGCAGAGTTTTCATTACTGGATTAGGTAATATCATCAATGCTAGTGAGTGTGGAGTTTGTTCCCTGTCTATATGTAGCCAGCTTCCCCTGCCAGATAGATAAGATAACCTTTATTGTCATTTTTTAACTGTGGGCACAACGGCACACATCGAAAAATGAAATTTAGTTGCCCGCTCTCAAAGTGAAACACATACATGACATACTACATACAAGATGTGTATAGACCCACACCCCTACATATACGTAACAAATAAATATTAAATACTGTCCAGCTTGAATATATAACAGAAGGAGGAAGCTTGAGAGTTCACAATGCTGTATGGAATGAAACTGGCTGAATCTGGATGTTCTGCTACGGATACCACAGAGCCCCCCCCCCCAGAAGGTAACAAGGAAAACAGGTCGTGAAGAGGATGTGTGGTGTCCCAGACGATCTTATGGACCCTGCTCAGGCAGCGCTTCTGTGCTGTGTCCTGGATGGGAGGGAGGGAACTGCCAATGATCTTTTCGGCCGTCCTCACCACTCTCTGCACCGCCTTCCTGTCTGAAGATTGATGGGGGTGTAGTTTTCTCCTTAATAGTTCCTTGACTAGGCTATTGTTTTCTGTTTGATTGTTTGTCTGCTGATAATCCCTGCTTATTCTGGGTGTTGGCTACAGGAGAGGACATGTGGAGCCTTTGGTACTCTTTGAGCTTGCAAATATTTCAATGCCCAACTAGCTAACATCATCAGTGTGAGCAAAAATGAGTTCGTTCTCAGTTTATATATATTAGCTTGCCTTGCCAGGGTTCATAGGAGTGTGGTTTTCTTCTTAGTCGTTCCTTGATTAGAGCATTGATTAGGGCTGGCTTTCTCAACCTTGGCAATTTTAAGATGTGAGGACTTCAACTCCCAGAATTCCCCAGCCAGCATATGAGAAACATTGTATCAGGTATTGTGTTCTGCTTGGTACTAGGAGGTAACTTGGAACTAGCAAGGAACTACAAAGGGGAAAATAACATTCCCACCAACTGGCAGGCAAGCTACGGTATGAAAACAGAGAGTAAACCCCACACTCACTCACACCAATGATGTTACCTAGTTAGGTAATGAAAGATTTTCAAGCGAGCAACCAAGCTCAGAGAGCATCAGGGACTCCACATATTCTCTCCATCAGCCAATGCACAGATAAGCAAGGATTAACACCAGACAAACAATTAAACAGAAAACAATATTGTACTCAAGCAACTACCAACAAGAAAACCACAGCCCCCTCAATTCTGGTAGGGCAAGCTGCTACATATCGACAGAGTACAAACTCCACACTCACTAGTACTAATGATATTTCTTAGTCTGATAATGAAAGCACATAACTCGGAGAGTACTAAGGACCCCACCATTCAATCCTGAGCTACATGTATTCTCTTCATTAGAATTCATTCTACATTTTGCAAAAAACATTCAGTTGTCCAGAACTAGAACACTAACTTGCAATCTCCATCTGGGACTGGACCTGTCCAGTGACTGGGGAGAAATCCCATGTTAAAATGTTCAGTCATGAAAGAGTTACAAGAAAACCTCAATCTGACCTGTCAATCAATCCTGCCCTGTCAATCCCCATACAGGGCAGAGATAATAAAAACACAGCAATTAAAGCTGAACTGCTAATCAAGATTGAAAAGATTGGCCTGGCAGGTGAGGTTTCAAAAACAGGAAGAACCGGAACTATCCTGCTTTGGTCTTTGGTTGTCCTTGGAGTGTTTCTCTAAAACTAACTAAATGTTGGGTAAGAAAAGGAACCCCAGTCCCTGAGTAGGAAATGATACAGCAAGATGTGGAACAAAAGATCCCAGATGCTTCCGAGAACTATATTGAAAAGACTGAGAACTGTTTTGAGGAAAACGTTAGTACCGATTGCTCTCTATACCAAGAGTGTCCAACTTCGGCAACTTAAAGACCTGTGGACTTCAACACCCAGAATTCCTAGGACTGGCTGGAGAATTCTGGGAGTTGAAGTCCACAGGTCTTAAAGTTGCCAAGGTTAGATATCCCTGCTCTACATTTTAAGATTCAAAGTTTCCGCTATATTAACAGTACTCAACTTTTTTTATCTCCATCTCGCTATAACAGAATTCCTCCAGTCTAAACCAACATCTGTTGTTGGCAGTGAGCTGGATGAGGAACAACTGAATCTTGCTGGCATTTAAGCTTGGTCAGTCAAAAAGGGCTTTAAGAGATACAGCTTGCCAAAAAGACCAAGTTGGTGATTGCAAACATGCAGCTGAAACCCTTGTGTGTTGAAGGTACATGCCAGTTAAACAAAAGGGATGGGGTTTTAACGGTATGTAGCATTGCCACCATCTTGACTTGGACACAACTGAAGATTTTATACTTTGGGAATAGTCACCTGTCGGCCCCGATTTCTTGGTTTTGGCAGTAGCTGAGAGTGTATTTCCGCAACTAAAACTAGGGAATTGCAGCCATTCCCGGAGTTGTCATTTCCAATCTCAGTGGCACGGATCTAAGCACATCCCCTGGCAGATTAGATGTTTCCATCTCTTTTATTTTCAGCAATGTTCCTATTTAAACGGCTGCAATATGTTTTTCTAGCCATTATTGGCTAAATAAAACTGAACAGCGCGCACCCAAAAAAAAAAGTATGCTCATTTCGTTATGTACAGTTTGCACATTTCTTTTTTGCGAGTTCTTTTCTTTTCTATATTGTTTGGTGTTTTTTTTCTCCCGTATTGCATATTAGTTCTTTGACGCGTTCAATAAAAAAAATATCTTTTCTAAGTTGTGCACATTATTTTTTTAAGTCTGCCCATGACTCAAACATTTGTTGAACTCTCTAATCTATTTCATAAACAAGGCCAGGTGTTTGTAGATAGATGCAAAAAAGGGGAGAAAAACACACACACAAAGGATGAAACGGGGGGAGCTCAAGATTTATTTTTAAAATGAAACCGGCTTTTTGCGTTATATGATTTATCAAACCGGGATGCATTTTTCATTTCAGAACATGTTTGTAAATACAGATGTAGTAACCGTTATTTCATGAAATTAAATTTATTGTTAACAGTCTGAATCTCTAGTCTTGGGTACACCGTGTGCAGGGGAGGCAGGATGGAAAAATGGTAATGGTAGAAAATGGAGATTATTAAGTGGGACAGTTCATCCTCTCTGTTTGAATCCGGGGATGCAAATCTGAGATCTTTCTGGCTCAGTTGTACTATGGCATTTTCTTTGTCACTCATGCTCTGGTCACCTCATGGTTTGACTACTACAACATGCTCTACATAGGGCTGCCATTGAAAAGCACCCAGAAGCTTCAGCTGGTCCAGAATGTAGTGGTCGCGGTCACTGAGTATACCTCAGTATGCCAATTTAACATCTCTCTTTCGCAAGCTTTACTGCTCGCCAGTTTGCTTCTTGGGCAGTTCAAGGTACTGGATGTTACTCTATTAATCCCCACAAGGCATAGGGTCTACTTCAGGAGTAGGCAAGCTTGGCTCTTGTATGACTGGAGGACTTCAACTCCCAGAATTCCTGAGCCAGCTGTGCTGAGGGGAAAGGGAGAGGTTTCCATGCTGAGCCAGGCTGGCTCAGGAATTCTGGGAGTTGAAGTCCACGAGTCATGAAGGGGCTGTTAAAATACCCAAAGAGGAGCCAATTACTCCTTCCTTGTCAATTCTTCTGCTGCTGCTGCTGCAGGTGAGCTAAACAAAATAGAAAAGGAGGAAGAATTTTCTGCCAATGGGAAAGGAGAGTTAACTTTTGTTCTCTAAGCTTGTGCTTATTCTCGAAAAGCCCTCTATTGTTGCCTCTCAAAGCTTGCTTTAGAAGCCTAATTGTTACCTGCTGGCAGGGATTTTCAACAGAGCCAACCCAAAGAGTGGGTTAATCCTTCCTTGTGTATTGCAATTAGGCACCATGAAATTAGGGGGGGTGGGAATGGAAAAGCAGAGGCCAGAGGGGGAGAAATGCATACATGCATTTCCCAGCCATTGGCGGAGGCAGAGATATCAGAGTTGGGTGGATGGTTGAAAGGTAGTTAAAAAAAACAAAACTACCCCTCACCACACAATGAACAGAAAAACAGCATTGGAAGAGACTTTGGAGGTCTTCTAGTCCAACCCCCTGCTCAAGCAGGAGACCCCATAGCATTCTGAACAAGTGGATATCCAGTCTTTTCTTGAAAGTTTCAACTGCCTTAGAGCTTAAAGTGACTTCCAGAAAGGAATAGGACTATCAACTTCCTTCTCAAAAACTAATTTAGTATTGCTGTTTCATGTAATTATCAGTTGAGCTTTTGAGTTACCCAACAACTGAAGTTCTTGGGACAATACATGTAAGTATGAACAACATAACAAGTGTGGATTTGAAGCAGACAGTTTCCATAACAAAGTGAATTTATTTATATAGACTACATAAGCCATTGGGGGGTTGACTGGAAAAATTATTGTTTAAGTCTATAAATTTGTGTTGGAACCTCAGAGTTAGTTTTGCTTCAGCAATACACCATGCAGTGTATTCAATAAACAGTAAGATTTTTGGAAATGGAATGAACCTGGAGTTTTATTTGGATTCTTGATCTGGATGTTGACGTCATAGGGCTGGAGGTGTTCTACTCCAAACCCTTAATTTCTCCTTATTTCTAGGTTGGGCATCTCTTTAACAAGCTGCCACCCATTACTTCTTGTCCTTGTCCTAGAGCAGAGGTCTCCAACCTGTGGGCTATGGCCCACCAGGCCATGGCCTCTTGGCCACTGGGCCACATGAGTAGCTGGGCATGCACGCACGCGTGTGCCTATGCTCACCCTTCCCTCATGTCACTGTTGCTGCAAGTGTTGCGCAAGTGGCAGCAGTACCACTAGTATCGCACGGATAGTGGCATTGCCATGAACCTTGTGCAGGCGGTGGCAGCACTGCAAGTGGCAGGTGGGCAGCAGTGGCATTGCCATGAATCTTGCATGGGTGGCAGCGTAGGAGGGTGACAGTGTAAGCCTTGTGCAGGGACCTCCAAGGTCTCTTCCAATTCTATTTTTCTATGTTCTAAACTGGTCTTCTTTCCCCAATTATCTTCTCCTATTTCTTGGTCTTCCCCACTACTACTGTCTTCTCATGCAGAGAAACAAAGCAAATAGTACAGTTGACTCCTGCTCCAAAAAGGCCCTGGACAGATTGACTACGGAGAAGCTCTTGAGTGGATCCTCCTGTCTGCCAAGGAACTTTCTTAGATCTGGTAGAATCCTTCTGACGGAGGTCAGCCTTTGGATTTCATCCATGCCACAAAAGACCAGAGAACGAAAAGTGTGGACATTGGTCCCAGGCCAGCTCTACCATCTGGCAAACTCAGCCAAGTTCCTCAGATGACAGATGCTAGGAAATGACAATGGGGGTCTTTCTTTCATGGGTCACGTCACCCACCCTCACCTTTCCCAGAATAACCTCTGACCTCGGTTACAGAAAGTGTAGCTTTTGCACATCCCATAATAAGACATGTTTTTGTGTTTTTCCTTCTCTGTCCTATTTTTCAGTGCACAAAAATCATCAATGGGAGATTCTGAGGAGGGCAAGCAGCCTTGTGCAAGAACAATTGGCCTTTTGCTCTTCCTGGGAGTGAAAGTGCAGATCCGCAGATAACCTGGTTTCTCTCTTGGACTTTTACTCCGTTCATAGGCTTGGAGATTTCTTCCCCATCTTGTGGCTGTGTTGCCTTCCTCTAGTAGATGTGTTGTTTGTGGCTGGGGTACGGAACTACAGGGAAGATAAGTGTGATTTTAGTACGGTACACCGATCGCAGAACCAAATGTTTGTGTTCTTCCTGGAACAGCTACTTCAAATGACAGCAGCATTTGCAAATGATGGCCACGTGTGGTGGTCACATTGGCTCTTGTGCCTCTCCATCTAATAAGCACACAGTTCTCCCCGTGACCCAGCCAGCTGCCACCACTGCCTCTCCATTAATTAGTCTAACTCAACACAATGACTCGGCATGGGGACATGTATAAATAATTATAAGAACAGGAGTGGTTTAAAAAAAACATAAATATCTGTTGTGAGTGGAGAGCTTACTAAGAGAGAGCAAAGGGCAGTGTTAGAATTTTTTCTGTGGCTGGAGAGAACAGCTGGGCTATCTAGAAGGGTAGGAAGGATAACTCAGCATGTATCTCGAGCACATAGCTCACCATGATGCAGGTCATGGGCTCTGTTTTTTTGCAAAAATATAAGTGTTCTAGGGAAACGCTATGTGGTTTGTGCAGGAAGCATTTTTGATTGTAGAAAGCCAGCTATACAATGCCTCTCTCTGGCCCTCAATTATGTGATAAAAAGGAGTGAATAAGAAAAGGAGCAGGAAGAATAATGAGAGATAAATAAAAAGGAACAAATATCACCTGCTGTTGGCTTCTGTGGTTCAGTTCGCCATTACCATGACACCAACATGTAGTTCTGATTAATGCTAACAGGATGTGTTCACATGAAACATTTCACCTGGATGTTGAATTAGCCTCATTTTCTGCCTTGCACAAATCACTGAACAATAAAGTAACCCAACAAGCTGGGTACATTTAAGCTGTTTTCTTCAAAAGACACAGATGACGTTAACAATGCTTAGTAAGACGTACAAATGCAGCGGCTGTATTCATAATTGGACTGGTAAGTATATTGTGTGAACAGTGAAAACGTTTAGTGGATATGTGAGCACTGTATGTGAGGACTGCAGAAATCCATCAGATGGTAGAAAGGAAACATTGAAAACTTTTAACCTAGATTTTTATTTATTTTTTAGGGCAGATAATCTTAAACTTTTGTCTTTTTGTTCAATCTTGCATAAGTAGTTCGGTCCAATCAATAAACCATGCACCCCAGAGTGTGTGTCAGGGTATATCATATATTGTCTGGTTCATGAGTTGTAGACCATAATGTGTTGGATTACAAAGTTCTGTAGTACTCACCAAAATGCCAACTGGAAAGGAGTTAAAGAATAGAGGTAGTTTTTGACTTATGACCAAAATTAAACAGACCTACCTGGGCAGCTACTTAGAATCCGGATTTGAAGTTCTGATAATCTGGGCCTCCATCCTGCAGACACAGGAACAAACTTGGGGTATTCAGCAACTGCTCCACATTTATAGGTCATTTGCAGTATCCTGTACTCACATGACCATGTTTTACTATGGTTTGTCAAAAACCAGCATTTACTTCCCAGTTTTGGCAAAACGGCACCTAGAGCAGGGGTTCTCAACCTTGGCAACTTTAAGACTTGTGGACTTCAACTCCCAGAATTCCTCAGCCAGCTTTGCTGGCTGAGGAATTCTGGGAGTTGAAGTCCACAAGTCTTAAAGTTGCCACGGTTGAGAACCCCTGACCTAGAGTGAATCATTCCTTTGCTTAATGGCCATGACAGGTGCTTTGCAACCATGGTGTCCAGTTTACAACCATGGTGGTTACTTTACAACCACGGTGGCCACTTTACTACCACAATGACTGCTTTATAGATCTTTGCTTAGAGACCACCAAAAAATAATAATAAAATCAGATCGGTCATGTGTTTTATCACCCATCATGACTTCCAGTCATGGACTACTTATAGTATTTAGCAAATTGTCAGCTTACAGGTAGTCTCTGAATTCTTGTACCTGGATTCTTGTACCTAGGCAAGCCAACAGGAAACAACCACAGAAAGACAGAAAAGTGCTTTAGAAGTGGAGCAAACAGAATAAAACCAATGAAACCAAGAAATTACTTATATGTCACAGCAACTTTAGCTCAATAGTCTCCTGCAATTATATTTGATTGGGAATTCTACAAAAAGTAAGCATCTTGACCTAGTAGGGAGCAAATATAAAGCATATTAAATATGCAATCCAATGACTGCAAATATGAGATGGATATGGATCAAAAAGTCATGAAAGAAATATGAGAGGATATTTTCTAGTGGAGGCTCTGCTAATTAACATTATTATAAACAACTCTAAATAGGTACAAAGTATGAATAGTCTAATCTTCAAAGTGCAATTTCTACTTCTTTCTCAATTTCATTATATTTTTAGACTAGAGACCCTAGGTTTCATTGGATACTTTGAACTCGCTTAGGTAAAAAAAAAAACAGGCTTGTATTATGTTTTGTGGCATCCTGGCTAAAATGTGACTGGAGCACGGGTGTCAAACTCGCTGCGTCACGTGACATGTCGCAACGTATCGTGACTTTTTTTTTGCATTGCTGGATCTGGGGTGGGCGCGGTCTTCGTATGATGCAACCGGCCTGCAGGCTGGCAGTTTGACACCCCTGGACTAGATGGACCGACATTGGCCTTACCATTAAATAAAGCTGTATGAAGAATGGTTGCAGGAACTGGGAATGTCTAATCTAACAATGAGAAGGACGAGGGGTGACATGATAGCTGTGTTCCAATATCTAAGGGGCTGCCACAAAGAAGAGGGAGTCAAGCTATTCTCCAAAGCACCCAAAGACAGGACAAGAAGCAACAGGTGGAAATTAATCAAAGAGAGAAGCAATCTAGAACTAAGAAGATACTTCCTGATAGAGCAATCAATTAGTGGAATCACTTGCCTCCAGAAGTTGTGGATGCTGCATCACTGGAGGCTTTTACCGTAAGAAGAGACTGGACAGCCATTTGTCTAGAATGATATAGGGTTTCCTGCCTGAGCAGGGGGTTGGACTAGAAGACCTCCAAGGTCCCTTCCAACTCTGCTATTCTGTTAAATTTGCAGTATCCTGTGGTCACATGACTGTGATATGGCATTGATTTGATTGATCTAAATGTACCTCTAATATCTTATTAATAAGTACTATGGGAAAGTGCCATTTGACCAACACGTGATGAGTGTTGGTCATCAGTATCTAGGAATCCATCTGGTGACAATCACAGTATTATAGTAGATTGTGACTTTGAATGCTAGAAAAAATGAATGGATAAATGGATCAGTGAATGAGTGAATAAGAATATGTGTGTGCATACACGACTAAGAAAAGGAGAAAGGACATCATTAAGAGTTGATGAAGAGAGGGAAAAGTGTAGGTTCAATTCTGAATACAAAGTCTGAAATGTGGGAAGCCAGGGAAGAATGGCGCCAAATGAATGTAAACCAAAACCAAAAGTCAAGAAGTCCTTTCATTATATCAAGGGAGTGAAAGAGGATTGAACTGCAAAATAAATATGCATAAGAGGCTCTTGCTGGTCTCTGAGCTTGACTGTTTTCTTCCAGATGTTTCATTACCCAAACTAGGTCACATCATCAGTGCACTGATGTTGGTTAATGAAATGTCTGCAGGAAAGCCACCAAGCTCAGAGAGCAGCAAGGACCCTTTCAACCCTGAGCTATAAATATTCTCATTTATTGGTAAATATACATAGGTAGACTGAATTGGTGAGCAATAGGAGAAGATCAGAAAAATCATGGTTGGAATGGAGTTAATGAGCTCCTCAACAGAAGAGAGTGTGAAAAATTTTAAAAACTAGGGGTGATGTATGGACCAATGTATGGACACGCAGTACTAAGGCTGGTTTGCAAGGATAGAACTGTGTGGAGAAATGCTGGGAGTTGGAGGTCACAAATATTAGAAATAGTAAAGTTTGAGAAACATTGCCTTGCCCTGACTAATCACCCTTGTCATTTCTGGCTGGGGAATTCTGGGAGTTGAAGTCAACACATCTTAAAGTAGTCAAGGTTGAGAAACATGGTCTTACACTGAAAGTGTATGCTAACGCAGCGGAGGCAAAGCAGATTGAGACCACCTTACTACGCCCAGATTACTTTTTCCACTTTCAACTCCAGAAAAACAATTGCTCCTCTTCCAACCCTGCTTTTTCACTCTGGATCAAAAGACTTTGGCATTTTCCTTGTTCTTGAGAGACTGAATCTGTTTCAGGGATTAAGCCAAGGAACAAGTCAGAGCGAAGGGGGAGCCATTCATCAAATGGGTGCAGCCAGGCACACACACTGCACATTTTTAAAATCTCTTTGTGGAAGCAGGAACAGAAAACAGAAGCCTGGTTGGCCACAGTCTATATGAAAAAAATAGAGCCATCAATCTCATTCCAGAATTGTTCTGGAATTCTAATTCCTTTTTTTTTTATTCGGAACCAGTTAGACGTCCAGATTTTGGAACAGCTGTGGATCACTTGATGCTGAATTTTAACATTCCTCATTGGTACATGTTTGTTTACACCGCAGAGTTGCTCAACTCCTCCTTTGGAGTTTTGATCTGAATGGAGAGACATTCTAAAATGGATTTTGGAACTCAAACAGGGTGAGATTGTTGTAAGATTGCCTTTGCATCTACAAAAAAAGAAGTCATTTCTTTCTCATTGACTATTCAGTGGCTGGGGATAACATGAAGACATGTAAATGAGCTTGCAAATTATTTTTTAGGTGGGGTGTCTTTATAGCTGCAAACTTTGATATTCTGTTGTTGTTGTTTAAACCCACTCCCTCAACCTCCCCTAACTAATGGGACAGATTTAGTTTACTCACAGACATAACCAAAATATTTTGTTTTTAAACCCTACACTTGAAGCATGCCCATAATAATGCACCCCCATATTTCATTTTTCTTCATGGTAGTCTCTGGAAAATATTTCAAGCAGGGTCACCACCTGTGCAACCTAAGGCCACCGTGAGAAGTTCAAACGCAGAAAAAGTCAATATTTAATTTCTGCAGCATATGAAACCTCATTGATCCATGCATTGGTTAGCATAGCGAGCAGGATAAAGTGGGCACCATTTTTCTGGCAAAGCTTGATAGAATCAGGAAGATAGACAGAACTCAAATTAGACTGAGCAGCTTCTGGCACGTGGTGGGGCAAAGGTGGGGAAAAAATTTAACCAGGTTTAGGACAGCTTGAAACTTACAAATATGGGTTATATTTCTGTTCCTAAGAAATGCAAACTGTTCGATCAAATCCTACACTCATGTGCCCGCATACACAGACAGACACATCTGCAGGTGTGTTTTTCATTATGCAAGTTGCACTGTTGGCATCTGTGCGTTTAATATATTCAGAAGCTTTCATAGGCAGTGGCTTAATTGACACTCACAGACATTAATGCATGACATGCCTTGTGTTTTTTTTTTTTTTACTTATAACAGGGAGAGGCAGAATTAAAAATGTCCTGGTTGGAAAGCATATTTAACTGTCCCTGGAATCCATTCCTTCAGCAATTGTGAAATGTGTGTGTGTGTGTGTGTGTGTGTGTGTGTGTGTGTGTGTGTGTGAGAGAGAGAGAGAGAGAGAGAGAGAGAGAGAGAGAGAGAGAGAGAGAGAGAGAGAGAGAGAGAGAGAGAGAGAGAGAGAGAGAGAGAGAGAGAGAGAGAGAGAGAGAGATGTAAACGTGTTAACGTAAGGGCAAGACAGAATGTTCAGCCCCTTTAACTATTTGTAAAATGAATGATTTTCAGGGACGTGACATATTTCTTGAAACAAACACTATAGTTTAGGATTGGAGGCAGAAGGGGAGGGAGATTAACAGAGATGGATGGTTAAATGGATGGATGGAAGAGTTTCATCTGTTGGAACCATGACATGGCCCAGTGGTGAAGACACTCGCCTCCTACTTGGAAAGTTTGAGAGTTCAGTCCTAGTTAGTGGCAGATATTTCTCACCTAGGGCGCAAAGAAAACCTATTTGCTGCAAAATCCATGTGGTGTCAGGAAGGGCAACTGGCCAGTAAGTGCCCAGCTTCATCCAGTCCCCCTGACTCTACCCCAAATTAACAGATTACAGGGTTGTAAAAAAGGAAGATTTAATATATATTATTGGTGCTTTTATCTCTGTTCGCCACCCAGAGTCACTTGTACAAGATGGCAGCCATATAAATGAACGAATTAATAAATACACAAGGTTTGTTTTAAACCACCAATTGTAAAGAAGCTGCCTAGCACACATGTAATGCTACAATTTACGATCTACAATGGTTGGGTTTATTTGACACTATGTTCAGGATACATGGAACAGCAGAAGTGACCAAATAAAGTGGACTATAATTAAAGAATTAACCAGGCATATGGAAAAACAGCAGAAGGGAAGGGGAGGGAAGGAGGGAAGAAATAAGATAGTACAAAGTTCTCTTAATTTTTTTCCTAGGCCAGATTAGAGAAGATTAATGGACGTGTTCAGATTTTATTAGTTTCCCCCCCATTGCATCAAGTGGGTTGAAAATAATTTGCTGCTCGAGGGGGGGTGAATTGAGAGGGGTAAAACCACTGACTTCTCCCATCGAGTCCTTCAGAAACCGAAGGAGACATGGGGGGGGGAGGCAATGCCATCAACTCTGCTGAGCCATCGTGAGAAATAACACGGCTGCTTTAATGAGCTCTTGATAGCCCCCTTGACATACATACACAGGCTTAAAGTATTCTTTTGCCTTAAGCACTGCATAGCCCTCTTTGAAAATAATTCCGTGCAAATGTTTTTACCGATGCACAGAAACAGATGTTTCTCTCAATCAAATCCTGCCCCCCCAAAAGCAAATATTGATAAAGCTGCATGAAAAAAAGCAAAGACGTTTATTACAATGTTGATGTGCACCTGAACGGGAATGTAACAAAGAGTCAAGTACATAGCAAAAAGAGAGCGAGAAAAACAACAACAACCTGGCTTGGGAGATGCTCTCCTGTTCTGTACATGCTCCAGTTCGAGAATTAATTTTAGGAGCTCTACCTGGAGAGCAATTAGAAGAAGTGAGACACTGGAAAGAGCAAACACTCAGAATAACGCTTAAAAAAATGGAATGCGAAACATCCTTTCCTCCCTAAGTGCACCGTTTTATGATGTGTAATTCCTAAAGGAATTAGGGCGATTAAAACAAGAGCATTTAAAGTTAACAATAGCCTTCAATTTACCTCAAATTAATGGCACAATAAGAAAGAGCAGATTACAAGGAACTACTTAAAAGCCGATAGAAATGGACAAATTGTCGGACTGAGTTTTGCTCAGTTCCTCATTTTTTGCTACCTTAAATTTGTTCTGTTCCGCTTTGATAACATGCCGGTTGCGGCAAACATCTCACACATCTGAATGGCACCAGGTTGGGAGTGCAGACACCTCGATTTGGTGTGTGGAAATTGGATAAGCTTGCATAAAATGACAAATTATACAAAATGAGGGCTGGGCACTTCTGATTTAATTTGCACAATGAGAATTTGCGGCAGCAATGTTTCCTGCCCACCCACCCCCCAAAGTGAAAAGAAAAAAAATGGAAGTCACCTTTTTGAATTAATTTCTCTAATTGCTCTATGCAATTTCTCCTTTACCTTATTTCTTCTTTCTATCTTTTCGTTATATATTTAATATCATTCTCTATATCAAGGGCATCAAACTCTCAACGTCACATGATGGGTCACGACGTATCACGACTTTTTTTTCCATTGCCGGCAATGGGGTGGGTGCGGTTTCGGCATGACACATCCAGCCCACGGACTGGCAGTTTGACACCCCTGCTCTATATAAACATCACCCATAAAATTTTTATATATATATTAAAAAGTTAAACAAAAGAAAGAGAAGGAGAATTTCATGAAAATGTCCAGGATGTAGCATAGTTGCTAAGACATTTGTGTGTGAATATCCAGAATTGCACCAACAAAAGTCCAAAATCCAAAATTCATCTCAGCAATAGTACTCTGAAGAGGCTGTGTTGTTCTTGAAGAATGAGGAAGAGATTTACTGATTCCATATTTATTTAGCAGAGAAATTGGAGCAGCACAGTGGCCTAGAGGTGAAGACGTTGGCCTCCCACTTGGAAGGCTGAGAGTTCAATCCTAGGCAATGGCAGATGTTTCTATATCAGGGCGCAAAGAGAACACGACTGCTGTGAACTCTGCGTGGTGTCAGGAAGGGCATCCGGGCAGTAAATGCTCAGCTCCACTCAGGCACCCCAACTCCATCCTGATGCAAGGGATTTAAGGGTTTTAAAAAGGAAAAAAACATGTTTATTAGAGAAATCAAAGGAATGCATCAATTCAGGAGAAATTGTCTACAAAAAATATCTGTGCCTTGGAAACACAGGTGTACCGAAGCGCACACATTAGGATGATACGCACACAAGCACACGCAGACACAAAGAGAAACAGAGAGAGAGAGAGAGGAATGTCCCAGTGATATGGAAAAGCCAAAAACCTGACTTAACTTTTTGATAAATAGCAAAATGAAAGAAAGCAGAACCGGTTGAATCATGCCTCTCCTCTTCTGAACATCGACATGACGGCAGAAGGAATTTAAAAGGGCCGCGCTGTATCTTGGGCTGGTGCTTTGCATTGCTCCGAAATAACACTGGATTATTTCCTTTAAACGCTCTAGCATCGGGGAAAATAAATAAATAACCCAGAAGAATTTCTTGCAGGGTTCTACCCTGGATCAATTACACTGAGAAGATTCTGCCTTAGTTGGTGGATACGCAGCACCACTTTTATTAATGTTTTATTAATATTTCAAGATTGGGCTGGGAGTCCAAGCCACTTTCTGTAATAACGTTTTAGAATACATAACAGAAATGCATTTGCTATAAATCACTGCCTGACTGCTCCTTGGCAGGCTGGCTTTGCTTATGGCTAATCAGCTATTGACAAGGTTTTAACAATTTATGGAGAGAAAGTGTGCCGGCTTAATCAAGAAGTTCGGTTCTGGACAAATGGCACGCTTCGCCCTTGCCCTCAAATTCTGGCATGCCCAGTCTTGATGTGTTTGCAGGGGAATTCAGTAGAAGCCATGATCTCCAGGTCCCTTTTTCTCTCCTGGAACTGCCCACTGTCCATTGGGCGGATCCAGAAAAAGAAACTCGTGGGACATTATTGGACCCAGAGTATAAGCTTTACTGAATAAACCATATTGGCACAGCTTTGGGTTTCCCACACAAAAGCTTGCATAGTTAATTCCACCCCCCTTTTCTCTGTGGCTACCACCCACAATCCATTACATCCACCAATCACTTCTGTTCATTTTGTTATGGGAAACCAGCAAGCCAGGCTAGTCCGGGTGCTCAATGGGTTGGAGCACCCTCTCATGGGAACGGACAATGCTCAGATTGCAATTCCCCCCAACGCATCCCACTCTGGCATTCCATCCCACCTCATCCCCCCTTTTTTGTCAAGCTGTGAGTGAAGGGGATTATAGGTGAAGGTGCAAATCCGTCTTGACAGGAACACGGTGTTTATTGGTGTTTAGTACATCTAATTGCTTTCAAATCCTACTTTTCTTCAAGCTGCATTTATAGGTCTCAAAAGAAACTCTGACCTAATCCAGAGACAAGGTATATTAGAGAACTAGATGACTCCCTTGCAAGCTAACACACTCTTTATGTCACATCAACTTGGAGGTATAGGCAGGACATTCACACACACCTCACCTAAGGACACCCTACTACAAAAGTAACACGAGAAACATAAAAGTTAAAAATCGGGGGGAGGGGGGAATCATTCCATGGATGAAAATCCTGGAGGGAAAAGCAGTTCTGGATGCACGGGAAACTCTGAAAAATGAAATGATGATAATAAAGGCCCAAACAAAAGCAACAGAGAAAGAAAAACAAGAGACACTAAATGAGACCAGCACAGCTGCACAAAGAGCTCTCTGACAAACGGAGGGACCAAAAGGACAAGTATAAAAAAATGGAAAGAAGGACACATCACCAAAGCATAATATCAGCGAAAAGCCCAAATTGGCAAGGAGTCAGGAAGGCTAAGACTCAGAATGAACTAAGATTTGTAACAAATGCCAAAAATAACAAGGAAAAAAAGAAAGAAAGAAAGAAAGAAAGAAAGAAAGAAAGAAAGAAAGAAAGAAAGAAAGAAAGAAAGAAAGAAAGAAAGAAAGAAAGAAAGAAAGAAAAAGAAAGAACACGAGGAACATTAAAGTTAAAAATCAGATGCAGTCTGGTAGCAGTTTTTTGAACTAAGAAATTTTATTTAAAGGCATTAGCTTCTTTTTTTGAACTGCGGCTCACTTGATTTGATGTGTGTGTTGGCTAAAACTAAAGTAGAATTCAAAAAGAGGACAAGGCAAGGGAGATGGGAAAGAAAGGTGTAAATGCAGGTTACATGTAAGACATGTTACAAGTTCCTCAGCAGTCAGCAATTACATTTAAAAACCCTCTGTCTTTATTAAGGCCTCCTGTGACAGCCTAAACCCTGTTGATGTATGTGACTTCTGCAGTCTTTCCTCTGTGACACCAGTGTAGTTTCAGTGTTCTAAGATGGAAACTTGATGTCTTGGGAGATTAAAATGCTCCAGTGTGGTTTTTTCTCTCCTTGTTTTTTGAAGCCCTGCTATCCAACTTTAAGACCTTTGATTCTTTTGCAGGAAGTTTGACCTGTTTCTTTAACACCCAATCAAGAGGGACACTGGTGGCAGGTGATGGCACTTTGGAAAATGAGCATGTGATTCTGGGCTGCCATAGAGTAACACAGCTCTCCTTCTATGATGCCTAGAGAAAAGTAAGTTGATGGCAGAGGGGAGAGGTTAATAAGAATAAAAAATGTTATATAATAAAAAAAAAGAAGAAGCATGCCAACAAGCAGAGTGGAGAAGGTCAAGAATGACTGAATGGCAAATGAATGCAGGTCAAATACAACAGTAGGTGGCCAGGATGAAAGAAGTCAGTTGAGATGGTCCACTCCTGCAGAGATAATGGAGGAGGATTAAACCACACCAAAAATATCAAAAGGGGAAGGGGAAGTGTTGAAGGAAAAGGAAAGTTTGAGAAAGTCATGATGTGAAGCAGGGAATTAAATCCTCAGGAAGGGAGGAGGTAAAAAGTTTAAAGGACAAAATGGAAGGTTTGAAGCATGACTGGGCATGATGGAAGGTAGAATGGAAGGCTAGAAAGATAAAGGGCAGGGGGTCTTCAAACCTGGCCCTTTTATGACTTGTGGACTTCAACTCCCAGAATTCCTCAGCCAGGCACAGCGTGCCTGGCTGAGGAATTCTGGGAGTTGAAGCCCACAAGTCATAAAAGGGCTAGGTTTAAAGACCCCTGATAAAGGGTATAGTGAATGGTATGAGTGTAAACTATCCTTAGCTGGGTGTTTTGTTTTGTTTTGTTTTTCTTTTCTATTTTTTTTATCTCATGCCTCTAACTTCCTTAGCTTTCTCTTTCATTTGATGAACTCTACACAACCCCAAAGGATATCTTGTGATGGTGTAGATGTGCTATGATTAAAGCCTAAAGGAAGGTGGGCTGGTTAAAAGGTGTCAGTCCCCAGAGTTTTTGCAGGATGTGGTTAAAAAAAAATGTCAAGACGGTGGCCACAACAGTTGTTCAATCAAAGCTCTGCCTATGTTTTTCATGTATGTCGGATATAAACGCTAACCCCACTGACCTCCCCGGATGTTGAAATGATATCAGTGATGGGCAGGTATCAGAACATTCCATTTTAACCTTCCCAGCTGAATGCACGTTGTTTGTGAGCGCAGAGCCCTTGGCCTAATTATGGTGTTGCTGTTCTTTCAGCAGCCCTCTCAGTTATGCGGAGATGCTTAAGCCCATCTTACGGGACGGAATGTCGACAGAGATTCTTAGTCATCCAGATCAGGGCTGTCTCAAAGGTGTTTCTTCAAGAGGCAACTGGACTTTCTTCCTTTTTCCTTGAAGATGTTTCACTTCTCATCCAAGAAGCTTCTTTAGTTCTGAACGGAAACGGAGAAGTTCTGAACAGAACCGAAGAAGCTTCTTGGATGAGAAGCGAAACACCTTCAAGGAAAAACAAAGGGTTATGACCTATAAAGCCCTTTATGGCAATGGGCCAGGATACTTGCGGGACCGTCTTCTGCCTCATGAATCCCAGCGAACGGTTAGGGCACATAGGGTTGGCCTCCTACGGGCCCCGTCTCTCAGGCAATGCCATCTGGCGGGGCCTAGGGCAAGGGCCTTCTCCGTTGCTGCCCCAGCCCTCTGGAACCAGCTTCCCTCGGAGGTTCGTACTGCTCCCTCCCTCCTAGCTTTCCGGAAACTGTTGAAGACGCATCTATGCCGACAGGCTTGGGGCATATGAGCTGCGCTCTGCCCCTGGGCCCTAGGAAGGTCCCTCCATCAGCGACTGTGAGCTGATTGTGTTTGTATGTTGTATGAATGCAGTTAATTTTTAAATTTTTTATTGTATTTGTTGTAAGCCGCCCTGGGTCTTAGGAGAAGGGCAGCATATAAATTTGATTAATAAATAAATAAATAAACAAACAAACCCAATTGCCTCTTGGAAAAGCACCTTTGGGATGACAGGGTGGAAATGAGTCAGAGACAGAACTCATCACTTAAAACAATCTTGTGATTTGCTGGGAGTTTCCAGGTTAGCCTCAGGCACAGGGTGCGCCACCCCTGACTGAGACAGATGGTTGGCATCTTAGCTTTGTGGGCCACACTTGCAAACCACATTTCCATTTCCATTTCCATTTGCATCTTTGCAAGAGCTTCTCTAACAGACTTTCTTAGAATTAAGGTTCCTTACATTCAAGGAGACTTTCTTGTAAGAAAATGCTTATCAGACTGCGGTTGTAAATCTTTCTGGCTTCCCCAGAGGTTCTTAACGGAACCTCTAAAACCACAATAGCAAGGCTGCCTAAATAGATCAAGTAGAATGGCCATCTAAGGAGACATCACAAGCCACTGGAGACTGGCTGAAGCTCCTGTTCAGCTGCGTCTCTTGCCCTGTAATAAAACCAACCAGTAGGGGAAGTTCTTGACTTACAACCACAATTGGGATCCTAATTTCTATTGCTAAGCCATGCGGTTGCTAAGCCAAGTTTATGACCTTTATTTGCCTCAACTCTTGAGCAAATGTTGTTAAGTGAATTCAACTTCTCCTCTTGACTTGGCTTGTCAGAAGCCATCTGGGAAGGTGGCAAAGGGCAGTCACATGACCCATTGTCCAGTGGCCAAATTTTGACGAGGTCACTGTGGTGATGTTGCAATGGTCTTAATAGCAATAGCACTTAGACCAGGGGTTCTCAACCTTGGCAACTTTAAGACTTGTGGACTTCAACTCCCAGCCAGCAAGCTTTGCTGGCTGAGGAATTCTGGGAGTTGAAGTCCACAAGTCTTAAAGTTGCCAAGGTTGAGAACCCCTGCCTTAGACTTACATATTGCTTCACAGTGCTTTCACAGCCCACTCTAAGCAGTTTACAGAGTCAGCATATCGCCCCCAACAATCTGGGGTTTTACCGACCTTGGAAAGATGGAAGGCTGAGTCAACCTTGAACCCTGTCAGGATCGAACTGCTGGTAGTTGGCAGAGTTAGCCTGCAATATTGCATTCTAACCACTGTTCTTCATGGATGGATGAATGGATGGATAGATGGGTGAAAACAATAGCAATAGCACTTGGACTTATATACTGCTTCATAGTGCTTTACAGTCCTCTCTAAGCAGTTTACAGAGTCAGCATATCACCCCCAACAATCTGGGTCCTCATTTTACCAACCTCGGAAGGATGGAAGGCTGAGTCTACCTTGAGCCGGTGAGAATTGAACTGTTGAACTGCTGGCAGTCGGCAGTCAGCAGAATTAGCGTACAGTACTGCATTCTAACCACTGTGCCACCAAGCCCAGTGCAATAGGACCTGTTGTAAGTCCCTTTTTCCAGGGTTGGTGGAATTGAACGCTCACTAAACAAATGGTTGTTCAGGACTACCTGTAAGGCCAACACCAAAACATTTGTGAGGTCCATGCCAGTGTTTTAGAAAAGACAATAATGTCAGTGGAGGCTTCTTGACTTCAGCTGTCATGTTAGTGAGGAAAATTGCAGGAAGAAAGTGACTAGAGGGAAATTCTTGTCCCTTTTCCTATGTGCAAGATGGCTCTAATCCAGATCAGGGCTCCTGGCGCAGATTTCAGATCCAAGCAAAACAAGAATGGCAGCTCCATGTTCATTAATCATTGTTGTATGAATCTATATCGAACGGGCTTTGTACATCTGGAACTTGCCCTGTTTGAAAGCCTGCATGGATTCTGCACACACAATGGAGCTGCCACATTACTTTTGTTAGTATCTGCACGTCCACAATAAATGTGAGATCCTCGGATTGCTCATCCACGAGACCGAGGCGGGCTGAGCTCCAGCAGAGCAGCAGAGGATCTGCATTTCTTAAAAATCACCTTTTAGGGCCTCAATGTTGGCTTCCCGGAGATGTTTCTGATGGTCTTAAAAGAGAACTGGATCCAAAGCCTTTAATAGCTTGATGTTTGATTGAAAAAGATGGCGCTGTCTCCTTTACTCTCAGAGCTGAGCATCAGCTTGACTTCACATCTCAAAATGCTTTGTTGTTTTACAGATACCAGCACCTGCCAATCTGTAGGGTTCCCAAGTGTATGAGAGGGAGAGAGGGGGGGATGGGGTTGTGGGTAGGGATGGATGAAGAAATCTAATTGTATATGTACTGTGGCTTGCATCAGTATCCTATCAGCTCTGCACATCTAGGTCAAAAGCTCCAGTTTGTCTCCTTTCCAATCACAATGTAATTGACCAGGACAGCAGCAGGCCTCTATTTTATGGAAAGCTCCTCCACCAAAAATGGAGACTGCATTTACCCCAGACACTTAACCAAACCACAGGCTTGAAATTGGTTCAAGCTCTATGGCTACATTCCTATAATACGCTAAACCTGATTTGTATTGACCACAATGAGGGCGTGTAGGCAAAGGGGCTTACTATGATTTAGGTGAGACTTAATGCACTGCACTGGTGGGGCCACACTTGGAATACTGCACCCAGTTCTGGTTACCATGATAGAAAAAGGAAGTTAGAAAGAGGGCAGAGAAAAAACAACAAAGATATAAGGGATTAGGAGGCTAAACTGTATGATGAGCAACTGAGGGAACTACGTATGTCTACTCTAACAAAGAGAGCGACTGGGGGGGATATGAGAGCAGTCTTCCACTACTTTGAAGGGCTGTCAAAAAGCAGAAGGGGTGGACCTATTCTCCAAAGCACCCAAGGGCAGGATAAGATGCTGAGACTCTGGAAAGAGGGCAGAGAAGAGCAACAAAGATGATTAGGGGACTGGGGGCTAAAGCATATAAGGAACGGCTGCTGGAATTGGGTATGTCTAGTTTAACGAAGAGAAGGAGGAGAGGGGAGACATGATAGCAATCTTCCAGTATCTCAGGGGCTGCCCCAAAGAAGAGGGAGTCAAGCTGTTCTCCAAAGTGCCTGAAGGCAGGACAAGAAGCAACGGATGGAAACTAACCAAGGAGAGAAGCAACCTAGAACTAAGGAGAAACTTCCTGACAGTTAGAAGAATTAACCAGTGGAACAACCTGCCTCCAGAAGCGGTGAATGCTCCAACACTAGAAATTTTTAAGAAGAGACTGGACAGCCATTTGTCCGAAATGGTATAGGGTTTCCTGTCTGAGCATGGGGTTGGACTAGATGACCTCCAAGGTCCTTTCCAACTTGATGATGATGATGATGATGATGATGATGATGATATAACTGGTGGAAAGTTATCAGAGATCCAGGCTAGAACTTAATCAGTGGAACAGCTTATCTGCAGAAGTCGTGGCTGCTCTAACACTGGAGGTTTTCAAGAAGAGATTGGACAGTCATTTGTCTGAAAAGGCATAGAGCAGCGGTTCTCAACCTTTTTCAGGCTGCGACCTCGGCCTGCATCGCGCATGAGTGGCACGACGGCCCGTATTGTGCATGCACGGTGTTACCCCGCGCATGCGCGGTGCTGCCCCCTGCACCGGCCGAGGGGAAAAGGGGAAAAAAATGGCGGACTGCGTTGTTTGGCGACCCCCGTGAAATGGTCGTTTGACCCCAAATGGGGTCGCGACCCACAGGTTGAGAACCGCTGGCATAGAGTCTCTTGCTTGAGTAAGGGGCTGGACTGGAAGATCTCCAAAGTCCCTTGCAATCCTCTTCTTCTATGTTCTATTTTGCTCTGTAAACCCAGAAAATCGACTAATCTGGGCTAGATTATACATTTTGATATGATTTAATGATCTTTCTCACTCTTTTCTCTTTAGCCAGTGCCTACGATGGCCATATCCTTCCCCCCCCCTTCATCTCTACTGCTATCTTTTCAATTCTGATTCCTTCTCCCCCTCCCTTCACATCCCCCACTAATAAAAATCAACAAGTCCCTGCTGCCCCCTTGTGGCTCTAGGTAGCAATACTGGGAGAAGAACTACCGTAGAAGTGGAGATTAGCCAGATGGGTTTCACTTTGTCCTTTGTAATCTTGTCTTGACTCAGCTCAAGCCAGGCACGGCTGCGCCGACTGTGTTTTCTGGTTACATTGCTCAAATATACAGGGCAGATAATATGCCTCAGGTGTAAAAGAAGCAGGAAACCAAAAGCAAAGGTTTATGCCGGGGGCTTCAATCCAAATTGCCTGGTATGTTTACGAGTGAGTGAATGAGTGAAAGGGGAGAGTGGAGTGCCAGGCAGACAGAATAAAGGTTTTCAGGACTCTGTGTGAGACGCAAATCTGGCTCGCTTAAGGAATTCAGCCATGATACTTTAATGTGTGGAATTAAGGCCATCTATTGTGGCTTGTTAACCTTATTATGCCTCAGAGCTAGGCACTTTGCTTTCTTACTTTCACTTGTAATGCTCCGTGGGGTGGCAGGTGTTTATAGGGAAAGGAGTTCGTTTTGTTTAACAGGTTGGAGAAGAAAGTTGATCTGTTTTTTTTAACAGGGCAAAAACAATCATTTAAGCCTTTGCTGTTGAGGGAGGACAGCAACCCCCCCCCCAGAAAAATAAATATTTTGGGGGATATTAAAAAGGCAGAATATTATAATTCTCCAAAAGAATAATAGGAGAAAATCTAAGACAAAACCAGCCCCCAGAAACCCCTCTCCCTGCCCCAAGCAGAAACAAATTCTGTAGAAATTTGGAGCTGATGAAATTAGAAAGACAGAAACCCCTAAGATCTACATACCCCACCCAAATTCTAAAGACATAACCTTTAGGACATAATAGGGTTAACCCACCACCATCAGAATATCAAAAGGACATGCTCAAAAGCTCAGGTCAAAGGTCATGCCACAGAAACAGAAAACAACCTCAAACACAAAAGCCCAAGAAGGTATAAAAGCCCATCACTCCCAGCTACATGTGGTCAGCTTTCCCAGAGCCATATGATGTTGTCGTTCTGCTCTTCAACAAACTACAACCTTCTTTCTAAAGCAATCTCCATTTTGTTTATTCCCGGCTTGGACTGGACCCTGATGAAGATTTTTCTTTCAACACCATCCTTAAGCCACCCCTTTCACACCATAACCCCAACCCGAATCTCTCCAAGTCAGTCCTCAGTGTGTAATCAAAGCTACACAAAGCTATACAAGTGTAATACAATGTGTAGTCAAAAGCTTGACAAAAATGTCAAGACTTAGGCTGCATCAGCAAGAGAACGTATAAAAATCACAAGAAGCAACAGTACTTCTCTTTATTGCACTACCAAGGCCACACTCAGAGTATTGTATCCTGTTCCGGTCACCACAGTATGAAAAAGATACTGAGACCCTAGAAAGAGTACAGAGAAGAGTAACTAAAATGATAAGGGGTCTGAACATTAAATTGCATGATGAATAGTTGAGGGAACTAAGTATGTCTAACCCAATGAAGAGAAGAATTAGGGGTGACATGATAGCCGTCTTCCAGTACTATAGAGGGGCTATCACAATGAAGTGGGAGTCAACTTACTCCCCAAAGCTCCTGAGGGTAGGGCAAGAAGCAATGGGTGGATGCTCATCAGAGGGAGATTTAACCTGGAACTAAGGAGATATTTCCCGACAGTGGAAACAATGATCAATGGAACAGCTTTCCTCCCAAAATTATGGGCATTCCATTGCTGGTGGTTTTCAAGAAAATATTGGACATCCATTTGTCCAGGAAGATATAAGTTCCCCTGCCTTGGGCAGGGGGTTGGACTAGAACAGGGGTTCTCAACCTTGGCAACTTGAAGACTTGTGGACTTCAACTCCCAGAATTCTGGGAGTTGAAGTCCACAAGTCTTCAAGTTGCCAAGGTTGAGAACCCCCGGACTAGAAGATCTCCAAGGTCCCCATCAACCCTAGGATACTATTATTCTAAGTTAATATCTGCCAGATGTTAATTTTGACCCTATATACTTTTCCAGTTGTGCTGTAAAATGGATTCTATTTGGAGGAGCGAAAAAGGGGCACTGGGGTGCATATGTAGCCCATGTATCAAAGCTTGCTTAATCCTGGTCTATAGCTCAGCATTTTATATGAATCCAGCCAACTGCATTTTATTTACAAAAAAAACAAACAAACCTGCATTTCAGCAAGTGACGACTTCACTTTAAAATGATGTGTGAACCAAACTGCCTTGTCCTATTCAGATCTTTGGACACTGCCAATGAGACATTGGACATGAGATTGAAATCTAGATGTTACCAACGTGGATAGAAATGGACAACAGAGCGGGGCACAAAATGACTGCCTAATGACCCTTAATGGTCAGTTAATATCTTTTTGTGGGCACTGACTTTCAAAACTCATTTCCTAATGCACAGATCATGCCTAGAAAAGAACAGCTATCTTCCCTGAGCTGATGTCATATCCTCCCCCAAAACTATTTAAGACCAGGCATAGGATCTAAATCTGACAGACTGGAATTTTAGTACTTTTGGCACATTAGAGAAAATGATAAGGAGACAGAGAGACAGAGAGAGAATCAAAAGGCATCTGGGGGTATAATATTTCTTTCTAGCTGGCCAATTTGGGGCTAAAAGATGTGTAAGAATTCCATTTGGTTCATTTTTCAAACATAGGCATTTACTTCAAATCTCAAATACCTTTATTAATGGACAGAGTGGATTTGAGATGGATTCTTTTTTAAAAAAGAAAAGGGAGGGAAGGGAGAAGGGAGGGGAAGATAGGAAGAAAGGAAGGCAGGAAGGAGGGAAGGTAAAAAAAACATATGATTTGCCCATTCTTACATGCAAAGGCTATTTAAATCCATGCTTGCTTGTTTATTTAAATTTTTGTAAGCACAGCACATGTCAACCATCTTCAATCATCTCTTCTCCAGAAGGAAAGCATATTTTGGACATTCAGCTCTGGAACACTCAAGGGGGTGAGTCAGAGTAGACAGACTCCTGCAAGTTTCACAAATATTCTATCCAGTAGCCGAATTTCACGAGTGGCTTTTGCACAGGAGCTGGGAATGGAAATTCTTTAGAAAGAATCCCTGCCTATTTCAGCCTATGTGGCTGCTGCAGCTATGCTTTCGAAAGAAGGCAAAGCAAGGCTGCTGCAAGGCTAGAACTACAGATGGTGCATGAATACACTGCAAAAGCTTTCTGGCACGCATGCAGCAGTCCGAAAGAATCTGCAGTGGCAAATACAAGAGAAATGCACACATGTTCATCCACATGCATGTTGAAATGGCGTTTTTTTTTTCATTCTTTTAATGGACTGACTTGATGTCTGGAAAGATTAGCAAACTTTAACAAGTGGCATGCCCAAATAAATAATAATTTAAAAAAAAAACCAGAACTGGACCGAACCAAACAAGGACATTTTTTAAAATTTCCTGTAGTCATGAAATCTCGCAACAGGTTGGCCAACTCACTCCAAAATCACGCTTGACCACTTAAAACAATGACAAAATATTTTGTGAGTGAACACTACCATTTTCCAAGCTTCAGTGATTTCCCAAGAGTTTGATTGTTTGTTGGTTTGTTGTTGTTGTTTTAAAAAGCCTATTAACTCCTTCCTTTTATTTACCGGTAGTCATTGCTGGGGAGGGGAGAGAGAAGTGTGTTGTGACATGCCTGACAAGGGGGATGTAATTTGATAAGACCATTTAGCTTATTTCTCAACTTTTCTCAGTAACACATCTAAAATTAGTTGGTGTTTCTTTAAGTGTGAACCACTATGAATCACTTGCTTTTCTTGGTATGCAACTGAAATTAGTTAAAGAATAAAGGCTGTTGGTTTTTCTCTGGGAAATGGAGATACTTTACTGGATTTGTTTATTTTTTCTGAAGAACTTGCAGCCAAAGAGGTCTGGGAAAGCTAATTTTTTATTATTATTATTTATTGTTTAATTCGATTTCTATGCCGCCCTATTCCAAAAACTCAGGGCGGCTTTGCCAGTGGGATAGCAAAGAGTAGCAAAAGTGAAATTTCATCAGGGTCTTACATTTGTTGCCTTTGTAGCCAAAGGTGCACCTATCAGATGCAAAGGGTCAGGCTAACTTCCATCACAAAAGAGTTATTCAAACCTATAGACAAGAATTTGGTCAACTAACATTCAGCAGTAAATTGGCACCAGATAGGGCAGTGGTGGCGAACCTATGGCACGGGTGCCAGAGGCAGCACGCAAAGTCCTCTCTGTGGGCACACGCGCCATCACCCCAGTCCTAGGCCTTCATCTGGGTTTTATAAAACCTTTTCGCTTTAGGCCTCCGCCGCCGTGTAAAAAAAAAAAAACACGTTCAGTCAATCAGTCAATTTCAACTTCTCGCAGGAAAAAATAAGATCTTGCAAAGCTGGAATTGATTGACTGAACTTTTTAGTCCCACCCAGTCTGCTGTTATCACTGCAGCCACGCCCACCCAATGGGCCATACCCACCCAATGGGCCACACACAGCCAATGGGCCACACCCAGCCGGCACCCGACGATGCCTAAGTGGGTTTTGGGTTGCAGTTTGGGCACTCGGTCTCTAAAAGGTTCGCCATTACTGAGACAGGGGTTAACGGAATTCAGGCTGACTTGGTTTGTTTGTGTCAACGTGAGGACTCTAAGCTGCTGACATGTTTGACTCCGATCCCCCCAACTCTGCCTGCTCTTCGCCTACAGCACCTTAAGTCAAAATGCTTTCTTTGTTCTGTGACTAAAACTGTGACTTTAATCTCTGGCACTGAATAATTCCCTTTCTGATCATGCTGATGACACTTAGCCAAATTGCTCATATCTTGATTGGCACCCATTCTTTTGGCAGGAAAAGGGATATACGTTTGAGTTGATTTGCAAATATGTAATTCCTAGGAGCCAAAATTCTAATTCAGTCCTTAATTTGGGTTGTGCTCCAAAAGGAAAAACTGAACAGGATATTGGTATTTAGTAAAGATGATGAAGAGCAGTGGAGAGAAATGATGCACTTCATTTATCATCCTTATTATCATTCTAACAGCCATCCTGGTTGGAGAATGCTGGTAAAAATGCAACTCCTGGGCATATTCATAGTATAAAATAAATAATTTACGACCACCAGGAGATTCCAAAAAGGAAAATGCTTTAATAAAACCGAGCTTTCATTGGGAACTTCCAACATCATCAGGGTTAAAAGCCAGTTGACAAGGATACCTTAAATAGGGTTAGCCAAAGCCTGCACTCAGCTCCTAGACTGCGTCACCGGTCCTAGCCAGTTAATTTGCATTCTGGATGTTTCTTTGACGTCTGCATTGATCCCTCCTCTGTCATTCTCTCGAAACTTCTCACCTATTCTTCCAACATTAGTTCTTAAGTTTGTCAAGATCTTTGCATCTTCCTTCCCTCCAATGATGTTTACTCTTGTATCACCTTTCCCTCTATTGCGGGTCTTGGGGGGGTATTTGGTTTTTCCTTTGTACTATCATATGTCAAGATCTTTGCATCTTCCTTCCCTCCAATGATGTTTACTCTCATGTCACCTTTCCCTCTACTGTGGGTCTTGGAAAAGCCAAATACCCCTCCCCCAAGACCTGCATGTAGACCATTTCCTCTATCTGCTTTGATGTATCCTCTGAGTGGAATTTTCCTACAATGGGATTTTCCCATGGTTTTTTACCAGGAAACATAGATAGGGCAGCCTAGAAAAGTCAGTGCCTTCCTAACCATACCCAAGCACTCCGAATTTGTTGGCGATGTCCATTTTGCTCTTCAAGTTCATGGTGATGTAACCCTAACCCTATGGGGTGTGAAAGGAATGCTTCGGGGCCATCTGCCTTATCTCAATTCACAGGGAGGAACTGGAGAAGACCAAACAACCTTGAGAGTGGTGCCTTATCGGTTGCTTTCCCGATGTCACCTGTGGATTGGCCTGTTTGAACTGACTGGATGGATAGTTGGGGTGGGGTTATTGTTTTGCGGGTTTAACCTATTGATTTGGGTGGGAAGTCCTCAGATCCTGCCTAACTTTCCTGCTTTCCGTACCTGGCAATAAAAGTTCCTTTTGAAATGATGCCAGTTTCAAGAGTTCTGTGCTTTCTTGGTAGAGAAACAGAGGCAGGTCCTTACATGGGTGTTGACTCTTAAACACGCATCAGGCACTGGAAAGGTTCCTGCTAGAGAAATAGCTGGACACATTCTTGCTACATGGCATTTTTTTAAATTATAGTTCTCCTCTGAGGATCAGATTCACATGTAAACATAGGCAGTTGCATATAATAAGTGAGAAAAGAATATTTTCAAGAAGAGTTTTGGATGGTCAGAAGTATGTCATGCATTCTCCTCTGAACTTCAGTTATTCTGAACCTTGGTCGTTAGTGCAGCATTATGTATAATTATAGGTGTGATTGTATGGTTTTTGGTATTGTTCTTGCTGTTTGTGAACCATTATAAACATGCAATTAGATACTAGTCTGGTTCATGCCAAATAGACCTTAATGGATCATGAATGATCATGCCGAGATAGGGAGATTTAAGACATTATGTAAACAGAAAAATTGAGTCAGCCCATGAATCTGAACAGCAATAGTTCAAAATCTGTTTAGAATTAAACTAATTCTCTTCAATAAGCCATGTTGATTAATTAAATCTTCCTCCATCTGTAGTGGAGACGATGCCATAGGAATAAGGGCAGACAAGGGAACAGCCCCGACCCTATCAGAGATGGCCCCAATTTGATCGTGCCATCATATTTTTTTTCCCATGCGACTGGAGGAAAGGATTTCAAAAGCAAGGGAATGGACAGGAAGTTAAATCTTCCCAGCTGGTATGGCAGATGGACAATTGATCCAGGCATTCTACCTTTGACCTAGCATATGGAAATGAGGGAGTAGGCCACGGGAGAAGAATTAATAGATTGGACATGTTGTGTGAACAGGGTCATTCTTTTTGAAGTTGCACCAAATATCAATATATCTTCATTTCAGGTAATATCCTAACTGCAAGCCCAAATTAAAACTACTTATTTAGCCAGAAGTGATTCTATGCATTGAAAAGGAACAGGAAACATTCAGACTGCTGGTTATTGGTGGTTTGAACTAATATCAATTTTGTACTAAATAGTCTCTCTCAAACTTTACATTGGGCTTAGCTGTAAATTTCAGCTCTCCAGACATTTAACATTCAGAACTTAACTCGGAGCAACAAAAGAACTTGGGCTAATTTAGTCTAGCTTTTTATAAGAATAAAGCTTCAACAGATATTTTCATTTACATATATCTTCTTGGGTGAGAAATGAAACATTTTTTAAACACAGAAACAAGATTTTGAGGAAAAAAGCATCTTTGGGATATAGAAAATGTATGTACATAGAAGATGGGCAACCATTTGAATGGGATGGTATAAGGCAGGGATACCCAACCCGGGCAACTATAAGACTTGTGGTCTTCATCTCCCAGAATTCCACATGGTTGGCTGGGGAATTCTGGGAGTTGAAGTCCATTAAGTCTTAACGTTGCCTAAGCTGGATACCTTTGGTACAATATTTCTTGCTCTGAGCAGGGAGTTGGATTAAAAGATCTCTGAGATCCCTTCCAGCCTATGCTGTGTATGCTATGTATTTGCTGCAATGTGCGTAGTTCAGACTTTCAATGTTGGTCCAGGGTTAAATTCTAGCCTTTTCTGCCTATTTTTTGGGAGTTCAATAACTATTTGGCAATACTCTGCATGGCGTTGGAAGGCACCTGATCTATGATGACACAGGAGCTCTCTCTATCTTGGGAACCAGTGGTTCCTCCCTTATCAGCCTCATTTCTTACAGTTTTCAGCATATATCCTAGCTCAGGGTAGGCAACCTTGGCTCTTTTATGAATCGTGGACTTCAACTCCTAGAATTCCTGGGCCAGCCATGCTGAGGAGAAAGGGAAAGGTTTCCATGCTGAGCCATGCTGGCTCAGGAATTCTGGGAGTTGAAGTCCACGAGTCATAAAAAGAGCCAAGGTTGCCTACCCCTGGCCTAGCTGATCTGGGTAATGTACCATAACCAAGAGAAGGTCCTGCATCTTGAATTCTTTTCCCGTGTTAGGATCGGTTTGTTTGTGCGATTTCTGAGGCTTAAGAAGATAAACAACTTTTGTTCTTCCAGATACTCATCATCTCATGATAACAACTAGAATGGGCAAAAATGTCTGTGCTTAGGAAGTGCTGGGGCATTTTAGGTCTTGAGATTTAATATTGAAAAGACGGGCACCAGCCTCATTTTTTTTCCTGCTGCCTTCACATTGTTGTAATAGAGAACCTGCTTCAGTTCCATTTTGCCGTGGAGGGTGTGGTGGAATGTAATCTAGATTCCCAGAAGGGAGGGGCTGCCTTCCAGAGGGCAAGGAGTCTGTGAAGCTTGGATAGTTTGGTCGGGAGGTGAAGAATTAGGAAGGATCCTTCTTAGCAATTTTCAGAGTGTATCTGTAGTCTTGCAAGTGATTGTTTTATTTTGGCAAGATGTCATGGTTCCGACAGATGAACTTCTAAGCATTGTTTACCGTAAAGAATCTTTATTCGAGTAGCATAGCATCGGCACTTATATAGGCAAAGCCAAAAACTAGATTCTACTCCCCTGAGCACATAGTTGTCGTTGTCAGTTGCGAAGTCATGTCTGACCCATCGTGACCCCATGGATAATGTTCCTCCAGGCCTTCCTGTCCTCTACCATCTTCTGGAGTCCATTTAAGCTCATGCCTCCTGCTTCAGTGACTCCATCCAGCCCCCTCATTCTCTGTCATCCCTTTCTTCTCTTGCCCTCCATCTTTCCCATCATGAGGCTCTTCTCCAGTGAGTCCTTCCTTCTCATTTGGTGGCCAAAGTCCTTGAGTTTCAACTTCAGGATCTGGCCTTCTAAAGAGCAGTCAGGGCTGATCTCCTCTAGGACTGATTGGTTTGATCACCTTGCAGTCCAGGGGACTTGCAGGAGTCTTCTCCAGCACCATAGTTCAAAGGCACATAGTATCAAAGCACAATTCCCTCCTCCAATTAACCGTCATAAATCACATTCTCCAATTAGTTTGAAATGCAGGCTTTCCTCCAGTTCTTCAGCCCGCCAATTCTTATCATCTCTTATTTCAATAACCTTGGTTCACACACTAGGTCCAGTATTGTTATGTCTAGCTAAACTCTCATGCACATTCCTCCCCCCCCAGCATCACCTAACTCTAACTCTAAAAGTAAAACATAAGAAGAAAATGGTTGCATCCCCAATTGTTGTCAAAGCAAAAACATCCGATGTTAGCAGCGTTGACACAAGATTTCTGTCTATAGGTGAGGAACAATAAAGGAAGTGGCTCAGAAGTAAATTTGTGTGTCTTGGGGTTTGAATGGAGAAATAAATGCAAGCTCTCTCTGCACTAAGGAATGAATGCCCAGGAATGATGGCTGATACTTCATGTTCAGTCATAAATCTATAGAATACATTAAACCCATTTAAGGTTTATATTACAAGTTCCTGGCTCAAAATGGTGGGAAACTATAATTTAGTGATGTTCTCTCAGGAGTAACCCCCCCCAAAAAAGTGCGTGGGTACAGAGATTTTGGCAATGGGCTGTGAGCTGCCCAACCCTACCATCAATCCCATTTCAAACCACAAAGACTGAATTTGCTCATTGTACTAAGCCAAAATCAAACCATTCATTCTGGCTTAATTGCTAAGCCACCAACCGTAGTTGCTGATGGGCCAATATCTGTTCACTACAGAGACTTCTTCACATCCACATAGTTGACCCATTATGGAAAAACAGGAACTTGCCGTTCCCTGCAACCCAAGGATAGTCTACAGAGGTAAAATATTGTTGTGTGGCATTATAAGGATTTGTTTACGGAGACATGAACTTTTAGTACAATAAGTGGGAACTGAAAGTCTTAGTAGTGAAAAAATCCGTTTTCACCCTAATCGGTGCTTTGAGTGGTTTGTGTTTCATTATATGTATTTCAGGATAAATGGACGGTCTTTTTGGATCCTTCCCTTTAAAAAAATGGAAGTACATTTATAAATGAAGCAGTACAGGAAGTCCTCAACTTATCACCATAACTGAGCCTGGCATTACAATTGTAAATCATACCAGTCATTAAGCAGGTCATCATGTGACCAACCCACTTTTATGATGTTTTGGGGGAGCAGTTTTTAAGCAGACACAGTGGTCATAAAGCTAGTGTGTCACCCATTAAAGTGAAGGCTGTGGTCATCCAGTGAACTAATTGTTTGCAATGGATGGTTGTTGTTGTTTTGTATGAAACCAGAAGTAAACATCAGATTCTGGCAAACGATATAAATCATGGTCATGTGACCCTGGCTTGCTATAAAGAGATGCAAATATGGGTTGATTGCCGAGCATCCAAAATGGACGACATGACCACGGGGGAGGGGGGCAGCCATTGGAACACCCAACGCAGCTCATCAGTACTTTTTGGGGATCCATCGTAACTTTGAATGGTTGTTACCAACTGGTTGTTAAATGAGGACTCCTTGAATTTCATTGCTCAGATCTGTTTGACATCCTCCTCCTCCAGATCTATTGGACTTCAGCTCTCCTGAGGGAGCCTCTGAACTCCGCAGAGATTTCCTTCAGGCGCCGGTGACCTTAGACCCGGGCATCCAAGCTGACTCTGAGAATTGAACTGGGCATTGGTCAGAGCCTTCTCCTTCTGTTCCAAATCTGCATTGGATGCAAGATTCCCCCAAAAGCAGCATTTACAGGCTGAACACAAAAGGATCAGGCAGCTTGAAAAAGGGCAAAGCAAGCTGCCTGGAGATGTTCATAGAGGCATCTGTTAGCAATTAGCATTTTGAATGCTTTACAAAGATGCCATCTGTGGTGAGAGGATGGAGCCAGGGCGGGGAGGGGGGGACACTGAGAGAAGCGAGAGGGGGGGGGGAAGAAGGATCCAGTGACTTATAGTAATTTCTCCCCCCCCCAGTTTTGGAGAGATGGATGGAACATTAAATATAACCTCTGAAAGAGGGAATGTGGTAGCATTGGAGGCTTTTTTTGAGAACCTTTCAAAATTAGCTTTTAAGCAAGACCCTTTTGCCTGATAGCCTCCAGCCTGCTTATAGGGAGTCCTTCAAGGCTGAGGTCCCCACTTCCCACCCCAAAAAAGTAGGATTATATTTTCCACATTCAGGTATATTTTCCTCTCCAAGGATCTCCCCAATCTACCTGTCTAAGAAAAGCTTCCCAGATCAAGGGGTTGGACTAGAAGATCTCCAAGGTCCCTTCCCACTCTTTTATTCTGTTAAATTCTGTTAAGTGGCTTTAGTTCTTGTTAGCTGCTCTTTCCCAGCCTGTGGCTGTTTTGCAATCCGCCTCTTCTCCTGCTTTTAGCTTGCGTTTGAAAGGAAATATAACCTTCCCTTGGAGCTAATCCGTGAACCCAAACTTCGAATTTCGTATGAAATTTACACTTTCTCAAATGCTGCATTCCTGTTGCTCATTCTTAAAAGATATATTAGAGGAAAGATTTAGGCCACAAGGCACATAATCCTGGAAAAGGGAAAAAAGAAGCAGGCGGAGGGAGATTAAAATAACCTCAAGTTGAATTTCCTGGTGGCTCCAATGACAAAACCCTGCAATTTTCTTGGGAATGAAATGGAAACAGTGTTGTATTGTCTTTGTTCTAGATAGTTTTTTTTTTTTAATCTTAATGTAGCCTGCAGCTCTGCTGTGCTGTTCTTATACTAGGATGTAAACTGGGTAAAGTTGTTTACTACGTAGGACAAAGTCACACATGCAAATATATAAGATGGGAGAAATGTGTGTGAAAAGATGCATTTAAATTTTAGCACATTTTTTAAAAGGCTCAAGTTGGAGAATCTGGAAAAAAAATAGAAATGACACACACTGAAGCTGAGATATTTGTCCACCCCTAAGCTACGCCACTCCCTCCCTTAAACTTGCTCACATAATCTTGACCCCCAGTTGTCAGACTGTCACCTGGAGCACACAAATAAATCCACATTTGACCTAGCCACAAAGAATGAAGGGCAAGGCTCAGATAGTTGCTTTAATGTAAGGACCAAAGAAATTCTACTGACAAAAATGATCAGGTTCTGCAGAACTTGAAAATCAAGCCCCGTCTGAGACCCGGGTTAAAATTCCACATTGATTTCTCCCACCCTTATATAGTACAGGTAGTCCTCATCTTATAATAGTGCATTTAGTGACTGCTCAAAGTTACAACGGCACTGAAAAAAAAGTGACTTGTGATCATTTTTCACACGCACAATCTTTGTAGCATCCCCATGACCCCGTGGTCAAAATTCAGATGCTTGGTTCGTACTTATGACCGTTGCTTTTTCTCAGGGTATTGCTATCCCCTTTTGCAATCTTTTGACAAGCTATGCCAACTTGAAGGAGGTGGGGGTTAGGGTTATTGCTTTTATTTTATTGTTTCTTTTTGGATTTTTATTTTTGCAAGCCACCAAAGTCACTGAGAGTGAGTAGGCAGCCATGTACATTTTCCTAAGTAAATAAATAGGCTCACAACAGCCAATCACTGTTTGAGAAGTGCCTGTTCTCTTTAATCTTAACTCCTAAATTTTCCCTTAACCATTCAGCTGGTGATGTCAGGCCCCAAAAGCCAAGAACAACAGGTGGAGTTACTTATGAGTAGTTTATTTATTACTGTTCGCCTAAAGACAGAATCTTGCCAGACTAAAGTATCAAAGTGTACAACCAGTGCTTTTTTTCTTTAAAAAAAAATGGTGCCAGAACTCACACATGTCATACAACCTGCCTTGCCTACCCTACACAATTCCATCCAAAAAAGGTGCCAGAACTCCGTTCTGGGCGTTCTATGACAAAAAACAAACAAACCCCTGTGTACAACTATAGATAGTGAGCTGCTGGGAGGGGGGTACATCATTGTCCTCTTCCTGCCTACCAGACTTTCCAAACTCTACTATTTCTTTGCCTTCTGAGAAGAAGCAGTCCCTGGGACTTCAAACGACATCCTCACATGTGGCCTTTAATACTCCATAGTTACGGAAGCCTCTGATTTTGTTAGTGTGCTGCCTTGACTTGTCTGCAAGCTTATGCTAATGATACGAAACATTGGCAAAAACATGTGGCATTTGGGGAAAGGCCTTATTTCTTCCTTGAGCTTAGATTCAATTTCCAGTAAAACATTGTCTTCTCCCATTGCTGCTTTAGAATAATAATAATAATGATAAAGTTGGAAGGGACCTTGGAGGTTATCTAGTCCAACCCCCTGCTCAGGCAGGAAACCCTGTACCATTTCAGACATATGGCTGTCCAGTCTCTTCTTAAAAACGTCCAGTGAATCATTAGGGACGTCGGAGGTCATCTAGTCCGACCCCCTGCTCAGGCAGGAAACCCTACACCATTTTGGACAAATGGCTGTCCAGTCTCTTCTTAAAAACTTCCAGGGTTGGAGCATTCACCGCTTCTGGAGACAGGTCGTTCCACTGGTTAATTGTTCTAACTGTCAGGAAGTTTCTCCTTAGTTCTAGGTTGCTTCTCTCCTTGATTAGTTTCCATCCATGGTTTCTTGTCCTGCCTTCAGGTACCTTGGAGAATAGCTTGACTCCCTTTTCTTTGGGGCAGCCCCTGAGATATTGGAACGCTGCTATCCTGTCCCCCCTCGTCCTTCTCTTCATTAAACTAGACATACCCAATTCCAGCAACCGTTCCTTATATGCTTTAGCCTTCAGTCCCCTAATCATCTTTGTTGCTCTTCTCTGCACTCTTTCTAGAGTCTCAACATCTTTTTTACATCGTGGTGACCAAAACTGGATGCAGTATTCCAAGTGTGGACTTACCAAGGCCTTGTAAAGTGATATTAATACTTCATGTGATCTTAATTCTATCCCTCTGTTAATACAGCCTAGCACTGTGCTGGCTTTTTTGGCAGCTGCAGCACACGGCTGGCTCCTATTTAAGTGATTGTCCACTAGGACTCTGAGATCCCTCTCACAGTTACTATTATTGAGCACGGTACCCCCTATACTATACCTGTGCATTTGGTTTTTCTTGCCTAAATGTAGAACCTTACTTTGCTAACTTACTTTACATCCTGAAACAAATCTCTTCTAGAAGAGCGCGGATTCTTCCCAAAATTTCAAACACTGTAATATGGTTCTGCTTTCCTACATCCGAAAAGGCTTCTTTTCGCCTCACAGGCTACAATGCTGTGTGATCCTTCTCATTTCGGCCATCAAAAAGTTCTTGTGTGGTGATCTAAAGCCATCAGTGAATGGGCAATTCAATGTGAGGGGTATTATCATTGCTTTGGGCCATATTCTATACATTCTTAATGGCTGCAGGGCTCAGTCATACACCCAGGCAGACTGCCAAGTCAACAGGCGAACAGGTGGGAGGATGAGATAAGGCCGGCCACCTAAAGTGGCATTTTGTGTAGGTGGTACATTCTGGCCCACCAGCATGGAGTGGGTAGGAACTGGATTCAAATGACAGCCAAACTGCTTTTATTCCAGGATAGATGATAACATATTTATTTATTTAGCACATGGCAAGATTACAGCATGGGTCCAATAGCTGAGACATATATCGGTGTATTTGTGTGTGTATAAAAATGTATTGGTATTTATAGGCACGGTAGTTGTTTTGAGAACAGAAGAGAAGAGAAGCAATTAACCCTGGGTTAAGTTGCATATCCAGAAGGCTGCAGAAGAGAAAAGAAACTACCTTCTCTGTTAGAGGAACAGGAAACAAACACATGGGCTAATTCAATTTTATTGTAAGGCTTCCAAATTTGAAACTTCCAAATTTGAAACTACAGATCTCCCGCCATCTCTTTTTAAAGCCTTTTTACAGCCTTTCTGAGCTCCTATCTCTGCCCATTGTGCAGCTTCCCTACTCTTCTCTAAGCAGCATTTTTCCCCAACCCCCTGCCCTCCAAGGCCATGACCACATGCCATTATAAAAGAGAATGCAATGGGCAGAGAAGAGCCTCTTCATTTCAACATGCTTGTATCTCAGACTAGGGATAGATTACTCCAGGATGAAGTTCAGATGAAGCCAATTCTGCACGGGTTAGTGAATAAGATATTTGCCTTTCCCCTATTTCTTGTGAAATTGATCAGTCATCAGCGTCTTAGCATGCCCACAGTTATGTCATCAGGAAAGGTACACAGAGTGCTGGAGCCATATTCTAGACAGTATGGTGTGTGGGAGGATCTTCAAATGCGAGACAGGAGGATTAAGTATACAAGGAGGCCACAGGTACCCATTTTATGTCTAGTGTATTAGGAATTGGTTCAGACTTGATTGCCTCTTTCACAATTGAAGTTCCCAAGAAGCAGGAACACAGCATGTCCTTTACCTGTGGAAATTCCCACAGTTCAAACCAGACATCTGAAGATAAATCTAGGAGTGGGGGGAATCACAGAAGAGGTACAATAGTGCAGGTGATATGGGGGTATGTGGTCAAAACTGGATCCCAGACAAATTATTCCCCTAACCCAGGGGTAGGCAACCTTGGCTCTTTTATGACTCGTGGACTTCAACTCCCAGAATTCCTGAGCCAGCATAGCCAGCATAGTCATAAAAGAGCCAAGGTTGCCTACCCCTGCCCTAACCTATCTGTTGGATAAATCTACCTTAGATCCACACCATTACAAAAAAAAATCCTTGGTGATGTTTTGACTGTCTCTTTTATTAATTGACTTTGATTTGTGGGGTCCTTGGAACTCTCTGACCTTAGCTGTTTTCTTGCAAACTTTTCTTTACCCAACTAGGTAACATCATCAGTGCTAGAAGAGAGTGGGGTTTGCTGTCTTTTCATATACTGGTGGCTTGCCCTGTCCATCTTGGTGGGAATGTTCTTGGTTATTCCTTGAGTGGGCTATTGCTTACTGTTTGACTGTTTGTCTAACTGGGTAATTCTTTTATTGGGATATTGTTTACTGCTAGATTGTTGGTTTAGTATTCATCTGGGTGTTAATCTCTGCTTATCTGGGTATTTGTTTCTCTTGTGAAGTTATTTGGGTCTTTTAATTTTATTTTTACATTTTTGTCTGTTCTCTTTTGAACAGTAAGTACATGTTGTTTACCTCTATGTGCCTTTTGATAGCTGATTTATCTGACTGCCAGGCTTCCAGGAATTCTCTAGTGGTTTTGAACACGGCTTGGTAGGATGCTCACAATTTCCCAGTTGAACCTATAGTTAATTCTGTCCATACGTTGTGCAATTAAGAAGTTTTCATCATGCCTTCGGACTGCTAGTTGGTGCTCATGGATGAACTTTGCTAATCTTTGGCCTGTTTCTCCTACATAATGGCTGTTAGTCCTTACACTGTATATTGTAGATGACTCCTGGATTTTCTTCTGGGGCTGCTGGTGTCCCATTTGTCCTGCTTTGTTTCAACACATGACAAGGTTTCTGGCTGACTTTTCAGTTTCTCCAGTGGTCAAAGTTTGTAGGAGATGTCTAAACTAAACTCTGGTCTGATATCCTTCAGAAGCGATACTTAAAGTGATATTTTAGAAGAATCCCCAGCTTTACTTTGGTTTGACTTTAGGAACTGAAACCAGGAGACATAATTGATTCCTTATACTGAAATTACAAAATGTTCTGGCCTGAACACTTGCCTTGATACAATCGAAATCTCTGTGTCAGACATTAGTTCAGAGTCACAGCCATTTTCATGGTCATTGTCGATAGAAACCTTTCTCTACATAAAAGCAATAGGTAACAAATGTCTTTGAGTAAAGCTGCCAGTTCTTAAAACTCTGGTTGGTATTTTCCGCCTCCTAAGATTTCCAAGAAAAAATAAATAAAATAATTGTTGTTAGGAAGCAGGATCTTTTCTAAATTCTATCAAATGGTCAGTTTAGAGACTCCAACCATAACAAATTCAGTCCCTCTTTTCCCACCAAGTCCTATCTACCCAGCTTTTTCCAAACTTTCAGTCAAAATTTCCCCGCAGAGAAAGCCCTTCTCCTGAACCCTGCCAGCTGGAATAATCAGGCTAATGGGGCCCGCAGCATGCCTCATCTGCCAGCAGGATTGGGATGGGCCAATCCCAGTAGGACGAGATGGTCCCTCAAATAGCCTGGATCCATGCCAGTAAAGGTACTTTTATTGAAATTGGATAGAATGACAAAATATTGCAAGGCTGTTCCTCTTTCCCTGTCAGGCCTAAGCCCTGAGATGACACAGTGAGATCCAAATTGAATCCAGATCTTTATTTGCTTATGCCTAATAGACAGAATCTTACCAGACTAAAGCTATAACGTTTTAACCTAATAGATATACTCTGGGAGATTGTAGAGCATAGCTACCCTGGACCTTTTCCTCTCTCCCACTTCCAATTTAAGACTGTGCAGTCTCTTGGGATAGACCTCTCTCTGGAATAGAATGGAATGGAGTGGAGTGGAGTGGAGTGGAATAGAATAGAATAGAATAGAATAGAATAGAATAGAATAGAATAGAATAGAATAGAATAGAATAGAATAGAATAGAATAGAATAGAATAGAATAGAATAGAGTCGAGTCGAGTCGAGTCGAGTCGAGTAGATAAGAATAGAATAGAGTAGAATAGAGTAGAATAGAGTAGAGTAGAGTAGAGTAGAGTAGAATAGAATAGAATAGAATAGAATAGAATAGAATAGAATAGAATAGAATAGAATAGAATAGAATAGAATAGAGTCGAGTCGAGTCGAGTCGAGTCGAGTCGAGTCGAGTAGATAAGAATAGAATAGAGTAGAATAGAGTAGAATAGAGTAGAGTAGAGTAGAGTAGAGTAGAGTAGAGTAGAGTAGAGTAGAATAGAATAGAATAGAATAGAATAGAATAGAATAGAATAGAATAGAATAGAATAGAATAGAATAGAATAGAATAGAATAGAATAGAATAGAATAGAATAAGGGACAGAATAGAGACCTCTTCTTCCCCTAGTAGACTGTGTCCTCAGATATTTCACTGACTCTTCTCTCACCCCCAACCCATAAATCCTAGCTAATGGAAATGACTCAGACTGTCTTAAGTCCTCCAATCAACCTTACTATGGATAGAATCCCATCTGCCAACATTTTCAATGGTGGATTGAGACTTCCAGCCCATTTTATACACTGGAGAACATCTAGTGGCCAGTCAGAACCTCAATTCCACAGTTGCTTCTTTTGTGACTGCCCCCTCCTCCCTCCCTCTCTTTTGCAATCATTTTATATACCTATTTGGGTAGCGGAAATTGTGCCTATAAATCCATCAGTAGAACACGATGAACTGAGTGACTGCAGACTCCGGAATCGGCCACTTCACAGCATTTTCTCCGCAGAAGCCCAAGGCACCAGTGTAGAAAAACACAGGCTCCATTTATTCTTTAAAAATAGGGTTGTAGCAATTTCTGGAGAGATGTAACTACTGTACTTGCACTGTAGAAAAGTAGAACAATTGCATTGTTTTCTGTTCTTCCCTTCCCTTTCTTTTTTTTTGTAAATTTTTTTATTGATTTTAAAATTATAAATATAACAAAGAATCGATATAAAAACTCAACTGAATAAAATCTTTCCATGTACATTGGTAGGTTTGCTTCCTCTCTTTAGCTTTTTATATACAGTTTTGGTTGCGTTACTTTCACGAGTTCTGTTTTTATCCTGATTTGTACTTTTAAGAAAATTGATTGGATTATTGATAGTCCTCAATTTACAACCATAACTGAGACAAGTGTTAAGTGAGCTTTGCCCCATTTTATGACGTTTCTTGCCCCAGTTGTGGAACAAATCACAATTGTTAAGTTGGTCACATAGTTGCTTCATAGTGAATCTGGCTTTCCCCATTGAGTGTGCTTGTCAGAAGGTCGCAAAGGGGGATCACCTGACCCCAGGACACTACGACCATCATAAATATGAATCAGTTGCCAACTCTCAGAATTTTGGTCACATGACCATGGGGATGCTGCCATGGTCCTAAGTATGAAAAACGGTCATAAGTCACTTTTTGGTGCCTTCAGACAGTCATTAAATGAACTGCTGCAAGTCGAGGACTACCTGTATTTATTTATGTATGTCTCGCCTTTATTATTTTTATAAATAACTCAAGATGGTAAACCTACCTAATCCTCCTTCTTTCTCTGTTTTCCCCACAACAACAGCCAGGTGAGGTGGGCTGGGCTAAGAAAGAGTGACTGGCCCAAAGTCACCCAGCCAGCTTTAGTGCCTAAGAGCAGGACTAGAACTCACCATCTCCTAGTGATTGGCCCAAAGTCACCCAGCTGACTGCCATGCCTAAGGTGGGATTAGAACTCATGGTTTCTTACACAATTTCTAGCCTGCTGTCTTAACCACTAGACTACACTGATTTTCTCTCCTTGCTTTCCCCTTTCTCTCTTTAGTACATTTGCTTCTTTTCTTTCGCTTTTTATATACTGCTTTGACTATATTGTTTTCACAAGTTCCGTTTTGTTTTTATTCTCACTTGTAATCTCAAGACAACTAATTAGATTATTGTTTACAAAAGAGGGAGATGTGAGAATTACAACCAGAGAGTTTCCAATGTACAGAGTTTTGAAAAGAATTTAATAATGGTTGAGAAGAGAATACGATACAGACAGCAGAAGACCACTGATGCGACAGGAGAAATTTGTATGATTCCTTTGCTCTCATTTTTTAAAAGAACTTGCTCAGATTCATCAATTCCTTGACACTGGCATCCACAGGAGAGTCAAAACAAGAAACATGGATTTGATTTCATGATATGGCTGCCATATCGATTTTACACACACACATTTTACACACACACACACACACACAGAGAGAGAGAGAGAGAGAGAGAGAGAGAGAGAGAGAGAGAGAGAGAGAGAGAGAGAGAGAGAGAGAGAGAGAGAGAGAGAGAGAGAGAGAAATCCCTGAGAAACAGGGAAGGAAACTTTGACGATTGTCATTCCATAATGATGTCTTGTCCAGGGAAAGAATTAGGCCTTTCACACAGAGAAGATGCTTTTGATGACACCCTCATATTTTCAGCAGGATCTCACTCTGACCTTGGTTCTTAATGTCTAGTTGACAAGTTTTGATAGGAGCTTGCTAACCTTTGCAAATATTAAACGGACAGCGCTTGTGATCAAAACTCTGGAGTGGGAAAGAAAATGAAACTGATACGGTTGTCCATCCAGATAATAGGTCTGGAGATCTTTAGAAAAGGCGATGTGTCATTTGAAGATTTGATTCGAAAGCAGCTTTGCAACTTTCCAGATCAGATCACTGGTTCTAAGTGAATCATCAGATCAAATCCATGGAATCTATTAAATAATGTATGTACCAATTTAGGTTTTGGATGTGCACATTTGTGTTTTAGTATCCAAATCAAATGGAATCAAATTGCTCCAATTGAGACGATTCAATGTAATAGGAGCACTAAATTGAATTGATCTGGCTCAGCAAATCAACAATTGCACCAAAATCTGAGAATGGATCCTCTGATTTTAACTTTGTTTTGCCACCAAATTAGATTTGCCATGGACATTTTTTTTTACCTTGATCAGTTCCTTAGCTTTGCCACCATCAAACAAATTGTCAACGCTGCTAACATTGGAGGTTCTTGCTTTGACAACATATGAAGATGCAGCTTTTTTCTTTCTTATGCTTTACTTTTAGAATTAGATGATGCTGGGGAGGAGGCAGAATGTGGTGGGAGTTAGTTAGATATAACAATATTGTACAAGTGTGTGAATTCACAGCTTGAAATGATAAGAAATGGCGGCTGGAAAACACGAGGGAAAGCCTGCATTTCAAACTAATGGGAGAACGTGATTTATGACTGTTAATTGTAGAAGGGAATTGTGCTTTGATACTATGTGCTCAGGAGAGGGAAATCCAGATTTTGGCTTCAACTATGTTAGTGCCGAAGCTATGCTACTCCAATAAAGATTCTTTATGGTAAACAATGTCTCGAAGTTCTTTGAGGAGTTTCCTCTGTCGGAACCATGACACAAATATTTGTTACTCTCTATGTCCTAGGATAGAATAGCAAGATCTATTATTCAGACATGAACTACCCAAGACTCCAGTCAGACTCCTGTGGCCTTTCGGTTGAGATATATCTCCTGGCAAAACACTGAGAATCCATCTCATGGTGCCGTAGTCCTCGTCCCGCCTTGCTTTGGTCTTCGCTGGATTTTGTTTGGAAACTTTGCACAGTGTATAAAAAGTAAGTTCAACTTTAGCCCATTGTTGTGGGCCTTTTAATTAAAAATCAATTCCATTTTCTCTCAGGGGAAGGAGGATTGATGCTATTCGACATTCCCTACTTTTATGCATTTAAGATGAAAAATGAAGGCTAGTCAAAAGGTCAGCGCCTGACTCATGCATTAAACATTATTCCATCAAATGAAGTTGGTAGTGATATAGATGGAGCTTTGGGGCTATCCTATTTAGTCGCAAGAGTTCAAGTAGCCACTAGAAGGCAGCAAAGAGAACTTGTTTTGCTGCCATCTGGTGGTTGTCCGGATATCTTCTTCTTCTTGTGCCATATCCATTATTGGACGCTGGCGATCATGTTGGCAATCCTGTTTTTATCAGCAGCTGCACGAAAAAGTGCTGCTGAGTTTTGTCCAAACCGGTCCCTTAGATTTTGAGGCCACGATGTTCTTCTTCTGCCTGGACCTCGTTTGCCTTCCATCTTTCCCTGGAGGATTAAATGGAGTATGCTGTATTTTTCTGTGTGTTGCATCACATGTCTGAAATATTCTAATGTTCGTTTTTTAATTGTTTTGATGATTTCCCTTGGCTTTCCCAGGCGGCTTATCACCTCCTCATTTCTCATCTTGGTCTGGATATCTATAACCCAGATATTGTAATCCTAGTCTGATTTCCAGAACACAGCTTTCTTTTCAAAATGTTAACCAAATAACCTTTTATTAGACAGAAAGTCTCCATGAAGCGCCATGCTCAGTGCAGGCTCTGCTGAAAATCTGCGCCGACTGCCACGTAAGATAAGAATTGGCCTTAAGTTTTCACCCCTCCCATGCATCTTCTTCCTTGCCAGCTGCTCCTCCCCACCCATCATTGTTTGTGGGTTCTCCCCACCAGTAACTAATTATTCGTAACTGAAGCAGCTCTTTTGGGATTGTTCCAAGGGGCACCAGATGGAACATTAACCCTCAAAACAGCCCTGGAGACCCCCCACCTCCAACAAATTGACTTTTTTAGTAGAGTGGGAAGAGGCAGAGGCAGAAAGGGAACAACAGAGATAAATGAGAGCCTATAAATTGCTTTTAAGTGACACTCAGATTCCAAGATGAGGAGACTGGAAAAATTCAATGACTGCATCTTTTACAGCTGCAGGAAGAGTTGCCCTTCCTGCTTCCTTCACTGACAAATCTTACTCTGCAAATCTGTATTGGAGCAGTGAAACTGTCCCGCCCCTTTCCTCGGCTTTGGGTTATTTTTATCTTGACAGTTCCAAAAGTCTGGGGTTTCTTTAATCTTGGCTGGCCTAAAAGATTACATGAAGATGAATGTTTTCACTTTGGCGATGGAAGCGCTTTCAGCGTTTTGTCAAAACGGATTTGTAACTGAATTAGGCCAGCAGCCAAAGGGTTGGTTCCCATTTCTCATCCGCAAAACCTAGAACATGTCATATACCCAACGCACAAAAGCAACGGAATCTGCATTTTTGGGGAATCTTCGAATTGCACCAGCTGGATGCAGGATCTGGAAAATGCACTGAATGCTCATGCAGACTTCCCTGTGGATTTATGTGGGTTTTTGCCTACATTCACACTTCAATGGGAGGAGGCGATCAGTAGTGTCCATCTACAGGTGGTCCTTAACTTAGGACTACAGTTGGGACTGGGAAACTCATTGTGAAGCATTATGTCATTAAGTGAGACATCATGCCATTGCACCCAATTTCAAAGGGAGAACATCACATTTAAACCTGACCTCACTAAAGTCCTTGTTCTGTGTGCATCTAAGGCCAGCTAAAAACCTAGAACAGCCAGGGCTAGTGAATTTGGGGGCCAGAATGAAACCCCAGCCTTTAATTTTCCTGTGTGTGGCAATTCCTGGCAAGGCCACCTGGTATCAAAGGAATCCTGGCTTCTGATTTAAAGAAGTTGCCCTGCAACTGGATCCACATCAAAAGCAGTGGGGCCATTATCTCAATCAGATGCTGAAATCTGCCTTATAGATTCGCAAAAGCTCCCTTCCCTTGCAAAAAAAAAAGAGCTTTTGTGTGTCTACCATGATTCTCTAGGATCATTTCCTTGCAATTTTGTTTGATGCTGCTCTTCAGATGATGCAGGGGAGAAGGGCTATTTCCTGGAACACATCTTCCCATCTTCCCAGAGTCCCCTTGGCTGCCCTTACTTCTCAAACTGAAGAAGCTCACGGAGCAATTCCAGGCTGAGAATAGCATTTTGGATTTATTGGAAGTACAGAAGTCATGGAAGCTTCAGGGGAGAAAGACACCACCCTCTCACATCGCTTTTCACCCAAAAGATGTTTCCCTAGAATCAAATAAATACATACCACAAATGTATTTTGAAGGCTGTGGCAGCCTGTGGATGATTATTAGTCATCTGTCAGTCTTTTGCTGCCATATTTCAAATGTAGCCATGAAAGAATCAAGATAGCTTTGGCAGATTTTGAGGAAAACCAAACAAAACCAAGCTGGATCTTGGGAAAATCACCAGCAGTTCCTGGGGGGGGGGTGAGTTAGGGTTAGATCAGGGTTTCTCAACCTCAGCAATTTTAAGACCTGTTGACTTTAACTCCCAGAATTTTCTCAACTATGGGGAATTCTGGGAGTTGAAGTCCATGTGTCTTAAAGTTGCTGAGGTTGAGAAACACTGGGCTAGGTTGAAAAAAACCATCCTGGATGAAAGCAAAGTGCTCCCGTTTTGTTGTCAACAAGTCTGTATGAACATGTGCTTCAAGTCACCAGTTCAGCTGAGTTTGACTCAAGAGAGCCTTTACTTCCACCTCTTATTTCTTTATTTGCAAAATTTATAGGCCACCTTCCACTCCCAAATAATATCCAGAAACTTCACCTTAAAAACCATTTCCTGGCATCGTAAATACTATAAAACACATAAAAAAAATAGTAACCACTAGCAAAAAAAAAAAAAAAAGCCACCAACATAAATATATTTTTCCCAGACTCTCTCAAATAGGTAGACAGGAGGGGGGGCGGAATTGAAGACAGGGAACAAATGCCTGTGGACTGGGTGAAGAAAAACATTCTTTGGCAGAGAGATCTATGCAAAAATCTCACAACCCCCATCAACAACAGTAGTGTTTTACAGCTGCTATTTTGTCTCTAAAATAAGTTATGATGCAGCAGTGATGGGGAGTGGAATTTGCCCAATAAAGAAAGAATTGCTGAAACAAAGTGATAGCTCATAGCCAGCAGTTTTTATTACCCCCCTAATTATAACCATGTAGCCAGCTATGGAATAAATTCCTGGTGGCCAAGTCTTTGGGGTTTGTCAGGAAACAAATATGCCTGATTTGAATAGAGCGCTCGTGACTATTTTGCTGTAAAATCATTTGGGCCACTGGAGAGCCGTTCTTCTTCGTGTGCGTGGAGGGGGAATCAACAGGTGTTAATTAGGTGCCTGCTTATTAAGACATATCTGTGCATATTTGTTAATGAAACAGTAACTAAAAGCAACAGAATCCCGGAAAATAGATTTGTCACCATTAAGAGATGATGTTCTGCAGAAAAGAAGCACCATTTAAACATGCAAAGAGGCACCATTTAAACGTGAAGTAATTTAAGGGCTTCTAGTAGACTGCCTTGAGCTTCAGGAAAGGGTTTTCCCTTTGATGCCACACTAGGGAGGCCACACTTGGAATATTATGTACAGTTCTAGTCACCGCGATACAAAAAAAAAAGATGTTATGCACGATACGTAAAGAATGCAGAGAAGAGCAACAAGGATGATACGGGTCTGGAGACTAAAACATACAACAAATCGTTAAGGGAACTAGGTATGTTCAGGGGGTGACATGTTAACTGTCTTCCAGTACTTGGGGGACCGTCAGAGAGAAGAGGGGATTGACTTATTCTCCAAAGGTCCTGAAGATAGGACAAGAAGTAAGGGGTGGAAGACACATCCAACCCAGAAGTAAGGATAAAATTCCTTCCAATTAATGGAATAAGTTGTGGCTGCTCAATCACTGGAAGTTTTCAAAAGTAGACTGGACAACTATTCAACCAGGTTGGTATAAGGCAGGGGTTCTCAACCTTGGCAACTTTAAGACTTGTGCTGGCTGAGGAATTCTGGGAGTTGAAGTCCACAAGTCTTAAAGTTGCCAAGGTTGAGAACCCTTGGTATAAAGTCTCCTGCCTTGAGCAGGAAGTTAGACTAGAAGACCTCCAAGATCCCTTCCAGCCCTAGTTTTCCATGTTCTATGTTGGGATAAAGTACTGTTACCCCTTTAAGGTTGTCCAAATCAGGAGCACAACCTGGAACATCAATACTATTTTTTGTAAGGTTACATTAAACCAAAACTTGCACAACAGAAAGTATTATTTCCCTTTCTCACCTTTTAATCTTCAGACAAATTAGGAAGGGACCTTTCTGAAATGCTTCCTGTGTTTTCCCCCCACATGTAGACTGAGCTGTCATTGATCAGACCCTTGCCTAAGCTGCAGGTCCTCCCTCTGTCTCTCAAAGTCATTCCCACCTATCATCCAAGGGCCCTTCAGCAGTCCTCCATGAAACTTCCATGAATTCCTTCAAGGACTTTATTACAAAGCCAAGGTGGAGAAAGTGCCAAGCTGAAGACCATCACAAGAAATGCATAGGGATCTGAGCCGGCAGTATAAGTAAAGCTTAAAGAGAAGACACTGCCAAATGCAGTTAGTGCCTGCAAGGAAGCCTTCTTTGAGATTTACGTATCTACTTACGAATAAAATAAATCCTTACACATAAGTCTGACTAAATGAGTCCCAAAGACAATAGTTGAGTTTGGTAATAAATATGTTCACTGGCCACAGTTAAGAGCAAGGTCTGGATTTTTCCTGAGGTTAGATTTCTACCGGATTGACTTTTGAGTTCATATTGTGCTTGATGGCTCCATTGAAAACCTTGTTTTAATTCTTTGCCTGACCTGGATCTCGATGTCTAGCTGTGACTGTGAGCTTTGTGGTGGTTTGTTAGCCCCTTGACGTCTAGTCTGTTGACTGGGGGATGTTGCTAATATTCTATATTATGTAAACAAACAGTTGGATTCTGCAACAGTTGAATTACTAACCTTTAGATGTTTAATAGGCAGCGTTTTGCAAAATAACAGTAGGAAGCAAAGCAAAAAAATTCACGTTATTGCAGAAAGAATAGGCACACTACCAGTAACAGTGATAATAATAATAATAATAATAATAATAACAATAATAATAATAATAATCATCTTTATTACGGTTGTAGACCAGCAATAGCCATCACTTTTTACAATATATTAAATAATAACAATAACAACAACAACAACAATAATAATAATAGTACTAACATTAATAGTAAATAATAACATCCCTGTTAAGAAAATACATGTTCTCAAAATATTAGGGTCACTCCCTAATTTACGTGAATGGATAGCCGATTAATGTGTGAGTAAATATGTTCCAAACATTATTAGAGGTATCTCCAAAAAATTGGCACAAGTTGACAACTATAAATGTGTAACCAATTTTTTTCTTGTGGACATTGCCGCAACACAGTATTTTGCCACAGCATGCGTGATAGAAGGGTTTGAGTTCTGGAGGAGAAAGCCTACATAAAAATTGTTTGCCCTCCCTGGCCATCTCTCTAATAAAGGGAGAATATACGCTGTCCTATAAACTTGGTATAACTCACAGTACAATAAAACATGTGAGATATCTTCGACTTCTCCTTTACCACATATACGTACCCGTTCTGCTCTTGGTGTTCTCTCATACCTGCCCTGTAGGAGTGCTGAGGGGAGAATGTTAAATCTGGCCCTGAAAAAAGCTATTCTTTGTCTTGGGAAGGTCGTGCTAATAATAATAAATGTGCATTTCTGCTGTTAAAGAATGTTTGAGAACTCTGGAGAAATTTGATTGTGGAGAAGGTCTGAGTTTAGAGCAGTGTTTTTCAACCTCAGCAATATTGCCTGGACAATATTGGGAGTTGAAGTCCACCCTTCTTAAAGTTGTTGAGTTTGAGAAATATCGGTTTAGAGGGCTGAAAGGAGATGTTTAAAACAATATTTGCCCTTTTTTGGCAGAGGATTGGTGTTCTCTTATTAAGTGTTTCTCCAGACAGTATGATAGGGACTGAAGTTTTGTTTCTTCAGTCCCCCACCATGGGATCCATGTGAATTTATAAACACCAGTTAACTTTGTGTTTTTCAATTTTGTCCAAGCCAGCTCAGCATTGGAGCAAGGGTTGTATATATGAGAAAGGGGTGGTGTGTATTTCTACCCATCCTGAAATATAGCCTGCCTTGAGTTTTAATTTGCATATCTGTCAAGGAAGATCAGTACATAGATGGCTGAGCCAGAAGATCCTGTCCACTTCTTTAAGAGTCACCAGCTCAGATTTATTCCAGATCACATCACCAGATCATGGCTCAGGTACTTTGGCCTGCCCTGCCCTGCCCAGAGTCCAAATCGGAGCAGATCTTAGTCACTTTATTGTTCCAGATAGCCTGAACAATCTTCACATCGGCCGAGGATGTCCCTCTCTACTCATTAGGGACCAAACAGCCTAAACAAGATCACTGGACAGCTATTTGTGGATGCAATAAAGGTGGAGAAATATTGATGTTTTTCTACCCTTATTGCCACAAAGTCATCCATAACATTGCATTGGCTCTTACCTGTATCTGGGCAAACTCATTCTGAGTCTTCCTCCAACAGCGTTCCAGGTGTCTCTTCTGGCACTTCATCTCTATATTGAAGAAGGAATATAGATAGCCAACTGAGTCTTCATCATCTCCAACAATAGTAGGACTGTAAAAGTTATTGACTTTGATCTTGCAGATCTGCTGGCAGGCAAAGTGATGAGGAACAGCAGGCTGAACGCTAGCAAGGGTGAAGTCTGGTTGCTATGCATCTTCTCTTGAAGAAAGACCATCACATGGTCTCATGGTCATTCCAGGGAGTTATTTAAAGAAACTCTCTCTGGAGAACCGTCTTGTGCTGTTCCAAGCATGTGGGAGATATTTACTATTCAAAGAAAGAAAGAACAAAGTCCAAAATGCCTTTTTTTAAAAAAAATATATATCCATCCATTTCCCCTAAATAATCCAGTTAATCATTCTATGGAATTTTGAAATAATAATAGTAATAATAATAATAATAATAATAATAATAATAATAATAATAATAATAATAATAAAGTTGGAAGGGACCTTGGAGGTCATCTAGTCCAACCCCTTGCTCAGGCAGGAAACCCTATACCATTTCGGACAAATGGCTGTCCAGTCTCTTCTTAAAAACTTCCAGTGTTGGAGCATTCACCGCTTCTGGAGGCAGGTTGTTCCACTGGTTAATTGTTCTAACTGTCAGGAAGTTTCTCCATTAAGAAATATGGGGATGGAGTGGAGACTTGGACTAAAATTCCTCTCTAGTATTTGGCCATCTAAATTTCCTCTTGGAGGGTTATAACCTGCTCAGCCATTAAATCAGTATTTCTCAATTTCAGCAAATTTAAGATGTGTGGACTTCAACTCCCAGAATTCTCCAGCCACCCATCCTGGCTGGGGAATTCTGGGCGTTGAAGTCCATCTTAAGTCACTGAGGTTGAAAAACACTTCATTAATTATACTTTGGGTACTTGGCAACCAGCTTGTCTTTATGACCGCTGCAGCATCCTGAAGGTCATGTGATCGCCATTTGCGACCTTCTTAGCCAGCTTCTGACAAGCAAAATCAGTGGGGAAGCTGGATTCGCTTAAGGACCACAGGATTCCCTTAACCGCAGCGATCCATTTAACAACCGTGGCCAAAAAGGTTGCAAAATTGGGTGACGTTCATTTAGCAACTGCCTTGCTTAGCAACAGAAATGTTGGTCCCAGTTGTGTCAAGGACTACCTGTAGATCCCTAGATAAACTTAATATCCCAAATATGCAAAGCTGCAAGATGAACAAGCCTCTGGAAGACCAGGCACATCACCTATTAGTCTACTAATCGACTCTCTTGAAATTTTCCGGACAAAAAAATAATTCTCATCCTCCCTTGCATTGTTTGCTGCTTTTAGATGCATTTTGTTCTTGGGGAATGGATCTTTTTTTAAACCCCTCTCTTTGGCATCCTGAGCTACCGGTATCAGAAGTGCATCTTGGTCTAAGATCTAACAATGGGGATAGTGTCTCCCCTTGGCTGCAGCTTCAGGCTTCTATAGCTCTTAGCTCATCCACCGACGTGTGAGCCAGAACTGCATCCATCCCGCTCTTTTCCCCATAACTGTGTTGGCTGGGGAAACCAACAGGGGGAAAAAAACAAAACCACACACACACACACACACACACACACACACACACACACACACACCAGCTATTTTAGTCTCAAAATGTAGGCTGAAATTGGCTGCTCTAGAAGCCCCTGGCAAATTTTGTAAAGGCTTTTATTTTCCTCCTCCTCCTCCTCCTCCACCACCACCTCCTCCTCCTCCTCCTCCTCCTCCTCCTCCTCCTCCTCCTCCTCTCTCTCTCTCTCTCTCTCTCTCTCTCTCTCTCTCTCTCTCTCTCTCTCTCTCTCTCTCTCTCTCTCTCTCTCTCTCTCTCTCTCTCTTCATCTCTTCATTTTTCTGCATTTTAAGCTACCACTCTCCTTTGCTTGAGGCCAGCCTCTGCCCTTTCAAAATCCAGTACTGTGCATTTTAGTGCTCCTGTGTTGTTGATGAAGGCAAGCAAAGACATAAGACGCATGTAGAAGCATACTAAGAATACAAGATGAGCTGTGCAGGATTGGACCAAAGGCATAACCCTTGTGGGGAGTAGGATATAAGTCCCTCTCCCCCTTCATGTTTCTAAGCAAGAGGCACTAGAGGTCTGTCTCCGATTCCGGATGCTGAATCAGTCCTCGGAGAATTTTCCTGCCTACAAATGTATGCAATTTCCTTTTAAAAGTATTTGATTTGGCAGCCATTGCTGCATCTTTGGGTAGCGCATGCCGACGGCTGGCCTGTGGATGAAGCCCCTCTTCCTAAATCTTCTGAAGTTTTTGGTAGGACAAATCCTTGGTCTAATCTGAGCCAGGTTTTCCAAAGGATAAAGGGCAAATTGCTTGAAGCAGAGATGACATTTATTGGAGGTCATCTAGTCCAACCCCCTGCTCAGGCAGGAAACCCTATACCATTTCGGACCAATGGCTGTCCAGTCTCTTCTTAAAAACTTCCAGTGTTGGAGCATTCACCGCTTCTGGAGGCAGGTGGTTCCACTGGTTAATTTTTCTGTCAGGAAGGTTCTTCTTAGTTCCAGGTTGCTTCTCTCCTTGGTTAGTTTCCACCCGTTGCTTCTTGTCTGGCCTTCAGGTGCTTTGGAGAACAGAACAGAGTTGGAAGGGACCTTGGGGGTCATCTAGTCCAACCCCCTGCTCAGGCAAGAAACCCTGTACCATTTCGGACAAACGACTGTCCAGTCTCTTCTTAAAAACCTCCATTGTTGGAGCATTGACTGCTTTTGGAGGCAGGTGGTTCCACTGGTTAATTTTTCTCACTGTCAGGAAGTTTCTCCTTAGTTCCAGGTTGCTTCTCTCCTTGATTAGTTTCCACCTGTTGCTTCTTGTCCTGCCTTCAGGCGCTTTGGAGAATAGCTTGACTCCCTCTTCTTTGGGGCAGCCCCTGAGATACTGGAAGACTGCTGTTATGTCCCCCCCCCTCATCCTTCTCTTCATTAAACTAGACATACCCAATTTAGCTTACTAATATTTGTCAATTTCACTTGTATAAATAGTGCTTCTTCAGTTTCAGTCCTGGATTCATTGGAAAGGTGATGTGAGGAGTGGGTTTTCTCCCCACACTTTCCACAGGATGGTCCCAGATTCTGGAATAGAGAATGAAAAGCATTCCGCCCCCAGATTTTGCTATGAATAATTTGCACGGTCTAGTTTTCCTCAGACTTCATACGGGAGTGCTTATTAGCATCAAAGTTTGCTTATACAGATAGTCTTTGAGTTACAATACATCATGGAGCCTGCTCATTTTGGTCCTATGTTGTGGTGGTCATAAATTGGGTCACCCACACCAACAACTCTTTTTGTGGCTGTCATTAAATAAATGACAGGGACCGTCTTCTGCCACATACTTCCCTTCGACCGGTGAGAGCGCACAGGGTCGGCCTCCTCCGGGTCCCGTCAGCGAAACAATGTCGTCTGGCGGGTCCCAGGGGGAGGGCCTTCTCTGTTGTGGCGCCCGCCCTCTGGAACCAACTGCCCCCTGAAGTCCGCGTTTCCCCCACTCTCCCGGCCTTCCGGAAGAATCTAAAAACTTATCTATGCCGGCAGGCCTGGGGATGACTGTGATTGCGTGTGAATTCTGAATGTGTTCGGGGTTTTTTTAAACGTTTTGTAGATTGCTTTTTGATTTTAAACTCTGTGATGTTCTTTTGTTTATGTTGTTAGCCGCTCCGAGTCCTTTGCAGAGGAGCGGCATAAAAATTTATTTAAAATAAATAAATAAATAAATAAAATAAAATAAATGCCACAGTCATATAATGAATGCCATGGCCATTATGCACATGCCACATTAAGTGAGCCAATGGTTCACTCCGGGTCAGTTTCTCCAAACAACAGAAGTACCAGTTTTTGGCAAAAATTGATATAAAATGTGGTCACATGACCGAGGGATGCTGCCAAGGGCCATAAATGCGGGCAGGTTGCTAAGTGCCTGAAATGCAGTCATGTGACTGTGAGGAAAGGTGACCGTTGGAATTTTGAATCTGGATTGAAACTTTTTTTTTTGGGGGGGGGAGTCAGTTATAATTTCAAACAATCCCTAAACGAGGCCTACCTATATTTTTCTTTCTTCAGTGAAAATTCCAGGAAGTTGTTTTCAAATAACGGAGTCTGAATTTAAATCAGGGGTTCTCAACCTTGGCAACTTGAAGACTTGTGGACTTCAACTCCCAGAATTCCTCAGCCAGCAAAGCTGGCTGAGGAATTCTGGGAGTTGAAGTCCACAAGTCTTCAAGTTGCCAAGGTTGAGAACCCCTGATTTAAAGGAAGAACTTACTCTGGCGAGTTGTATGTTGTGACCTTCTTTTGCATGAAATTTGTATTTTAAAATATGAGTGAAAAACACGTCTTCCAAGAGAAAAGATGGATAATTTGTCCAAAGGGATTTATTAAAATTAAAATATACGCAAGTGATTACATAAATTAAGGGGAAGTGCGTAAAAAGCTTTCTCTTTTATAAGACGTTGTGATGGTAAATCGTTACAAAACTCTATTTGTTCTTTTTTATTCCTGGAAAAGAATTATTGGAATATTGGAATATTGCCTACTAATATGGACAGTTAAGCAGACTTGGTTTTTTTTAGGGCTTTGTGTGTTCTTATTCAAGAACAGGGAATGTTTCTCTGTCCATGTCTTCTTGCCATATGTAATTTTATACATACAGTATTTCTACTTTTAGCCATTTAGCTATTCCTTACAGAGAATCAGTCTAACCCACTGGATAATTTTGCTCGCGGATAAGTGAAAAAAAAACCTAATAATGCTGAATTTAACCAACGGAACAATAGGATTACTCGGTGTCCAAAGCCATCCTGTAGATTTTTACCTGGGATCAGATAGCATTTAATCCAAGCCACATGCTTTATAATCTATTGTTTGGCATTACAAAATTAGATTAAAATTAAAATTAAGATATTGGCCTAGAAATCAGAAGAGTCTGCGAGTACTGGTCCTGCGTTAGGTGTGAGAAACTGACTGGTGACTGACTGGTGGGCAGTCCCTTTCTCATAGCCAAATCCATCTCACAGGCTGATTGTTGTGGAGAAAATGGGAGGAGGAAGAAGTATTATGTCTGTTTGCCACCTTGAATTGTAAATAATAATAATAATAATAATAATAATAATAATAATAATAATAATAATAATAATAATAATAAAGTGGGAAGGGACCTTGGAGGTCATCAAGTCCAACCCCCTGCTCAGGCAAGTAACTCTATACCATTTCGGACAAATGGCTGTCCAGTCTCTTCTTAAAAACTTCCAGTGTTGGAGCATTCACTACTTCTGGAGGCAGGTTGTTCCACTGGTTAATTGTTCTCACTGTCAGGAAGTTTCTCCTTAGTTCTAGGTTGCTTCTCTCCTTGATTCATTTCCATCCGTTGCTTCTTGTCCTGCCTTCATGCGCTTTGGAGAATAGCTTGACTCCCTCTTCTTTGTGGCAGCCCCTGAGATATTGGAACACTGCTATCCTGGCCCCCTTCGTCCTTCTCTTCATTAAACTAAACATACCCAATTCCAGCAACCATTCCTTATATGTTTTAGCCTCCAGTCCCCTATATGAAATTGAAGGATTAGATAAAACTCTAAACAAACAGCTAGGCCATTATGGGTTAACTGACAAACAATAGAAATGATAGCCTGGTAATAAAATAATTCTGGGTCAAACTGGATGTTCACTAAGTGACACTTTTAATTAAACAACTTGCCAAGTTTGTAGATGGAGAAGAGTCCATTTCTACAACTGTCAAGAGAAAATGATGCAAGTGATACAGATGTCTAGCAGCATGGCTGGCTGGAGAATAGTGGCAGTTGAGGTTCACACATCTTAACGTGGCAATGGCTGAGAAACACTGGTCTAGAGATTTGGAAAAGGAGGAGGAGGAGGAGGAGGAGGAGGAGGAGGAGGAGGAGGAGGAGGAGAAGGAGGAGAAGGAGAAGGAGAAGGAGAAGGAGAAGGAGAAGGAGAAGGAGAAGGAGAAGGAGAAGGAGAAGAGACTGGACAGCCATTTGTCTGAGATGATATAGGGTTTCCTGTCTGAGCAGTGGGTTGGACTAGATGACCCCTAATGTCCCTTCCAACTCTGTTAGTCTGTTCTTTGTGATCAAGTTTTTTTTGGCTTCAGGTTTTGTAATTTCTTTTAAATGGAAATCCAGAATCTCGATCTGTCTCTAAGTCATGCTTTCTGGAAAAGTTGACCTTTGGGTGGATCCAGAAGACTTTGCTACTCATTCAGGTGTTAACTTGAAATGTGAGCTGGACCTTAGCTACACTTAGTGTTCTTTGCTGGCTTTCAGTGTATATTATTTGTTTGCCTACAACCTTTGCCTATTGTGTAGCTCCTCAGGACAAAAAAAAGAACAAGTCTTGACTGACAACAACTCTTCTAGACCTTCTAGACCTTCCTGGTGATTGATTCCTTATGCACACAAAACAAACTCTTTTCCATTAAGGACACGTTTAACACAGATCAGCTCAAAGCTGGAAATTTCTGCTGCAGTTTGCAAGTTTAGATCGGGCCATTTATAATCAGACTTGAATCAAATCCAGGAAGCTTCCACAAAAGAGCAGCTGAAATTAGGAGTTGAAGACTTACGTTAAGGAGGAGTTCAAGAAGGCATCAGTCCAGTCCAGGATGAAGTGAAAAAGAGAGGTTGAAAAGTAAAAAAAAAAAAAAAAAGTAGAAAAATTGCACAGGAGTGAAGTTGAAGTGTAGAACTGGAAAAAGCGTTTCCAGTTCCAAATATAGGCACATGAGGAAGCCAAGATAGCGTGATAGAAAACGGATTGATGATGAGCTCCTCAGAGCTGAGGGCATCTTGGCCAAGAATGTTTGTTATCAGGACTTCTGCAGTCACTTCCCCATTCCAGCTCATTCTCTTTTCAAGAATCGTGTTCAAAGTTTGCACTCTGCAAGCTATAGAAAATCTTTCTTTCACCAAGCCTTCAGAGCCAGGGAAAACCCAGAATTGTTTTCCAGGTCTGGATCAGGCTGGACAGAAGTGGAAGGTTATTGAAGGTACCTCTCTAGGTTTCAGACAGGGCTTTATCTAGACCAGGGATGTCAAACTGCCAGCCACGCCCACCCCAGCTCCGGCAATGCAATGACACGGCGAGTTTGACACCCGTGATCTAGACCTAACTGGTACTACTACTACTACTACTACTACTACTACTACTACTACTACTAATAATAATAATAATAATAATAATAATAATAGTAGTAGTAGTAGTAGTAATAGTAATAATAATAATAATAATAATAATAATAATAATAATGTTGGAAGGGATCTTGGAGGTCATCTAGTCCAACTCACTGCTCAGGCAGGAAACCCTATACCATTTTGGACAAATGGCTGTCCAGTCTCTTCTTAAAAACTTCCAGTGTTGGAGCATTCACCGCTTCTGGAGGCAGGTTGTTCCACCGGTTAATTGTTCTAACTGTCAGGAAGTTTCTCCTTAGTTCTAGGTTGCTTCTCTCCTTGCTTAGTTTCCACCCATTGCTTCTTGTCCTGCCTTCAGGCACTTTGGAGAATAGCTTGACTCCCTCTTCTTTGTGGCAGTCCCTGAGATACTGAAAGACTGCTCTCATGTCCCCCCTCGTCCTTCTCCTCATTAAACTAGACATCCCCAATTCCAGCAGCTGTTCCTTATATGTTTTAGCCTCCAGTCCCCTAATCATCTTTGTTGCTCTTCTCTGTACTCTTTCTAGAGTCTCAACATCTTTTTTACATCGTGGTGACCAAAACTGGATGCCGTATTCCAAGTGTGGCCTTACCAAGGCCTTGTAAAGTGGTATTAACACTTCACGTGATCTTGATTCTATCCCTCTGTTAATGCAGCCCAGCACTGTGTTGGCTTTTTTGGCAGCTGCAGCACACGGCTGGCTCATATTTAAGCAAGATAATTTCCTTGACCAGAAAAAGTGACATACAGCATGATGCAATAAATCAGAAATAAACGAACATGCAAAATTCTAAAGGCAAAGCCATCATGCAAGGACACTTTACCTGAGAAAAAGCCAAGTCCTGAGCTTCTGGGCTCATGTTTAAAATGTCCATTACTGCTGCTAGCCCTCAAATATGGCATACCCATTTAAAATTAAAAATATGTTTATTCCACATATGTCTGCAGAGCCAGGCTTGAGGACAAGAGGGAACAAAGCACGTATAAGAAAAATTGCTTACGACTGGCTACCAGAATCGCACTTGGAAGCCCAGTTGTTACAGATGGGGATAAATTAAGTTTACAACAACATGCAAACTACATGCATGCTTAATTAGTGAGCAATCCAATATCCAATTACCTTTCCACGTGCTTCTCCAAATTTTGCCAAGCGGCTCACCAGAAGTGAGCATTGGAGGAAAAGCTACACACAGAGAAAAGTGATTGCATAAATATTTATTATTTATTTATTTATTTATTTTTGCGATTTCTATACCGCCCCTCTCCCAAAGGACTCGGGGCGGTGTACAGCCCAATTATTAAAAACATCAATATACAAAAAGTAAAATGATTAAGAATAGATTAAACATTTAGGCCCTAAATCCATTTAAAACCCAATACATTATATCTTAAAAAGCTCAATCCCCTAAAACAATTATAACCTCGTTGGTACCGGAGCTCCTATCCCAGGCCGGCCTGTCGAAAAAAGTATGTTTTCAGTTCTCGACGGAAGGTACGTAAATCCGTCATCGTACGGAGTTCGGGGGGGGGGGGAACTTGTTCCAAAGCGTTGGAGCTCCCACAGAGAAGGCTCTCCCCCTGGGGGTCGCCAGCCGACATTGTCTGACCGACGGCACCCTGAGGAGACCCTCTCTGTGGGAGCGTGCTTCACATTCGAGAAAATTGTTTTCAGAAATTATGTAACCTAGTCAAAAATTAGATCTTTTGGAGTGACAGTGGAAAAGGATGGGTTTTTAAAATAAAAAAGGAGAAACTGAGATGGACTGAGCCCCCCCCCCAATTCTGAACAGCAGCAAAACATCTTGAATTAAGGTTTCTTTGGGACCTACCTCTCTCCTCGCCCCTTCGTAAAGTTTTCCACGAAGAACAAATGTAAGCTTTAGGAATTTTAGAACCCACAAATGAGCAGGGCTCATTGATGTGTCTCAGAAAGCAAACCACAGCGTCAAGTCTGGATGACAAACTGTACAGCGAGGCGCTTTGGGTTAGGAAGCAAGCGCCTTTCAAAACAGCTCGCACAGAGCGAGGCCATTTCTGCTTCTCTGCCTATTCTTCACGGGGGGGGGGGGGAAGAAACTGGGACAGGCTTTCGGTGCCCTAATTCCCATCTAAAGATTTGTGCCTCTTGTCATCTACTGACAGGCCACCCTTGGCTGCATTTAGACTCCGACGCCATTAGCTGCATTGATCTTCTTCCTGGGACTTAACAGCCCAAATGGATGATTAACCAAATGAACACACTTGAAAACATCATTTTTCTACTGTAATTGATAGACTGTTTAAAATACTGTAAAGCTCAGCATCTGCAGCCAGTGAAAAGAAGGTTCTTAGGATGCCCAGCCACGTAGTCACCTGCCGGCTTGCTGAGAATCAGTGTTTCCCCACTCAGCCGTTCATAGAGGATTTACATAGCTTGCAAAATGAACCACTTCTGAGATAGTTTCAAGGTGACTAATGACAGGCAGTTGGATGGAGCAGTTAAAGCCACTAGAGCAGGGGGTCTTCAAACTTGGCCCTTTGTGGCCTTGTGGACTTCAACTCCCAGAATTCCTCAGCCAGGCACGGGAGTTGAAATCCACAAGTCATCAAAGGACCAAGTTTGAAGACCCCCTGCACTAGAGTAGAAACCAGGAGATAGACAGGGTTCTTGTGACCACTAGCTTGGCCACCTCTATAATAGGCTATATGCTAGGTTATGTTATGTACTGCCTTGCCAAAATTCCCTGGGCCTGTCCAGTTTGTAGAATGTAAGGTTTTTTGAGTAATAATAATAATAATAATAATAATAATAATAATAATAATAATAATAATAATAATAATAATAATAATAATAATAATAATAAATAATAGTACCCATTGTCATCGGGGCACTGGAAACTATGTCCAAAAACTTTGCAAAATACATCAAGAAACTGCAGCTTCCTGCAATAACTCCAGCAATGTTACAAAAAACTGCACTACTTGGAACATCTTATATTTTAAGGACATACCTGTTTGACACCTAGGATGCTGGTAGCAACCCGTGTCAACCATCAGCGCCAGCCAATTTGAATGTTCAGTTGACTGAGGTTCATGTTTAATGAATAAAAGATAATAATAATAATAATAATAATAATAATAATAATAATAATAATAATAATAATAATAAAGTTGGAAGGGACCTTGGAGGTCATCGAGTCCAACCCCCTGCTCAGGCAGGAAACCCTACACCATTTCGGACAGATGGCTGTCCAGTCTCTTCTTAAAAACTTCCAGTGTTGGAGCATTCACAGCTTCTGGAGGCAGGTGGTTCCACTGGTTAATTGTTCTCACTGTCAGGAAGTTTCTCCTTAGTTCTAGGTTGCTTCTCTCCTTGATGAGTTTCCATCCATTGCTTCTTGTCCTGCCTTCAGGCGCTTTGGAGAATAGCTTGACTCCCTCTTCTTTGGGGCAGCTCCTGAGATATTGGAAGACTGCTATCCTGTCCCTCCTCGTCCTTCTCTTCATTAAACTAGACATTCCCAATTCCAGCAACCGTTCCTTATATGTTTTAGCCTCCAGTCCCCTAATCATCTTTGTTGCTCTTCTCTGTACTCTTTCTAGAGTCTCAGCATCTTTTTTACATTGTTCCTTGGTCCTCATTTATCAATGGGTATGTTAAATCCCTTGATCTGTTTTCTAACCAAGTCTTGGTTTAATAGGATGCTACCTGTTTATTTGATAAGTTAAAACTTCCATCTGTTCTTTTTCTGCCATACAGGAAATCTTCAACTTATGACCTTAATTAAGCTTCACAACTATGCCTGTAAGTCATGACAGTTGTAAACTGTTCATGACCAGCTCTGATTTTACAGTGGGTTTTTTTGCAGCAATTGTTATGCAAACGTGACAGTTGTAAAGCAAAATTTGTGGTTGTTAAGCACTATGGGGCAAGTAAATGCCAGTTTCCAAAAAACAACACTAAACCAAGATCAAAGGATCAAAGGATGCTGTAAATGGCAGTAAATATCATAACTTCTGAACCTGGTCATAAGTAACTTTTCAGGGGTCTGTCGTAACTTTGAGCAATTGCTAAGCAACCAGTTGTAAGTCAAGGGCTACTTATATTTCGGGAACATTCATTTTCATTCCCAGAATCGGAGAAATCCATCATCCCCCTTCTCTGTAGGGGCTGCCATGATCTGGTGCAGGATCACACCTTTCCATCCAGGTGAGGAGTTCTTTTCAATTTTTAGGTCTAGTAGTAACGGCACCATAGTAAAAGATAGTCCACAAGTAAGATTATCTAGGAGTAATCTTAGCCATGTTTCACCATGCCTTGCTCTTTTGTTAAGGTCGGCAAAACCCCATCCTTGCAGAAGAAAAATCCATCGTTTGTGGGCAGGAATCCAAAGTGTCCCTGCTGCTCAATTTTACTGTTTGAGCATTATTCTAATTCTCAGCTTTGTTATATTTCACCAAGAATATCACAACTGGGATGATTCTACAAATATTGCTATACATTTAACTGAAAGCTGATGATGTTAGCAATCCAGGCTAGCATAATTTTCACATAAAAATGGGAAAAGAACAACAGCTTACCTGGAAAAGCAAAAGTTGATTCCCTGTGGAGATACCAGCTTACTCCATTTCATGGTCCAGTTTGCAGATTATGAAAGCAGAATGAGCTGCTAACACTTTGATTTGGGGGGAGGGGGGTTAGGTTGGTGCAAAGAACTTGTCCCACCAGCAGACTTCTAATCTTCATCCTTTCATTTTTAGCCCAACAACAATCCTTTCCCCCCCCAATTTGATGCCTACAGCTCCATCATCTCTATCATGCATGTTCTATGACAGCCCCATCATCTCTGGCTGGCATCCCCCGAAGCCAAGGTGGCTGTGAATGATGAGTGTTTCAGTCTGTCACATTGGAAAAGTGCCAGGTTGACAAAGACTGTGTTACATCATGATGTATTAGCGCTTTATGGAGTTGGGGGAGGGGAATAATACAATGATAACAAACAAAATACACCACACAGTCTTTCTTTCTAGCTATTATGTCCTTACCGCTTTGTCATGCTCAATCTGAGTCTTCACCCCCCCTGCAATTATTCTTATCTGCCATGTTTGCTTTTAATCTGGATTGTTTAGAACAATATGGAGGATTGAGGTTTTTTGGCAGGGTGAGAGATTAAAGCTTGAAAGTCCGATGTCACATTTGATTCAGTTTCATGGCATGTGATGCTTCTGACAAGGGACACCACTATTGGGTGGAGTTAAGGCATCAGTTGGCCTTTAACCCAGCCTGGTTGCTTCTCACCTGTCTCACCGGTTAGTAGTAAAATGATTCTCTGTTGAAGAAACAAAAGGATTTTTCCTTCTCTCTCATTCTGCCTTGTTCTTCTCTTTCTTCATGGTGAAATTTGGATAGAGGCTTTTTCGATCTTGTATATTTCTTAATGAATCCCATTTTTCCTTCAAATACAGTTGGGGTAAGGCCATATCCAAGATAATTATATCATGAATATTTTTTTTTATTAATCTGAGATTCTGTTAATTATCTACCTTCTTTTAGCACTTCTACTGAATTCAAATATCCAGGAGAAACCCACTCTCTGTTCCTGAAAAGTCAAAACTACATTTTCCTTGCCATCTGCTTTGCTCCTGACTCTCAGATTGATCCATTACTCTTACATGAGTATTGGTGAACCTTAAATGAAATGCAGTAGGGAAAATGACATATCAAAGATGTTAAAACAGCCAAGAAGTCTACAAAGGGCAAAATTGTCCTCTTTCTGGTGCCCTAGAAATAGAACTTTCCAGTCTGAACGGTCCTCATTAAACCAATTGTCTAAATTTGGAGTGAAGGAGCTCCTTGTATTCACATGAATGTAGAAAAGAATATGCTTCAGGGAAAACCAAGTTCTAGTTTTGGCCTTTTCTTTCATGTTGATGATTCCTTAGCCAAGGAAAAAAATTATTCCAGCATGGCAAAAATCATTACTTTTTAAAATATTCATCCAGTCCAAGTTGCATTTCGCTGAATGTTAAGTCTGGACTCTGGAGAGCAATATCAATACACATGCAAAGTATATGAGTTCCATTGGGCACTGCTGAGCTTCAAGCTTTAGTAACGATGATTTAGACAACTGATTTCCTGATGTTTTACCAGCAATGGTGGCTGGCATCTTGAGAAGCAAGGTGGTCTTCTCAGTCCACAGGCAAAGAGCAGGGATTGACTGGGCTCCTGCCTAGAACTAAAGACTGCCATATAGAGTAGGGACTGCCTAGTCCATCTTAGTCTGTCTCTAGCTTTCTAACTTGTCTAAACCATGGTCACTGACCTTGAAGCCCAACAGATACTGGCCATGGAAGCTGACATCAATATATATGTATTCTCTTCTTTGATGTGTTATTCTAGTCTGGCTCCCTACTACAACAGGAATGATTGAATGGGTGGTGTCATTGGAGAGGAAATGTTGACTAGAATTAGTGGTGCTTGTGTGACCTTGTTCAATCAATCTCTCTGCAGAATCCTTGTGCTCTCTGAGCTTGGTTGTTTGCTTGCAGATGTTTCAATACCTAACTAGGTAACATCAGAGCTCAGTGCTTGCAAATGGGCAAGCAACCAAGCTCAAAGAGCATGAAAGATTCCACAGTTCAACCTTGAGCTGCATGTATTCTCTTCCATTGGCATTCTGGGTTAAGATTTGGGAAACTTTGCATTAGCGTCAGATGAGAAAGACCAGGTGAAGTTTCAATTTAGCTAATTTATTGCTGAAAGCCTATGCACAGGAATCTTAATTAAGCTGGTTAGAGTTAGATAAGGGTCAATGGTAGTTAAGGGGGGTTGCTTATGGTGATGTAGTGATTCTAGGCCAATCCCTCTTTTCACACTTCCTCCGGGTCCTGTTGGCCTTTTTTCTACAACTAGTCCTCCAGTCTTACTTTCCCGTCTCCCCACATACTTGTCAAGTGTTTCGGTTAGGATGCAAAAAACAAGGATTCTTTGGGCTGAATTTGCCTGAATTGCTTCTGCAAATTAGCATCAAAACAATAGCGAAACTCTTTGGTTGTTATTTGGCTTGGCTCTGGCACATGGCCAGTCCTGTCATCCTTTGCAGCCATGCCAATTTCCTGGAAGGAAGAATGGAATTTCAACAAGAATCACAATGAAAGAAAGCTGCATCTCCTTTCTTAGACAGGGTTGCTTAGGAGTTTTGCATCTAAGTTTCCAGGTTTGGGCTCTGGTCTTTGCTCTTTTCCTACACATTTTTGGCATGTTTCTGTGCTTGAGATTGACAGGACTGTTGCACGATGAGCTTTACAGGATAGTCGCTGCTTCTGTTTTTTCCTCTTCTCAAGGGCTACATGTGGTGTTACAGGCAGCTGAAAGGCATTTGCAGGGTTTCCCAGCAAAGCGGGATGTGAGGAAGGGGAAAGAGAAATTTTGGCATTATGCAATTCTCCAGTGAAATCCCTTCTCAGCTGTGAACTCATTGGGTGGCCACTGGTAGTTGGCTGGCTGCAAATCATCAAGAGTCAATTTGTCTGTGCACTTGTGGCCCATTGCTCCATTCATTAATAGGAACAGGACTAAATTAAGCTCTGATCCATTTCCCACATTGAGTCAGTTCTCGGTTCAGATATGTAGCCTCAAAATCAACCACAGTTAACCAAAATACATGACTTCAGTTGTATTTTGCATGAAGCATCTGCATTAGAAGGTGGAGATGCAGGGTTAGGCACTATACCCCTTTACACACACAATCCTCCATCTTGTCGAAGGAGATTCTCAATCACGGTTGTCCCAAAAGTGTTTTTCAAAAGGCAACTGGACTTTCCTAGTTTTTTTTTCCTTGAAAACGTTTTGCTTCTCATCCAACAAGCTTCTGAACTTCTTCAGAACTGAAGACGCTTCTTGGATGAGAAGGAAAACATTTTCGAAGAAAAAAAAAACCCAAGAAAGTCCAGTTGGTTTTTGAAAAGCACTTTTGGGGCAACCCTCCATCTTGCTAAAATGTGTAAGAAGTTGTGGTTCTTTAGAACCTAGCAGCACTCCTCCCCAATGTTGTTGAAGCTCGACAACATTTGCATTAATAGCCTGCATTGGCCTAATATTCTGTCTTCAGCAGAGCTGTATTATCTTAGTCCCCAGGAGGTATTGTGAAAGGAAAAATGAAAGTATACAATAAATTTCTATGAGTTATAACAATAAAAATAAAACAGGTGTAGCCACCCATTTCCAGACATCTTGGATTTCTAATCCCAGAAGCCTCAGCTGCCATGACTAAGATACACCTCATCCTTTAAAAGGTAACCAGGCTGGAGGAGAAGGCTCTCCTGAGTGGTAAAAACTGAGGCCAATACATACCAAGGTGCACAAAGATCACATTCCTACAGCCCCTAAGGTGAGATTTAGGCTCCATTCATATTAAAAAAAAACCTCTTCTGGATTTGAGAACTTGGTTAAAAAGCTCAGCTTTGGGTACATTTAAATGCTTATTTAATTTAATTTAATTTTTCGGACTTACCGTATATGCCGCTCCTCTCCGAAGACTCGGAGCGGCTTACAACATAAATAAAACAATATTTCAAAAACAAGTCCAAAACTAAAAACATTAAAAAATAACACCCCAGACACATTCATCATTCATTCAACAATCCACAGTCAGCCCCAGGCCTGCCGGCAAAGATAAGTTTTAAGATTCCTTCGGATCTTAATCTGTGGGAACTGGATTCTTCCCTCTCTGATCCAGAATAACTATTCTGAGCCAATTTTTTCCCCTTGATAAGCCAAGGCAGGACTAACTTAAAGTACTTTCTAGCTCTGAGGTCCCAGAGAGAAAATGCAAACATTGTTTCCTACGTTGATGCATCTTTTCCTCCATTGTCTTTTATTTATTGAAGTCAATGGCCTAATCAGCAAGAAATAATTGGGGTTGAATTTCATTTGAATAGAATAGAACTGGAAGGGACCTTGGAGGTCTTCTAGTCCAGCCCCCTGCTCAAGCAGGAGAACCTATACCATCTCAGACAAGTGACTGTCTAGCCTCTTCTTAAAAATCTCCAGTGATGGAGCGCCCACGATTTCTGGAGGCAAGCTGTTCCACTGGTTAATTGTCCTCACTGTCAGGAAGTTTCTCCTTAATTCCAGGTTGCTTCTCTCTTTGGTCAGTTTCCAACCATTGTTTCTTGTCCTGCCCTCTGATTTGGCTAGTTTTATTTTTACCACTAATGAATTGTTTGGGTCACAGAGATTGGGACAAGTTCTAAAAGAACTTGTTTGGTTTGCCTGCCAAACCTCTTGCTTCCTTATCTGGTCCTGCCACAAAAGGACAGGGAGTTGGAGATGGGAAGACCACTTATTCTTGAGACTCCAGAGAACTACAACCAAACTAGGCAGAGCCCACCAGGCGAGATGTACCAATGGCTCCACTCAACAGGAGGAGACTGTCTGTGTCACTGCGATAGCAAGAGTTGGACACATCACATAAGCTTGGCTCCTCTTTGTGGCAACTTCTGCGCCTGGCCAAATCTCATTAAGATTCATCGAACCTTCCAAAGGTTGAGAAACAGACTGAACTAGACACAGCAAAAAGTCGGGGAAGATCTGGCAGAGGTTTCGTTGCCTCCGGGCCTTTGTTCCCATCCCAGCTGGGCTTGATTAAGTTCTCTTGGCATTCCGGCACGTTTGTGAGCTGCTCGTTTCCAGCTCAGGGGCCTGGCTCAACAGCAGCCCTTCTTCACTGAGTCAGTCTGGAGTTGCAAGTGTGGGAGGGGGGAAAATCTTCACTTTTCCACCTCTGGAGAGAAGAGCCCAGAGAGGGAGGGGGCGAAGGAGCCAAAAGTCACTGTGAGCTGAGTTCTCCTGGAGGTATCTCCAGTTCTAAGGATTCCTCCAGTTTGCTTTGCAAGAGGGAGCGGAAGCAGCTTTTTTCTGTCTCTCCCAATTCCCTGCCTGCGGCTTCTTGGAAGATCAGAAAGAAGGGGGGAGTTCTAAAGAACGTGAAAGTTGGAGCTGACAGTTGCCAGATCCAACGGTGACGTAGGCTGCAAGCTCGCTCGCTCACTTGCTGGGGACACAGTTTCTCACACGCATCTTAGAAACATGGCCAGCTGTGTGTAGCACCTCCAGCAGGTAAGAGAAATGACTCTCTCCCAGCATGGTTTGCCGTTAGCTTTTTAACAACTGTATTCTGGGCAGCAGGAAGTGTCCCTTTGCTTTGATCCTTGTGAAGGAGCAAGTGGGGGTTGCTAGAAGGCCCCTTTGGAGGGGCAGATTAGCAGCCCAGCAAAACAGATGAGCTCCGAAGTTGTAACTTTTCTTTCCTGATGTGCATCTTGGACACGGGGTTCTTAAGCTGTTAAAAAATTCTCCCTGTCTGGAAAATGGTTGACACACAGTTCTGCTGAATGTTGGGAGTATATGATGTGTGTATGTGTTGGGGGAAGAATTGTATTTACTAAAGACCCACAAGAGGGCCCAGGAAGATGTGGAAAAGTCAGGCGCTCCTTCTTGCATCTTGGACTATTTCACGAATACTTCCAGATGTGTTTTACGCACAGTCAGTCTTATCTAAAGAGATTAACAGAGCAACTCTGCAGGAAAAGTGAAGTTTTGGAACCAGGCGGTCCAGTTGCATCATTCTAGAAACACCCCTCTCAAGAGGAAAAATTGTATATTTTGTAGGATGTAGACTTACTACATGCTTTCATTGCACAGATTTCCAAGAACATTGTGGCAAAAGATTTGTGGGACCCATTTTAGGATTTTTTTTTTTTTGGTGGTGAAGCTCGTGTCTTTTCCACTGAAGCTTCTAGCCATAAGTCATCAGTTGGTGAACTCCAAGTTCTTCTTAAATTCAGGTTTCTTGGTGATCAAGCAAAGCTTTTTAAAAAATGGCTAAAACCATCTAGAACAGGGTTAGTCAACCTTGGCTCTTTTATGACTCTAGAAGATAGCCTCCTGCTGCAGTTTATAACTTGGCTAAGTTCCTCAAGTGATTAGAGATGATCTTTTCTGTAGAAGTTAAGTTCTATAAGCTATGAAATCATTTCAACTTGACATTTTAGCCTTTGAGAGGTTGTTACTCAAATTATTTCAAGTGCTGAATTATCCAGATGGTTCATAAATGGCTGGATAAATGCCTGAGGGCAGGAGAACCTCACAACTTCTCATCTTACATTTATGCCACACAATGATAAGTTTCTGTTTCTCCTCTAATAAGAGTCAGCAAACTCCTTGTGGTCTTGTGATTGGATCTGCATTGTGGAGCTCTTTCCTCTCAGTTTGGGATCTAAGGGTTGCCACCACTAATTTAGTCTACACTTTCCATCAGTACAGATAGCTCAAACCTAAATGTTTCTCCTCCCCCTTGGTGGCAAATACTAGCTATTCCATCACTCTCAAGGTACGTTGGGATACAGCTCCCCGCATCTTCTCCCAACATGGAGAAGCCTGTTCACCCTACACCAGTTTCAAGAGAAGATGGGACCACTTAATGAGGGAGCAAGGAAGGAAACAGTAAGCGCAAGTGCACAGGACTCCTAGCTTATCTGGAAACATGAACAAAAAGTGTGTGACAGTGGAGAAAATTAGTGCACATCTCATTTCACTCCAAGACTGTTGGGGCAATCATCTTGTGACTCCATCAGAAGGGTAGGAGCTGGAATTTTCCAGCCCAGTTTGTCCCTCCCCCCTTCTTAATATATTGATTATGTCAAGTGTCAGGGCACCTATTCCCTTACTTCCCATCTGAAAATCACTTAGCATTTCTATTACTGTAATTCAAGTTTAAAACTGAATTTCACTGGTACAACCCTGTGCAGGGACCACGTTGGGCTCTAACCCTGATATTTGTGCCCACCAATTCAGTGTTAGAGCTATTTTAAAACATTTTTAAATTGTTTACCTCTCAGAATTCAGTAGCAAGCTAAATTGGGCCAAATACACCAGCTTCTGGTTTCTCCATGGTTTGAAGGGTTGGTATTACTTTCAAAGCCGTAGATACTGCATCCAGTTTTGGTCACCACGATGTAAAAAAGATGCTGAGGCTCTAGAAAGAGTGCAGAGAAGAGCAACAAAGATGATCAGGGGACTGGAGGCTAAAACATATAAGGAACGGCTGCTGGAATTGGGTATGTCTAGTTTAATGAAGAGAAGGACAAGGGGGGACATGATAGCAGTGTTCCAGTATCTCAGGGGCTGCCCCAAAGAAGAGGGAGTCAAGCTATTCTCCAAAGCGCCTGAGGGCAGGACAAGAAGCAACGGATGGAAACTAATCAAGGAGAGAAGCAACCTAGAACTAAGAAGAACTTTCCCGACAGAACAATTAACCAGTGGAACCACCTGCCTCCAGAAGCGGTGAATGCTCCAACACTGGAGGTTTTTAAGAAGAGACTGGACAGCCATTTGTCCGAAATGGTGTAGGGTTTCCTGCCTGAGCAGGGGGTTAGACTAGATGACCTCCAAGGTCCTTTCCAACTTGATGATGATGATATGTTGGAGCAGGGAATATGGAAGCTTTTCATTCTGTATAAGCTATTCCTGCCTGATCCTTTGTCTCCACAATTAGTCCTCAACTTGTAACCATTTGTTTAGCAACCGTTTTAAGTTACAACAGCACTAAAAAAAAAATAACCAGTCCTTGCATTGCAGTATCCTAAGGTAACATCATCAAACATGATCAAAATTCAGGCGTTTGGCAACTGGCAAGTAGCTATGATGGTTGCAGCATCCCGGGGGAAGGGAGTGCGGTGGCTCACATGGTTAGGATGCTGGGTTGACAATTTGCAAGCCTGCGTTTGAAGCCCGAGTGTACTGTGTGTCAGAGTGAGCTCCCGTCTCTAGCTCCGGCTCCTGCCCGCCTAGCAGTTTGGAAACATGCAAACCCAAGTAGGCAAATAGGTACCATTCTGGTGGGCTCATTAACAAGGACATGAAAGGAGCCCCCCAAATGATCATCCCTTGGTCAACGACGATGTCACTGGCTAATCCTTTCCCCACAGAAGCACCTTGGTGCTTCAGATATGGAAGCAATAGTAGTCATAGTAGTAGCATTCTGGGCTGACGTGATTGCCATCTGTGACTTTCCCAGCCAGGTTCTGCTAAGCAGAGTCAATGGGGGAAGGTAGATTTACTTAACGACCCTTAACTTAGCAACTGGAGAGCAGTTGTGGGTCTTCCTCGTTGTGCCCACATTTCATCAACTCTCCGCACGCTGCATTGGTTGCCTATTGGTCTCCGAGCCCAATTCAGGGTGTTGGTTATTACCTATAAAGCCCTTCATGGCATTGGACCAGGATACTTACGGGACCGTCTTCTGCCACATACTTCTCTACGACCTGTGAGAGCGCACAGGGTCGGCCTTCTCCGGGTCCCGTCAGCGAAACAATGTCGTCTGGTGGGCCCTAGGGGGAGGGCCTTCTCTGTTGTGGCGCCCACCCTCTGGAACCAACTGCCCCCTGAAGTCCACGTTTCTCCGACCCTCCCGGCCTTCCGAAAGAATTTAAAAACCTACCTCTGCCGGCAGGCCTGGGGATGATTGTGGATTGTGGTGTGACTGAGGAGTATGTGTGGGGTTTTATTTTTAATGTTTTTTTGTTCGGATTTAGATTGAAATTGTTTTATATATATGTTGTGAGCCGCTCCGAGTCTTCGGAGAGGAGCGGCATACGGAGCGGCATACAAATCCGAATTAATTAATTAATTAATTAATTAATTAATTAATTAATTAATTAAATCTTGTTGCACGTAAAATCAAGGCGGAAGGCTGAACCTGTTTATTTCAACTTCACACCATTTTCTTTGATTGCCAGTTTTCCTTACTGATTTGCAAATCTCCCCTCCTATAAGCGTGGACAGGGGTGTGTGCATTTTGGTATCCCTTCCGTGAAGCACCTTTTTGTTCACTTTTCTCAGAGAGACACTTTTCGCAAGTCATCTTTCTATCACAGAATGTGCTTTTATAATACTTTTTAATAAAATGCATTTTTGGGGGTTCCTAGACAGTTTTTGCACCTATGAACTCAGCAAGTTCATATAAAAAGTGAAGCCAGTTCATTTCTCCAGGAACTGAATCCCAATTCATGGAACAGTGGAATAAGAAAAGGCCACCAAGATCTTCTAATCTAACGCTCAGCAATGTATGGTTAAACTGATTAAGCCAGCATTTCTTTTTTTTTTAATTTTTTATTAGTTTTATGATTATAAATAAACAAAAAAAACAAGTTAAATACAACTCAACTAAGTACAATCGTTAAAAAGTTTTTCCAACACAAAACAAAGCATAAAAACTTAGATAAGATAATTAAAATAACTATGGGTATTGCTCGGCAGCACCCCCTCCACCACATCCCCCACTTCCTTCCTCCCTCCTCCTACTTCTATCCCCCCATCCTCTCTCCCTCCTCTCTCTCCACCCTCCTCCTACACCCTCCCTACATCCCTCCAAACCATCACTCCTCAATCTCCGCCCCCTCCAGATGTGGTACCGAGGAACCCCTCTTTTATTAAAAAATATATCATTCTATATGTAATACCAATATTGGAGTTGAGTACATTGTAACACCCCCCAACCCACCCACCCACCCCCGACTTCCCAGAGTGAATACAGGGTAGAAACACAAGAAAACCCACTAAACTAAACCAAATTATTATAAATCCTAATAAAAATTTGATTATATTTTTCAATCCAACATATAAAAAATTTAACTATATGCTAAATACAATTTCTTAGATTGATATTTCCCTTGTATATATCCCTCTATCCATTTTTTCCAGTCCAGCATATATTTTTCATTTGAGTGATCCTTCAAATATGCAGATATTTTAGCCATTTCTGCCAAGTTTATCACTTTCAAAGTCCATTCTTCAATAGATGGTAATTCTGACTTCTTCCAATATTGTCCCACCAACAGTCTCGCTGCTGTAATAAGCCAGCATTTCTTGATCTTGACAACTTTATGCCTGGCTGAGGAATTCTGGGAGCTGAAGTCCACATGTCTTATAGTTGCTGAAGTTGAGAAACACCAATTTAAGCCGTCCATTAAAGGTGGCTGACCAGTCTTTCTTTAAAAAATGTAGAAATTAAAAACCACGGGCCCCTTAAATTGACGGTTTTACTTTACTGTAGGAAAGTTTTTCTTCTTATGTTCAACCAAGATCTAACCAGCTGTAACTTCCATCCATTATTTCTGGAAAATCCGTAACAGTAAAGGCTAGCATTTTCTTGACTGTGGCATTCTCCCACAAAAATACTTCTTTTCCCATTGTATTCATTTATAGCTACTTTTATTTATTTATTTTTAAAATTAGTGTCCTTTTGTTTAAGATGCATAAAATTCCCTGTACAGTACCCCCCTCATTTTAGAACGGCAATATAGTTTTAAGTAAATAATTTGCCTTTGCTGCATAGTTTACATGAGCCAGTTCTTCAAGTCTGTTGAAACCTTTCCTTCTAGTTGGTTTTGACGCTGAGAAGAATTTATTTGGTCTTATCCAGAATGGACTGTCTTTTTCAGACATCAGATTGTTCTTGTTAGTAGAAAAACACACAGGAGTTGGGGTTTTTTTTTGGTTTTAACACTCTTGAAAATGTTAATAGCAGGTGGCAAAGCTGGCTTTGAAGACGTGTATCAAGATCCAGAAAATGAAGGCATTTTTGCCAGAAATCAGCACAAGTCTAAATGAGAGTTGCTGCTGAATTTGCCTCGAGGAAATTTAAGATAAATATTTTCATTCCCAACAAAGTGTGTGCGGTCCAGCAGGAATTCTCGTAATGGTTGAAAGAAAAGCCAATAATTTTCAAAAGGCGTTCCATTCATTTCCAAAACCAAATTTGACCCAAGTAAGGCTAAACCAAAGTGAAAATGTAAAGAATTTTTCTAAAATAAAAATTTTCCCCAAATTACAAAGGAATGTTACATTTAAAATCATTCACAAAGGTCTTTTTTTGGGGGGGGCTATGGAGGGCTCATTGTAGAAGGACAGGCAAATCCTAATGGTGGAATCAAGAGAGGAATCAGCCTGGAATCATTATGTTGCCACAGGAAGTCTAAGTGTAAACCCACTTGAATTCCGTTATTTCTTATCAAACGACAGTTTAGTGCTGACGGTTAAATTGACTAGATGTTTGTGTATAGGTATTTATTTATTTATGTATTTTAATTTAATTTAATTTAATTTATATGCCGCCCTTCTCACAAGACTCAGGGCGGCTCACAACAACAACACAATTAAAAAACACAATTAAATTAAAAATTTAAAAATTAATTCCATTCACACAACATACAAACACATTCAGCTCACAGCCGCTGATGGCGGGACACTCTTAGGGCCGAGGGGCAGAGCACAGCTCATACGCCCCAAGCCTGTCGGCATAGATGTGTCTTCAGCGCTTTCCGGAAAGCTAGGAGGGAGGAAGCAGTACGAACCTCTGAGGGAAGCTGGTTCCAGAGGGCTGGGGCAGCAACGGAGAAGGCCCTGACCCTAGGTCCCTCCAGATGACATTGTCTAACAGACGGGACCCGTAGGAGGCCAACCCTATGTGCCCTAACCAGTCGCTGGGATTCATGAGGCAGAAGACGGTCCCGCAAGTATCCTTGTCCATTGCCATAAAGGGCTTTATAGGTCATAACCAACACTTTGAATTGTGTTCAGAGACCAATTGGTAGCCAGTGCAGCTCGCGGAGGGCTGGAGTGATATGAGCATGTCTTGGGAGACCCAAGACAGCTCGCGCGGCCGCATTCTGGACTACTTGCAGTCTCCGGACATTCTTCAAAGGCTGCCCCATGTATGACCAATAAATCAACTTAATTGGAACTTATGGTGTCGTCAAATATTGGAACACTGCTATCATGTCACCCCAGCTCTACTTTTCACAAGACTAAACATACCCAATTCCTGCAACTGTGCTTCATATGTTTTAGCCTCCAATCCCCTAATCATCTTTGTTGCTTGTCTCTTCCATTTCCCTATGATGGCTGCCATCTTGACTTTTTAAACTTTGCTCCATGGACCCCAGTTGCTATGTATGTAGCATTAGATTGAGGAGTATGGCATAAGGACGGGGTAGGATTTGGTGAAATAAGCCAAAGGAACATTAAACAGCATTTGTGAGGCAGGTGAAAGAGAAAGAGATAACTCGGGCAGCGACGAGCAATTCCTATTATCCATGCAACTCACCCAACCACTCCAGCTTTGCAATGCAGGTAGTCCTCAACTTAAGACAGGTCACTTAGGATCAATCAAAGTTGTGATACAGGCGAAAAATACCACTCACAACCCAGATTTGAAGTTCTGATATCCAGGCCCTCCCACAGTGGTCTGATCATGCGTTACAATGTTTTTGCCAAAATCCAGCATTTAATTCCAAATTCTAGCAGAAAGCACCCATAGCAAACAATGGCTTTGCTTGACGATCACACCATTCGCTTAGCAACTATGGTGTTTGTTTTATGACCATTGCATTCACTTAAGAATCACCAAAGAAATGTTTACAGTCAGTTACGTTCATATGGCAACTTGCTTAATGACTATCATCACTTAGGAAACTCTGGGCTTAGTTACAGTCGCAAATCGAGGACCACCCGTAGGTGGAAAATTCAGTTGCCAAGGGGCTAATTATGGCTCTGGATCTTGTTGTTATTTTGGGGACAATTTAAGTTGCAGAAGTAGCAGCTCTGGGAAAATGGATGCTCCCATTTTTTATTTTTTTTGTAAAAACAGCAACATACCCCCAAACTAAACAAAGCCCCTAATTCTGGACCCTGTGATATTACAATATGGGCCTCCAGAAGGCTAAAAATAGTGTAGGGTAGAAGAGGACAGCTTTTGCCCAGCTAAAAAAACACTGCTGGCTTCAGAGAACGCTGATTTGAGAAGAGTTGTCTCCTCTTCTCATGGACCCCCGCCCAGATCTTTGCTTCATAGGCAGGAACCAGAGCATCCACAGAAGGGGTTCAGAATAGTTACGGTGGCCGCTCTGAGTACAGTACTGAAGCTCAGTCTCTTTTCAATGTGCAGCTTGTCTAGGAAAGTGATGGAGCTCCACTCATCTTGACTTTTTGATCCTTCCCCATGGATGCTTCTGGAAGAAAGACAGCCCGTTGGATGGCTGCTCTTTACGGTATCACGATGCAGGGAAACTATGACTCGGTTGTGCTCTCACAAACCACACAGAGGAGAGTAGCTATGCAGGAGAAGCTGGAATGAGTGGTGGGAGAAGTTGGCTGTGGCTGCTCTTCTCCTGAGAAGATAAGAAATCAAATACGTGAATAGGACAAAAGCAGAAACTGTTCCCAGCACAGGAAATGTTGTGAAAGGAAAAAATGAAAGTGGGAATGATGAAATTCATCCAGAGGATGGATGAAACATCCTTTAGGAATGTTGTTGCTAGCTTCTCCTGTTGCCATTCTGATAACTTTACAATATTCAAAGACTTTTCCTGCCTGAGCAGGGGGTTGGACTAGATGGCCTTCAAGGTCCCTTCTAACTTCTTCTTCTTCTTCTTCTTCTTCTTCTTCTTCTTCTTCTTCTTCTTATTATTATTATTATTATTATTATTATTATTATTATTATTATTATTATTTCAAAATTCGGTAATACAACCATCCTTCTGGGATGGTTGAAGACTCTATTATTTATTCGGATTTGTATGCCGCTCCTCTCCGAAGACTCTATTAGGTCTAGTTGTTGGTGCACAATGCAGGTAATCCTTGACTTACTACCACAACTGAGCCAAAAAAATTTTGTTGCTAAGTGAGACAGTTAAGTGAATTTTGCCACATTTTACGGCCTTTCTAACCAGAGTTGTTAAGTGAATCACTGCAGTTAAGTTACTAAACCTGGTTGTTGACTGAATCTGACTTCCCCATTGACTTTGTTGTCAGAAGATCACAAAAGCGGATTGTGCAATCCTGGGATACTGCAACTGTCATAAAGATGAAGTAGTTGCCAAGCGTCTGGATTTTGACCATGAGGATGCTGCAATGGTTATAAGCATGGAAAATAATCATAATCACTTTTTTCCAGTGATATTGTAGGGTCTGAACAGTCACTGAATGAATTGTTCTAAACTGAGGACTACCTGTATGCTTTCTTTCATTCATGCTCTTGATGTTAAAGCAAACGCTGAATTAAATCAAATTACGTTTTGTGTAAGTGGCAGGGAGGTGAAAAGGCCAATGGGGTGTAATGGCTAAGGGTTCACGTCTGAGGCGGCTTGGGCTAGTCAGTATCTATCAGAGACATCAGTGGTGGTTGTAGGAAGACCTGAGGAAAACTTGCCATACAGCAAATTCTTGTTTAGTGACCATAATGGGGATCAGCCACCTGGTCATTAAGTAAAGCAGCCAGCAAGTGAAATCAACTGAAATTATGATCTGATCTCAGCTTTCCTTTGCTTTACAGACCCGCAAAGGTCATAAATGCAAACACCAGTCACAAATTACTTTTTTTTATCTTCAGCGCAGTTGTGCGCTGTTGCTGAATGAGGAAGTCTCTAAATGAGGACCACCTCTATGTGCAATCTGGAGCTCTGAAAGGAAAGCGGGATGTAAATCTAACTGTACATGGTAGCCATACGGAAATGTTTGAGCTGTTACTGCTAGGAATTAACTTTGGTACATGTACTGCAATATATTTAAAGATATTGCAGTAAATCCTCAAATCTGTCTTGGGTTCCGCCCTTGTCTTTATTTTACTAGGATTCCACAAATTGGATCCAAGTTGATTGCACTGCTTGGAACCATTCAGAAAAAAAATCTTCAGCCAAGTTCAGTCTCCAGCTGCAAGTCTTTGGACTTAGATTTATTTGGCCCAATAAAATGCATATGCATGAAAGTACCCAAACTGATATAAATCAATTCAGAGACTTAAGCAGGCCTCCGCTGCTCCTCCTGTAGATTGTACCACCTTATTCCCTTGCAATCAGAGATTCCAGTATCTCTGTGTCTGCTGCTAGAGATTAAGAGCTTTTTTTTTCATTTCTGTTCTCATAATTTGGTTGAAAAATTCAATCACAGTTAAGCATATTAAAATTCCATTGATTTCACTGGGGCAATTAAGTTGGGTTTTAATAAGAATGGGTTTTCCAAGTACTCCTTAATAAAATACACTCAAATACAATCTTGCATCCAGTTAGCTGAAAATAATCTCCATTAAACTGAGCAAATCTATTTTGAAAAAAAGCATCTGCAGGGTGATGTCATAAAAATGATGTTTTTGTCTCTGAGCAATTCAGGGCGAGGGATAAAAACAATGCCAGTTACATAATCTAGCAAACTTGATATTCCATAGATCCTAACCCCACCATCACATTCCACTTCTAACACATTTCTGTTGCATTTCCTACTCACTGACACATGCTTTTTTGGGGAACAATTGCACCTCACTTCTTTATGGGCTGTGTTCATACAACCTGGTCAGATTGATTGTGGAATTCCCCTGTTTTCTATGTATCCATGATCCCACCACAGACTAGCCAGAATGATTGAGGTTAAAATTAGACAAGGCTTAGCCAGGTTTTAAGTAGCCTGGTTAAATTTAAATTTAAAGTGAGAGCAATTAATCAGTGGAATGTTTTCCCTGTGGAAAACATACAAACACCCGCGAAAACCTCAGAAGACACATAATAGGGTTCTATCTGTCTATCTACTTATCTACCTACCTACCCACCCATCTCTATCTATGTCATCTCACTTTATCACATTTAATCCTACACAAGATAATAGTTTGATTTGTGTATTCTCTCTCTTTCTCTCTCACACGTAAACATACACATACATACACACATAATAGACAGAGTTTGATCTCTCTCTCTCTCTCTTATCTATCTATCTATCTATCTATCTATCTCTATCTATCTATCTCTATCTCTATGTCTCTCTCTCTCTCTCTTTCTCACATACAAACATACACACAATATAAACAGGGTTTGATTTCTGTGTTTTACAGTAGACAAATTTTCTACATAAATATTTCTTTCTTGCCTGCAAGGAGCAGCTTATCTGGTTGTATCAAGTTTGTCAATCATCTGCTGATATTGAATGCACGGCTGAGTTTCTCTTGCAAAAGAGATTTATTTCTCATCTGCAAAGTCTGATAGTGTGTGATATCAATTGTTCCCGGAATGAGATGGCATTTTAGATTGCCTGTTTCTTTGCTTTACTGTAATGAACTTTGTTTTAATTTGTTGCATCCCTATACTGAAGCACTGTTGGTTCCATTGCGGCTTTATTTATGACTGCATGTAAAAACAATAGTAAAAACAATATAACTGATGACAATGTGACTTTTTAATAGAAAATTTGAAATGTGAAACACATCCATAATGTGATATCTTTAAGAAAAAGCATAATCCAAATGAGCACAGATAGCACTAGGCAACGTGTTGGGTGCCAAATGTTTGCCAAAGGAAGTGGTTCTTTATATAACTCAGAATAATATTCCGGCAATGTGCTAAATTCATCATATGAAAAATCTCCAAGAGTTGAAAATGCCAAAGTGCTTCTGGATACAGCCAAAGAAACTTAAGAGTGAGTCAGACTGCAGCTCATTGGGGACAGTTCCCTGATTCAAAGCAACTTTGAATCAACCGTGCTTCGAAAAAGATTGGAAATCAATTGGAGATCACTTTCCAATCTTTCCAGTCAGGACTTCCTCCAACTGCTAATTTGACATTTGAAACTCCATATCTTCACAAAAATAGAGCAAATCCTGCTGATTTCACTCAAGTTCAAGAAAGAAAGAAAGAAAGAAAGAAAGAAAGAAAGAAAGAAAGAAAGAAAGAAAGAAAGAAAGAAAGAAAGAAAGAAAGAAAGAAAGAAAGAAAGAAAGAAAGAAAGAAAGAAAGAGAAGGAAGGAAGGAAGGAAGGAAGGAAGGAAGGAAGGAAGGAAGGAAGGAAGGAAGGAAGGAAGGAAAGAGAAATAAATTTGCATTTTTTCGTTTTGTAAGTTTAAGATTGCCCACTGTGCAAAACCTTTAGCTCCTTTTCTCCTCAAAGTTGGCAGTTCACTCTGAAAAGATCCAAACAGTTAATCGTTTTTCCTTAAACCACACACATACATATACACACATACATACACATATATGAAGAAAGTGAGTTGTTTTCCCTTGCCTAGTTAAGGCAGAAACCTAGAGTGAGGGGGGTTTCCTGAAGTGAGATTACATCAAAGTTGGTGGCCCCTGAACGGGGGCTCAGTTTTGCAAAATGGGATCCAAACTAAACCATCACACATCCTATCACAGCAGGAGGAGCTTTTTAAGTCTCCAAGATGCTTCTGCTAGATTGCTTCTTTAAACAACTCCATATGTACATGCACAGATATAAACATTTCCATCTCATTATATCCAGTGGTGGGATTCAAACAGGTGAACAACCGGTTCTCTGTATGGATGCTGTTTCCAGAAGTCCATTCTGGCCCTGGGCAATAAAAAATTAGCTACCGGTTCTGCCGAAGTGGTGCGAACTGACTGAATCGCACCACTGAGTATATCCCAGATCATGTCAACCTTTCCATTATATTTTTTTTTCCTGTTCCAATAAACAACTTTATGAGAACTGCTCCCAGTTGTGTTTACGGGAGTGGGGTGGAGGGGGAGTGGAGAGGTGTAAAAAAAAATCAAAATGACAGCCATAATCATGTGATCAAAGCCCCACACCCTTTTAACATGTGTTGCATGCAAAAAAGGGGGACAGAACTTGATGTGTGTGGCTATTGTGACATTTTTACTCCGCCCGCCCAACGTAGACAGTAAAAGGAATGTCTTTGAGGCACACAAGAAAGCTATTACCAAGAGTATGGTCAGATGAAGGAAATTTGAGTCTGGGCCAAAACTGTAACCTGAGAAAGCATGTCAACCCTGACCCTCCCAAGTTCTCATAAAGTCGGAAAACACATCCAGACTTGCAAGATTCTGTTACTATAAGAAAGGATACATCACACTGGAGTCCTACATGGTATTAGATTCTTAATCTGATCTACTTTGAAGGGCACACAGGCAGAGGGAGAAGGCAAGTGCTCTTGATTGCCATAGCCTGCTAATTGTTGTCTTCAGTTATTGTTTGGCTTATATAGCTTTTGATCGCCCCATAAATTGATAAATCAATTGTGTCTACTGTCTGGAAGTTGAGTCATGGGACTATTTTCTTGTTGGTTTGAGATGTTTTGCTGTTTATCCGAGCAGCTTCTTCAGTCTGAAGCTTCTTCAATCTGAGACCAAGTAGCTTAGGAGAATCTGAGCAGACAAAGAGTTGTTGGAATGTGCCAACTCCTAAAATTTTTAAGAGTATTCCTGCACCAACCTCGGGGTTACTTCCCAAAAGTATGTGCCAATATGTCAATGAAGATTCTCACTCATCTAGAATTGTCTGGAAATTGAGTCAGGGCAATTAGACTTATTTGTCCAATTAATTGACTCTGCTGTTCTGCCCTAAGGAAATCCCTTGGATTGATGCCTTGAATATCTGCTAAAGGCTGCTAATCAATGCTGCTTACCTGGGTGGGGAAAGATCTGGGATAATTACATGCAAAAAAAGGGGGATTATTGTTCTATTCGTGACTTATCCTGATTCACCTGTTCTGGCACATCGATCAATGTCTTGAGATAACCGAATCTCTGCTTCCCTAGATGCAAGATCACAGATCGTGACGCACAATGTGGAGTGCCCTGTTTTCCGCTTTTTACCTGCTGGGTGTTTTCTCTGAGAGCTGCAGAGGATGGAAGCTGCCAGCGTTTCAAGACGGTAAGGGAGCTACAATGCCAATGGGGAGGTATCACGGATCTAGAGAGCCGATGTCTTAACAGGCCAAAGATTGATTGCTCCGAGGGTGCTGCCTAGAGCAGATCAATGCAACTGTTAATGAGTGGATTCAATGCCGGGGCAGTTCAGATCCCTGATAAAGGTGGCTTTCTTGGCACTTGGTGGGTATTCTTAAATGCAGCTTAAATTCAGATGGGTGTCTCTCTTCTACAGCTGCAGGCCATTGTACCAGTTTATACATGAACATGCACACGTACACTTACAGGCAGACGCAAAATTGAAGCCAGCAGCTTCCTTGGAAAAATGTTTGGCATCAACTGAATGAAAGCCGAGCGCTGCTCTTTATTAAGATGCCAGCTGCAGAAATGGAACGGTGGGCAGTTGAAAAATTCACCCACGCTCCCTGTATTTTCAAATTCCAAAGTTGACTGGATGTGAATTCAGGAGGGAGAGAGCTACAGGCAGTCCCTGAATTATGACCAGCCGTTTAATGACAAACAGCTTTGACAACGATGCTTTAAAGCTCACAAAGCACTCCCGGCTGTCGTAAAACGTGTTGCCCCCCTCCCTGTGGTCACATGACTGCGTTTTGGGTGCTTGACAGCCAGCTCACATTTATTATTGGGGTTTTTTTTTCCTGCTGGTTTCCTATGTTTTTTGCCAGTTTCTGGAAAAAAAAACAAACCCATTCAGCTGAATGGATTCAGACGTACAACTGCATGATTCGCTTCATGACTGCTGTAAAAATGGTCATAAAATCTGGTCCAGTCATGTAAGTGCCTTACTTATGACCAACATGGGTTACATCCGCAATTGGGGTCCCAGTCATAAGTTGAGGACTACCTGTATGGGGCATATTTCCTCTTGGCAAACCCTGGGTCCAAATTCTGGGACCTTCAGCCCTCTCTCATTAGCACTGGCCCTCTTTCTCCTCTTCCTTTGCTGCGTCTGTTTTTGGGGTTTGTGGCCCTGGGCCCCAGTCCTTCTGGCATTAGAGAAAGATATCTATGAAGGATTTTAGAGTTGAGCTTGGGAAAGGATGAGCTAGACGGGTTTTCAAGATCCTGTTTGGATATCCTAAAACAATACAGTAGCATTCATGGGATCCTTGCAGTGTCTATTTCTTAACTTCTCGTACTTTGAGAGGCTAACATATTGCTTGTTGGCATGATCAAGAATTTTATTGTGATGATGTGCTTTTAATTAGGACCAGCAATAGACTCCTTTTAGTAAATACTATGATGTGGAGAGATCACTTAGCAGTGACTTATTTAATTGTCCTGGTGCAGTAGAACATAGTCCAGAGTTGCAGGAGGGAGGGTTTGAGAGAAGAGTAGGCAGAGCTGGGAGATGGGGTTAAGTGTATCATCAGTTTAGAGTCCTTGCATTGCCACAGGAGACTCAACTCCTCCTGAACTCCATTGATCTTTATCGGGCACCAATTTAGTGTTGAACTTTAATTGTCCAGATCCTTGTGCATAGGCTTGAATAAATCGTCTATTATTATTATTATTTATTTGACTTCTATGCCACCCTATTCCGGAGAACTCAGGGCAGCTCACATCCGTGGGGGCAACACGGATCTCCGGGGGAAGTTGGTTCCAGAGGGCCAGGGCCGCAACAGAGAAGGCTCTTCCCCTAGGCCCCGCCAGGCGACACTGTCTGGCTGACGGGACCTGGAGAAGGCCGACTCTGTGGGCCCTAACCGGCCGCTGGGATTCATGGGGCAGCAGACGGTCCCGTAAGTAACCTGGTCCGATGCCATGTAGGGCTTTATAGGTCATGACCAACACTTTGAATTGAGTTCGGAGACCAATTGGCAGCCAATGCAGCTCGCGGAGTGATGCCGAAATGTGGGCATTTCTGGGCAAGCCCAACACTGCTCGCGCGGCTGCATTCTGCATTACCTGAAGTCTCCGAACGTTTTTCAAAGGTAGCCCCATGTAGAGAGCTACAACCTTATGAATAATCCTGATTCTTTGTGCCTGACAGAAGGGCTCCTTCCCAGGGAGCAAAGAGACAAAGAAGATTGGAAACTTTTATATGCAGGAAAAGGGCAAAGGCGAACCCTTCCCCCCAGCAGTTTGCATGGTCTATGTAGTAGTTATATAGATAAGTACTTTAGTCTGGCAAGATTCTGTGTATAGGCTAGCAGCAATATAAAAAAAAACTACTTAGAAGTAACTCATGACATTCTTGGTTCCTTGAACCTCACAACTGCCCTTTAATGGCCTTGGGGGGGGACACGAAGGTGGTCCACAAGTTACCATAGCAGAAACCTGATTATAGAAAAGGAGCATATGGGATCATGTACTTCAAGGACAGTTGCAGCAGGATTGACCAATTTTCTGGGTTACAAACCTGAATGGGAGACCACCAGAAATCCAGACTACAGAGTTGACTGAAAGTAGAAAAACATTCTGGATTATGATAGGGACAAACCTTTCAAATTGTTGCCCAAATTCCCTACTGTAATTGTCTAGCAATCAAGCTCAGCTTGACGGAGATTCACATTTTCTTAAAATCAAGGATTAAAAAAAGGTTTTCTTTCCTGCTATCTCTAAAGAATGGGAAATGGGTTTCAGCAGCTCCCAATCCTGCTTTGATTTTTTTTTTCTGAAGCATGTAGAATTGATGAACTAGGCCTAATTTAGGATAGCGCTCATCGTGGCTTAATGACTGGATGCAATTATATAAAGCTCTTAGCACTCATCCTGTTTTATAGAGTGCAAGCTGGTCATCGGCTATAAAATAAAAATGCTGTTAAAAACTACAAATGAGAACAAGAAGTTCTTGCCCCAAGGAAGCAGAGAATGGAAACGTGGACCCAATTGAAATAAGATAAGAAAGGGAAAGGAAGGTGCTGGAGGTCATTAAAGAAATACTTGAACCACGGAGCTCCATGTTTGAATCTACAAAGAACAATCAAAGAGAAAAATGCCACTGAGCCTTTGAGAAGCAACTTTTCTTTACCACTGATAATCAGTCTTCTCAAATTGACCTCAGAGCCCAGATCTCACTCTCTCTGCTCCTGTGCTCAGTGGACTAAAATGGGAAACCTGCAATGAATCATCCCAGTAAAAAGAGGAATCCAGAGTTCCCATGAAGTTTCGTAGCCGAACATTTGAATTGTGGCTTATGTGCCATATGTCTTCCAAAGAAGGTCAGCTCCCCAAGAGCATTCAGGCAACTTTCAAAGAGAACCTAAGGTAAATTGAAATCCAGCCTGGAATTAAAGAGAAATGTTTGGACAGGGAGAACAATTAATCGGTGCAACAGCTTGCCTTCAAAAGTCGTGGGTGCTCCATCGCTGGAGTTTTTTTAGAAGAGATTGGACAACCAAATGGTAAATACCTCCTGCCATGAGCAGGGGGTTGGACTAGAACTGTGGTGGTGAACCTATGGCACACATGCCACAGGTGGCACGTAGAGCCCTTTCTGTGGCAACATGCGCTGTCGCCCCAGTCCTAGGCCTTCAGCTAGGTTTTATAAAACCTTTTCGCTTTAGGCTATGTGCAAAAAAACACAAAAGTTCAATCAATGAGTCAATTTCAACTTCTTGCAGGAAAAAAAAAGATCTCGCAAAGTTGGAATTGATTGATTGAACTTTTTAGTCCCACCCAGTCTGCCATTACCACCGCAGCCACGCCCACCCAATGGGCCACACCCACCCAGCACCTGACAATATGTAAGTGGGTTTTGGGTTGCAGTTTGAGCACTCGGTCTCTAAAAGGTTCGCCATCACTGGACTACAAAAAAAAAGAAAAGGATTAAAAACATTGAACATGGTAAATCGTCTTTGACCGACATCTCAGTCCATATTATACATTATTTACATATAACTTATCTATATACAAACTATACATTTCTAATCTCTATTTTTTATTTTATCTCTTTATTTGTGACCTCTATTTTTTTTCCCCTCCATCTATAAAATTTGTTCCGCATCAAATAAAATTCTGTGTCTTCCTGGTTTTTTAATCTTTTAGTTAACCTATCTAGTTCTGCGCAAAACATAATTTTCTTTATTAGATCTTCCTCACTTGGTATTTCCATTGTTTTCCATTTTTGAGCACATAGAATCCTTGCCGCCTTAGCCACGTGAATGATTAAATATGTGACTGGACTAGAAGATTTCAAATTTCCAACTTTTTTGTTTTGTTTTTATTTTATTTTATTTTATTCTGTATTATGTAGAATCCAGAGTTAAAAGGTGATAATTGCTGGGCTTTCTCCATTGTCTCTAGCACTGGAAGGGCAGTTCCCAGTTGCAAAATATAAACCAGATGTGAATACGTGCATCACCCCAAAGCACTCCAGATTGTGTTATGAAGGAGCTGTGGCATAACATCAGTTTTTCAGTGGTGTGATCCCTCCCTCCCCTCCAGGGTTAAAATAAGGGCTACTTTAAAATCTTATCAAATCCCAGATTTGCCCTGGAAATGAGCTGAACAGTTTCAACTCCTGCCATTCGGGTGACATCATTGCTGCAACCCTCAGAAGGAAAAAATAAAAATAAGAACAAAACCCTCCAAACCACAAAATGATTGCCTGCCTCTGATGTAGACCTTGGCCAGCTGCTGAACTAATCCTCTGCCAGTTCTGATTGACAGGAAGAAGGCTCCTTGGAGCTGCTTAGCTCAGCAGTGTTTCTCATTGACAGATAGCGGCCTAAACAGCTCCTGGCAGTTTGCTGCAGGCCACTGTGAGAGACGCTGGCAAGCTGGCGAGGGGACTGCAAGCCCTCCGCCTGGGCTCCGAAGCACGGTGACCTCAGCTGTCAATTCCATCTGATCCTCAATTCCATTCCCCCATCAAGGAGATGGTTCTATCAAGCCTGGAGATGGCCTGTTGTTGTTGGGAGGCCTCTGAGGGTGCAATTCTACTCCTTCGGAATGGCAGGTGCTCATCGCACAAGCAGTGAATTTGTGTTAGGGGCAATGTGAGAAGTCCAGAGGCTGTGGCAACACTATAGAAGGATGATGTATCTTAATGGGGAAGGTTGCCTGCCTTGTGTTTTGCAAGGAGAAAGGCTGAATTTGTGATTCAGACCTTGTAAATCAGGGGTTCTCAACCTTGGCAACTTTAAGACTTGTGGACTTCAACTCCCAGAATTCCTCAGCCAGCAAAGCTGAGGAATTCTGGGAGTTGAAGTCCACAAGTCTTAAAGTTGCCAAGGTTGAGAACCCCTGTTGTAAATGCATAATGCAGTGTTTCTCAACCTTGGGAACTAGCTGGGGAATTCTGGGAATTGAAGTCCATCTATCTTAAATTTGCTAAGGTTGAAAAACCACCAGTATAGTGTATATACTCACATATTCATCTCAGTTTCTTGTCCGCAATGCTGAACTGACTGACAGTGGTTATTTACCAGAATGCTTTTTTGAACCTCAGTTGAGTTTTCAAGCCTTGCAATTCATTGAAAGCTACCCATCCAAGCACTGGCCTGGCCTGACCCTGCTTAGCTTCAACAAGCCCAAATTAGGTCAGGCAGATGTTCTCACCTGCTGCCATCAAAAAATACACTCAGCACATGAGTTCATATACCAAGCTGATCTTCAGAAGCCAACCAACATTAACACTAGCCTAGTTTAGACATTAAGCAAACACTGCCTGTCATGGTCTTACTCGTCATACTGTGTAAATCTAGATCAGGGGTTCTCAACCCTGGCTGAGGAATTCTGGGAGTTGAAGTCCACAAGTCTTAAAGTTGCCAAGGTTGAGAACCCCTGATCTAGCTAGAGAGGGACGTGTCTGGTCAGTACAATTCAAAAAAGATGCTGAGACCCTAAAAAGTGTATAGAGAAAAGCAACAAAGATGATAAAGGGTCTGGAGGTTAAATTGTATGATGATTGATTGAGGGAGCTAAATATGTCAAGCCTATTGAAGAGAAGGATTAGAGAAGATATGATAGTTGTCTTTCAGTACTTAAGGGGCTGTTACAAGGAAGAGGGGGACAACTCATTCTTCAAAGCAACAGGGGGCAGAACAAGAAATAATGGGTGGAAGCTTGTTAAAGACAGATCCAACCTAGAAGTAAGAATGTTTCTGACTGTGAGAACAATTAATCAATGAAAATGCTTGCCTCCTGGAGTTGTGGGTACTCCATGACAGGAAGTTTTCAAAAATAGGCAGGACAACCATTTGACCGAAATGTATAAGGTCTCCTATTTTGAAGTAGAAGACCTCTGCAGTCTTTTCCAGCCCTATGATTCTATGTTCTATATGTTTAGAAGACCTAGTGTCTTCTACTTGTACATATACTGCTTCTTTCACCTTTCCTCTCTCCTTCCTTCTCTTTCTTCCTACGTTTGAAATATTGAGCAAACTTTCATCATAACTTGAAGCTCCTCCAGAGTCACATGAAGTCATTTCAGGGAAAGTGCCGGTCTCCCAATTAATCAGCCCCTACAATGTGCTCAGTGTTCTAGGAATGCTCTTAATGTGCATAATGACCTTTGAAAACAATTTGCTCAGAGGTTCAATGGGGACAGCTGGCCAGTCGCTCTTCGATCATTGTGGCTACTTTTTGGTCTTCTGCCTGCTACCCAACACAATGCCCAACGATGCCTTTGCCTGTATATGTCTCATAGTCCATCTTCGTTTTCTTAAGTCTCAGAGCAAGCAGATACAGATGTTATCCTTGTCATGCCCACATTTATGAGGTGTCACATGCCTCCTGCTGGCCAAAATAAGTAACAATGTCTTTCTAGGAGCAGCTTCTCTTTTATATGCGCCAGACTCCTACTTTGTGGGGGACACCCAACTGTGGTCAAATATGTTGTCTCTTCCCAGGGTTGAGAAGTTAAGAAAAAGTCCTAGAACAGGGGTCCCCAACCCCCGGTCTGTGGACTGGTATTACTAGTCCGCGGCATGCCAGCAACCGGTCCACACAAACAAGCAAAGCCCCAACTGTGGGAAGCAGGTAGCACAGAAAACCACACACTCTCTGGTCCATGGAAAAATCTTTCTCCACGGAACCGGTCCCTGGTGCCCAAAAGGTTGGAGACCTCTGTCCTAGAAGAAGACCATAGCAAGCCATTTCTATATTATTGACATACTCACGAAGTACCAGGAACTGGGCTTAACTCCATGAAGTCTTTATTTTAGATCAATTTGATGGCAGCGCCTTGCCTTCCCTTCTCCCAGTTGAGCCAGGTACCACCTATTCTGTACCCGAACATTTGGTTTTTCTTTCCTAAATATAGAACCTTACTTTTCTCACCATTGAATCTCACTTTGTTAGATAGGACCCAGTGTTCCAAATGGTCAAAATCCTTCTGTATCTTGAACCCAACACCATCTTCTGGAGCGCTGGCTATCAGATCTAATTGTTGGTGGTCCTCAAATACTCTTATTCTCTCCTTGGTTTGGGAGCTTGGTATTTAGGGATGTTGTAGCACAAAAAAATTCCTGTGTGTCAGGCCACAGTTCTAACCTCCTCAGCTTGCAAACGCTTCAATGTATATCAGAAAGGTTTTTGTGCATTGTAGTTCCACAGGTTTGGAAGGTGTTGATCTTTCCAACGTGTCTGGGCAAATTCTCCATTGGGAGGGCACCTTGTGGGGTTAGCAGAAAGTTAAGAGGAACCATTCTCCTGTGGGTATCCTCCATGCTACCATCACCCCCACATACACCCCAAACCCTAAGCGTCCTCTTCTGATCTCCTGCAGTTTGCCCCCTGCCCTGAATCAGAGCCAGCACAGCTGAGCTAGTATTAATAGGCCAGGGCCTCCAAAAGGAAGAGCAGGAGAAGATGAACTCGGAGGCAATCTGTTCTGCTTCCTTGCACACCGTTGCTCATTTGTGCATCTGTCTTTGCTCAGCAGCAGATGTACTTATTCCAAGCACATCCGTGGTTCCTGCTAGCTGTGTTTCAAGTCTTGAGATGGTCTCAATTGCTTCCCTGAGCTGGGGAGAATGGAAAGGAGGGCCTAATAGCTCCGCTTATAGCTTCAGAGCCTGACTTTTGCTTTTATTTTGTTTTGCTTTGCCAGACACTTTTAATTGGGTTGGCCATTTGCCACCTGGCCTTCCTCCCTCCTCACTGAGTGTATCGTGTTCTTTTCTCACATCCCTTCTTCCTGTCAGATCTGCAATACAGTATGTGTACATTTTGTGGCAGCTCCATATTTTGCTGCTGAAAATCTGGCTGTGGTTTCTGCCTAGAGCTTAAATCACCAAGGGATGCTTTATCTTCCCCATATTTATTCTGCCCTCCTGCCTCTCCGCACAGTTGCCTATTCTCTCCCCTCCAAAAGGTGAGAGTTACGAGCTAGAATGCATCTGTGCACCAACACACCAGCACAATTGATAATACTGGAGCTGTGGGAGGAGGCAAGGTTGGAAGGGGTGAAGCCTCAAGGAAAAATGACTAGCATCGTTGACAAAGATCCCTGCTTCTGCTTCTCTATAAACTGCAGCTTTGGGGTGGGGGTTTTAATGCAGACCAGTGTTTTTCCAACTTGGCAATTTTAAGATGGGTGGACTTCACATCCCAGAATGCTGGCCAGAGAATTCCGAGAGGCAGAGGTCCACCCATCTGAAAGTTGCTAAGTCTGAAAAACGCTGATCCAGACTCTTTTCCCTTTCGCTAGACTTTTTATTAGACTTTATTTCATTCTGATGAAAGAAAATCTGCTCTGGACATTTGATTTGGAGAAGGGGATTCTAGATAAATTCTCATAGATCAAATAGATCCAATACAGTGAGTCCTTGACTTATGATCACAGCTGAGCCCAACATTTCTGTTCCTGAGCGAGACATTTGTTAAATGAGTTTTGCCTCCTTTTACAACCCTTCCTGTCACAGCTGCTAAGTGAAGCAGTAACACGGTTGTTAAATGAGTAACACGGTTGTTAAGTGAATCCAACTCCCCAATTGACTTTGCTTGTCAGGGGGTGACAAAAAGGGATCACATGATCCCTGGGACACGGCAACCATCATAAATATGAGTCAGGGGCCAAGTATCTGAACTTTGATCACGTGACCTTGGGGATGCTGCAATGGTCGTAAGTGTGAGAAACAGCAATAAATCACTTTTTTTAGTGCCGTTGTAACTTTGAACGGTTGTAAGTTGAGGACTACCTGTAATTATCTGGCAGGGAAGACACCATGATCATAAAGGTGGTTTGCCCAGGATGAGGCCCACCCATGGCATTTCAGGTGAGCTCACCCCTGCGATTTCCCCAAATGCTGCAAGCAATTCAGTGCAGTTTGTAATAATGTCTTAATGCCAGTTTCATCTTTTCACTATTTTATACTGTTCTCTATAATTTGTAAGCTCCCCAGAATCACCTTGTAGGGCACATGGTGGCATTGAAATTTAATACATACATACATACATACAGTGGGGTCTTCTTACGCTGTGGCCAAAACACCACAGTCCAGGGCAGGGGTGTCAAACTCAATTTCACTGAGGGTCGCATCAGCATTGCAGTTGCCCTCGGGGGGCCAGGTGGATGTGGCCAGGGTGGGTGTGTCCTACTGGGTGGGCATGGATGGAGTGGGTGTGGCCTACTGGGTGGGCATGGCGAGCTCTACATCGTTCACGTCAAGGGTGCCTGTGGGGGCCTGGGCAGGAGTGGGACAGATCTGAGGGTCTCTGGCAGAAGGGGGTGGGACCGGGGCAAGCGTCAAGGCATGGTCCATTTCTTCATTCCTCACAAAGGGTGACCCCTCCCCAGCATGCCCCCAGGGGTGGGGCCGATGCGGCAGGGGCTGGTTCCTCGCTGTTTCTGGACGGCCTTGTGGAGCTAAGACTGAATGTGTTTCAGCATAGATGGCCACCACAAAATTGTACAAGGGGGCCATTCCCTCACTGTTCCCAGGATGGCTTCACGGGCCACATGAAACCACATCACGGGCCGCATCCGGCCCCCAGGCCTTGTGTTTGACATGTCTGGTCCAGGGGTTCCCATTCCTCAGTCCATGGACTGGTCCCAGTCTGCAGCACGCCAGAAACTGGGCTGCACAAACAAGCAAAGCCACATCTGCAGGATGCTGGCAGCATGCAAAACCACACCTCTTCTGGTCCACGGGAAAACCTCTGGTGCTTGGTGCCCAAAAAGTTGGAGGCCACTGCCATAGCAACCCAAAAGGTTGGAGGCCTTAACTGGCCCTTCCATTCACTCCCAAAATAGGACAACAGGAGGGGGACTTCTTCTAAGAGTCCCCAACCCATCACCTTCCCTCAGTGGCACTGCGGCTGTCCTTGCTAAGTTGGAATCCTATGTTGGAGAAATAGTTGGAGGATTCTCCATTCTCTGGAAAACAACAACAACAATGTGGAAAAATCAACCCCTCCCCTTTTTTTCTGCCCACAAAATTTGAAAGGCCGGTGGTAACTTTTTCAGTCTGAATGAATTATCCCCATTTAGATAATAAGCAGGAGGAGGCTCGCTAAAACAGGGGCTGTGGGGTAGAGAAAACAGGTGTTATCTGGAGAGTTTGTAAAATTGCTGCAAAGGACCATCTGCCGTTGCATATTTAATAAGTCCATCTGGACCCTTCACTGCACACAGAGATGGCCTTTTGAAGTTCACCACCAAATTTCTGGGCAGAGAAATTGAGTAGATAGTTGCTCTGAAGTCCTCCAGGGGAAAGAGATGTTCTTAACCTACTTTTCAAGGACACGACTCCCTGTGGAGCTTGGCACAAATACCACGAGAGGGATTTCCTCACAATATTATCCCTGGGGGTTTAATGGAAAAATGGACAGCCAAGGCAGCTGTGGAACATTTGAGGGTTGCCTAGTGACAAAGAGAACATTCAGATCTTCGCCTGGAATGCTTTAAATTAAATAGCTAGGTTTCACCAATGTATTTAGCCTGGTCCTCAAATTAGCTCATTTCTTGTGCTCGTACAGTACGCTGAACCGTAGATTAGACTGAATTAGGCTTTGATTCAAGCAGAATGCTTGAAAGTAGTCAGAGTTTAAGCTAAGTAAGATTAAAGTCTCTACTTCAGCCTTGATGATTGAAAGAATAGTGCAGAATTTAAATAGGGGTTCAAGCAGATCAAAAGCATCCTGTCTGTTTCTCCTGCAAAGGATACAGTAGCTGGCCCTTTGGAGTAGAGCAGTTCAAGAAACAACAACAACAACAACAACAACAATAATAATAATAATAATAAAAAATTGGAAGGGACCTTGGATGTCATCTAGTCCAATCCCCTGTTCAGGCAGGAAACCCTATACCATTTCAGACAAATGGCTGTCCGGTCTCTTCTTAAAAACCTCCAGTGTTGGAGCATTCACTGCTTCTGGAGGCAGGTTGTTCCACTGGTTAATTGTTTTAACTGTCAGGAAGTTTCTCCTTAGTTCCAGGTTGCTTCTCTCCTTGACTATTTTCCACCTGTTGCTTCTTGTCCTGCCTTCAGGCGCTTTGGAGAATAGCTTGACTCCCTCTTCTTTGGGGCAGCCCCCCTCGTCCTTCTCTTCATTAAACTAGACATATCCAATTCCAGCAACCGTTCCTTATATGTTTTAGCCTCCAGTCCCCTGATCATCTTTGTTTCTCTTCTCTGCACTCTTTCTAGAGTCTCAACATCTTTTTTACATTGTGCTGACCAAAACTGGATGCAGTATTCCAAGTGTGGCACTTCTTAAGTTAGTAACATGGTTGTTAAGTGAATCTTGCTTCCCCATTGACTTTGCTTGTCCAAAGGTCGTAAAAGGTGATTACACAATCCTGTGATACTGCAACCGTCATAAATATGAATCAGGTGCCAAGTATCTGAATTTTGATCACGTCATCATGGGGATGCCATAGCAGTCGTAAGTGTGAAAAGCAGTCATAAGTCACTTTTTTCAGTGCTGTTGTAATTTTGAATTGTCACTAAATGAATTGTTGTAAGTCGAAAGACTTAAAAAAATTATGCAGGACCCCAAAAGAACTTTTGTTTGTATGGTTTACATTGAATGAGGGTGATTATTATGGTTCGTCACACACTCAGCCAAATGGTCAGACTGGATTTGTCATTTTTTGTCCACCATCGAGTCCTTCCCGAGGACTTGGGATAGACCGATGTTGATGTTTTATGGTGTTAGAGTTATCATTGTAGAATGTAAGCTGTACCAGGTAAAGCTGCCTTTTGCAATTGACTGATGGTCATTTTGTCAATGCCAATGATGCTCAAATGTTGCTCCAGTTGTTTTGGGATTGTACCCAAGGCCCCTATTACTATTGATGCTACCTTTGCTTTCTTTTCTCGTTCTATTTGGAAGGTCCCTTCCAACTCTATTATTCTGTATTCTTATACTTCAAGGCTATTCTCACAGTCCATTATTCTTACCCTCTAACCTTACCTGCTCACTGCAAACATATCCTGGTGAGAAATTCCACAGGTTAATTAGGCACAACTTTCTATGTGTCTGAAACCTGGTCCTTGGGACTTTGGCCACAAACATGGCTGTAAGATGGTGTAGTAGCTATCCTTGTCCTTCCTGTTACTATGACTGATGTCCAAGGAGTCTGGTAGTGCCTTTTCTGACTAATTCAGTTTATTAAAGGTTCTGTGAGCTACTACTACCTTTAATAGAATTGATTAGTCGGAAACAGTGCTAGCAAACTCCTGATTCTTGGCTGTCATGGGCTAATAGGTCCCCCGTACAAGGACATCCAAGGCTGAAGTTCTTGTGCTCCATTCGGCCCTCCGAAACATTTCTTTGTTGGCTGGCAGAATATAAAACAGACATTCCACCCTTCATGACTTACAGACCCGTTATTTTTTTAATTGGCTAAGGATTGTTGTAAACAGCAGACGCCTCTTTCTTTGCTGCCCTCTTTGTGTTTTCTCCTCTTTTACTGCTTTGTGTTGCATCAGTGGCTATTTTTAGAATAGCAATAATAATAACATCCTCCTCTTCCTCCTCAGCCAGGGCCCAGGTACTGCAATGCCCATGCTTGCTCAAAGGAGAAAATGCTGATGGGCTGGGATCAGAGCAGCAAAACAAACCTGCCCCCAATTTAATCAAGCGCCAAAGGGATCACTTTCCAAGACCAGTGTTTGAGAGCTGGGTCTGTTTTGCTTTGTTGTTCTTTCGGCTACATCTTTATCGATTTCTATAATAAAGGTTGATTGTGCTTTCCCTTGAATGCAGCAGATGAGAAGAAAGTGAGTTATCCTTTGCTTGTTTAAAATAAACAAGTGGAAATAAGTGAACCGAGTGGAACAATTGCATTGGCTGTCTGTTCAGATGTTCATGAAGGAAGTGTAGTAAAGGTGTTTTAGCGAGGAAAGTATGACAGCGAGGAAGGAGCAAACAGGGCATTCAGGAGAATCAGTTGAAGTTTTGAAGCTCCGTTACAAATTTTCTGTTGTGACTCGATCGTGTTACTTAGGAACTACAGAGCAGGGGTGTGAAGCTGGCGGCCCACGGGCTGAATGCGTCATGCACGGGCCACGCCCACCCCGGTTCTGCAAAGGCAAAAAAACATCGCAATATGTCACGATACGTCACATGACACGATCAAGTTTGACACCTGTGCTATAGAATAATGTTTCTCAAACTTGGCAACTTTTAAGACACGTGGTCTTCAATTCCTGGACTTTTCCAGCTGGCTTGGGAATTCTGGGAGTTGAGGTGCACATACTGTATTCCTTATTCAAATTATTTGTTGCTACTTTTCTATGGTTGGGAGATGCACGGAGGCTCTTTCTTATAATGATACCCCTCTCTACTCTGTTCAGGCAAATTTTTCTCCATGGATCTGCTCTTCTTGCCTTCTTTTTCTAGGCTTGTTCTCCTCTGTGTCTCAACCAGGATTTGTGTCAGAGAAGAGGGACAAGCAGAAGTGACACCAACTTTTTTCTTCTACTCTTCTCATACCCGTGGAGTTCTTTTTGGGGGTCGTTATTGATCAGTGATGCTCACTGGAAATCATGCGCTTTGCAGATGTTCAACATTACTCATCTCTGGTGCCAGCCCTGCACAAAAGCTTCCCATCTAGGCTTATTATACATCTACAATGTGTGTTTGCTTAATCATGAGTTGCTGAAAAATTCAAGGAAGCTCTTCTAAAGACAGAAACAAAAGAAAATAAATGCAGTGGACTAGATGCCCCCAACCTCAAATTTTGCCTGTTGTTGTTTTAAACCAGTCTCTGAATTTCAGGCATCACGTTTGTTGGCCTTCAGTTGTATGTACGCCAGCAGCAGTTGCTAGGGAGCAAGTATAATCTGAAGAGAGCTGTATTCCTCCTGTCTGGGTATGCAAACCTCCCAGATACATCTGGTCAGCCAGAATGCAGAAAACATTTTATTTGTTGAAAAAAATGTGCTTCTTTCCCATTCATCCTTGCTTTTAGAGCTACAGTCCCACATTCTTACATTTCAATGCGGCTTTGTATTTTTTATAATGGAGAAAGCAGCTATGTCTTTTGTGATGAGATATTCTATTACTCTGTTGTTGTTTTTTCTCTGTCCACTTTAATCTCCACCCCTCTCCTTATTCAGTACTGGTGACATTTTGAGCAGGCATGCAATAGTACACACAGGTTTGTCAACTTTGGTATTTCCATAAGATTCTGGAAGGCTGTGGTTTTGCTGGATGTAGAACTAGTCGCTGAAGCAGCAGGTGGATTCAGCTGGATAGGAGATAAGACAGAAAAATTAAAAAGACGGATACCAGCAGTCGCCATTGAGATAAAAGCTGTCCCATTAAAACCAACTGCCATAGGTCATGGCAACTCTATGAAAGGGGCTTCCACTTTCGTCCTTTTTAGTACAGCACAAAGTTCCTGCTTTCATAAAACAGAGACGCAAAATAAGTTTTCTGTAGTGGTTAAGGTGCTGGACTCTAAATCAGGAAGCTTTGAGGTCTGGACCCACCTTAAACATGAAAGTTAGCCGGGTGACTTTGGGCTAATAAAGTTCTAGTCCTGCCTTAGGCATGAAAGCCAGCTGAGTGACCTTAAGCCAGTCGCCTACTTATAAAATAATAAAGGCAGGACACAAATCTGCTCAATAAAATAAAGTAGTTGCTATAGAACAGCGTTTTCAGGTGACATCATAAAGCAGCCCGCATTATGTGCCAAACGGGATAGAGTGCCAGAGAACACTGACCTAAATTGTCGTTCCCAGCCTCAACACACTGTTTCTCTTCTCACCTTTTTGGAGAAGCTCCAAACAGTCAATATGGTTCAAATGATGATAATAACCTTGCAAAGCATGGGGCTTTGATTGCATACTATGTGGACTTTTTTGGATCCCTCCTGACTTCCTGATCTTCCTCTATGCATTTCTCCTCCAAACGGTTCCTGCTCTGAAATATAATAAGGTTTTCCAGGAATTTTCAAATATCTTGTCTTAACATACCCCAAGGCCTTTTTTTGTTCCTTGTAACGGCAATAACTTCAGATCCTCCGTGAGCAATGTGTTTATTCTGACAGTTTCTGCCTTGTGTTTTTTTTTTTGTGAACTTATTGAAAATGTGGTTATTTCCATGGGAACGTTGATGATCTCTAGCAGCTTGCTTGTTTGTTTATTCACTTATTACATTTGTGTCTTGTCTAGAGATGCATACATTTTGTCAAATATTTTGCATAAGGAGGAATCTTCCATAGATGTTTTTTTTCAGGCCAGCTTTTGATGGCAACTGAATGTTCTTATCTGAAGCTGCTCAGCTTCTCCTGCAGTGTAGAAATAATCCACTGATCTATTCAAGAGAATCTCATAGCCTACTGCTTCTCAACCTTGGCAATGTTAAGATGTGTGGACTTCAACTCCCAGAATTTCCAGGTCAGATGTTAAAAAAAAAAAAGAAAGAAAGAAAGAAAAAAGAAAGAAAGGAAAAGAACCAGTCTGTCAGCTTCCCAATTAAGAAAAGAAAATGTAAACAAGAAAAGCTACAGGTACTCAACATGTAGTCCTCTCCAACAAAAGAACTATGGGTTCCACACTTGAAGAATATGAAGAGTGTGAGTATGAACATTGAAGCTTGGAAGAAATATATGCAGGGATAGCTGAATTCTGATTGAGTTTAAATCTCCTGGCCAGATAAATTGCAGGACAATGTTTCTCAACCTTGGCAAGTTTAAGACATATGGACTTCAACTCCCAGAATTCCCTAATCAAACACTGCATTATACAGTACATTTGCAAGGTCTGAATCTTCCTTCCCCCCTTTAAAGATAGGAAAGTCATTTGCCCATCCCCATTCACCTGGCATCTTTTCTCCTTTTAGAGACCGAGTGCCCAAACTGCAACCCAAAACCCACTTATGCATCATCGAGTGCCGGGTAGGCGTGGCCCATTGGGTGGGTGTGGCCCATTGGGTGGGCGTGGCTGCGGTGGTAACGGCAAACTAGGTGGGACTAAAAAGTTCAATCAATCAATTTCAACTTTGCAAGATTTTTTTTCCCCGCGAGGAGTTGAAATTGACTGATTGATTTAACTTTTTTTTTTTTTTGCACATGGCGGCAGAGGCCTAAAGCGAAAAGGTTTTATAAAACCCAGCTGAAGGCCTAGGACTGGGGCGACGGCGCGTGTGCCCACAGAGAGGGCTCTGAGTGCCGCCTCTGGCACCCGTGCCATAGGTTTGCCACCACTGCTCTAGGACATCTCAAATATAATACCTGGAACAGTGTTTCTAACCCTGTGCAATGTTAAGAAACGTGGACTTCAACTCCCCAGCTGCCTGGGGGATTCTGGGAATTGAAGTCCACATATCTTAACATTGCCAAGCCTGGACTAGGCTAAGCTGTCAACATCTCTGCCATGGCCTTCCTCAGCTTCATAATTGAAGTCTATTTGCTTTTTTAATGGGCTTGGCAGGAAGAGAAAGAGCTGAGACTGCAGTCTTGGATGCCTCTAAAGGGCCCCCCAGGGACCATTTTTCAGCAGCTGCAAGGTCCTTTGCAAAAATGTTCTGTGGCTGAACCATGATAGCAACTGGTCATAACTAGTAATTAGGGGACCACTCTGGGGATCTTGTAATCCACACATTCTTCCATGGGGAAAACATTTGATTTTTGTTTTGTTTTGTTTTAGAGCTTACAATGACAGATAGGAACACGAGGAAAGGCTTAATAATTCAAGCTATAGGTCATTTCCCCTCTGTCCCTCCCACTGCAAGACTTTATTCGAGAGAGATTTACAGTTAAAGCAGGAAATTGAGTTGTGTTCAGCATCCCGAAGCGTCAACTTTGCTACCAAGTCATCATTAAGAATGTTAGCAATATTTTCTTTGATTGGTGTTTCTCTTGTATGTAGTCTATCCAATGTTTCCAGTCCAACATATATTTTTCATTTGAATAATCCTTCAAATATGCAGACCACAGGAACTCCATCAATAGTGGAGCTACCAGATCTAGTGCGCAGCAAATGGTCCTTTTGCTGCTGTCTATTTTTCTAGTTCCAGTCAAGAGCCAAGCAAAAGAGAGTGAGCCTAAGAAGCTGTGAGTGAAAATATGCAAAGGGCCTTTTGTTAAGTCGCAACTGTGCAAGACCTCTTACGCCATTCTGACCTAACCCGGTCAAGTTTAAGGACAGTGATCAGGTGCCAAAGCAATTGATCCAGAGGCAATGAACTATCTACTGAATAATGAGATTTTAAGTTTTATTACTAGCTCAAGCAAACAGATTTAAAAACATAAGATAAAAAGAGTTGATGATACTGAAATATCTCATAAGCTGGCAGGAACTCCTTAATAACAACAGCAGAGATGTCCCAAGAATGGCCAATTTCCACAATTACCACAACATTTTTATCAAAAGCTGGTACTATGACTTCGTGGTCCTGCTATGGTCAGGAGACTGCAAGGCTGGAATGGGAATCAATAGACTTACACTTTCACAGCGGTAAAAGCTTTGAAGCTACATGAAGATTCCCCCCAGCTTAAGGACCGTGGTGATTAACAACTGAGGCAAAAATACTGTAAAATCAGTCATGACTTACTTAACAAGCTCATTGTTCCAATTGTGGTCATAAGCTGAGGACTACCTGCAGGGCAGAATTGTCTTGCCTCTTGCAATCATTGCAAAGTTTTGGGTGAAAGTTGTCCATCCTTTATGAACCTCGTAAGCATATTCACAAAGGAGATAAATGATTGTTGTCATTCGGAAATCGGTGAGGGACCAACCTAGATTTTAGCAAATTTGCCCCTCTAAAGAACCTCTGCAGAGGTGTGTTTCTGCCAAATAAAAAAAATCCTCCATTCTGTATTTTTGTTCTTTGCCATTTGCAGCATTTCAACACTTTGATAAAATCTGAGTCTGGAATAACTTGCCGCAAAATGCAGAGACAAATAATCGGAGAGTCGGAACTTTGAAAGGGTAGCAGAAATTGCTGAAAGAAGAAAAGAGCTGATGTACCATTGTATCCATCTTATAGCCATTATGGTAGTTCTTATATTTATTCCTCCAGACACAGATGAAAAATAGGGATTTCAACCCAGGATGATGATGATTTTCTGGTTGTTAATTATATGTGTTTTAGCTGATCAACTGAAAGCACATAGGCTCTCTCCACTACCCAAGTGACACATTTCAAACATTTGTGTTCACTCAGCAGGGTAAAACCACAGTTAATGTGAGCAAGCTAATTGATTCTGTCTCCTTTGAAAGAAACTTTTCTGCTGCGATGCTATTCCCCATTCCACAGGCTCCACACATCCTAATTCTTGCATGTGAAAGAACCAGCGAGTTGGGTCAAATTAATCTACAACCACATAATTCTCTGGATGTCACTATCTCATGAGAGAGATAGAGAGGGAGAGGGAGAGAGAGACTCCAACAGCAAACAAATGTCTGTCCAGAGATGAGTCATTTTTCTATTTTAGAACAACTATCTTATTACTTATTTCTATCATTTCCAAAACAAAATTCTGAGAATGGTCCTGGCGAGGCAGGTCTGGCCTCTGAGTTAGAGTTAACCTCTATGCCAGGAAAAAAAATCCAAAAGTTGCTTCAGCAACGTCCCTCAAGTTGTGTAGCTAAGTCCAGTCTTCATTCCTTACTGAATAGGAACTTATTGTGTCTCTTTGTACAGCTGAAACCAAGATGTATCATGATACCTGGTGTCAATGTTGCAAATATTGTATATTCTTGCTTTGACAATATGCAGAACTGTCTGGTATTTTTGGGGTTAATACAGAGCAGATGGGGATGGGAGCAAAGCCCGGGGAAAGAAAGAGGAAGGAAACCTTTGACCTTCACACTAATTGGATAACGTGAGATATGACACCTGGGGTTTAATTCACATGTTAATGAATGTCCGTGCTCCATGGTAATAGTTGGAACAGGTCTTATCATCCAATGATAGCATCGTAGGCCTGGAAGGGACCGTGGGGGACTTCTAGTCAAACTCCCCTGCCCAAGGCAGGAGTCCTTATACCTCCTGAACAAGTGGTTGTCTAGTCTATTTTTGAAAACCTTCAGCAATGGAGCCCCCACAATTCCAGGAGGCAAAGTTCCATTGAGTAATCATTCTTATTCATTGTTCTCTTACAGGGGAGAAGTGTCCGCTACTGGAGAAAGAAGGTCTCCGGCTGGACCAGAGCAGCAATGAATTCGTAAATATAACTGGTAAGTGGGAAGCCCAGGTTCTCCTCCTTCTCTTTCCTCCAGATTGGTGGGATTGAGCCCCACCCATTGAGGTCCAGCTAATATGCAGCCCTCTTGCACTGAAATCTACTCCCAACTTACCAAGCATCCATACAGTGTTTTCTTGGCATTGTCCACCCCAGATGCAGATGGGGTAGGGTGGGTTGTGGCAGCTGTAGAGTCACTGGCCAGACATCAACCAAAGCCTGTCTACAACCTGACCTGGAGCACAAAGGGGAGGAGACACCTGCTTTGCCTGAAACCAGAGGTCCCCATAACTTCTGTGTCCGCCTTTGGCTTGCTAACATGCCCCTGTGTCTATCAGGGATGTTTTCTATAGCAACATCTCCATGTGGGGTGTTATGTTAAGGCAGCATTTCTCCAGCTTAACAACTTTAACTCGGGTAAACTTCAACACCCAGAATTCTCCAGCTCTTGAAGAGATGTAGAATTCAACGTCCAGAATTCCCCAGCCAGCAGAGGTTGAGCTGAGGTCTAACTATTTTAAAGTTGGCTGGGAAATTCTGGGATTTATTTATTTATTTATTTATTTGGGTTTGTATGCCGCTCCTCTCCGGGGACTCAGAGTGGCTAACAACATATATATAACAATAAAATTACAATTAAAAAAACCCAAACAACGATATCTAAAAAAAAAACAATAAAACACACATTCAATTCAACAATCAACCACAATCATCCCCAGGCCTGCCGGCAAAGATGAGTTTTTAGATTTTTCCGGAAGGCCGGGAGAGTCGGAGAAATGTGGACTTCAGGGGGCAGTTGGTTCCAGAGGGTGGGCGCCACAACAGAGAAGGCCCTCCCCCTAGGGCCCGCCAGACGACATTGTTTCGCTGACGGGACCCGGAGGAGGCCGACCCTGTGCGCTCTCATCGGTCGTAGAGAAGTATGTGGCAGAAGGCGGATTTGAAGCCTGCCTGTGCGAAAATTACTAAAGTTGAGAAACACTGCCTCAATGTAACACCCCTTATGGAGATGCCGCTGAAGAAGCAATCCCTGCTAGACACAGGGACACATCAGCAAGCCCAAAGATCGTGCCACAGAAGATATGGACAAGTTTGTTTTCAGGCAAAGCAAGTGTCTCTTTGCCTCTGTTGCTAAGGTTGAAAAACACCCTTTTAAGGGATGCTCGTGATATGGTCCATAAGACACTCCCAGCATCCTTTGCAATGGCACAGACAAAAGAGATGATGTGCTGAAATAGGGACAACGATCGAACATTTGGGGTTTATCCCCCAAAGTTTTTTTCAGGAATAAGATCAGGCAGAATTTTTTTTTCTCTTGATCTTAATGTACCAAAGGACAGAGCTAAATACATTCCAGCCTTGCTATAATGATATTATATACCTCTGTTTTTACAATACCCAATTCTTTTTATCCAGTCTGTGTGCCTTTGCCTAGAAGGGAATTTATATCTTAGGATCCCTATCCTGGGTACCATTGATAGGAAGATGTAATTGGATCCCCTTTTCAGAAGCATTCATTCAGATGTTTGGACACTGAAGGGGAGACAGCTGATTATGGACTCCTTTCTATCGTTCCCTGAGGACTGAACTAATCTCATCACATATTATTTGGACAGCTTCCAACAGGCAATTGTACACTTCCTATGAGATGATCAGTACTGTAAAATCTCCTGAAAAGTCACCAAACATTGTGTAATAGCAGCAGTTGCTAGATGAGATGGATCAAAATGTAATTTAAGTTTTGGTCATGAATGGGGATGTGTATGTGTGCCTGTGAGATGCTTTATATTTTAACGGTGACTTTGGGACTATGACCATAAACAGACACTTAAGCGATGGGTGGAAATGGACTCGGAAGCTTCAACATTTTGAAGTCCTTATTTTCTGAAGGAAAAAGGCTACACCTTTCCTTAATGTATACTAATTAAAGGAGTAGCCAATCTCAATAAGGACTAGAGATGCACCACACTAAAAGATGGACTTTCAGGCATTCTGACTCAAATATATATTTTTACCTATCAAAGACCCACGTCAATCCTTTCTAATGCCCTACAGCTTTTTATTCCCCTAGAGCAATTAGTCTTTATTATTCTGCACTGTGAATAAAAAAGATATTATGAACCAATATAGAAAGTTCAAAAGACAGATGCTGAAACCAGACTTCCCAGCATGGTGTTCCCCCTCCATCCGCCCAAGATGCATTGCATTACAGCACCCCAAATTCCCAATAGATTCTCAGTTTACCTTCTTTTCTCTTTTCCAGGATTTAATCTAATCAAAAGGTTTGGTCTTCTGAAGACCTCGTCGGTTAAGAAAATACGCAATCCCAAAGGTCCAATGATCCTCCGATTAGGCAACACTTCCTTGGTTCATCCGACAAAGTGAGTGTTCTCTTCTCTTGCCTCCAAAAGTTTCTACATAGCCGTTTCTTGTGGATAACCTGTTTTCTGCGTAAATTCAGGCCATGCATCAGTTTCAGTTCTAATTCTTTGTCCCAACTGTGTGCTGGAGGAATTTGTTTTGAGGCAATAAATAATATAGCTGTAAAAACCTATCTTCTGAGCCAGCAATTGAGAAACTGACCAGATCTTTGCCAGTCTAGAAGGCTTCTTTCTCCCCATCTATCACTGGGGAAGTGAAGGTCTACAAGGAAGGTGGGCAAAAGCAGCCTTTGCCAACTATGATGCCCAGATTCTTCAGACATGATTGTTAAGACAGAAATAGGTAATTCTCGGCTTACAGCCATTCATTTAGCGAACGTTCCTAATTCTATTGATTATAATTATTCATTATGTTATTAATAGGCTTTGTTTTTATTCTGTTGAGTATTTTTTAACTTGACTTTCATATGTTTGGTATATATGCTACTTAAAGTCATTCACAATTAGACTATTGGGCTTAGAAGCCTAGTAAGCCCTTTATGGCAATGGGCCAGGATACTTGCAGGACCGTCTTCTGCCCCACGAATCCCAGCGACCGGTTAGGGCACATAGGGTTGGCCTCCTACGGGTCCCGTCTGTTAGACAGTGCCGTCTGGCGGGACCTAGGGCCAGGGCCTTCTCTGTTGCTGCCCCAGCCCTCTGGAAACAGCTTCCCTCAGAGGTTCGTACTGCTCCCTCCCTCCTAGCTTTCCGAAAACTCTTAAAAACACATCTATGCAGACAGGCTTGGAGCTGCGCTCTGCCCCTGGGCCTTTGATTGGGACTGTGTGTTGTATGAGTGGGTAGTTTTTATAGTTTTATATTACATCATTATTTTAAATGATTTATATATCTTTGTACTTGTATTTCTGTTGTGAGCCGCCCTGAGTCTGGGGAGAAGGGCGGCATATAAGTCAAATAAATAAATAAATAAATAAATAAATAAATAAATAAATAAATAAATAAATAAATAAATAAATAAATAAATAAATAAATACATACATACATACATACATACATACATACATACATACATACATACATACATACATACATACATAAATTAAATAAATAAATAAATAAAATAGCAATAAATGACAGAATAACAAAATTGGAAGGTACTTTGAAGGTCTTCTAGCCCAGCCTCCTACTCAAGCAGGATACCTTATATAATTTCATTCAAGTGGCTGTCCAATTGCTTTTAAAAACCTCAGGTGAAGGAGCACCCACAACTTCTGGAAGCAAATCTTTCCATTAAAAAAGTTCTCCTTAGTTCTAGGTTGCTTCTCTTCTTGATTTCTTTCCATCCATTGTTTCTTGTCCTTCTTTCAGGTGCTTTGGAAACTAGCTTGACTCCTTCTTCTTTGGGGCAGTCCCTTAATAAATAAACTGCTCATATGCAGTTCTGTCTCCCATGTGAGCAGTGGTTGGCAGCCATAAGGCACCATTCTTATCAGCTTATGGACTGTGGTGAGCTTTCTGTGCTACGAGGAGGAGTAAAAAATGCACTATGTATTGTGTGACTCTAGCAATTGTGGTTGGCTTCAAATGATAAATTTGGGTAGAATTTGTTAGTTCTTAAGTGAATGACCAACACAAATCCCAGGGAAATTGAAAAATTTCATAGGAGCTATAGTATTTATGTATTGTTGCCTGGAAAACAGTATGGGTGTATCTATTGGTCCCTTGTTGGCGTTGAACCAAGCTAGGAGTCATGACTTTCTTTTATATTAATCACCCACACCAAGCTGCCACTCCCAAATAATTTATATTCTAAACCAGTCATCACCAAGTGAGTTGGGTCTCAAATCAATGTATGTTGCCAGGGAAGGCTATGTAGACCTCTCCAATTCATCAGGAGTCAAACTCAGCTCATAAGAAATGTTACCTTTATCTTGTCAATTCATAGTCTCGGGCTTAGAGTATTCAGTTTATCCAGCCAATTGTGGTGCATTCAATAAGCCATAGTTAAAGAATGGCTTAGTACACTAAAAAAATATGCCAACCATTGAGTCCAAACAGAGTTTGGAAAGCAATATTTTTAATTACGGTAGGTCTCCATCCCTGATTGATAGTTGTGTAATTTGAGCCATCATTTTAACTTTAAAATAAGTCATGCTAAGACTCCATGCAATGGGCAGGTTCACACAGTATGGTGGACCACAATCTACCCAACCCCACTTTAACCTTGATCAGCATATTGTGTATATACAAGCTGATAGCTCAGAGGAGAACAGGATTTCCACATGAGCCTCTGGAAAATCACGGTGGGGAGGAGAGATAGCTGTCCTCAATCAATTAACCCTTTAATCCCTGATATCCCAATCCAAAAGAGTCTCTACAGGGAGTACCCAAAACTGAACAAACCAGCCAAGGAACTCCTCCATAACTGCAATCAAATAATGCAGCTATGCTGTCTGCTTGTCTGAGTTATTTTCTGAGCTCATGAAATATATTGTAGCCTAAAGAAATGAAATAGTTTGAATGCACACAATGTGTGAAGCCAGAAAAAGATATCCAAGTTAAAATTGATCATCTTTAACCTATCTGAGAGCAATGGTTTGCAATTGGCCTGGTTTGTTTTGCTGTGTGTGTCCCCCAGCGAAGAGAGCTTGGGCTCTCCAAATGAGGGGCTTTGTGGGTGATTTAGCTTCAGCTGAACGACTGGAAGGATCTCTCAATCCTGGAAAGTCAATCACTGCCCAAAAGCAACAGAGGCTTTGAGCCTTTTCCAGGCCCTTCAGCAATTCCTTCTGCTTGGCGGGCGTTTTTCTTACTCCAGCAAAACTTGGCATCCAGTCAGACAGGACTAGACTAATGGGCTGAAAATGCTGAAGCTGTTTACTAGCTGGATTGGGCTGCCCTTTCCTGGGGGCTTGGACAAGGCAGAAAAGCCAGGGGGTGGGGAGGGATTCAGATGTCCCCTCTTCTCCTGCTTATGTACAGAAGGCAGCCTCGTTTCAGGCACAGCAGCCCCTCTCTCACAAGGTTACCCAATCTTGTGAGCCTTTGTTCCAGGTCTCTGCTGAACTTGCTTGGGAGAAGCTCCAGAGGCTTCCATAGGTTTCTCATGTTTACATCTCCGAAAGGCGCTTTTCCAAAAGGCAACTGGATTTTCTTTGTTTTTTCCTTAAAAAAATGTTTCACTTCTCATCCAAGAAGCTTCTTCAGTTCACGAAGATGCTTACGTCTCCTTTCATATTGTTCAAATGATTTAAATTGGGGGTGTGTATGGATGCTACCTAGTGGTGTTGGGGAGACTGTTTTGCAGGAAGAGACATGTCAGAGGGTACAGTCCCCTTTATAAGCAGGGATGGGAGATCTGCAACCCTCCAGACAGTGTTTCTCAACCTTGACCATTTTAAGGCATGTGGACTTCAACTCCCAGAATTCCACAGCCAGCATTGCTGACTGTGGAATTCTGGGAGTTGAAGTCCACATGCCTTAAAATTGTCAAGGTTGAGAAACACTGCTCCAGACAGTAATAGATGACATCTTCCTTCCATTAACCATGCTTGTTCGGATCACTGGGATACAGAATCCAGCAATGCAGCATCTGGAGGGTCCCAGGATCCCCACTGCTGTAACCTCTCTCTCCAGTCCCCTTCAGGACATCCCTGCTTTGTCCCCCACCGTTGCACCCAAGGACTGTTTCCCTCTCAGTTCAGAACTCATGCAAGACAGAAATGAAACTGCTCGCAATGAGATGCTGGTGGTGACACAGGCATCCAAGACAACTATTTTGAGATCTTGAATCAATGTTTGCTTGGTGCTCAGCTGCAGACTGGGAACTCTCTGATCAGGGCAAGAACCCAGGATAAAACATCCCAGACAGAGAACTGTCCAGCCTTTGTTTAAATAAGTCCATGGAGATTTGCTTATTGTCTCCCTTGGCAACAGGGTTAACTACTCCACCATTCCTACTATTAGGAAGTTTTTCCTAATATTCAATAGGAAGTGACCATCCTAATTTAGAATCATGGAATCATACGGCTGGAGGAGACCTTGGAAGTATTCTAGTCCACCCTCCAGCCCAAGTCAGGAGTCCTTATACCATCCTGGACAAATGGATGTCCAATCTTTTCTTGAAAACCATGAGTGATGGAGCACCCACAATTCTAGGAAGCGAGCTGTTATATTGCTTAATTGTTCTCACTGTCAGGAAATTCCTCATTTCCAGGTTGGATCTCCCTCTGATGAGCTTCCACCCATTGCTTCTTGTCCTGCTCTCAGGTGCTTTAGAGAATAGCTTGACTCAAATCTTCCCTGTGACAGTATTGGAAGAATAGCTCCATTATTTTCCATGTCTGCTGTTTGGGATAACAGAACGTGACCTTGATCAAGCCAAAAACTTGACCTTCTTCTGGGTGAGCTCCTCTCCCCATGAGTTGTTTGAAATATACCCCCCTATCATTTTTTTCTCCTTGCTAAATATACACTTTTCCCTCAAGTTCTCCTCACAAGATTTTACTTCTCAGTCTTTTAATCACTTCACTGACTTTCGCTGTATCTCATCCAGCTCTGATGAGTCTTTCCTCAAATGTGTCCAGAATTGGACACAGTACTTAGGTGGAATTTGACCAACACAAAATAAAATGGAATTATTACTTCCCCAAACTTGAAACTGAACTTCTGTTGATATAGCCTGAAGCTGATTAGTCCCATCAAGCTGCTAGTAGTTCATATTCAGTTTATAATCATTAATACATTTCCAAAAATATTACTACTGAGCCAGATATTCCATTACTGTGCTTTCCCCCCCCCCTCCTGTGCGAAAGAACATTTGTCTTGGACAAATTCTATTACATTAAGCCTATTTCTCTAACTTCTCAAGATCATCTTGAATTTCATCTGACTACTTACTGCTCTACCCAATTTTTGGTCATTGAGGGTTGAATAAGCATTCCCTTCATCTCTTAAAAGTTGAAGTGCATGAAATTCAGGGCTGAACTTTCTGGCACTTTAATCCATGCTTCATTTCAGTTAGATGAGGAAGCATTAATGAGGGACCATTTTGAACATAGTCTTTAAGTTGCCCATGTATCCACTGTCAAGCCATCCGGCCCATGTTTAACAAGCTTGCTAATCAGAATTTCACAGAGAACAATGTCAAATGCTTTGCTGAAATAAAGACATATTATTTCATAATGTGCTATGGGAATTATCTTTTTCAAAAGAGGGAGAAGGTTAGTTTGGTGAGGCTTGTTCTGGAGATAGCTATGCTGACTGCTAATCATGGAGGCATTGCTTAGAAGTGAGCATTGCCAACAAAAGTGTGTATAGTCAAGGCCATGGTTTTTCCAGTTGCAATGTATGGATGTGAAAGTTGGACCCTAAGAAAGGCTGAGCGACAAAGAATGGAGGCCTTGGAACTCTGGTGCTGGAGAAGACTCCTGCGACTCCCCTGGACTGCAAGGCGATCCAACCGGTCGGTCCTAGAGGAGATCAGCCCTGACTGCTCTTTAGAAAGCCAGATCCTGAAGTTGAAACTCAAGTACTTTGGCCACCTCATGAGAAGGAAGGACTCCCTGGAGAAGAGCCTAATGCTGGGAAAGATGGAGGGCAATAGAAGAAGGGGACAATGACAGAGAATGAGGTGGCTGGATGGAGTCCCTGAAGCAGTAGGCGTGAGCTTAAATGGACTCCAGAAGATGGTAGAGGACAGGAAAGCCTGGAGGAACGTTGTCCATGGGGCCGCGATCAGCCGGACATGACTTCGCAATTAACAACAACAACTTTATCTAGAAACTTCACAAGTATTGAAGTCAGCTTGGCTGGTCTGTGGTTCCTGGGTCTTCCACTTTTTCACACGTTCATCTCCACTCATCTGGCATCTGCTCTCCAGGACCTCTCAAACATAGTATCTAGAGCAGTGTTTTTCAATCTTGGCACTTTAAGAGGCCTAGACTTCAACTCCCAAAATTCTCCAGCCAACTCTGATGGCAGCTGTTGTGCTCTCAGTACCTTTTAAAAAAGAATTTCCATCCATCAGAATTTTCCTTTTTCATCAGCTTCTCTTACAATGGAATTCTCCTTATCACTGTGCTGAACTGCTTAAAATCTGCCTTTTTGGACTGCAGAGTTCTGCTACTATCAATCAATGTACTGGAAACGGCACAACCGTCATTGCAGTTTGACTTTAATTTATTCTGTGGCTATCTGCAAAAGCTGTGTATTCCTCAGCTTGGTGAAACTGCAGTTAATCCTTGGACCTTGGCATCTTTGCAAGACTGATTGCTTAGGATTGCAGTACATCATGTTTTGCATCCACCACCAACACCATCCCCGATCCTGTCCTAGTTATCTCAGGATAAAACTGGAAAAGTCTGAAGTGGATGAACCAGTGGCAATATCATGACTTCTAATATTTGGAGTTATCTCAAGGTAGTGCCAATAGGGACCTCACTCGGCTACTGCTGAGCTCTGTGACTCACCTTATTAAAATATATATATATATGGGTGGGAAAGTCTTCTTCTCCAAAGCATCAGCCTGTATCTCTCTGTTCAAGAGCTCCACGTAAGCATTTTTAGAATGTGTAAAAGTCAGGTGGCTTTATTTGGAAAAGATTTGGGCAATCAGCTGAGCTTGGCTTCAGGATTTGACAGGATGCTAGGTCAGGCAATGGAATGTGAAGTATTAATACCACTTTACAAGGCCTTGGTAAGGCCAGACTTGGAATACTGCATTCAGTTTTGGTCACCACGATGTAAAAAAGATGTTGAGACTCTAGAAAGAATACAGAGAAGAGCAACAAAGATGATCAGGAGACTGGAGGCAAAAACATACAAAAAACGGTTGCTGGAATTGGGTAGGTCTAGTTTAATGAAGAGAAGGACGAGGGGGGGACATGATAGCAGTGTTCCAGTATCTCAGGGGCTGCCACAAAGAAGAGGGAGTCAAGCTCTTCTCCAAAGCGCCTGAAGGCAGGACAAGAAGCAAGGGATGGAAACTAACCAAGGAGAGAAGCAACCTGGAACTAAGGAGAAACTTCCTGATAATTAGAACAATTAACTGGTGGAACAACCTGCCTCCAGAAGCTGTGAATGCTCCAACGCTGGAAGTGTTTAAAAAGAGACTGGACAACGTGAGGAGGGAAGAATGTATAACAAGTCAAATGTTTACAAAAACTAACACCTAATGTTGAAGGTTTATGTTCTATGACTAATACCTCTTAACACGATCTTATGTTTAATGTTGTTTACTTTAATAATGAAAAAGCAGACTGAATTTTTACCCCAGGTTATTGAATCTCTACCTCAGGATCTTTGGCTAGGGATCATAAAAGACAAAATGTAACAGACATATAGTTGAGGCTTGAAGTGAGGAGTGAAGAATGTTTACCTATTGTTGTATGTTATGTTCTATGATGATCGCTTCTTAATATGATCTTATGCTTCATGTTGATTACTTTAATAATGAAAAAGCAGACTGAATTTTTACCCCAGGTTATTGAATCTCTACCTCAGGATCTTTTGTTAGGGATCATAAAAGATAAAATATAACAGACATATAGTTGAGGCTGGAAGCGAGGAGTAAAGAATATTTACCAAACCAGACGTTTACAAAGATTAATACCTAGTGTTACAGGTTGTGTTCTATGATGATTGATTATTAATATGATCTTATGTTTAATGTTAAACTACTACCTCAGGACCTATTGTTAGGGATCACAGAGGATAAAAAAAATGTAACAGGTGTATAATAGAGGATTGAAGTGAGGAGTGAAGAATGTTACCAAATCAGACGTTTACAAAGAATAACCCTTAGTGTTGTACGGCAGGTTATATGATGATTGCTTCTCAATACGATCTTATGTTTGATGTTGAGTGTTTCAATAAAAGAATTTTATATATAAAAAAAAACATAAATTGTGGCTTAGTATACTTCACTGACTAGAAATCTTGGAACAAACGCTATTGTATTGCCATCTCCTGTTATTATAATGTTGTATTAAAATACTTGTATTTTACAATCTAAAAAAAAAAGAAAAAAGAAGAGACTGGACAGCCATTTGTCTGAAATGGTATAGGGTTTCCTGCCTGAGCAGGGGGTTGGACTCGATGACCTCCAAGATCCCTTCCAACTTTATTATTATTATTATTGTTGTTGTTGTTGTTGTTGTTGTTGTTGTTGTTGTTGTTGTTGTAGTCCAGAGTTGCGGGAGGAAGAGGCTCTTTTCTAGAGGACACAGTGGAGCTTGGTATGTCTGGTGAGCAAGAAGAGAGCAAGGCTGGGAACCCTTAGCAATTCACAGAGTGTATCTATAGTTACTGTATGGCAGATGAATTACTTCAGTCTGGCAAGATTCTGTTTGTAGGCACACAACATCAAAGGTACTCCTCAGAAGTAACTCCAGGTGTTGTTCTTGGTTCTTTGGCCTTAACAAGTCAATCCTACTACCCATCTGGCTGCTTTTGGCTGCTTTGATGGGCAGTGGCTCACTTCGTTTCAGTTGAAACAGGCCCGCCTGCTTTTTTATTATTATTCTTATTGCATTTCCAAGCAATAAAATGTAGGATTTTCTTTCTTGCAAACTCATGCCCTCTATCATCGAGCAAGACACTATTGGCATCTACCATATATCACCATTCAAAGTGCATTTCCAATGAAGTTGTGGACACCATCATTGTAGCCTCAATATATCTCTCGTGCCTTAGGGACAGATGTTGTGCTAGGGGTTCTGCTAGTTGCTGACCTGTAATTAAAAGGGATTATTGGATGTCTGGAATAATAGCTTGGAAAGCTCAGGTGCTTTTTCTTGTTTTAGAAATGAAAAGCTGGTTCAAAAAACCTTTCATTGCATGGGGGAGACTTATATCCCGACTTACGGTGTACTTTAATAGGATCAGAATTATAAATATTGATTTTGGACAGAAAAAGAGGAAGCTGTAATCCTTGTTGCCATCTTGATTCTAAGACATTCAGAAACAGAGTAAAGAGGCCTTCCCTTTACGTTATAAGTGGATCCTTGCCTGCTTAAAAAACAGCAATATTTTTTTTATAAAAAGCTTGGATCCCACTGCAAATTAACGCCATCTTCTTAGAAGCTTTGTATAAAATCGGTCTAAGTTTGTAAGAATGAACAGCATTTTGCACCTGCCCAATGGCACATCACTTTTTATTATTCTAAAACTTATTCCACCTGGAAAATAGCCAATGTTGAGCTTGCATATATTTGAAGCCTTCAGAATATACTACATGGGTTAGCTTTGTAAATCTTAACTTTCTGTTGGTTGAGCAATAGAATTGTTAGCATGAGAAAATAGGGATTTGTTTAATACAGTTTCTTTTAAAATGTGTGGACCTCAACTCCTAGAATTCCCCAGCCAACTTTAAGATATATAGATTTTAACTCCCGAAATTCCCAGTCAGTTTTAAAATACGGAGACTTCAACTCACAGAATTCCCCAGCTACATGCTGAGCTGAAATCCACACATTTCAAAGTTGGCTGGGGAATTCTGGGAGTTGAAATCCATATATTTTAATGTTACCAAGGTTCAGAAACACTGGGATAAGGGATGCTCATGATATGGCCCAAAAGATACTCCAAACATCTTTTTCAATGGCAGAGACAAAAGGGCCAAGATATGATGTATTAAAATGGGAGCAATGATGGAGAATTTAGGACTTATCCCCAATGTCTTTTCTCTGTGGGACCTGGAAAAAGATCAGGCAGAACATTTGAGATTTTAATGTACCACAGAATCAAACTAAACATCTCCCACTTCTGCTTTAATGAGAACATACGCCTGTGTTTTGACTGTAGACATACTGGCTAGGAAACTCTAGGCGTCCAATTCTACACATCTTCCAACTGCCAAGTTGCATGTAGGCTTCTTCAGCTCCATCATTTCCCTTCCAGTTCCTAGTGGGGACCTGGGGATGAGATGGGGGAAAAGATTGGGGCAGAATCCTTGCTCAAATTAAGCTATGGGGTAATAGGAGAAGATCCGAAATATGAACATGAAGGACCCTATTTTTGTTTCCACTTTGTGTTCCCCAAAATCTAAGCATCCCTATCAAGTTTCTCTGCCTTTCCTTTGATTTCCTGGCCATTCTAAAATTGCTTATTTAATTGAAGCCAGTGGTCCTTGGGAATAGGTATATGCACTGTCAGGCTTGATTCGTCTGGAGAATGCTTTTGCTCTGGCCATTCGGGGTGATTCATGAGCCCAGGAAAGCGAAACAGGCCCAGATGGAAGGCAGGCAGATGAGCCAGAGCAGGTCTCTGAAAAGATAGCAGTGAGATCAGTTTGCATCCAGCTCCACAACGGTGCCCTAGATGGAAGGGCCAAGAACTCTTTGTTCAGGTCTCCTTCATTAACTGGCTAAGAAGAGGGTAGGTGGAGAAGAGAAAAATATCCACCCACATACAGAGAGTAACTGATGTGGAAACCATTTGAGCACAGATACCTTTTGCAAAGATTTATTGTTGTGGCTGTAGTCTGGGAAACACTTCTCCAGAGTTATTGCTGCAATCCAGCTGCAGAAAGAATCCTGTGCTTCCTCTCCCGTGATGTGGGGAAATACACGTGGGTGGCAAAGGCACAACTGGCCAAGCAAAATGTGAGTCTGGCTCCAGCCAATTCTAAAGAAGGGACTCATTCTTACCAGCAAGACCTGCAAAGCAGAAACCAGGTGGAGAGGCCAACCGGATGTTTGGTGATTGCTAAGCTTTCAGCTGCATCTGCTAGCCTGGGTCCTTCAATACCCCTTCTTAACTAGACAGTAAACTAACAATCAACAATAATCTAATGAAGGATCCACCAAGAACACTCCCATCAACACTGACAGGGAAAGCCATCAGTATAAAAAGAGAGCAAACCCTTCTAGCACTGATGATGTTACCTAGTTGGGTAATGAAATGTCTGCAAGAAAACAATCAAGCTCAGAAAACATCCAGGACCCAACCCTTCTTAACTTTGATGCATTACAACTCCCATCATTCTCAGCCGGCCCAGCCAGAGGCTTGCTGACTAGGGGTGTGAGGAATTTGACTACAAACACACATCAAGGACACCAAGAGGGGATGCCTGAGACTTGCCTGTGTGACTCCTACGTACAGATAGTCTTTGAGTTACAACCATTCATAGTCACAACATCACTAAAATAGTGATTTTTTTTTTTTACAACCAGCCATCACCCTGCCAACAAAAGTGCGTATAGTCAAGGCCATGGTTTTCCCAGTTGCAATGTATGGCTGTGAAAGTTGGGCCATAAGAAAGGCTGAGCGCCAAAGAATGGAGGCCTTTGAACTCTGGTGCTGGAGAAGACTCCTGCGAGTGCCCTGGACTGCAAGGGGATCAAACTGGTCAGTCCTGGAGGAGATCAACCCTGACTGCTCTTTAGAAGGCCAGATCCTGAAGTTGAAACTCAAATACTTTGGCCACCTAATGAGAAGGAAGGACTCACTGAAGAAGAGCCTAAATGCTAGGAAAGATTGAGGGCAACAGCAGAAGGGGACGACAGAGAATGAGGTGGCTGGATGGAGTCACTGAAGCAGTAGGCATGAGCTTCAATGGACTCCAGAAGATGGTAGAGGAAAGGAAGGCCTGGAGGAACATTGTCCATGGGGTCGCGATGGGTCGGACATGACTTTGCAACTAACAACATCACACTTATGACCACGGCGGCGTCCCCAGAGTCACATGATCAAATTTGGGCAACCATCATCTAGGGATTACTTTTTGCCACCTTCCCAGCTGACTTTGACAAGCAAAGTCAGTGGGCAAAGCTGCATTTACTTAATGAGCACGTCGTCCACTTAACAACTTGTGATTCGCTTAACTGTAGCAAAAAATGTCATAAAATCAAGCACAGCTCCTTCAACAACCACCTTGCTTAGCAAGGGAATTCCTGGTTCCAATTGTGGTCATAAGCTGAGGACTACCTCTACTTTCTGGTTTTTTTTGCCCCCCCCCCTCCTCTGTAGCCGTTGATATTCACAAGGTCTCTCCAAGTGCACAGGGTTTATAAGTGCATCTTTTGGCAGGCTTTTTAAATGCAAATTCCCTAAGCAGCTGCTCTCTTTCTCAACGTGACCACTCGTGCTGGCTGCGTATAATTTTTACGTTCTGCACCTTTCTTCCCCAGATGGGGAGGGTTTTTTTTTTCCCCATATGGATATTTGATAGGAGAAAGAAGGCTTTAGCGCTGCTGCTCATCTATTTGCTAAGTCCACAGAGAGTTGAATAGGCAAGCTCCCATCCAGTGGAATTTGCGGTATATTTCTTGCACGTGGCATCCTCTGCCATTCCAGTGTGGCCACAACTGGATGGTTTTTGGTCTGGCAAGTACCTGCTCTACTCCCCCACCATTTTTTTTCACCCTCTTAGGCTGAAAGCAAAACAACTCTTTGGCAACCGGTTCAAATTCTCCATTCTTTTATTATCCCTCTATTCACTGGACCTTGTTTTTCATTCCTGCGTTCCAATTTCACCAGGAGAACTTCTAAAATTAATTCCAGAAACTGGAGCATGTGCCATCTGACCTGGATTGCCACTGCTTCAGTTCATCACTGCCCTTTCTCCCTCCGCCATCCCTCTTTTGCTTCTCTCTGTCTCGCTGGTCCTTGGAGGAAGATGGATCGTGGAGAAAAGCGGCAAGCAGTTTTGTGATGGCTTTACCTTGGCTTTTTGTAGCCCTTGTTGTTCTTTGCAATCCGTATTGCCTGAACGTCAGGTAAAAAGACTTTGACAGAACAGCTACAATGAACTGCTTATTTGAAAGTGAGTTTTTCCAGCTTTCTCATCCCCTGAAGTGGCTTCTAGGGCAGCTTGCAAATATCAGTCATGAAGAAGCCATTTGTGCACTCACAATCTGAAGCAGTAGGCGTGAAAGGAGAGGGCTTTGGAAGGATTGAGTGGGTGGAAAAAAAGCAGGTTCAGGGCTAAATGCGTACCTGTGAAAGGATTTTGTCTGCAGCTCTTTCTTGGCTTAAGTTGGGTAAGCCACCCAGGTGCCTACTAGAACCTTCTGGAAGAGCAGAGGGGCTGGTCCTCTGATCAGAATGGGCCCAGCAAATCTTGTCCTTCAGCTTTGCAATCTTGGACTGGCATTTTATCAAGAAATAAAGAAAAGGTAAAAAAGAAATGCAGCCCTGTTTTGGGTGCGATGTAGTCTGGATTCCCAGAAATGAGGGGCTGCATTCCAGACGGCAAAGAGGCCATAAAGCTTAGATCAGGGGTAGGCAACCTTGGCTCTTTTATGACTCATGGACTTCAACTCCCAGAATTCCTGAGCCAGCCATGCTGAGGGGAAAGGGAAAGGTTTCCAAGCTGAACCAGGCTGGCTCAGGAATTCTGGGAGTTGAAGTCCACGAGTCATGAGGGGGCCATAGTTCCCCCATGCTGGCTCAGGAATTCTGGGAGTTGAAGTCACGAGTCATGAAGGGGCCATAATTCCCCAATGCTGGTTCAGGAATTCTGGGAGTTGAAGTCCACGAGTCATGAAAGAGCCAAGGTTGCCTACCCCTGGCTTAGATAGTTTGGCCAGGAAAAAAAGACTTTAAAAGGCTGCTTCCGAGCGATCTCAGAGTGTATCTATAATGATGCAAAACAGTTGCTTTCATTTGGCAAGATTTTTGTCTATATGTGAGGAACAATAAAAGAAATTTTGTTTGCCTGACACTAATTAAAATTCTCTCAATCGTATCAAGATTGATAGCTTGCTGCAGTTTATTATCTGTAGGATTCTGAAGGGCTAACAAATTGCACATACATTGTGCTCATAGAGCATTAAGGAATTAAACATGGAATCCTTGGTGCATGGATTGTCCTTTGGAAGCTACAGGTGTTCTTGAGTTCTCAGCTAACCAATTGACCTATCCGTGCAGTTTTCTCAACCACAACATAGAACTGGCTTGTCCCTGCCTTCATCTCGGGAGGATTTTCATTCTAACTTACAGCTCAGATATTTCCTAATTATCCCCCATGTCATTATTAACGTGGCATAACCTCACAACTTTAGGATAAACTATGATTGACTAGGTGCTGCCATCTTCTACAGTTGTAAAAGAGTTGAACCTTGGTCATAGTAGCCAAGGAGTATGCCATTGCCACATATCTGCATGTTATCTCAGCTTCCAATTGAGTATATGGCAGTGTTTCTCAACCTTGGCAGCTTGAAAATGTGCAGACCTCAACTCCCAGAATTACCAGTATCTCATCAACTTGAAGTCATGCTGGCTGGGGAATTCTGGGAGTTGAAGTCCACACATCTTCAAGTTGACAAGATTGAGACACACTGGTGATATTGGAATTCCATGGTGGCCAAACCCAGATAAGATCGGCCTGATGAGACTGTGTTCTTCCCGTAATTCCCAAGTGCTAAACCTAATTGGAATTCAAATTCTATTGGAGTTTATGTTTTGAGGTTGTTTTAGTCCTGTTTGGATGGTAAGATGAAGAGAGCTGGTCAAGGATCAGAGCAACATATACAACCTAATAAATATATATTTTGGCAACATCTCTCCCATGGAGAGCATAATCCGTAGCTGTCACTTTGTGTACTATTTAGTGGGCGATAAGCTTCATGAGCCACTGGCAGAATTTTATATCTTAAGAGTTCTGGCTTCTGAGGAGCAGCTTATTTTTGATGTCTTCTATGTCAAGGTCAGATGGTGCTTGGGATGTTTTGGTGTAGAAGCTTGGAATAAATATTCGGTGGTGATCGTGTCCCAGGATGGATCCTCGCTAATCGGTAATGTTGCAAGAGAGGGAAATATTCCATGGATGAAATTGATCCTTCTTCACTTTGGCTTCCAAATCGTCCAATTCTGTCTGGTTTTCAACGTATTTTGAATGTCTGGAGAAACAAACACAGATGTTATTAGCTGCAGTAGCTGCTGGAGCAAAAAAACAAAACACAATTGGATAGCATTTTAGAGTCTGAGCTGCCATGACCTCATTATAATCGTCTTTCAAAAATATTGTTTTTTAGATGGGAAGGGGGGGAAAGGCTTCTAAATTGTTTTTAGTTACCAACCACAAAAGGGACTTTCATAATATCCTGGCATAACAATGCAGTGATGAGAAGGGAATCTATTTCTCATATTCATTTCTGAATGTGTCTCTACATATATCACCTTCCAGAGCTAACTCACATGAGGAATGAAAGCAAATGCGAAATGCAGGATTATAATTCAATAGACATCAAAATCCCAGACAAAAAGATAGATCTGAAGAGCAGAGGAAAACAAAGAAATTGGATAGCCTGCCATTGCAGGAGACTGACCTGGGAAATGAGAAGACCACCTCGTCACCTTCTCAGATGTTGCTCCAGACCTCCTGTGAACTTGGCTCTGACACCTTTCCAAGTTTAGAGAGAAAGAGAGAGAGAATTTGGTGGGGCAGGGTTGTCCACAGGCTGTCATCAGAAAAATCAGGGGAATAGCCAAGATGGAGCAATTAAAGATTCACCACTTTTTATGTGGCTCGGTTGTGTGATGCACATAAAAATATGGGTGGAACCTTGTTCACACTCTTACGACCATCATCTTAACTTTACTGACCTCATCCAGTGATGATACTTGTCTCAGGGCAGTTTACTGCACTTCCATCATCCCTCCCATTTAGGGTGGATTCTTGTATTATCCTGGTAGTTGTTAAATAGAGCTCCTCTTCCTTTTCCCGATGTACTTGTTAAATTTTGTTATTGCCTCTCTCAACTTTTCGCCTTTGGCCTTTCTGTTCTGTTGGCTCCCAGAACATATTGATCATGTTCAGTTGCAAAACTAACAACTGACATTTCCACCATTGACTCAACTCACTTAGTCTAAACCTTGGGTGATAGGAAGGGCCTTCCCACGTGATTCATACATCGCTTTTGGTTCTTGCATAACTGTGGGGTTTTCAACACGTGCATGGCCTAGAAAAAAAAAGCGGCAGGAATATTCTTCTGGTTCCCCACTCTGGACAATTCCATATTTAGGTGTGAAGATTAGCTGTGGTCCAGACCCTCTGCTAGTAGAAGTTAAAGGAAGCAAGATGGCAGATGTGCCTCATAATTCAATCCCTGACCTCTTAACATATGTACACAGGGGGGAGGACTTGCATCATGGCACCACATTTGCCATATTGCTTTTTTTTTTTTTTTACCTTCTCTGTGGTCAAAAAAGAGTGTTGATAAAACACTTCCTGAATGAATGAAATATCCCTGGAATTAAAGGCTCGGTTGAGAGGAAGACATGATTGGATGGGCAGATCAGAAGTATTATTACAGGCCTATGATGGAATGTAGTCTGGATTCCTAGGAGGGAGGGGCCGCATTCCAGAGGAGCAAGAGGTTTAGATAGCTTGATTTGACAAAAGAAGGTTAGGACAGCTCCTCCGTAGAAGTTTGCAAAGTATATCTTTAGCTATGCAGGTAGTTGCTTTATGTATTGGCAAGATTTCTGTCTATAGGTGAGGAGCAATAAAAGAGACTGCTTAGAAGAAACTCAGCCAGTTTTTCTTGGGTTGTCCAGCTTCACATGGCCAGCCAATGAGATGGTACATGGTTGAATCAGCATCTCTCTTTAAATAGATTTAATCCATTTTATTTAACGAAATTGGCATGTTATCCCTGGGTGTCCTGTGTTTAGGTCCCAAAGAAGAAGAAGAAAGATGCAAATAAAGGGAAATATTTCTTCACCCAGAGGGTTGTTGATTTATGGAATTCACTTCCAGAAGGGGTCGTGACAGCTGTCAGCCTTGACAGCTTCAAGGCAGGGCTAGATAGATTCATGGATGCCAAGTGTATCGGTGGTTATTAAAACGGTTGTCCATGTGCCGCCTCTATGTTGGTTGAGGCAGGCAGGATTCCCTTGAGTCCCATTTGTTGGGGGTGAAGGGAAAGGGAGGGTTTTGCCTTCTCTTTCTGCTCAAGATCCCCATGTACAATTGGTGGGCCACTGTGGGACACAGAATGCTGGACTCGATGGGCTTTGGCCTGATTCAGTATGGCTCTTCTTATGTTCTTATGTTCTTATTCATATTAAATGTTGGATTTCTTCAGTTGCCAGAAGCAGAACCGTTATCAAAGAAATAAACAAGTGCATCCTTCATTCGCAACCTTGACAATTGAAAGGGGCCTCCCAGAATAAATTCAGATTGTTCTTGATTAATTTGAGAACAACAGTTTTTTTTAAAAAAAAATAACTTCCCCTCTAACAAGCCGACGTCACAATAAATCAGTCCATCTCTTTCCTTGCATCCTACATGGCTGGGCTCCTTATAATGGAAGACGTTGGCTTGAGGCTTGCTAGACAGAAGGTGGCATCCGGTTGAGTCATGGATAGAAGCAGAGGGACAAACTGTGTGCATTTTGTCCCATGATCTTGGGTTTTCTTTCTTCTCATGCTTCCTCTCTGCAGTTTTGAAGGCAGGAAAATTCCCTAACTGGAGAGACAATGTCCCCGTGACTCTGGACACACAGGAACAATATAATGCTTACTTCTCTAGTGCCTGTACTACAGAGATATTCATAGTAGCCTCATTTCACCAGTACTATATAAATACCCTGGGTGCACAGGACAATTTTATACCTCCCTGCTGCTTGCAGGCACTAATCCTGCTACAACATACAATCAGGCCAGGTGTTATGCAGCAGTGATTAAAATCCACCAGAGGATGACCTGTGCCTCAAACCAGCCTTAATGAGTATTTGACTTGCTTAGTTGAGAGAGTTTTGAATTATGATAGATTTAGTTAGCCATATAGTAACTCTTACGGAGTCTTTTTTATATTTAACAGAATAATAGATTTGGAAGGGACATTGGAGGTCTTCTAGTCCAACCCCCCCCCCCCGCCTGCAATAGCAGGACTCCCTATATTATTTCTGACAAATAACTGTCCAATCTTAAATACCAATCTTAAATACCACCAGTACTGGAGCCCCCGTAACTTAGAAGGCAAGCCATGTGACTGGCCCAGAGTCACCTAAGGTGGGACTACAGCTCACCCTCTCCTGGTGATTGGCTGAAAGTCATCCAGATGACTTTCATGTGTAAGGCAAGACTAGAACTCACCGTCTCCTGGTGATTGGCCGAAAGTGAGTTTTAGATCCACCTTAGGCATAAAAGCCAGGTTGGTTACCTTGGGTCAGTCACTTTCTCTCAGCCCAACCCACTTCACAGGATTGTTGATGTGAGAAAAAAAAATTGGAGGAGGAAGGAATATTAAGTATGTTTGTCAGATTGACTTATTTCTAAAAATAATAAGGGTGGAATATAAATAAATCACATTTTAAAATTTGCACAAATCCATCTAGAGGACTCTTCTCTCTTAATTCTCTTGTTGAAGCATGTTAGGCTATAACAGGGGTTCTCAACCTTGGCAACTTTAAGACTTGTGGACTTCAACTCCCAGAATTCCTTAGCCAGCAAAGCTGGCTGAGGAATTCTGGGAGTTGAAGTCCACAAGTCTTAAAGTTGCCAAGGTTGAGAACCCCTGGGCTATAAGGAAAGAGATCTTTTCTGAGACTGTAAAAAAACCTTTGGAGATATCAAAGGCTAATCTAATAGTTAATGACTGGACTTGACCAGCAATTTGGGTGTATCCTCTGAGTGACTCTACAGATGATATGTTCCAAAAGAGGAAAGACCTGTCTACTCACATCTCCGTCCTCTTCTTTATTCCCAGACAGCTGTTCCCCCAGGGCTTGCCTGATGAATTCACTTTGATCATCACTCTACTCTTGAAGAAGCAGACCACCAAAGAGAACTGGTATCTCTTCCAGATCACTGATCCTCAAGGATACCCCCAGGTATAGCCAACTAACTTGGTCCAGTCTTTCCATCGCCTCTCTGCTCTATTGTTTTCCTGTTATTTCCCCTTCCTTCCTTCCTTCCTTCCTTCCTTCCTTCCTTCCTTCCTTCCTTCCTTCCTTCCCTCCCTCCTTCCTTCCTTCCTCCCCAGAATTAGCTCACCCAAGGATTGATCTGCTTCGTACCTTGCCCTTTCAGCTAAGGGTGTCAATGGGATTGCGTTGGCATATTTGAAAATATAGTCAACTCTAAACTCAAGTTAATAAGGTATGGTTTCTGCGTTCATTCCACATGTGGTGGATCCAGAAAGAAAGGTTGTCACTGAGTGTGGTGACCCCGTTCACATTACACACTAAAGCATTGGCTGAGTTCCCACAAGATGCTGAACCACAAATGATCACCCCAGCCTGCTTCCTCAAATTGAGACATGGAGCAATGTACTGTCTTGACCTCCGCAGGATGGAGAATTCTCCAATTATATGATGCAGAAGGATTATTCTCTGCGTGGGGTGGAGAACCTAGCCCAGCTTGCTGTCTTCCAAGTCAGTTAAGCATCAAGTAACCTTCAAATGTGTCAGGTACCAAGTAACCTTTTCAGAATGTTGCAAGGCAGGCAGAACACTAAGATATGCATTAACATGCATTATATTAAGGGAAATGAGTAAATGAAAGCATTATATAAAGGAAAAGAGCCTGTAAGCATGCATATATTAAAGGAGATTCATGTAAATCATATTCATTTTTACATAGTTTAAAAATGATGCAGAAATGTAGAACAGTCATCTATCCTTACCTGTTATTACCACATATTTATGACTAGATTTATAACATTTAGACAGATTAAACCAACTTAATTTGCAAGAAAAGTGTTCAAAATTTCGTCTGGATAATATTGTCATCGGAACAAAACTCTCCCTTTGTTTCTAAGGATATTTATTATTACTAAAGATCTCATTTTTATTATAATTTAAGATCCATTTCTTTAACAGCAAATATCACTACAGATAGTCCTAGAATTACAAGCATAATGGAGCCTGCCAATTACGGTTATAAGTCATAGCTGTTGTAAAACAAGAAGGTCACATGACACAATTGTAGTACTTTTTTGCAGTGGTCATTAAGAAAATGCAGTGGTTGTAAAATGATTGGCACAGTCACGGGCATGGGTTTGTGGAAGGTGCCAATACCATTATGCATACACCCACATAGACACACAAATACGACACAGAGAAACATCACAGCCTAATTTGAATGTATACTTATTAAAATTAAAGAATCCTGGAAATTTACAAGATTGCATGGCATAAGGAACTAGGCCAGGGGTTCTCAACCTTGGCCACTTTAAGACTTGTGGACTTCAACTCCCAGAATTCCTCAGCCAGCAAAGCTGGCTGAGGATTTCTGAGAGTTGAAGTCCACAAGTCTTAAAGTGGCCAAGGTTGAGAACCCCTGAACTAGGCTGTTACAGAGTCTAGTAGTTCTGCTATAAATACTTCAAAACCTCCTCCCAGAGAGGAGCAACAGGAACAGACCGTGAAACGGGTGTGTGGGGCCTCTAACAATGCTCTGAGCTCTAAGCACATATAAGCGCTTATAAGCAGTATCCTGAGTAACAGGAAGCAGGCTTCCTATAATCTTCTCAGCTGTCCCTACCACTCTCTGTATGGACCTTCTATCTGAGGCTCTGCTACCACTGTAAAAAGTGGCCAGGACAGAAGGAGAAAGATGTGCTCTCCTCATCCGACGCAAGGAATGCAAACACTGGTTTGCACCTGACCATTTGTTTGGCGACCATTCAAAATTACAAATTAGGCAAGACTCATTTAGCAACCACCTTGCTTAGCGATGGAAATTCTGGTCCCAACTGTGGTCATCAGTTGGGAACTACCTGCAAAGCCTTCTGACTGGTCACCTCTCTCCCCACTAAGAACTCAGCCTTCATTTTCCAGCTTCCCTGCCCCCCCTCCTTCCTCTCTCTCTCTTTTTAAGAACATCCTTCTATTTAGCACCTTCTCTTCTTCCTTCTACTTTTTCAGCTCTCCCTGGGAATCAACAGCAAAGAGCGAAGTCTGGAGTTCCAGGCCAAGGACCATCACGGGGAATCGATTAGCGTGGTCTTTGCTGGCAAAGGCATCACCTCCCTTTTTGACTTGAAGTGGCACAAAATGGCGATCAGCATTCAAACCCAGGTGATCTCAGTCCACGTTGACTGCAGTTACATCTCATCTAAGCCTCTGCAGCTGCGCCAGCGGTTGGTCAGTGAAGGCAACGCATTCGTGGGGCTGGAGGCAGTGCGTGGGACTCCGGTGATGGTAAGTCACAGGGGGGGGTAGCAGTGGCCGTGGGCACATGTGAGCATCCTGTGGCTAGGAGGTACATCTCCAAATTGAGCTGAGCCCAGTTTTCCAAGTTGACCTGACTTCTGGGCAAGCTATTTTGCTTCCCCCCCAAGAAAAAAAAGGGACAATTTTCAGCCACAGGCCTCAGTGTAGCTTCTCTGGCACTAATGTTTAAATTAAAGAAATGGAGCCAAAACAATTGGAGAGATTCAAATTGGTTTTCTTTATTTGCTAGCAGAAATACCATAATCATTAGGCTCCTAGCCAGCAAGAACTAAGAGCCTGGATATTAGAGTACTCAAATAGTATAAAGTGACAGATTAATTGAATAATGAGTTTACAGCTACAGATAACAGACACAAAGGGTTGAAAGAAGCTGGGGGCATTTTTGTCTTATCTCTTGGCAAACCAATGTTAGCTTTACAAAGACACAAACTCTACAGTTGTTGATACCGATACATTGCTTATATAGGTAGTCCTCAACTCACAACCATGTGTTTAGTAGCCATTCAGAGTTACAACGGCACTAAAAAAAAGTGACTTTGGACAGGGCCTCAGCTCTTACAATTGTCATAGCCTCTCCACAGTCACATGATCAAAAATCCTGGTATTTGGCAAGCAATTACCATAGTTTCAGCATCCTGGACCATTTGCAACCTTGTTGACCTGTGCTTAACAAGTACATGGTTCACTTCATAGCTGCAGGGAGCAATCATGGCAAAAAAAGATCATAAAATTGGGCACGACTCATTCAACAATCTCCTTGCTGGAAATTCTGGTCCCAATTGGGGTTGTAAGTTGAGCACTACCTGTATCCCTCTGAAACAGTCTTCAAGAATACCTGGAAGAGCCAACACATTGGCCAAGCATCCCCATTTCCTTGGATGATGCCCGCTTCCTTTTGGAAACGAGGAAAACTCTTCAAAAACATTTTGTGTCTTGCCATATCTCCTTAGAAAGTTTCAGGAGAGATAGCATCTGCCAGCAATTGTCTTTCTTCAAGCTCTGGATTGCTCTGGATCAGGGATAGGCAACCTTGGCTCTGCTGACTCAGGAATTCTGGGAGTTGAAGTCCATGAGTCATAAAAGAGCCGAGGTTGTCTACCCCTGCTCTGGACATTTGTCAAACCTGAGGAAGCAGGTCCATATTAGCTCCAGTTTTTCTTTTCTTTTCATGATGCATGAATGGTGGTGGCAATTTTTCTTGGTGCAAGATCAATTTCCAAAAGGAATGTAGCTCTAGAGAATGTGAGTCAGTGTGAAGCCCTCAGCTACTGCCGTGGTAACAGAGTCAGCTCTCTTTGTGTGAGAGACAGAGCTGGGAAGTATCAGTCCTGCTGATTTCAGTTTGGTGGTGTGTGCTGTGATACACTAACACGCTTTAGCTTCTTGTTGTTCTGTCATCCTTCCTCAGATGTACTGGACAAATATTGCAAAGTATAATCAGGACCTCTTAACTTTAAGGAGCTGGGTTCCTACCATAATACCTAATTTCTGGACTTTGTCCTCACCTACAAAGAGAATGGAAGAATATCACAGTGGTAGCCAAAACTGAAATGATTTTTTTTTCTTCCTCTTAGTTCCAAAGTTTTCCTTTTTTGGGAGAAGAATCTGGATACGATGTGTTCAGTGTGGCTCTTAAATAAACGGCACAGCAATAATAGCCAATGAAGACAGAATAATCCATAGAATGACTGTGCACTTTTACAATGTTCTTAAGTATCAAACATACACCGAGACCCATCACATGAGATGAATAAGGCATGTGTGAGATATTTATCCACATAATACCTTTGCTCTAAGATTGCATCTTTCAGAATTCCCATTTAGTATGGACATGGGCCATGTTGATTGGGAATGCTGGACTTTAGTAGTCCCAGAACATCTGAAAGTTGGCCAACTGAAGGAAGATGCCCAGCATTTCAATATTTTGTCTGGAACATAAATCCATCTAGTCCAAAGGTTGGCCAGACTTCAAAAGGAGGTATCCTTTTGCCATCAGAAATTAATTTTTACTTTTCTATCATGCTAGCAATGTGCCATTGAGCTGGGTTTGATTGCTGGTGATTGTGAACGCCCAACATCTCAACCTGTCTCCAGTGACAACCAACAGATTTGGACATTCTTGTAATCTTCTTGATTCTATCCATCCACCTAATCCTACCTCTTCATTATTTCCTTCACTCTTGTCCAGATATTTTCTTTTCCTACTTAGTTGTCTTCTTCCATCACATGCTCAAATATTTAAGTTTCTGCTTGTTGATCATCACTTTCCAGGCACCATCAGCTTTATTGAATCCAGAATTGATTGATTGGTTCTTGTATTTTATGTTACTATTAATAATTGATTTCCTAATTCATAATTTGATGGTATTTAATATCATCACTTAATATACTGTATCTACATTTCCCTTCTCAGTCTTACGGGTGGCCTGTGTCTGCCTCAATCTTGGATCATCTACCAGAGGCATGGTAGTTTGAGGGCTCTCTGCAGAATCTTAGCTGTTCCTAGCACTACACTCTTCCAGAGAAGAGAGTTCTGATGTTCTTCCTGGGATCTATTGGAGCTACTCTCCCAGCTTAGAAGTCACAGTCCCGAGTACTCCTACTAACATTGAGACCTCTTTGGCCTCCACCTTCCACATCTTCTCCAGTTCATCATTCAGGCCCCGGTACTTCTCCAGGTTCTCATATACCTTCTTCCTAATGTTGCTGTCACTTGGCACTGATACATCTATCTCCACCTCTGTCTTCTGATTCTTTTCTACCACCACAATATCTGCTTGATTGCCCAGTACCTGCCTGTCCATTTGTTCTAGAAGTCCCAAGGGACCCTAATCTTGTTAATATCCATAAACTTCTGTGCAATGTCCCATCTGGACTTGGGTGGCTCTAGACCATATTACTGCATATGTACAGTATGTCAGAAACCATGGACAAGTCCAAAACACAGCAGGATCTTAAGTGCTTTGAATGGTAATAGTTAGACATCTATGAGAGCTAAATTTCATCAGGAATTGCCATCACATTTTGCTGAACATTTTAGAGAAATCTGGAGGTTTCTGTGCATTGTTAGCTTCCCAAAGTACACACTAGCAGTGTTGTTCTGAAAATCTTTTAAGGTTGTCATAGAATCTTGCTTCAGCAGAAATTTAGGTGAATCTATTTTGTTTCCTGAAGGAAAACAAAATACCAGAGGAATTTCAAGAAAAACTAAAACTCCTAAAATAATACTGATGAAATTCTTTGTAGGGGAATTTGAGCATTGCTAAAATGCACAAGAGGGTAAAAACGGGTAAAATAATTGCAGGGAGTTGATCCAAAGCTGCAGAAAAATTGAAAGAGTAAGGCAAAGGAATCTGCATAACTGTAAAGACAAAAAAAAACCAAATCCAATCGCACTAACAGTGTGGTTCCAGGAAGCAATTGTGAAAGCATTTGAGCTGATCATCCAATGCATAATGAACGAGAAACTAAGCTGTTTTGGTGAGAGTGCATTCTGAGATAAATCAAGCAGATAAATTCAAAAAGCTTGTTCTGGGCTAGGCCTCTGACTTGGCACTATTGTACCCCATTCTCTTTCTGTAAGACCTTCCCAGTCCTGGATTAATGCAGCATACTAAACTCAACCCAAGTTAACAAAACACGGTTGGTCTGGATATGCACAATGCATTAAAAGAGGCCCCCGAGCCCCCCTTTACTTCCACCTGCACTTTGCTGAGTATGTGCTCATTTGTCTGTGGGTACTTATAGAACCACATACATTATTTTATGTATCTGTAGTTTTTTTTTTTAATTTAAAAAATTTGTTATTAAAACAATCGACATTAAACATAAGATCATATTAAGAAGCAATCATCATAAAACCTGAAATACAACATTAAGTATTAATCTTTGTAAACGTCTGACTTGGTAAACATTCTTCACTCCTCACCTCAAGCCTCAACTATACGCCTGTTACATTTTATTTGATTGGTGTTTCTCTTATCTATAGTCTATCCACTGTTTCCAGTCTATCACATATTGTTCGTTCGAACGATCCTTCAAATATGCCAAAAATTTTCTCCATTTCTGCCAAATGTATTACTTTCAGAGTCCAAACTTCAATAGGTGGTGTTTCTGGCTTCTTCCAGTATTGTCCCACCTGCAGTCTAGCTGCTGTGACCAAATTTAGAATTAGGTTCATCTCAGTAATAGTGCAATCTTTTACAATCCCTAACAAAAGATCCTGAGGTAGAAATTCAATAACCTGAGGTAGAAATTCAATCCGCTTTTTCAATATTAAAGTAATCAACATTAAACATAAGATAATATTAAGAAGCAATCATCATAGAACATAACATACAACATTAGGTATTAGTCTTTGTAAACATCTGGTTTGGTAACCATTCTTCACTCCTCTCGTCAAGCCTCAACTATACGCCAGATACATTTTATTTGATTGGTGTTTCTCTTGTATATAGTCTATCCACTGTTTCCAGTCAGTCAAATATTGTTCATTTGAGCGATCTTTCAAATATGCCGATATTTTCGCCATTTCCGCCAAATTTATTACTTTCAAAGTCCATTCTTCCATAGGTGGTATTTCTGGATTCTTCCAGTATTGTCCCACCAACAATCTGGCTGCTGTGATCAAGTTCAGAAATAAGTTTGTCTCTGAGGTAGTGCAATCTTTTATGATCCCTAACAAAAAAAACCTGAGGTAGAAATTCAATACGCTTTTTGAAAATGGTTTGGAGTGTCCACCATATCTTCCTCCAGAAGGCTTTGATTTTTCTGCATGTCCACCATACATGAAAATATGTAGCCTCCCCATCACCACACCTCCAGCATTTGGGCTGGGTGTCTGGATAGATGTATGATAGTTTTTTTGGGTCTAGATGCCAACTACAGAACATCTTGTAGAAGTTTTCCCTTAGCTGTTGCGCTTTCGTAAATACTACATTTCTCACCCAGATTTCCTCCCACGTTTTCATCGTGATCGGATGCCCAAAGTCTTGTTCCCACTTTACTATACAGTTCTTGACTAGCACCGTTTCAGAGTCAATTTCTATCAGTACACTGTACACTTGTTTGATATGCATGATCCCCTGCTCTCTAATCTGTTCAATTAAATTCTCATCAGTCCGGGATAAGCCCTTCTTCTTGTCTTTATGCCACCTTGACTGCAGTTGTAGGTATGATAGCCAGGTACCTCCTATTCCTTCATCTGCTAGCGTTGTTTGAGGCTTTAAGGAGAACCCATTTTCTTCTTCCAGTACAAGTTTACTGTAGGGCACCACTTCCTGCCCTTGGGATATGTTTACATCCCCTATTGCGTGTCCGGGGATCGTCCAGATGGGGATCTTATCGTGTAGAAGATATGTATCTGTAGTTTTATTCACACAACCAGGAAGTTACAAAACTAGCAGTTTAATTTCCACATCATTCTAAGCTCTGCAGTTTTAATTGTGGGGTTTTCTCTCTCTTTTTTTTATTTTCTTTTTTTAGTGGATGGCTGTGAAAAGAAAGTACCCTTTGCTAATTGTCAGCCTGGGAAAAGGGTGTATTGTGCTTAAGTGTGGAAATAGCCTGAAAGTATTTACATGTGAGAATGTATGGGTAAAGGCGAATGTCTGATTGGGTGTCTGCGTGTGTGCCTAGCTCTTTGCCTTGTTCATTTACTTTGAATGGGCTTGTCCACTTTGGCCACACCCATTTTGGGAGAGCCTCTCAGAACCAAGGGTAGCTCCTCAAGGCACCAACCTTCAAGCCAAACCCAAGAACTTGTGGAAGAAGAGCAGGCAGAGCTGTGGAGTGAAGTGCGCCATCAATTTAGAGTCTTTGTCACAAGAGACCCAACCAGCCTTGCCTTGACTTCCATGGACCCTTATCTAGTACCAATTTAGTGCTGACTGTTAGTTGAGCAGATCCTTATGTACAGGTCTGAATAAATCTGCCATGCTGCAATTTTACAAATGATCCTGATTCTTTGCACCTAACCGAATGACAGGGAACAACTCAGCCAGAGTTTGGTTATTTATTTGCTTACGTATGGCAGACAGACTCTTGCTAGACTGAACTTTTATTACCATTACTAATGGCTATTCCCTGGGAGATTCTAGAGAGTGGGTGCCTTTAATCTCTTCCTCTGTTTCTTATCCAATTCTGGGCTGTGCTACCTCTTGTCTTCTTCCCCTGTCTGGAATGTATAGCATCCTTCCTGGAAAACTACCCCCTCCTGCTCCCCCTCTATGGGCACCATCTCTCACACCAACATTAGGTACCTGTAATTTATCATAGGTAAACATGAACTTGCCAGCACTATTTAGCTTCTCTTAGAAAGTTGTTACCAAAACCAAGATAGTTAAAGCACCAGGCTAGGAAGTAGACGAGTGTGAGTTCTATATAAAAATTTGTATCAGACTAATTAGCAGAAGATAAAAGTGTACTTACAACAGTATTAACAGCATAGCCTCAACATTAATTATAAGAATAATTAATTAATCTAATAATTAATTAAAACTCCTGCCTTGGGCTGGAAGTTGGACTAAAAGATTTCAGGGCCCATTTGAGCCCTACAATTCTACGATTGTATGTAATTTTTTAAAAAATGGGTAATTATGTGATAAATTGGTAACGCCAAAACATTTGAGGCTAGTACTCCGAAGTCAGTTTCCTTGTCTCTCCATCCAAAAAACCCTAACTTCATTTAATCATTGGCGAACAATATATTTAAAAAATCCACTCTTACAAAGACGATTTCTCCTTCCAGAATTGTATGATCATACCTTCAGCCATGTCTCCAAAACCCAACAATTCTTGATATCTTAATAGATTCCCAATATTAGGTGTACAACAACAACAACAACAACAACAACAACTCATACGCAACCTTTTTTTCCATCCTGTGGCTTCTGTTAGGAGAGCTGATCCAAATCTGGGGCTGGCTCACCCACATGTTCTACAATTAACTTTTATGGTGGTCAACTTGGCAAGAGGTCACAAATCCTGGCTAGTATATTCTTACGTACGATGGACAGTTTCATGGTAATCTCCTACCTGATATCATTGCTACCTGTTGAGGGTGCCAATGCAGGACCCTCTACAGAATTTACCAGGCATCCCGTAGAAGAAGCCTACTGCAAGTGGTGGCTGAAGAACTGTAGTACAAATGCTGTGTAGGGAAGCAGTGGAAATACAGGCCTGTGGAAAAGCATGGGTCAAAGGTGAGGGAGGTAGGGACAAGAGATCCAGTGTAATGGTTAGTTCTGAGATCTATAAAGAAAGTGGTTTAAACAACCAGATGCACCCTCCCATGTTGACAATGAAAAGGTCTACCACTTCTCTGGTACGAAGAAAAACAGAAAGAAAATGAAGAACTTTCTACTCTGGAGATGTGTTGGTTGTAGATGGGAAATAGCTCAGTTGCTGGAATCCCTTCAGTCCTATCCCTTTCATCCCAGTAAATCTTGCTAAAGAGATTCAATAGGATCACGTTGGGGAAAGACTTACTTTCGATTTTGGGCAGATCCTGAAGAGCCCAACAACCTGTCTGAAAGCAGCATGCAGTCCTGGCTTGTGGTGATGGATGGAAGAGAAGAAAGTGATGGTGCATATGATGCCCTCATTTGGCAAGCTGGTCCAGAAATCCCCTTGCCAGAACTTGTGCAGCTTATAGTATGAGTGAAGTCATGGTGGGGAGGCTCATGACTCATGGGCTGCTGACCCGTATGAGACCACGCCTGATATCTAGGCAGCTTCCAAAGAGATGTGACTCAAGCACTGAAAGGATGGAACTACAGATAAGAAACAACCAGGCCTGTGTGTTTTTTTCTTTCACTTTGGATCAAGGCCACATTCCCTCCCCAGAAAATAAAAAGGAAGAAGGGGGGGGATGAACATACTTTCATCACTATGGGTGCTCCTCTGATTCAAAGCAGATGTCCTACAAACCTCCTGGAGCCAATATTTCAAGACGTCTGAGATTAGCTGCTAGTCCTGAGATGGAAGCCATTGGCCTGATGCCCTGTCTGCAGCCCACAAAACCTAGGATTCGGGGTTAAGACTTTGCTCCCAGCAATTCTATCCCCAAACGGTGTGAGGTGCTGAAAAACGTTTCTCACATGCTCAGTGTTGAAAGTTGGTTTAGGATTCTTCTCCAGGAGCTGAAGGATGCAAGCTTTCTTTCCAGGATTTTAATTTTGACCTAACACCACGCTTGTTTATATTTTCTAGTTTGACATTCAGCAGCTGCACATCTACTGTGACCCAGCCATGGCAATGCACGAGGGATGTTGCGAGATCTCCGACACTGGGGTGAGTAATTGTTCAGCCTTTGCAAAAAAAAAAAAAATAAAAAATAAAAACGACACTTTTAATTATGGATGACTGGGAGGGTTGTGGAATGTTCCTGCCGTCTTTCCATGTTACCCTAGAATCACCAGATGCTCATCTGCAAACATAAATGGACAATCTTCCAGGAGTATTATGACTGGGTGTGCAAACACATCCACACCCACACCCACACCCACAAGTGTCTGAAAGATTTGTCTAGGCTACACATCTATTATTTGCAGCTTAGCAGCATGCTTTTATTCAGCTATATAAACCTGGGATTAGTATTCCTGTAATTACTAGGTGCTCGGGAATAAGAGTAGAAGAGATCTGTCTTCTACTGTAGATGCTCCTAGCAGATTAACACGGGAAATGGAAAGCTGACCAGATCACCTTCATCTAGCAAGGCTGTTCTCCAGCTCTCACGTTCTCAACTTAATGTACAGGTAGTCCTCGAGTTAGGACCACAACGGAGCCCAACACTTCTGTTGCTAAGTGAGACAGTTGTTAAGTGAGTTTTGCCCCATTTTATGACCTGTCTTGCCACAGCTGTTAAGTGAATCACGACAGTTGTTAAGCTAGTAACCCAGTTGTTTAGTGAATCTGGCTTCCACATTGATTTTGCTGGTCAGAAGCTCACAAAAGGGGATCGCATGACCCTGGAACACTGCAACTGTCAAAAATACATGCATGTTGCCAAGGATCTGGATTCTGATCGCGTGACCACAGGGATGCTGCAATGGTTGTAAGTGTGAACAGCGATCTAAGTCACTTTTTTCACTGCCACTGTAATCTCCAATGGTCACTAAATGAACCAGTATAAGCAAGAATTTCAATTCAATGGAAATCTGAATTCATGGGCACATCATTGCATTCATTGTGGTCTTTAATGAGAAGAATAGAATAGAATAGAATAGAATAGAATAGAATAGAATAGAATAGAATAGAATAGAATAGAATAGAATAGAATAGAATAGAATAGAATAGAATAGAATAGAATATGGAAGGGACCTTGGAGGTCTTCTAGTCCAGCCCCCCCCCACTCAAGCAGGAGAACCTATACCATCTCAGACAAGTGACTGTCCGGTCTCTTCTTATAAACCTCCAGTGATGGAGCTCCCACGATTTCTGGAGGCCAGCTGTTCCACTGGCTAATTGTCCTCACTTCTTAGGAAGACCAATTTGTATTTTGAACCGCTGCCATTTTCAAAGTGGATCTCTGGATATTTGCAAAACTGCTATTGGTCTCAGAGATGAATCAGAAGTAAGCACTAGTGAGTTTTGTCCATAAGTAGAAAATCAAGACATTCTTGGCAATTCTACTCATCTTTATCCTGAAATTTTGTCAATGGTTTCTAGCCCATGACAGTAGTTGGGTTCATATATCATATGGATGCACCATAACAGGGTCTGCTTTCTCTTTGGTGGCTGGGAGTTATTAATAAACCAGACAACTCTGCCTTCTTAAAAGGGTTGTGAAATAAAAAACCCTGAATCCCAAAAATGTAGGCTCTCATTTCCAAACCCACTAGGAACATGCCAACATACCACAATTGCTGCGCGAGCAATTATGGGCCTTCCACGTTGTGCCCACATTTCGTCAATCCTCCGCATGCTGCATTGGTTGCCTATCGGTCTCCGAGCGCAATTCAAAGTGTTGGTTATTACCTATAAAGCCCTTCATGGCTTGGGACCAGGATACTTACGGGACCGTCTTCTGCCACATACTTCCCTACGACCGGTGAGAGCGCACAGGGTCGGCCTCCTCCGGGTCCCGTCAGCGAAACAATGTCGTCTGGCGGGTCCTAGGGGGAGGGCCTTCTCTGTTGTGGCGCCCGCCCTCTGGAACCAACCGCCCCCTGAAGTCCGCGTTTCTCCCACTCTCCTGGCCTTCCGAAAGAACCTTAAAACTTATCTTTGCCTGCAGGCCTGGGGATGATTGTGGGTTGTGGTTCGAAAGTTGTGCGTGTGTGTGTTGGGTACCTATTTTTAATGTTTTAATGTTTTGTATATGTTGTGAGCCGCTCCGAGTCTCCGGAGAGGAGCGGCATGCAAATTAAATTAATAAATAATAAATAAATAAACTTGTAAATGCTTTCCATCTCTGTATTATTTTGATCCTTGATTCTATTTCAACAGTGTTTTCCGGAAGCCTCCAAAACACGTCGGGATGTAGAAGTTATGGAGAACAATGAATTGATTGAGATCAACCCCCAAACAGAAGGCAAGGTTTACACGCGCTGTTTCTGCTTGGAAGAACCTCAAAGCAAACAGGTGTGCTTTTTCAGGATATTCCCCCTATAAAGTGTTTTGATTTTGTCTCAGGCCCACTTGCACGGGTGAACTTTTATTAATCAAAAGGGGCCTTGGAGGTCTTCTACTCAAACCCCCTGTTCAAGCAGGAGATCCCATACCATTTCGGACAAGTGACTGTCCAGTCCCTTCTTAAAAAGTTCCAGTGATGAAGCACCCACAATTTCTGGAGGCAAAAGCTGTTCCACTGGTTAATTGTCCTCAATGTCAGGAAATTCCTCCTTCGTTCCAAGTTGCTTCTCTCCTTGATTCGTTTCCATCCATTGTTTCTTGTCTTGCATTCTGATGCTTTGGAGAATAGGTTGACCACTTCCTTTTTGTGCCAACCTCTCAAATACCGGAATACTGTGGTCTCCGAGCGCAATTCAAAGTGTTGGTTATGACCTATAAAGCCCTTTATGGCAATGGACCAGGATACTTGCGGGACCGTCTTCTGCCTCATGAATCCCAGCGACCGGTTAGGGCGCATAGGGTTGGCCTCCTACGGCTCCCGTCCGTTAGACAATGCCATCTGGTGGGGCCTAGGACTAGGGCCTTCTCCGTTGCTGCCCCAGCCCTCTGGAACCAACTTCCCTCAGAGGTTCGTACTGCTTCCTCCCTCCTAGCTTTCTGGAAATTATTAAAGACACATTTATGCAGACAGGCTTGGGGTGTGTGAACTGTGCTCTGCCCCTGGGCCCTAAGAGTGTCCCGCCATCAGTGACTGTGAGTTGATTGGGATTGTATGCTGTACGAATGTTATGAATTTTATTGTGTTGTTGTTGTGAGCCGCCCTGGGTCCTAGGAGAAGGGCGGCATATAAGTTCAACTAATTAATAAATAAATAAATAAATAAATCATGTCCCCCCCCCACTCCTTCTTTTCTCTAGCCAAACTCAACTCCTGCAATTGTTCTTCATATGTTTTCATCTCCAGGCATTTAATTATCTTAGTTGCTCTTCTTTGCACTTTTCCCAAAGTCTCAACCTCTTTTTTTGTAATGTGGTGACCAAAACTGGATGTGGACTGTTTACTAACCAGAAAGCTTCTGAGCCTGGCCCAAACTCCACAAACTGGCTCCTGTAATGGTCCGTGGGAATGACCTTGGAAGACAGGAAGGCAGAGACACAGACTGGAGAATGGTCTATAAAATACATCTCAGCCCTGTTAAGATATGTGTAAACTGAAGATTATTGATGAATGCTAGAAAGTCATTTTCTGCTTGATGGCTAGAATAAGAATTGTGTTGGTTTGAATATGAGACAGTATATATTCAGGGGGAAAGAGAGGGAATTAGTTGTCGTGATACTTTGAGATTTGTATTGATGATATTTAAATGGAATGGAATTATTGTACTCGGCTGCCACGTTGCTTTTCAAATATGCAAATGTAATATTAGAAAATTAATAAAAAAAATTACATCTCAGCCCACAGAAAACAGGAGGTATTTCAGAGGGGGCCCTCCCTGGCTTTATGGAGAGTAAAAGGAAAGGAAGGAGAAAGACTTTCAGACTTGCAAGATCTGTTAAAGTAACTTTATAGTACATTTATAGTACATAGTAAAGATGGAGCTGGCACTCCTAGTTGGGTTTCCTATCTGGACTACCTCATAGGGTGAACAGCTCTGCTTGCTGTTGGGAGTTGAAATCTGCATGTCTTCAAGTTGCCAGGGTTGAGGAACGCTGCCCTAACAGCTGCTATATGAAAACCATGTTGACAATCATGATTTGTTGTCATGGAAATCCGGAGCCTTTGCTTCTGGGCATGGGAGAGTGAATTTTGGGATGTCTATGCACAGAGAGCCAAGATGTCGCTTTGATTTATTTTGACAGTCATGAGGTTAAATCAGACCGAATTATATTGCATGGGAAACATTTGGTTATTTTGGCCTGCCCAGCCCTGCTTTTCCATTCTTTAAATATTCAGCTTCTGCAGTATGATGGAAGCAGTGCTGGCACTCCTTTATGGCAGGGCTTTTCAACATTTTCACCCATTGTGCCACTTTTAGGATATGGCAATATCCGAGTACCACCAGTCGCCTAGCAAGGTGTCAAAAACTTGATGACCAAAAAAAAAAAAAAAAGATAAAGTACAGGTAGTCCTCGACTTACAACAGTTCGCTTAGTGACTGTTCAAAGTTACAACAGCACTGAAAAAAGTGCCCCCCCAAGTCACAGCCAAGCAAGACACCTGCCTGCCCACCCAGCGACATTCTTCCTCCTGTCCAAGGGGGGTGTTTGGTTTTTATTCCCCCCCCCCGTCTGCTGGGTAGTTGCATCAGGTTTTGGTCACTTCACATGACCCTGGGACACTGTGACTGTCATAAATATGAATCAGTTGCCAAGCATCTGAATGTAAATCACAAGACCCTGGAGATGCTGCAACATTCCAGCTGATCGGTGCTTCTTCTGGGCTCAGCAAAAGTGCCAGGATCAGCGCCGAGCTCCAGCTGATTGGTGCTTCCACTGAGCCCTGACAGCCCGCAAGAAGCGCCGATCAGCTGGAAAGCGGCACTGATCCTGGCGCTTCCGCTGAGCCCTGACAGCCCTGCAGCTCCATCCATCTCTCGCTCAGGCTTGTGCGGTGCTGCCACCGGTTCAGCTCATTCCCCTCCCATGCTACCACTTTTCTAGGATGGTCGCGTACCACCTGCCAGGTGCCAATGTACCACAGGTGGTACGCATACCACTGGTTGAAAAGCCCTGCTCTATGGAACTAAAACATCCCCCTTTTTTTCTCAGCCTCACCTTCTCTGTGGTTTTTATAATTAAAATTATAATCCATTTCTCTTTGAAATTGCTTTCCATACATTTTTTTAAAAAAACCTAGGGGCATCATTACAGTTCCACTATTTAAAAAAGGAAGGGCAACAGGGCAATTCTGTGGCTGTTGGAGAGCTACAAAGGGTGGAGTGTTGATGCAAGATAAACAAAGGCAAAATTTCGGGGTCCTTGGTGATCTCTGAGCTTGGTTGTTTTCTTGCAGACATTTCATTACCAAACTAGGTAGCAACTTCATGAGCCCTGGTGGTGCAGTGGTTAGAATGCACTATCGCAGGCTAACTCTGCTCACAGTCTGGGGTTCGATCCATCCTTCCATCCTTCCCAGGTCAGTTCAATAAGGACCCCAATTGTTGGGGGCAATAATGCTGACATTGTAAATCACTCAGAGAGTGCTGGAAAGAGCTATAGAGTGGTATATAAGTGCTATTCCTATTGCTATCATTAGTGCCTAGTAGTTCCTTGATTACGGTTGTTTAGTGTTAGCTTGGTTATCTGAGTTGGCAGTTCCTTGACTAGAGTAACGAAATATCTTTAAACAAACAACCAAGCTCAGGGACCATCAAGAACCTCACAGTTCAACCCTGAGCTACAGCCAGGTTCAAGAAAGTTTGCAAATTATGGTAAGAAATGTCAAGGGGCTCCCCTTGAAGGGCATGCGGAGGCTTCAACTGGCGCAGAATGCGGCCGCGCGGGTGGTAGTGGGGGCACCCTGGTGGGTACAAATGGCTCCCATCCTGCGCGAGCTGCACTGGTTGCCGGTGGCTTTCCGGGTGCGCTTCAAGGTGTTGGTTACCACCTTTAAAGCGCTCCATGGCATAGGACCCAGTTATTTACAAGACCGCCTTCTGCCAGTAAATACCTCCCATCGACCAGTTCGCTCCCACAGAGAGGGCCTCCTCAGGGTGCCATCGGCTAAGCAGTGTCGGCTGGTGGCACCCAGGGGGAGAGCCTTTTCTGTGGGGGCACCGACGATGTGGAACGAGCTCCCCCCAGAACTCCAGACGTGTCATGATCTCCGCACCTTCAGAAGAGAATTGAAGACTCATCTCTTCAATCAAGCCGGCCTGGCCTAGATCTCCTCGGGTTTTAAATTTTTAAACAAGGCTGTTCGGGTTTTAGAATTGGGTTTTTAACAGGTTTTAGTGACAGCCATGTATTAATTTAATTTAATTTATTTTTAAATATTTATTGTTATTATATGTTTTTATTGGGTTGTAAACCGCCCCGAGTCCTACGGGAGAGGGGCGGTATAGAAATTTAATAAAACTAAACTACACTAAACAAGATGGTGGCTGTGAGGCCATTGTGCATAAAAAAAAACAAAACCAGCCAAAGTTTTAACTTTATTCTTGTAGCTACATTTTCATCCACCCGAGGACCCAGGTGGGGCAGATGATGTTGTTTGATGGTGCTAAAGGTATTGTCACTGAATGTAAGCTGTACCAAGTAAAACTGCCTTTTGCACTTGGCTGTTATTGCTGTTTATGCAATTTATACATTGTCAAACTCACTGATACCGTGAATCTGAGCAGCTCACAAATGGTAAAAAGATGAATATAAAACAATTTAAAATTATATTGAAATTGAATTAAAAGGTTCCGTATAAATTTCAGGTTTATTTATTTATTTATTTTATTTATTTATTAGACTTATAAGCCGCTCTTCTCCAGGGGACCCAGAGCGGCTTACAACATAGATAAATAACAATCGCATTTAATAAGTCTAATATAAATTAAATTAAGATGATCATAAAGTTAAAACAAGGTTACTATGATTTCCCACAGAGGTGAAATTTGGGCTTCAGCTGAAAAAAATTCAAGAGCTAAGAGATTTATCTGAACCAGATGCCCTGTGCCCAGTTACTAAAGACTGGGGTTAACTTTCATTCAAACCAATTGTACAATGTCCCTTTAATTACATCATCCCTGATTGGACAGAATCACCCCTATCACTAATTCGTATCACTTTGGGGACAGGAAAAAAAAGAGCTCTTCCATCCCCAAAGATTCAAGAAGACTTATGGAGCCTTAATTACAACATTTATTTTATGATAGCATCAATTTGTCTAATTGACATTTCTCAGATGAAGAGGACCCACAAAAGCTCATGTGATAGTATAAATAGATTTTAAAGCAGTGTTTCTCAAGCTCTGCAACATTAAGATGTCTGGACTTGGGGAATGCTAACTGGGGAATTCTGGGAATTGAAGTCCAGATATCTCAACCTCAAGCTGAGGTTGAGAAACATTGCTGGAAAGTGACACAAAACCCTTGGTTGGTTTTGCCTTAAGAGACTCACATGGCCACCTCTTAGGAAAACAAGGAGAGTTATACTCTGGAAGTGTCGTGGCAAACACCCTAATGGAAAAACAATGAACACTTGCAGCGGGAGGCCATTGCTTCATCAAAATAACTTGTTTTGATTCAAAAATCTGAAAGTGGTATATATTTGGCATAAGTTTCATCCACCACTGGGTACATTTTGACTTAGTGGCTCTTTTGATAGAAATCTCATTTTCAGCTCTCCCAACAGTTGGGTAAATAGGCTAATAGGGAGAAAGAGCAAGTTGGAATTAAATCACTTTCAGCTGTATCATTTTGTGGGCAGCACATTTGTGACCAATTTGGAGATATTTTATATTTGGCTGTCAAATCTGAGTGAGAGAAAAAAATGGGCCTTTAAAAAAAAGGGGGGGATGGAATGCAAGGAATTGGACGCAGGGTAGAGCAAGGAATGTCAGTCCAAACCCAGCAGTCTGAGAACCTAATTCCACTAATATGACAGATGAAGGAAAGCTACCCAGTTGAAAGAACAGATGAAAAACAGCAACGTAATATATAAATCTATTGCATTCGCCGCATTTAATGTCTCAGCATGCCACGCAGTTGCTGGAGGAAATGGGGTCATTTGGTGGCAGCTTCACTTTCTGGCTGGCCTTGTTGTTGGGAAGTCTATTTCCCATTAATGGGATTAGAAACTACGGCAAGGCCCCTTTGGAGAGAAGACCTTGGGGTGGGAGGAGAACAGTGGAGGTCGCCATGTAACATTCCACTCTGTACAGATAGCCCTTTTGACTTATGACCACAAACTTTCTGTTACTACCAGTAAGTGAGACGTTGGTTACATGAATTTTCTCCCATTTTACGACCTTTTTGTTAAAGTAAATCGCTGTAGTTGCTCAGTTAGTAGCAATAGCACTCAAGATCACGTGAAGTGTTAATACCACTTTACAAGGCCTTGGTAAGGCCACACTTGGAATACTGGTTCCAGTTTTGGTCACCGCGATGTAAAAAAGATGCTGAGACTCTAGAAAGAGTACAGAGAAGAACAACAAAGATGATCAGGGGACTGGAGGCTAAAGCATATAAGGAACGGTTGTTGGAATTGGGTAGGTCTAGTTTAATGAAGAGAAGGACGAGGGGGGACATGATAGCAGTGTCCCAGTATCTCAGGGGCTGCCACAAAGAAGAGGGAGTCAAGCTCTTCTCCAAAGCGCCCGAAGGCAGGACAAGAAGCAACGGGTGGAAACTAATCAAGGAGAGAAGCAACCTAGAACTAAGGAGAAACTTCCTGACAGTGAGAACAATTAACCAGTGGAACAACCTGCCTCCAGAAGCGGTGAATGCTCCAACACTGAAAGTTTTTAAGAAGAGACTGGACAGCCATTTGTCCGAAATGGTGTAGGGTTTCCTGCCTGAGCAGGGGGTCGGACTGGATGACCTCCAAGGTCCCTTCCAGCTTTATTATTATTATTATTACTTGCATACTGCTCCAAAATACTTTACAGCTGTATCTAAGCGGTTTAAGGGGTCATCATCTTGCCCCCAACAATCTGGATCCTCATTTTACTCACCTTGGAAGGATGAAAGGCTGAGCCCCACCTGGCTGTGAACTCCAGGCTGTGGGCAGAGTTTGCCTGCCATGTTGCATTCTAACCATCAGGGCTCAGTTTTCAGGTGAATCAGGCTTACCAAAGTGACTTTGGTCATCAGAAGGCCGCAAAAGGAGATCACATGATCCCTGGAACACTGCAACTATCAGAAATACGAACCGGTTGCTGAGCATCTGAATTTTGATCATGTGGATGCTGCAATAGTTGTCACTGTGAAAAATGGACAATAAGTCACTGTTGTAAGCCGAGGACTGTCTGTATGCAGAGCCCGTGCTAAAGAATGTTTCAACCTTGTAAATGATAGGGTGAATCCATGCTTTCTACTCAAGGCTGACCCACTGAAATAGAATGCCAAGGTTTGCTTCAGAAGGTGGGGTTTGCCACCCACTTCTGTTGACCAGCCCATTGACTTCAATGGGACAGTGGAAGAAATAAAATACCTATTGACCGGGGAGGCAGAAAGCCAAGACCTGAATTGGATAGTCATCCTCAAATCTCAAGATTTGCAAATAGCCTATTACAAGACTGAGCTCACTTCTGCTTCTGCTGCTGAGTATCTTTCTAAGAGTATCTTCAGGGAAGCAGCGTGTAACCGTTTTCAACTTGCAGATCTTTGATGCTGAGTATTTTGACCCCGTAAGGAACATTCAGGCTTTTAATTTGGCCCAAACTCCCAAGCAAAGAATTCCATTGGCAAAAATCTACCATTTTGCTTCTGGAGGCAGAAATGTGTGTGGGAAGCAAATGACAAAAGCCAAGGCAATGCCACAGTTCTGCCACAGTTGTGCTTGAATTATACACAGCCGTACAAAAAGGCAGAGCTTTGGGGTTCTTGCAGACATTTTATTACCAAACTCGATAATGTCATCAGTGCTAGGAGGGAGTGGGGATTATTCTCTGTTTATATACAAGTGGATTGGTTGTTGGTGTGAATATTTTTAGTGGTACCTTGAGTGGGCTATTGTTAATTGTTAGCTGTTTGTCTGAGTTGGTAGCTCCCTGAGTGGAGTATTATTCATTTGATTGTTGGTCTAATATTAATCTCGGTGTCGGTCTCCGCTTATCTGGGTTTTGTTTGCTGGTGGGCAGATGTTTTGGTCTTTTCATTTACTTTTGGGCATTTTATTGTCTCTTGAATAGTGCGTAGATGCTGCTTATCTCTATGTGTCTGCTGATGGATGATTTGTCTGAGTGCTCAGCAAAGCTTGCATCACGGAGGTGTAACACTACTTCAGCATTTTGAGAAATGCACTGAGCTCTGTGGATGTCTGTGGCTGGGGCCAGTAGGTGGCTTATGTGTTGCTTGCACATGCTTTCGGGAGGTGTGCACTGGATTGGAATGAAAGGAACCCCAGTCATTCCATTAAAGAGGATAAAAATCTGGTGGTGAAAGTGACGTGCATCTCCATCTGCAAGGATGTGAGATGAAGGCCAAGCCTCCTGATTTCATACTGGCCAATTTTGGCTTGCTTTGAGGACTGAACCAAAACACTTGAGCACAAATGTTCTTTTAATTAATGGGCAAGGGAAGTGAAGGGAGATTTCTTCAAATTTCTCCAGTGGGGGAAAATATCCTGAGACCATTTCTCAATGACAGGACTTTCCAGTTAGCAGAGAGGATGGGAGTTAGTCTTGGTCTCCATTTCACTTTTCTTTTTTTTTTATCCTTGCTGTGCATTTTTCCTGTCTCTCCATCAAGTTTTGAAACATCTTATAAAAGCCCATTCAAAAATCTGTACGTGTTTTGTGTGTCCAGCTATCTTTGTGTACATAGTTTTATGTGTTATTTTTCTGGTATTATGCATCAGTGAATAGCTGTATTGTGGTTCAAGAAGTCATATTACCAAATTAGGGGGGGGGCTATGTTGACTTGCAAGAAGCAACTGAAGCAACTTCCTAATAAACTGCAAAGTGAATGAATTTCTGTTTTACCTTTAACTATTGTCTCTCATCTTTACAACTGCTATCCTTTATTCTAGAGTTTTATAAATGATCAAGAGATCAAAAGTGCAGTGTTGATTATTCATTTGCTCATAACCACAATCCAATGCTATTAAAACTTGTTCAATTTAATTCCTAAAAGTTTTCAGGATTTTGAGATGGTTCTTTTTTAATAGTCCATATGTTGCCTAGTTTGAAATTGTTTGGGTTATTTGAAAACTTTTCAATATAGAGCTGATATGAAAACATACTAAGTCTGCAGCTTGACACAAAGGGTCTTTTAAAATTCTCCACCAAATCTGGGGACAGAGAAATCAGGTGGACTTCTGAATTTCTCTAAGAAAAAGAGCATAGTTCCATCAATCATACTAGGGGAAGATGTCCACATGCCCAAACACACAGACAGACACACACACACATACCTAGTGGGGTCAAGAATATCAGAATTGAAAAGTCCAGAGTTTGATATTTTTCCTTGGAATTTGTTTGAAACAAGGGAAGCCAGATAATCTGTAGCTTGTTGAAGAGAGGATGGTACAAAGACAGTGTGAGTGATTGGAAATGACATCAGAGTATCCGTTAATCCATCCACTCATTAAAAGGTCTCCAAAATTCTCTTTTCCCTTGTAATAGTTTTGAAAGCAAATTCTTTTTCAAAAATTAAATGTAAAACAGTAGATGTCAATCATCCCAACTTGCTCAGTTAGGAAAGAAAGACTCCTGGCCCTATGGTTAGCCAAAAGTACGGTATACTTCACCAAAGCAAAAGTGATTACAGAAGAGGCAAAGCTGGGTCTGAGATACAATTAACTTTCCCTTGTTCCTGGCCAGCCCCCCCTGCTTATCAGTCAATGTCCAGTCAGGTGTTAACAAATTGTCCCTGTCAGGAAACGGTCCGTGTCTTCGCCTACTGTCTGGCTCTGCATTCTTTTTTTTCTTTTTTCTTTTATATATAAAATTATTTTATTAAAACAATCAACATTGGACATAAAAACATATTGTGCAGCAATCATCATGGCACCTGATATACAATACTAAGTATTAGTCATTGAAAACGTCTGATTTAGTAAGCCTTTTTCCACCCCTCGCGGTCTAGCCTCAACTATACTCCTGTTACACTTTGTTTGATTGGTGTTTCTCTTATCTGGTTCCATATTAATGTGGTCAACATTAAACCAAAGATCCTATTGCTAAACAATCATCCTAGAACATAGCATACAACATTAGGTATTAATCTTTGTAAACATCTGTTTTAGTAAACGTTCTTTCCTCCTCCCTTCCCTCTTCAAGTATACTCCGAGTACCTTTTGTTTGGTTGGTGTTTCTCTTATATATGGTCTATCTACTGTGTCTAGTCTATTGCATATTGTTCGTTTGCGCTTCTGAATTGACTTCATCCCATTACTAGTGCAATCTTTTATAGTCCCTAGCCAGAGATCCTGAGGTAAAAGTTTCATATCCTGAGGTAGAGATTCAGTCCGCTTTAACAGTATTAAAGCAAACAATGTGTTGACTTGAGATGGCTGATGCTTCTCATGGAACAGTACTGCTTGGTTTCAATTCCTCCTGGTTCCTTCCCTGTGTCCCTACCCCCACTACTCCTTTCCCCCCATTACTGATGTCAGGCTGTCAGTTTGTGATGCATAGCTTAGCAGAATGGCAGTCATGACAGCAGACCTTACTAGGAGTATCCATGGTAAGCAGGGAAGGGGGTATAAAATGAGGTCAAGGCCATCCAAATATCAGATGGATACTGCTCCATAAGGAAGTTACTGTCACAGAGAAGGCCCCTCTCCTGGATCCAACCCAGTGATCCTGTTTAACAGAGAAGTCCTGGAGCAAGTCTCCTTGGCCAGATCTGGTAGGATGGGCAGGGATAGTGACAGGGGATCCTGCAAGTGATGTCCTACACTTTGAATTCTCTACTACTAGAAACCCCTGCAGCTTGCAAAGCAATGGTGTTGTTACACAGATGTACTGTGTGCACCCAAAACTGCATGTGCCATTGTATTCTTGAACAACTAAAGCTTCTGAACGCTCTTCAAAGGCTGCCCCATGTACAGGGTGTTGCAGTAGTACAACTGGGAGGTGATTTATTCATCCCTAAAGAAAAACAGACTGATCTGGCAGAATTTTACAGCCGCTTTAGCAACTGTTTTCCGGTAAGCTTAACCCTTGCCCTCCTCCTTCTTAGATGTTCTCACCAAGGAGGACAACAGCTTCATTCATTCGCTGTCTGGGGCCAGAATCAAATCTGCCTCATTTCCCCCTCCCCCACAAATCCACAAACTTGAAGAAAGCTGAAGAGCTAAAGGAGAGAAAATCTATTTGTTAGGAAGGAACAGGAGACAAGCTGGAGAAAGAAAATGCATGTGATTGATGTGGTATGTGGGAGACCCTGGGTAGCAAGAAGCATCAAAGTACGACCTGATGGATGGATGGAGAGCGTGTGGACCGCCTGTTGTCTGAAGAGAAGCATAAGTCAAGCCTGCTAACAAGCACCTCCCAGGGATGGCAGGACAAAGACACTCGGTGAATGACGAAAGTGGGCCTGCGAAAGAGAGAGAATAAAAACAGAGGAGGGGGATGCTTTGCTAGAAGCGAGGATGAGCAAGCAATTGAGAAGTGGGCAGAGGTAACAATATTTCTTGTAGAGCTAACCTGATAAAGAGATTAAGATTTTGGGCAGGCCCTTGAGATCCTCAGCCCTGGAAGCTATCTGTGTGGTTTTGAGCTACTCATTGTCTCCCGACTTAGCCCACAGTGTAGTTGTTTGGGGGAGGCAAAGAAGAGAAGGGTGGGCTACGAGGAGCCCTGGTGGCACAGTGGTTAGTGTGCAGTATTGCTTCAGGAAAACTCAGCCCACAGCCTGGCGTTCGATCCTGACAGGGCTCAAGGTTGACTCAGCCTTCCATCCTTCCGAGGTTGGTAAAATGAGGACCCAGATCATTGGGGGCAAAAGGCTGACATTGCAAAGGGCTGTACAGCACAATGGGGTGGCATATGAGCCTAAATGTTATTGCTATTGCTATGCAGACTCCTTTGGACCCTGGAAGAACAGTAAGATAAAAATCTAATAATGAAACATTGTTAGAATGCTGCCATCCACACCTTTTATATTTGGCCCTTGTTCTGGGTAGTTTTCCCCCCAAAGTCTGGACTGGGGAAAATTCATAAAGCTATGTCCATACATCATCTGAAGATACCAAAGATTTAGAAGGCACTTACAACACTCACTTGGCTGACTTGAGTATGATGATCTGCAGTATTTGCTCACAACAAGCATCCAGTTTAGTCCTTGGATGCCAACTACCTTGCATCTATCTGCAGTTTAGAGATGGCAAGTGGGGTTTTAGGTTCATCAGCAGATTGGTAGTGAACTTGGAAGTCAATGGACGCCTTTGTAGATGTTTCCTCCTGAGATTAGTTATCGTTCCTTGAGGGATCCAACAGACATTTCCAATTAATCTCTTTTCTCCCTGCCAGGTAGTTTCCATTTCTGTTGGGTTTTTTTCACAACCTTGTAAAAATCTAGCTGCAACTCTCAAGTGTTTCTAAACTTTGGCAACTTTGAAATGGGTTGACTTCAGTGATGGGATTCAAATATGTGAACTACCGGTTCTCTGTGTGGATGCCGCTTCTGGAAGTCTGTTCTGGGCCTGGGTAACAAAGAATTAGCTACCGGCTGTGCCAAACTAGTGCGAACCGGCTGAATCTCACCACTGGTTGACTTCAACTCACAGTTGACGTCTACCCATCTTAAAGTGGCTAAGATTGAGAAACACTGAAGTATTTAGACTTCTCAGTAATCCCATTAAGCTCAGCATGAGGCGTATAGCTCAGTCTCCTAATGTGTTTTTTTAAACTGTTTAAAAAAAAATCAGGAAAAAATATTCCAAATATTCATATGCGTAGCATCCTCAAACATATGGAGACTTGTAAACATCTTTTCCTGTTCTATGTAACTGAGAACATAAATCTCTGAGGAACAGTTTTATTAACACAAATTATCCTGCTTCCATTTCCAGACTGGTAAAATTTCCCTGATGTAAGTTTCTTTAGCACAAACCTTTTCGTTCCAAGCTCTCTTTTAATTGTAAATATTGCTGTGTGCATGCAGCAGCTTTCCAAAGGTGCTAAGATGCTTTGTGGGGAGATATGTGACATTTTGAAGGGCCAGCTAAGCAAATTTCCCTCCATTGAAAGCAAGTACAGATAGGCCGCGACTTACAACCACAGTGGGGGACCAGAATTTCCATTGGGAAGCAAGGTGGTCAAATGAGCTGCACCCAGTTTTATGACCGCTTTTCCTGCAGCTGTTAAGTGAATCATGGGGTTGTAAAGCGTCCCACTCGCATCCCACTCATGTCAGAAACACCGAGGCGCTTCCAGGTTGAAAGGAGTAGCTGGTGGCATCACCTGAGGATGCCCACTTGGGGGGTTCCTTTCATATTCTCAGCAGGAGCTGGAGCGAAGAACAGGAGCTTACTCCATCCCACGGCAGCACTTGGGTCTCAGACTTGGGCTTTGTGCTTGCCAATCCAGCATCCTAACCAGATGAGCCACGGGGCGCTCCTTTCTCCCCTTGACTTTGACGCAAGCCAGATGGGAAAGTCACAAATGGCAGCAGTGACATAATCTGGAAGAAAATTGTACCAGAAGCAATCCCCAATGTCCCAAACCCTCCCCCTTGTGAGATTAGTCCAATCAGGTTCCCAATGTTTTGGGAACCTGGGTGCTTCAGGCACCGCTGTCAATTCCTTTCCCAGGGCCCTCGTCGTCCTTGAAGGCAGGAAGTTGGCTCTCTTTGACATCTCTGGTTCCTGTTAGTGTTCATACTCCCTCAAATTCCCACAGTGTTCTTTCACACCTCCGACACTCGTCCCCTCCCAAATGCTCCCTCCCCCTCAGTTATGGCAATTGCTAGTGCGTGTCAAAGGAAGCGAGGATAGGCATCTGACGGCTAGACGTCCCCTTCTATCCTGCAGCCCTGAGATTCCCTCATGGTGTCCCATCCAATTACTAGCTAGATCTGATTTGCTGATCTTTCTCAAGATCAACAAAATAAAGTGTGAAGAATCTGAAAGGCCCACTAAAAGAGCTTTTGTTTAGGCCCAATCTGTTTCGTCAACTGTGTTGCTTTTTGGAGGGTGCTGTGACAACAGAAACAATACAACTTTAGATGCTAAAGTGATTTGCATCCTCCGGATCTCAACATTCCTAAAAATGAGCAGTTTTATTTATTAAAAGAAAGGGGAGAGAGAGAGAGAGAGAGAGAGAGAGAGAGAGAGAGAGAGAGAGAGAGAGAGAGAGAGAGAGAGAGAGAGACAGAGACAGAGACAGAGACAGAGACAGAGACAGAGACAGAGACAGAGACAGAGAGACAGAGACAGAGACAGAGACAGAGAGAGAGATCCTTATATTTGTTTCCTGAACTGACAAGAACAATATTACTATAATGAACACAAAAATAATTACGCATCAGCACAGAACATTAACGTTGTTAAAACATCTTGCTTAAGTTGTTTCTAATGCAAAGAAAAAGATAAACAAACAAAAAAGATTACTGCAAAGATGAAATAAGACAGGAAATTGTTCTACCTCATGGACAGTATGTGAATGACTCAACAGGCATGTACCGCAAAACCAAAGGAGATGTTTACTTTTTCAAGTTCAACAAAGATCAACCAGCAATCAACCTGCCATCTGCTGTGACATATTCCAGAGAACCCAGGGGGGTTTAAAAAAGTCAATATTTTAGTCACAGCCATGTAATTGAAGCTCCGCCCACCCTTTATGTTTATTGTAGGTGGGCTTTCAATTTTTGGCTGTGGCTACCATGTTGATGTTTTGACCCACTCATGTAGACACTAGCAACTTGCACTTTTGGGGGGCAGGAGGAATCCAACTACTACATTCAGAGAAATTCTTTGGTTTCATATTGTGCTAGCCCATTGCTGACTCAGGAATTCTGGGAGTTGAAGTCCATGTGTCATAAAAGAGCCAAGGTTGCCTATCCCTGGGCTAGCCTGTTGTCTGAATTGGATCCATCTATCCATCTATCTAATGTGAAGGAAAAGAGAAATCTGTCTGTCTGTCTGTCTGTCTATCTATTTATCTATCCGTCCATCCATCCATCCATCCATCCATCCATCCATCCATCCATCCATCCATCCATCCATCCATCCATCCATCCATCTATCTATCTATCTATCTATCTATCTATCTATCTATCTATCTATTTGTCTGTCCGTCCATCCGTCCATCCATCCATCCATCCATCCATCCATCCATCCATCCATCCATCCATCCATCCATCCATCTATCTATCTATCTATCTATCTATCTATCTATCTATCTATCTATCTATCTATCTATCTATCTATCTATCTATCTATCATTTATCTCTATGCCAAATCACATTATTCACTCTATTTAATTGCTAAACAGAGTTTAGCTGATGTTCTGCTGTTCTGCTTTTTGGCCTGAATTCATGACATCCAATTTTTTCTTCAAAAAAAGTTTCCAGTTTCTCCTTTGCTCCTTGTGGGGCTGAAGCAGTTAAACTCATTAGGCTAAACTAATTTCTCCGAATACTTGTTATTTTCTCTGGAAGAGGAACTGCCAGAAGCTATGGCAAAGAAAGATTTTATGACTTTTAGCCTGTAATGTTATTTCTCTCTTCTTTTCCTAGGAGGTGAGAGCCTCTGGGAAGATTTCTGTGAAAGGAGATCAAGGAGAAAAGGTGAGCTGTATAAGGAAGATTTAATGGAACCTCCAATTGTCATATTAATTTTATTTATTTATGTACTGCAGCTTCTACACTGTTCCATTCAAACAGGACTCTGAGCAACCTACATTATTTGATGCAGGAAAATTAAAATAATAATCAATACAACAAAAAAGAAACAGCAGCTCCAATGCCTGAGGAGTAACCATCAGCTTAGACAAATCAATATCAGGAGAGTTCTCATAACAAGTCTGCTTCCAAGTTATCTGAAACAGCCAGATTTCAATAGTTCCTAAAAAAACCAAGAGTCGGGGGAGCTTTTTCAATCTAATTTGGGGGGGAGGATCTGCCCTAGAAAAGGGGGCGGATGACTGAGAAGGCGTTTCCCCAAGGTCTCCAAAAGAGAATGGAAACAGATCATCCTTCCCAATTTTATTGGGTGGACAAAAGTCACTGGCAGAAGGTTGTTCTACAGTTATCCAGGTCCCCAAAACAGTAGTTGTGCCTTTGGAAAGAGAGTTGATATTATCTGGTGGCTTAAAAAAGATACCCAAGCGAGGATATGTCCTTCTTATTTAACATAATAATGGAATAACAGCCATAGCAAGCGACTATACCATTTCAGACTAATCTCCAGAAGTTGTGAATGCTCCAACACTGGAAGGTTTTAAGAAGAGATTGGACAACCATTTGTCTGAAATGGGATAGGGTTTCCTGCCTGACTATAAGACCTCCAAGGTCTGTTTCAACTCTGTTATTCTGTTATTGTCTTATTAAATGATTGTCCAATCTCTTCTTAAAAACTTCCATTGATGGAGAACCCACAGCTTCTGAAGGCAAGTCATTCCACTGGTTAATTGTTCTCATTATCAGAGAATTTCCCTTAGTTCTAGGTTGGTTCTCTCCTTTATTAGTTTCCACCCATTATTTCTTGTCCTGCCTTCAAAGTGTTGATTATGACCTATAAAGCCCTTTATGGCAATGGGCCAGGATACCTGCGGGACCGTCTTCTGCCTCATGAATCCCAGCGACCGGTTAGGGCACATAGGGTTGGCCTCCTGCAAGTCCCGTCTGTTAGACAATGCCATCTGGTGGGGCCTAGGGCAAGGGCCTTCTCCGTTGCTGCCCCAGCCCTCTGGAACCAGCTTCCCACAGAGGTTCTCACTGCTTCCTCCCTCCTAGCTTTCCGGACACTGCTGAAGACGCATTTATGCAGACAGGTTTGGGGCGTATGAGCTGTGCTCTGCCCCTGGGCCCTAGGAGTGTCCCTCCATCAGCGACTGTCAGCTGATTGTGTTTGTATGTGGTGTGAATGAAATTAATTTTTAAATTTTTAAATTTTTATTGTATTGTTGTTGTGAGCCGCCCTGAGTCTTAGGAGAAGGGCGGCATATAAATTTGATTAAACTTAAACTTAAACTTCCGGTCCTTTGGAGAATAGGTTGACCCTCTCTTTTTTTTTTTTTTGGAACACTACTATCATGTCACCCCTGGTCCTTCTCAGTCCATCTATTTGCTTGGCTATATAGCAATAGCAACACGGACCCATCTCAGAGGATTGTTGTGCCTTGTATGTACATGACTTTCTGCTTCCATCTTCATGACACAATGGAACGAGGCAGCATTTTTTTGTGAATATCTCTATTTCAGAAAAGTATAAAATACCAAACACAGACACAAAAAGAAAAAAGAAAGAGGGGAGGGTAGAGAAAAAGCAAAATTGCAGAGCTGAAACTAAAAGGGGGAAAAAAGTAACTTCCGACTTTCTTCGGTACAGATAAAACCCTAAAAATCAATGATTTTTTTAAAAATTATTCTATCAAGTAGAATAAACTATAACAAACAGTACTTCTATTATCATAAACAAGTCTAATAATCCAGATCCAAGGTTAAAATGTCATTGATTTCAGTTTCAAGAGAAAAAATCCAAAAAGCTAGACAACGTCTTTTTTTTAATCAAAGCAGTCAGTTCTGACATCTCTGCCAACTCCATTAATTTCACCATCCATTCTCACATGGTGTGAGTTAGTGTGGGCCCTTCCATCTCTGCACATACAGAAGCCTTGCTGCTCTGGTTTGTGAACATCTAAGGGGGAAGATAAGCCTTCTAATTGTCTCTGGTCAACTGAGCACAGAGGATATTAACCCTTCCAAGTCCATCCTGGCTCCTGAAATAGAGACAGAATCCTTGAATCTCTCTGGAAGAAAGAGATGGCCTCACACAACTTTCTACATTCTTTCTGTTTGCTCCTGGTGGCTTCTAAGGTGTTTTCACCCCGTGTTTCTCTTGTGGAAAGAGAGAATCAGAAAGCTGCAGGCTGATGTAGAGGCGAAGATGAGAAGTCCCATGTTCTAGTCCATCTTCAGTCAGAAGCTTCCTTAAAGAGTTTGGGCGAGTTCCTCTCTCTCAACCCAAAGTCCAGCGTGATCTAGTGACGAAGGCACTAGACTGTGAATGGGGAGACTGTGATTCTACTCTTCTCTTATGCTAATAATAAATATTGCACATATATGTAGGGTCCCAATCTGGAAATGGAAGAAATGTAGGTTCAGGAGAACTTACCATTCCCAGTTTCCTTCCATCCTCTCTGAGTCAGGTCGCAACCCTTCCATCTGTGAAAAATCTTGGTGAGGAAAGGTCCCCAGCATGGCTTTCCCACAGGAAGAACTATCAGTAGAATTATCTCCACCCATCCTAATCTTAACTGCAAATAGAGGAGGTTCTTGATTATAGTTGAAAAGCCAGTAGTAATCAACCAGTAAGGTAGAGATCAGACTAATTTGGGGGGAGGGGATGGTGCTTCAGAGAAACAGGTGCATGACTGTGAAGGCTTGTCCCCACAGACCCTGAAGATGACATTCCTTAAGAGCATCTCAAGAGATTACCCTTCCCAACCACATTGTGTGGCCGGTATGAGTAGTATAATTACTGTTTTTCCTATTACTAGAAGACCAGGGGGATTACAGTTAAATTAGGGACACTGAACCATAGATTAATAACCTGACTTCCAAATTACACTTACAATTATTTATTTATGGTCCCAGGCCAATAAAAATAATTGCTTTTTATTTCTCAAGTTTGGTACCAGTGCTTCCCATATCCCAACACTGAGGTGGTTTTCTTGTATCAAGAAAATTGAATATTTTATCTTCATCTCTGTCTCTCCATCCTTCCATCCATCCATCCATCCATCCGTCCAATGTGAAGGAAAAGAGAAATCTATCTTGAAGGAAAAGCCAATCTCTCTCTCTGTCTCTCTGTCTCTCTGTCTCTCTCTCTCTCTGTCTCTCTCTCTCTCTGTCTCTCTGTCTCTCTCTCTCTCTCTCTCTCTCTCTCTTTCTCTCTCTCTCTCTGTCTCTCTGTCTCTCTCTCTCTCTCTCTCTCTCTCTCTTTCTCTCTCTCTCTGTCTCTCTCTCTCTCTCTCTCTCTCTCTCTCTCTCTGTCTCTCTCTCTCTCTCTCTCTGTCTCTCTCTCTCTCTCTGTCTCTCTCTCTCTCTCTGTCTCTCTCTCTCTTTCTCTTTCTCTCTGTCTATAAAGTAAAATATTCTCTTCCCCACCCATCTGCGGCTGGTTTCAACCATGCACCAGGCCTGCAGGGGCCCTGCATCAAAAAGCTCCTTGTTCCTCAATGGCAGCTTTTCTGGAAAGCTGGGCAGATGTTAATCCTTTCCTGGCCAGCTTTCAACAAACAATTTGTTCATGGTCTTTTTTCCCCACTGTTTCCATGCATCAGCACTCCCCATGCCCGAAACGAAGCAAGCAGCACCTTCCCTGCCCCGCTGGGGTTCTTATGCAGTTAGGAATTATCAAACTCATAAGTTTTAATGCCCTATTCATGCGCAATTGCGTAGGCCAAACATTATGGGGGCTGCAGCGGTTGCCAGTGTGGATGTTGTCAGTGGTTTGAACTCAGTTTTTCTGCTGAGTACACTTCATCTTGAGACCTGCCTCGAGGTAGCCACGCAATTCTCCGAAATCTCGTTCTGTTAAGTGCATCACACTTCATCTCAAAGGGAGCTTTCTGTGCTCCAGAATTATTTTCCTGCTCAGGCTGAAATGGGATTGCAAGAAGAATTTCCAGCTCCATTTCCACTCTCAATTGTAATAAAGTCATATTGTTCGACAATACTCAGCACGGCCATATTAGATACTTTGTGAATGAAGTTTTAGTAGAAAACAAAAGCTATCAGAAGAAATTGCTACCCATCCATTCTACAGTGGAGTCTAATTTGGAAGGCTGCGAATTCTAGTTTCATTAAAATCCCTGGCCATTTTCTTTTACCACTTGACGATTTTACAAAATGAATTCTCATCTACATGGGAAGAAGCTGAATAAGATTCTAACGTGGGGTGATATTTTTTTTTTCAGGACCCCAGATTGCAAGAACTCTGCTCTTGATTTTATCTTGCTTTATAAAATGGTCTCAGATGATTTCCAAGTTAATCCAAGTAACATTTTGGAAATTTGAGCCCTACCAGATTTACTTTCTGTTAGGAAAACAACAACCTTGTCGGGATGTCTTAAGTCTTAGACATGTTTGCCAGGCTGGTGTAAGTTACAGATAGAAAATGCATCTGGAAGTACTATAGATTCTACTGAAAATGCAACTAGTCCTCATTTAGTGACTGTTCACAGTTATGACAGGGATGGAAAAGTAACTTTGTGACCAATTCTCACATTTGGAACCTTGATAGGTCTATAAAGCAGGGGAGAGCTGAAATCAGGTCATAAGCAATCATGGTTTCATTTAGCAACCACTTCGTTTAACAAGTTGTAGTTGCTAAATGAGGACTACCTGTACAGATGAGAACTTTTTATTTTATTTTATAAAATTCTTTTATTGAAACACTCAACATCAAACATAAGATCGTATTGAGAAGCAATCATCATATAACCTGCAGTACAACACTAAGGGTTATTCTTTGTAAACGTCTGATTTGGTAAACATTCTTCACTCCTCACTTCAATCCTCTATTATACACCTGTTACATTTTTTATCCTCTGTGATCCCTAACAATAGGTCCTGTACAGATGAGAACTTGAGTTTGGATGTGCTTCCCATTGGGTACATCTGAATGCACAATCCAGTATATCTAAATCCATGTCGAAATTTGCATCTAGTGTAATCCTCTACTTCAGGGGTTCTCAACCTTGGCAACTTTAAGACTTGTGGACTTCAACTCCCAGAATTCCTCAGCCAGCAAAGCTGGCTGAGGAATTCTGGGAGTTGAAGTCCACAAGTCTTAAAGTTGCCAAGGTTGAGAACCCCTGCTCTACTTATAACCATTTGTTTAGTGACCATTCAATGTTACAATAGCACTAAAAAAGGGGACTTGCAACCAATCCTTGCCCTTACAACCACTGCAGCATTCCCACAGTCATGTGATCAAAATTCGGGTCCTTGTCAATCAGCATCTCTCTCTCTTTTTTTTTTTTGATGGTTGAAGTGTCCCAGGGTCATGTCTTCACCATTTGCAACTTTCCCAGCCAGCTTCTCAGAAGCAGATTCAGCAAGCAAAGCCTGATGTATTTAATGACCAGATAATTTGCTTAACAGCTGCAAGGATGCACTTAACAGCCACGATAGTAACATCCTAAAATTGGTTGTGACCTACTTAACAACCACCTTGTTTTTAGCAAGAAAAATTCTGGTCTCAGTTGTAGGTAAAACTGTAAGGATTTGAAGATAGTCTGCGGTCTTTCTGCAGAAAAATAAAAGAAGAAACACAGAAGCAGGCAGCCTATGATAGGGAAACCACAGAGAGATAGTGCTTCTCCAGGGTCTGCCACACAAGCTTTCTAGCACCAGGTGTGCCGATGGGCACTCTGAGCCAGGGGATTCCAGACGTGGCAACTTTAAGACTTGTGGACTCGCTGGAATTGGGTATGTCTAGTTTAATGAAGAGAAGGACGAGGGGGAACAGGATAGCAGTGTTCCAGTATCTCAGGGGCTGCCCCAAAGAAGAGGGAGTCAAGATATTCTCCAAAGCGCCTGAAGGCAGGAAAAGAAGCAACAGATGGAAACTAATCAAGGAGAGAAGCAACCTGGAACTAAGGAGAAACTTCCTGACAGTTAGAACAGTTAACCAGTGGAACAACCTGCCTCCAGAAGCGGTGAATGCTCCAACCCTGGAAGTTTTTAAGAAGAGATTGGACAGCCATTTGTCTGAAGTGGTATAGGGTTTCCTGCCTGAGCAGGGGGTTGGACTAGATGACCTCCACGGTCCCTTCCAATATCATCATCTTTGTTGTTGTTGTTGTTGTTATTATTATTATTATTATTATTATTATTATTATTATTATTATTATTATTATTATTATTATTATTCTCAGAATTACTCAGGCAGCTATGCTGGAGTCCACAAGTCTTAAAGGTTTTTTTTAGTGCAGTGAAATTTTTCCTCTAAAGTTCTGGTTTTGGCTTCTAGACAGCTGCCCCTCCCTTGGGGAAAATCTTCCACTTTACTGGTTTGGTAGGAGGAAACTGTGGTTCAACCACACCGCCTAGATTTTCACATGGGCCTTTAGCAGCAACCAGAAGTTGGCCAGGAAACAGAGCTGGGTTATTTTTATGACATCTCTAACAGAGCCATCCTACTGAATCCCACTGAGTCAGGTAGCACTCCCAAAACAAGACCCTTCAGAAACTTAGCAACAGGCTGAGTTGCCCGCGTTTCATTTTATATCTAGGAAGAAAACAAATGGGATTCGAGAGAGAAAAAAAATTCATAATGTGTTTTATTTTTATTATTTTGACCCAGGGGCTTCACTGGACCATCTTAAAAAGTGCTCAAACAGCCCAAGGCTGATAGCTTGGATTTTATTTTATTCTTATTTTAGCACCCATTATAAGAATGCCCTTGTGGTCCATAGGTGGATGGATAAGTTAATAGTTCCTGTACATTTGTACACCTCTAGGAATGGATCACGCAATAGACATCTTTTTTTAAAAAAAAAATGAGAGCCACAGTAAACAGCAAACAGCTTCTTAGACAAGGTGACCGAAGATCTTCCAAAAGGCAAAATAAGTCTGTCCATGGAGGAGGAGGAGGAGGAGGAGGAGGAGGAGGAGGAGGAGGAGGAGGAGGAGGAGGAGGTGGTGGTGGTGGTGGTGGTGGTAGTTTTTCATCACAATGGGTTTTGGGGACTTGTATAAAAGACAATTTGCTCTAAAATGAAAGATTGAAGTAAAAGGCTCAATAAATTGGGACATTGCCTCAAGTAATCCGTGGCTTTAAATGCAGAGATTTATAAATGGCTGTTAGCCTTCATATTGTCAAGTATGTCTCAAAGGTGCTTTTTCAAAAGGCAACTGGACTTTGTTTTTCCTTGAAGATGTTTCGCCTTTCATCCAAGAAGGTTCTTCAGTTCTGACTGAAAGGTGGAAGATAGAAGGATTGGCTTGAACGAGAGGCCAAAGAGGCCATCTACATTAAGACTGAACAGCCCTCTCTCAACAGAGGGGGAGGGATATGACACCACTTATCTCCTGTTTTACAACACAGTCCTTTCAGCTGTTTCAAGAAGGTCCCACATTCAGATGACCCTGAAGTCACAGATAAATCTCCAAGTGGCCTCAACGACTGAGAAAGAGTGCTAACGAGCAGTTGCTCATAGTAGTAACTGTGAGAGAGATCTCAGAATCCTAGTGGACAATCCCTTAAATAGGAGCCAGCCGTGTGCTGCAGCTGCCAAAAAAGCCAACACAGTGCTGGGCTGCATTAACAGAAGGATAGAATCAAGATCACGTGAAGTGTTAATACCACTTTACAAGGCCTTGGTAAGGCCACACTTGGAATACTGCATCCAGTTTTGGTCACCACGATGTAAAAAAGACGTTGAGATTCTAGAAAGAGTACAGAGAAGAGCAACAAAGATGATCGGGGGACTGGAGGCTAAAACATATAAGGAACGGTTGCTGGAATTGAGGATGTCTAGTTTAATGAAGAGAAGGACGAGGGGGGACATGATAGCAGTATTCCAATATCTCAGGGGCCGCCCCAAAGAAGAGGGAGTCAAGCTCTTTTCCAAAGCGCCTGAAGGCAGGACAAGAAGCCACGGATGGAAACTAATCAAGGAGAGAAGCAATCTAGAACTAAGGAGAAACTTCCTGACAGTTAGAACAATTAACCAGTGGAACAACCTGCCTCCAGAAGCGGTGAATGCTCCAACACTGGAAGTTTTTAAGAAGAGACTGGACAGCCATTTGTCTGAAATGATATAGGGTTTCCTGCCTGAGCAGGGGGTTGGACTAGATGACCTCCAAGGTCCCTTCCAGCTTTATTATTATTATTATTATTATTATTATTATTATTATTATTATTATTATTATTATTATTATTATTATTATTATTATTATTATTATATGGCTGAAAGGAATATAAATCTTTTTTATCCTCCTCCTTTCCACCAGTCAGTCAGAAATGAAGAAGCTTCTTAGATGAAGATGAAGATGTTTCATGGGAAACATCTTCAAAGAAAAGACAAAGTCCAGTTGCCTTTTGAAAAAGTACCTTTTGGGACAATCATGACCTGGATGACTGAGAACTTTCACAGATGTATCCTCAAGTAGGCAAAAATTTTGAGTAACCACCAAAGATCAATCAAAACCTTGAAGAGATGCAGGCCAGTAGCCTGGTCAATTTTTCTTTGACTTTGCTTGTCAGAAGGTCACAAGAGTTGATCACGTGACCCCGGGGCACTGCAACCATCATAAATCCATGTAAGCCAGTTGCCAAGCATGCAAATGTTGATGATGCGACTTGGGGATGCTGTAGGTGTGAAAAATGGCCGTTAAGACCCTTTTTTCAATGCCATTGTAACTGAACGATCATTGAACAAATGTTGTAAGTTAAGGACTAACTTTGAACATTGCAGTAATTCCATCCAGTTCCTTTCCTGTTTTGTGATTGCTGCTTTTTTTCCCCTTTTTGCAGTGTCTTCCATGTGACAGGAGGTCACCATATGCAAATGTAAGTAAGAGGCCAACGTTCTTCCCATTCTGAGATTCCGGCGTACATTTGATGAAGGGCCGTGACCGATCTCTTGGACGTTAGCTAGAACCGCCCCTGAATTGAACTTGTCATTTCAATAAGCAATGCTTGGCTTTTGAACTCTCAGTGGTCCTTCCCTTAGAGCAGGGGTTCTCAACCTTGGCAACTTTAAGACTTGTGGACTTCAATTCCCAGAATTCCTCAGCTGGCTGAGGAATTCTGGGAGTTGAAGTCCACAAGTCTTAAAGTTGCCACGGTTGAGAACCCCTGCCTTAGCGATAGTCCTCAACTACTAGCAAGCTCCAGCATCCTCAGTCGGCATGGTCATTGTCCAGGCTAGCTGGTGATTCTGAAAGTTGGGATCTTAAAGCAGTGTTTCTCAACCTTGGCAACTTGAAGATGAATTGCCTCTCAGAATTCCCAAGTCAGAATGCTGGCTGAGGAATTCCGGGAGTTGAAGTCCACCCATTTTAAAGATGCCAAAGTTTAGAAACACCGCTGTAGAGAGTAGAGAAGCTGGGATCCCAAAGAATCACTTAGTGGAAATTCTTGATGGGACAGGGCAGACGATAGATGAGGTCTCAAGAAGGAAGAGGAAGCAGGTAGATAACAGAATAAGAGAATTAGAAGGGATCTTGGAGATCCTCTAGTCCAACCCACCTTCAAGCAGTAGACCCTATACTATCTGAGGCTAATTCAGACAAACGGTAAATGGGAGGCACTCTTGGTTTTGTGACTGAGGCCACAGAATATATAGAAGAGCTGTTAACTGTCCCAACTAGGGCTAAATTCAAATCATGGCCTACAGAACTTGTTGAGAGATGCTGATTGCAATGCCAGGAAAGTGACTGGAAGAGTAAGAAATAATGAAGGTTGGGGGAGAGTTGAGCATCTTGGAACATAGGCAGAGTGCTTTTCCTTCATGATTGAATAACCTTAGCTAATCTTCATGAGATTAGACTCTCCAGAGATCACGAAGACAGTAAGGCTTTCTGAGTCAGAAGCCTTTTATGTTGACAAGGTTTTCTTCCTGGCAAGTCTACTGTAGGAGTGGACAATTTTGGATTGCTCCAAGGAATTCTTATTGTTTTTGGATCGCTGGGCCTCCAGAAGATGGATGGGTAATGAAATGGGTATTCTGGGATTTTCATTTAACCTATGTTAGGGCTCGCAGCACAAAATGTTAATGCTCCTCATCTCCAAAAAAGCAGGATAATTGGCCACTGACTTTCAGCCACTCTGCTCAGCAGCTGTTCCAAGGTCCTGTCATTGCTTGTACTCCACTCCTTCAAGGAAGTCTTCTCCTGCTTAATGTGTTGTCTTCAGGGTGGAGCTTAAAGCAAGACACGGGACCAAAAGACGAATGGAAACTCTAGAGAAAAAGCAGGGAAAGCAAACCCAAGCTTTAAAATAACTTGGGGTGGGGTTGGTAAGGAGAGGGGGAAATGACCAATTACTAGTGCAATGCAATTCCAAAACAGATGTTCTCTGACCATTAAGGGACATTAGCCAGCCATTCACATATTCACAGGGTCAACGGGGGTCATTTATGCCATCCAGTGAAACCGACTGCTCCGTACAGAAATCCAAATTAAAGGTTTTCGACAGATGGCTGCCCAGCCTTAGCTTAAATACATTCTGCGAAGGAAAGTCCAACGCCTCTGTTAGTGCTTCGTTTCAAACGGTTTTTACTAGTAGAAAGTTTTTGTCTATTGCGGAATCAGAACCTCCCTACATAATTACGCCATGTCCTGTGTTCTGACGGAGAACAACCCCAGTGAGTATTCTTGCGACACTTTTTTCCCAAGAATTTCATAGTGTCATGGGGCTTTGAACGTCTTCTAGTCCAATTCCCTGTCTAAGGTGGGAGACCTGATGCCATCCTTAACATAAGAACATAAGAAGAGCCCTGCCGAATCAGGCCAAAGCCCATCGAGTCCAGCATTCTGTGTCACACAGTGGCCCACCAATTGTACATGGGGATCTTGATTGTCCAATCTTTTCTTGAAAATCTCCAGCAATGGAGCAGCCACAACTCCAGGAAGCAAGCTATTCCCTTGATCAATTATTCTCAGTGTCAGGTAACCCCTCCTTCTTTCCATGTCAGCTCTCTCTCTCTCATGAGTTTCCACCCATTGCTTCTTGTTCTGCCCTCAGGTGCATTGGAGAATATGTCAACCCTCTTCCCTGTGATAGCCCTTCAAGTATTGAAAGACTGCTATCAGTCCTCCTCCAAAACTTCTCTTCGGCTAGACAAGACTAGTTCCCTTAGCTGTTCATCATGTGATTTAGCTTCCAGACCCCTTGTCAGCTTTGTTGCTCCTCTCTGCACTCTTTCTGGGCTGTCAGCATCTTTTCTGTATCATGAGGATCAAAACTGGATGGAATATTCCAAGTGTGACCTCACTAGAGCAGTATAGAGCAGTACTTTCACTCCTCGTGATTTTTTTTAAATTATTTTATTAAAACAATCAACATTAAACATAAGATCGTATTAAAAAGCAATCATCATATAACCTGCAATACAACACCAAGGATTAGTCTTTGTAAACGTCTGGTTTAGTAAACATTCCTCACTCCTCACATCAAGCCTCAACTATACGCCGGTACATTTCATTTGATTGGTGTTTCTCTTATATATGGTCTATCTACTGCTTCTAGTCTATCACATATTGTTCATTCGAGCTTCAGAATTAAATTCGTCTCAGTAGGTAGTAGTGCAATCTTTTATGATCCCTAACAAAAGATCCTGAGGTAGAAATTCAGTACGCTTTTCCAATATTAAAGCAATCAACATTAAATCTGGGCTCATATTAATAAGCTGTCCTCATAAGACCTGAAAATTCAGCTCTTGTATATGGTCTATCTACATTCATACAATCAGCATTGAACCTAAAATTTTTAAGGGTTCTGTAACATCCCTCCATGATCTTCTCGTCTCGTGGCTAAAAAAGCAGAGCTACTTCAGTCTCTCTTCCCAGAGTTTATTTTCTAGTTCCCTAACCATTCTTGTCCTCTGTGTGATGCGTGACACCAAGGTGCTCAAGTCGCCATTTGCCCTCCTTATGCCCCAATATGGACATTGCTGCTTAGACATTCTTCCTTGAGAATGCTAGGCTAGAGAGTTTTTTCTTCCCTGGTGTATCAATGATTGCATATTTTGGGGGTGGGTGCTCTCATGTTTGAGCAACATTATAATTTGCTTTATAATTTGTTCAAGAACTTTAGTGCTGGACGCTGTAGGCAAATAAAAAACACTGCAGCCCTTCTACAAACATCCTCCCTCCACTAGTCAGGACCCCCACCCAGAAGCGAGAAATGGCTACAACTGAACGAGAAATGAGGTTGAGCAATCAAGTGAATCAAGTGAATAATGTTGAAATCACCTGATCTCTCCATACACAGACAGGGTGTCACAAGACCTAGCAGTGTCCTTAGAACTTTTTTCTCTTTTGGCAGTTTGATTTGCTGACTCAAAAGAATTAGCAACAGCTGCAGAGCTGTAACCCTCAATGGATCATTGATTCATCCATTGATCAAATTGTGCCTGCATCCCAGTCATGTGTCTCTTTCCCGGAACCTAGATTTCTGTCTTCTTCCCTCCCTGGAAGTTGACTTGATTTCTAGCAATTTTTCACATTTGTATGTTTGAGGACATATGCTTTCTGTAAATCACTGTCCACATCCTTCCACCCTCACCCATCTCTTCTGTTCTTCTCTGGCTTGCATCCATCAGAACATCTGGATGACTGAAGAAAATGTGGGTGGCTTCCAGATGTTAGCAAGCGTTCCTATGGCAACCACTGAAGGATGACAGGAGAAAGTGGGAAGGGAGCTTGCAGGAGGACTCATCTTTGCATTGCCCACTTCTCTGGTGGCTGCCTAGTGGTTGCACAAGCATTTGTGAAGGGGGAGTCTCACTGACAAGGTGGTGTCTTCATGACTTTCCTAACGACCTTGGGATTATCTTGGTAGACATAGTGACATGGATCTTCACATTGAACTTCTAGGGAACAGTTGTAATCTCATCACCTCCAACATAAATATTACCTTTTTCTGAATCAGAACATGTGTCCCTTTAGTTCAGAGACTTTCATCAATATTGTCATAGACCAGGGCTTTTCAACCAGTGGTATGGGTACCACCTGTGGTACATTGGCAACTGGCAGGTAGTACGCAACCATCCTAGAAAAGTGGTATTGGGGGAGGGGAATGAGCTGAACCGGTGGCAGCACCGCACAAGCCTGAGCAAGAGACGGCTGGAGCTGCAGGGCTGTCAGGGCTGAGCGGAAGCGCCAGGATCGGTGCTTCTTCGGGGCTGTCAGGGCTCCGCGGAAGTGCCAGAATCAGCGCCAGGCTCCAGCTGGAGCTCGGCGCTGATCCTGGCGCTTCTGCTGAGCCCAGAAGATGTGCCGATCAGCTGGAAAGCAGCAATGATCCTGGCGCTTCTGCTGAGCCCAGAAGAAGCGCCGATCAGCTGGAATGTTGCAGCATCTCCAGGGTCTTGTGATTTACATTCAGATGCTTGACAACTGATTCATATTTATGACGGTCACAGTGTCCCAGGGTCATGTGAAGTGACCAAAACCTGCTGCAACCACCCAGCAGACAAGGGGAATAAAAACCAAACACCCCACCCCCACTGCCAATCCCCAACAGACATGCTCACAACAATGAAAACCTCGGACAGGAGGAAGAGCGTGGCTGGGCGGGCAGGCAGGTGTCTTGCTCGGCTGTGGCTCAGGGGGGCACTTTTTTCAGTGCCATTGTAACTTTGAACAGTCACTAAGCAAACTGTTGTAAGTCGAGGACTACCTGTACTTTATCACTTTTTTTCCTTTTTGAGGGGGGTCATCAAGTTTTTGACACCTTGCTAGGCGACTGGTGGTACTCAGATGTTGCCATATCCTAAAAGTGGCACAACGGGTGAAAAGGTTGAAAAGCCCTGCCATAGGCATTCAACAATATTGGCTCTCCCTGCATTCAGATAAGAAAGAGGCGTTCGGACATGGCAGGAGGCATCAGGGGTTAAATCTGGAGTTCTCTGCCTGCTAGTGAGGGTTCTGCTGCAGAGCTATGGATTTTCTCAAGTTAGAAATCTTTTTTTTTTTTCATGAATTGAGAAGGAAATATTTGAATTCTGGCCATTTACCTGGTTCAAAATCTTACCTTCCATTAAGACTGGCATTCAAAAGGATGGGAATCTGTGAATCCTATTCCCCTCGTATTATTTTTCTAAGTTAGAAGTATGTACTGCAGTCCAAAATCAGGTGAAGAATATACACAGGACATTTTGTGTGCTAGTCTCACATTTCTAAATAAGTCTGGAAGATTTCTAACCAAGGTTTGAGATAGCTGCTGCTGCTGGCCGGCAAAGGAAGATAGAAGAGACCAAAAATTTGGATAGCGACAATAACAACCGCAATGAATCTTGGAACAGCTTACATTACCTTTAACACTATCAACTTACAACACCTGGTCTTTGTGAGGGATTTGATAGGTGGATAAAAAAAAATCCCAATCTAAACATCTGACTGTGCAACCAACCATCATAATAACATATCCTAGTTGGTTTTCCTGGTCTTCTCCAATATTTTATAATTTTGGAAGCCACCTGGAGGCATTGGCATCAGGCAATTTGTGTATTTGCTAAACAAACAGCTGCAAAATCCAGATGTTCTGCAGCTAACTCCTTGCTCCTTCAGGTGCTTTCACTGCAACATTTCCACCTGTTGAGCAGTTTTGTAGCCTCAGGCAAATGGAGGCTTTAAGGAGCCCTCAGCAGGCTACCCCTGGCCAACTGCAAGGGCCTTCTGAATTGCAGGGTGAACTGGAGCCAAATCTTCTCTCCTTTTACACACCACGCCCATTTCTTATTAATGGAACAAAAATGAGAAAGTTGATTTGGGTGTTTTTTTGTCAATTGTTTTGAGTTTGGTTGCTGCTGGGCAGGCAGCCAAAGAGTTAGGAAGCAGGAAAAGGAAGAACGGTTCCATAAATCAACTCCCCTGTGATGGAAGAGAGGCTTTTTGCATGTGGGAGTGTATGGAAGGGATGGAGGATATCGGCCACTGCTATGCCAGAGACACCAGCCCTAAAATTTCTCCTCGGCTTATGAAAGGAGAGGACCCCTGTGGAGAGAAGCTATTCCCACCACTGCACCAGGTGTCTTGAAATATGCTCTGTGTCTTTCTTCCACATTGAACTCTTGCATTTATAGCGAAAGAGTAACCCATGATCAGCCTGGCAACTAAATGCAGATTGGTCTGCATTTCCCATAGCTGCTTGCAGTTGTCATAGTTGGACCAGGAAAAAGCTAGACAGGAGGTTCATTGAAGCTGCGACGATGGAGAAGGCTTGTGTGTTCCTTGGACAGCAACGGTGACACACAAACAAATGTGAAAGCTTTATAAAACCAGACCTATCGCTGGAAGGCAAAATTGCAAAATTCTGCCTTATTTATTTTGGTGATGTCATGCCATCATCCCTACTAGAAAAAGCAGTTCTGCTCGGAATGGTCAACTGTGCAAGGAAACGAGACTGCCCAAACACCTGGTATCAACGCCGATACGAGCCAGATCATGAAACAACTGAAATAAGCCATACAAGTTCAGAAAATGTGGAGAGAGTTGGTCCATAGAATTGCTGAGAATTGGGCACGATTGAATGGATAGGATCACTTATTGATTTGTTTGATTTTTATTCTAATTATCCCCAAGACGGGACTAGAATTCAGTGTCTCCTGGTGATTGGTTTTTAAAAGTGAGAAGAGTCGAAATTGAGAGTTCCCATCTTTGTCTGCACTTGGAAACTAAGCAGCATTAGAACGTATTCACCAGAAAGCCCATTATGAGCAATCAGAGAAATATTGACGGTGATAGTGGTAAGCGCCTTCTCTCTTTTTGCCAAGAAAACTCCTCAGTTGCATCCATGAAGTCAGCAGAAGATTATTGATGTCAGAAGAGATGTGGTGAAGTCAGAAGAGACTTGGGTTATTAAAGATAGTAATGATAATGAAGGTAATGAGATAGTAATCTAATAGTATGTGGGAATGAACTTGGGAGACAAGAGAGGGGAGAGAAGCTGCCTAGGGCAACCTTGGCTCTTTTATGACTCGTGGACTTCAACTCCCAGAATTCCTGAGCCAGCATGGCTCAGCTTGGAAACCTCTCCCTTTCCCCTCAGCATGGATGGCTCAGGAATTCTGGGAGTTGAAGTCCAGGAGTCATAAAAGAGCCAAGGTTGTCTACCCCTGCCCTAGGGAATAGTCAGATTAGAGAAGACATAGTCTGCAGCTGCAAGATGGATGGAGAAAGAAGTTCTGGAGGGATACCCCACTAAGTTCTTAGGCTATAAAAGAGACAGTGGGAGATCTGTACTTTTAGACTTGCAAGATTCTGTTAATGTAGCCTTACAGTAGCATTAGTACTTGGACTTATATCCTGCTTCATAGTGCTTTACTGCACTCTCTAAGCGATTTACAGAGTCAGCCTATTGCCCCCAACAATTTGGGTCCTCATTTGACCGACCTCGGAAAGATGGAAGGCTGAGCCAACCTTGAGCCCATCGGGATCGAACTCCAATCTATGGGCAGTGTAAGCCTGCAATACTGCATTCTAACCACTGTGCTATCATGGCCAATAAAGTAGCATTAGCTCATCTGGTCAAGTTTTCTGTCTGGTCTACCTTGGAAGGCTGATATCATTTTCCACCCATTAAGCAGCTGTGAGCTTTGCTCTCTCTTATCTGACCATTTCATAAGCAGCATCTCCACCCCCACCCCAATCTCCCAAGGCTATTCCCACATATCACTATACATTACTAAAAATGCACTTAATTAAAATGGGCAGAAGCAGCAGATGATGCATTCAATAACATGTTGTATTATTTATGAAGTCAGTGCCTGACATATTGTGATCCATCGGTGAAAGGCCAGATGAGAAAAGGCTGTTAAACTGGCTGCCAGGGACAGGAGTCCCAATGATTTATTTATTATTTTATTTTATTTATTTTATTTAGAAGCAGCCTCTGGTGAAAGCCCTTGCTCTTATTCCAATGAAGCCAACTCTGCCATAATAGCATGCAGAATAGTGCTTGTCCATTAGAAATTAAGGTTTGAAGTGAAAGGGGTAGGAGGCATCCTAGACCCTAGTCCATTGTCAGCTAAGCCCCTTTGGTGGGGCTCATCGCCATGTCTAAGAAAACCCAGTGAAATTAACCAGATGAGGATCTGATAAGATAAGCACCTTTTGCAAAACCTCTGGAAGTACGTCTGCATGTACGGTGCGTGACACATCCTGTGAAAGTCTCCAGCAATGCCCTATTTTGGGTCTAGGACAGCTTGCGGCGGCCAACTCGCCACGACCATCTTGCTACGGCCATCTTGCTGTGGCCAACTCACCACAGCAAGATGGCCGCATTCCATTCTGCTCCTTCCTCGTGAAAAGCTGCTGATCTTAATTAGATCTACCAAGATACAAGCCATCCTCAACTGAGATCAGAATTTCTGTTGTTAAGTGGATGGCACCCAATTTTGTAACCTTTTTGCCATAGTTGTTAAGCAAATCACCTCAGCTGTGAAGAGAATCTGGCTTCCCCCATTGATTTTGCTTGTCAAAAGACGGCCTGGAAAGTCGCAAATGGTGAATGCAGCTGTGAGCTTTGAGGTGTTTACCTTAAAGAATCTTTATTCAAGTTGCATAGCATCTGCACGTACATAGTCAAAGCCAAAATCTGGATTCACCTCCCCTTAGCACATAGTATCAAACACAATTCCCTCCTCTAATTAACAGTCATAAATCACATTCTCCAATTAGTTTGAAATGCAGGCTTTCCCTCCTGTTCTCTAATCCGCCTTTTCTTATCATCTCTTATTTCAAAAGCCCTGAATTCACACACTAGTACAATATTGTTATGTCTAACTAACTCCCATCACATTCCTCCTCCTCCTCAGTATCATCTAATTCTAAGAGTAAAGCATAAGAAAGAAAAAGGCTGCATCTCCATATGTTGTCAAAGCAACAACATCCAATGTTAGCAGCGTTGACACCCAGGTTGTTGCAACCGTTGTAAATACATGCCAGTTTCGAATTGCCTGAATTTTGACCATATGACTGCGGATGCTGCGATGGTTATGGGGACTGGTTGTAAGTCCATTGTACAATGCCATTGTAGCTTCAAATGGTCACTAAAGGACTGTGACCTTGTGATATTTGTATCCCCAAAGATTTAAGTATTCTTGGTAACATAGAGATGAACAAGGTAATAACCTCACTGGATTTATATTATACATCCTCACCAATAGATTCTGCAAGCTCACCAATCTTCTTATTATGTTCAGGACCAATTGTAGTTTTCAAACGGATTTTTGCAGTTAACTCCATGTAGATAAAGATACAGTTTACTGGTTCCTTTATAAACACATTTCTATGTTTTTTCTCAGCAAAAAGACACAGCTTTTCGTTTTTATTTTCTTTCAGCTTTTTAAAAACTTTTAAACTAATTTACATTCCTGGAACTTGCACACAGACACTCATGCACGCACACACACAGAGAGAGAGAGAGAGAGAAGGAGAGCAAAATATGCAAGACAAACAAGCATAAAGATAGAAAATAAGAAATAGCAATACAAGAAAAAACTGAAAAACAAATAAAACACACAATTGTGCCTTCCACCCTTCTTCTATCGAGGTCTTATCACCTTAAAATATTTCTGCCACCTTTTCATCTCATTTTTAATCCCCTAATCGCCAAACCATCTGTTTGTTCTTCTCTTCTTTCAGCATAAAAGTTCAGATACAGCTTCCAGTCTTCGAAGGGGGAAAAAAAGTCTTTATTGTTTTTGCTCTGATCAAACTGGCCACCTTCACCATTTCTGCAAATTCAGTTTAATTTTATCATCCAGTCTTCCACTGCAGGCATTTCACTGCTTTTCTGACTTTTTGCATAAAGTAAGCTTGGGAATTCCTAGAGCTTCATTGTCTCTCCATCCAGAAGTGGTTCGGGATCAACACTGCTTGGCTCTTTTGAGATCAGCCAAGAGCAGAGAAGTGCAAAGGTCCAATCCAGATGTTACTAAGGCATTCAGCGTAGACATGGCTTCTCTTTCCGCCATGCCACAGAGGAAAAAAAGTGTACCTTTTTCACAGAGGTTCTCCTGCAAACACCTGGCTGGCAGTTGCAGCCGGAAAAGAGAACCATTTTGGTTCAACCCCACAAAATTACACTTCCGTTCCTAGTCTGACAGGCATTCTTTAAAGCAAGGAAAAGAATCATTTCAAAAGTTAAATTAAACCTGAGCTTTCTAGCTGAGTCAGTGTAGCCAGCTTGATCTGGTTTTCTTTGGGGAGTCAAAGGTTGGTTAATTTATTCTTTCTTTTTTGGAGGGGTGCAGGCAAAGAGAGGCAGAGTTACGCTACTGTAGCTCGGCAAAATATTTGAGCCCAGCTTTTTGTTGGTATGGATGTGCTGTGACTTCTTAGCAGAGGCAAAAAACACACCAGAAAACAGAAAACAGCTTTATTGATACTGACACTAATATCAGAGTCTTGAAAATAATAATATTTTCTCTCTCTCTCTCCTTTTTTTTTCTTTCTCTCCTTTTATACCAATTTTGAGTTTCTTTCTTGTACGTTCCTGGTTTTCTGGGTGAAGATTGTGTTTTACTGATATTTTCCCCGTAACTTATTTTAAGGCAGCCATCTCAGTACAGTAGTCCTCAACTTTAAGCATATGAAATTCTGACTCTATGAAATTCCGACGGACTTACCTGGGGTGTACTTATGATCTGGATTTAAATTTCCAACTCTCATCTCACCTTAGCCACGTGGCCACACTTCAGGTGCTTAGCAACCAGACCGCATTTATGGCCATTTGCAGCATGCCACGGTCACATAACTGCATTTTATGATGGTCTTGCCAAAAGCCTGCCTCTACTTCCAGTTTTGGGCAAAATCAAACCCACAAAGAACTGTTGGTTTGCTTAATGACAGGGCATTGGCTTAATGTTTTTGACTGCTGCAAAAAAAAGCTCATAAAAGCTCATAACATCAAGTTAGTCATGTGATCAAATGTCATGAGTTACAACCGTGATAGGCAGGCTCCATTATGCTCATTACTCAAGAACTATCTCTACTCCACTATAGTTTATGGAGATTCTCAATCATCCAGGTCATGGTTGTTCCAAAGCAGCTTTGGCAAAAACAGCTGATGAGAAGCAAAATGTTTTCAGAGGAGAAACCAAGACAGTCCAGTTGCCCTGTGGAAAACCACCTTTTACTCTGCTGTAGGAATGCACGCCAGACATGTGCAGAGCAGTAATTTTATGATCATATCCAGAACATTCATGCTCATCCAAATCAAGCTCCATCTGGTCCTATCTGCCAGATGCGTTGGTGAGATTCCCATCCAGTTCCATGCTGAGTGATGCTGAATGCAGTTACTGTCCTCTGTGACCTACTGCCATCCCCACAAATAGGGACCCCAAAGAGGTAACACTTGGCAGGGCCTCCTGCGTTCACCTTCTCAGCAGCCAATTTTCCAGGGGTGCCTTTTCAGCCTCCCAAGCCGAAGCAGGGAATCACTTTCAGCGCTGAGTCTTCTCCTCTGCCTTGGCTGGTGGTTTGCTTTCCTAGCGGACTCCCTGGCTGCCAAGAGCACCTGCCATGGGTTGTGAATCCTCCACCTCCCTTTAGGGCATCCACACAACCACCCTTCTGCCAGGGATAATTTTTGGTCAAAAGGGGAAACTGCAGGAGGACCAGACAGTGGTGCTGAAATGTCAGACTGAGTAACACAAGGGATTTTGTTTTAAACCATCCCAACTGATTCGTCTCTAAACTCTCCATCTAAGACACGGGGACCAACAGCTGACTTTTGGGGGGATGGATGCTAGAGCAGAGAATCAGATGCCCCTCTTTCCCAGATTGTCTTGCTGCAAAATTGGAAGTCTGCAGCCAAACAACTACTGTCCCCTTCACGCGGGGTCAACGAACGCATGAAGCTGCCAGAAGCTTCTTTTCTGCTAAATCAATCAACCAACCCCAAACGTCCCAGAAATGAAATAAAAGAATTTTTTTTCCCTTCCACTCTGTCTTCTTCTGTTATCAGTCCTATCGACACCCTACAGTTCTTGGAACTGGCCTATCCTAGCCTGCAAGACAGCCAGTTTACTGTAGTGGCTAAAGCATTAGGCTAGTAAACTGGGAGATCATGAGTTCTAGTTTGTCTTAGGCACAAAGGCAGCTGGGTGTCCTTTGCCCAGCCACTCTTTCTTAGCCCTCAGAAGTAGGTATTGGCAAGCCATTTCTGAAAATCCTTGCCCCCCCAAAAAAAACCAACCCTGCAGGAATCTGGCCAGGTAGTCTCTGAGAAGCACTCAGAACTGAACAGAAAAAACCCATTATTATTATTATTATTATTATTATTATTATTATTATTATTATTATTATTATTATTATTATTATTATTATTATTATTATTTATTTATTTATTTCCTATTTCCCTGCAAGTTCATATGAGCCACGAGTGTCATGCAACTGCTAAAATGGCAAATACAATTTGGGGGAGCATTCAGAGAAACACAGGGTCAACGTTTTGGGAAGTAACCCTTCTCATCTACTCTATCCTGCTCAGACCTTGTTTAGAGTATTGTATTCAGATCTAGGCACCGTCATTCCAAAAGGAGAGTGACCAACTGGTTGGTTTGCTTTGGGGTATCTCGACCAGATGCATTCATTTTGCTTTTTTTTCTCTCTCTCTCCACAGGCTACCTTGGGTCCTTTTGGTTTGAAGGTATGTTTCTCCCTTTTCTTCCTCATTTCAGCTGCTTGAGGCACCTGAATCCCATCATTCTCCTGAGTTGCTTTTTCTGTCCCATGCAAAAATCTGACCACTATCCCCGAAGCTGCTATTAACCATGGTTGCACAGGGTTTAGAATGCAGTATCGCAGGCTAATTCTGCTGACTGCAGCAATTTGATTATCACCAGGTCAAGGTTGACTCAGCCTTCCATCCTTCCAAAGTTCGTAAAATGAGGACCCAGATTTTGGGGGGCAATATGCTGACTCTGTAAACTGTTTAGAGAGGGCTGTAAAGCGCCTGAAGGCAGGACAAGAAGCAACGGATGGAAACTAATCAAGGAGAGAACCAACCTAGAACTTAGGAGAAACTTCCTGACAGTGAGAACAATTAACCAGTGGAACAACCTGCCTCCAGAAGCAGTGAATGCTCCAACACTGGAAGTTTTTAAGAAGAGAAGAGTGGACAATCATTTGTCTGCAATGGTGTAGGGCAGTGATGGCGAACCTTTTAGAGACTGAGTGCCCAAACTGCAACCCAAAACCCACTTATGCTTTGTGGAGTGCCAGGTGGGTGTGGCCCATTGGCTGGGTGTGACCAATTGGGTGGGCGTGGCCCATTGGGTGGGCGTGGCTGCAGTGGTAACGGCAGACTGGGTGGGACTAAAAAATTCAATCAATCAATTCCAACTTTGCAAGATCTTTTTTTTCCCGCGAGAAGTTGAAATTGACTGATTGAACCTTTTTTTTTTTTTTTTGCACATGGTGGCGGAGGCCTAAAGCGAAAAGGTTTTATAAAACCCAGCTGAAGGCCTGGGACTGGGGCGACAGCGCGCAGGCCCACAGAGAGGGCTCTGAGTGCCGCCTCTGGCACCCGTGCCATAGGTTCGCCACCACTGGTATAGGGTTTCCTGCCTGAGCAGGCGGTTGGACTAGATGATCTCCAAGGTACCTTCCAACTTTTTTAAAAAAATTATTATTATTATTATTATTATTATTATTATTATTATTATTATTATTATTATTATTAGGTATATAAGTCTCAGTGCTATGGCTATTGCTATTTTCCATTTTCTTTTCTGATTGCCTCTGATTAGATTTTGTTTCTTTGCGAAACATATAACTTCCATTACATCAAACAGTTCCAGAATCGTTGCGGATCGGTTCCAAAATCGATAATGTTTCCCAAGAGTGTAAATACACTAAAATGCTTTCTCCAGCTTTAATAAACGTATTGCATCACCATTATTGCTAGTCTTGCAGATCTTACAGGGACACATACATAATTTAACACTACTTTACTTTTGTGTATTTACAGTAATTTCAAGAGGGGGGTGGTGGATTGTGTGTCCTAGTCACTAATGCTGTTTGATGTACCCATAAATGTTGTTTCTGCCATTGTTAGAACATCTGCTAACAATGCTAAGTGTGCAGTCAATCTTCAGGACAGCAGCCCTCATTCTCTCCCCATTGGATGGGTGTTTCCTCCCACCAGGGTAGCTTCTTCCTTCTCCACCATATCTCCCCAGTTCTCCCCTTCTTCTTTCCTGCTGATCCCACTTCCCTACTCAGGTATCAAGGAAAGATGAAGGAAGTAAGGTCATGTGACCACAAGGGCATACTAAGACAATTGACCAAAGGCAGAGATGATGGAATTGCCACAGCTCAGTGCTGAGACTCAGCTTGAGGGAGGATCTGTTTTGGAGAAGAGGAAATTCCACGGAGAGCTTGTCCTGAGGCTGTTCTTCTGGCTGACATTTTTTTTTTTCCAAATGGAAAACAAATATATCTTTATTGTAGATTTATCACATGTCCACTTCACAGTAGAACACTCAGCTATTTGACCAACAATGATTAAGCTGAAACAGTGGAACAAAGACAGGTCTTGAGGAAGTTCAGCATTTTCACTCTTCCCAAACATCTCCATACTTATTAATCTTAGCTTTCTCCTTTATTGGTAACGAGCTCATTCGAATTTCAGGTTTCTGCACCGTTCCAGCCTCCTGTCCTTCTCTGTTTCTGTTTCTGAGTTCTTCATATGTGACTCTTTTCTTTTTAGGAGCTTCTGCTTAAGCTTTGCCTCTTTTCCTTGCAGGGTGGGAAAGGCGAACGGGGATCTCCAGGAATCTATGGATCCAAAGGAGAGAAAGGTGATCGTGTAAGTTGGCTCTTTCTTAAGCTTCCCGGGACGCCTGTCCACTTTCAGTCTTCGATGTCCTGAGGTAGGATCTGGGGATTGAAGCAGATTTTTTTACTTATTTATTTTTCACGTATCTGAATTGCCCCACATACCTCAAAGAGGGATGCTGGCTTACGAGATTTGGAACATTCAACTAATGCAAGAGAGGTCTCAGGGCTGGGACATAAATGAAAGCATCTCAAAAATTTAACTCACGACGAGCAGAGGAATATTTCGGGATCAGTCTTGTCTGGAAGAAAGATGGTCAGCCTTTCAATATTGTATTTTCGGAAAAAGAGGCTCAAACGGCCTCTTAGCATCTCCGCTTTAATGAATTCATTAATATTTATGTATAAGAAAAAGAAAGAGAGAGAGAGAGAGAGAGAGAGAGAGAGAGAGAGAGAGAGAGAGAGAGAGAGAGGGCGGGAGGGAGGGAGGGAGGGAAGGAAGGAAGGAAGGAAGGAAGGGAGAGGGAGGGAGGAAGAGAGAGAGAGAGAGAAGGAAGGAAGGAAGGAAAGGAAAGGAAGAAAGAAAGAAAGAAAGAAAGAAAGAAAGAAAGAAAGAAAGAAAGAAAGAAAGAAAGAAAGAAAGAAAGAAAGAAAGAAAGAAAGAAAGAAAGAAAGAAAGAAAGAAAGAAACTGTCCACTTCACCAGTACAGCAACTGTGGGCGGCTTGCAAATGATACAAAGATAAAACATTAAACAAAAAATTAAAAGAGTTATGTAAAAACTAAAACAACGGGGATGGGTGGCATGGGGTGAGGTCTTCTTACCCCAACCACATTCAGCAAAGAGAGGGCCCTTAGGGGCCCCATGCCCAAAGCAGGTTTTGAGGACCTCCCCGAAGGCCAAGCGGGTGGAAGTAGATCTCGCCTCCACCAACAGGGCAGGGGCCACAATGGAAAAGGCCTTCTCCTTGACCCCACCAGCTGAGATTCCTTAGCTGGCAGGCTCTCTTCTGTTGGCGTTAGTTGGGCAGGCTAATCCCATTGGGGTCTGCAAATATCCCAGACCCCAGCCACAAAGGGCCCTAAAGGTAGTGACCGACACCTTGAATTGGACCTGGAAGCGAACTAGTCACCAGTGCAGTTTGTACAATTAATAAAGGAGCTGTGGGTTCCTGGGTGCTCTCTGAGCTTGGCTGTTTTCTTGCAGATGTTTCATTTACCCAACTAGGTAACTTCATAACTTCATAGCTTGTTTCTATGATTTGGTAGTTCTTTGGTTTTTTTCTTTGGTTTTTTAATTTTTATTTTTTAAACCCAGCAAAACAAGACAAAACAAAACATGACACACATACACACACAGTGTGTGCTCCTCCTTTTTTTTTTTAACAGCAATTTCGTAACGGTAATCTATTGTTTATATTTTCCCCCCTTATTCTTCTTTAGATATATTTGTCCTTGTTGTCCCGTTGTTTCTTGTTTGCATTTTTCTTCCTTCATACTAAAAATAATACATATTATTATTACTATACATTATTATACACACATTTTCCACTTTTGACCTTTCCACATTTATTCTCCTCTATTATTTCTAGTCTCCAATCAATCGTACCACTTATTCCATATTAAATAGTACTCTGTGTCTTCCTTTTCTTTTATCTCTTTTGTTAATTTATCCATCTCAGCACAGTCCAGGATTTTCTTTATCACTTCTTCCTCTGATGGCATATTCTCATTCGCCGTGTTGGAAATGTAAAAAAGTACATGGAACGTATTATCATTTATGGTGGACATGCCCAGTTGTGAAAAAATACTGGACTACAATAAGAAGAGGGATCAAAGAAATAATAGACCAACCCGTAGAGTGGAAACCAGAAATCTTTTTGCTGGGTATTTTAAACAGAGAATATAGTAAAGAAATACGTATTTAATTCTACGTATAATAACGGCAGCAAGAATAGCATGCGCACAGCTCTGGAAAAATGAGTTGGTACTTCTTTGATTGGGGTATTATTTACTTCTTGACTGTAGGAAATTGATGGGTGGCAAACAAATGTAATCAATAAGTAAATAAATGAAATAAAATCTTGGTGCTAATCTCTGCTCCTACAGGTGCTGATGGCTGGTGCTTTGGTCTTTGTGTTTCCTGAAGTGACAACAAAAAAGCAGCCTAATCAAGGAAACACTAAGGCCAGACTCACATTTAATAGACAGGGCAAGCCACTTGTCTATTAAAGGAGAGCAAACACCACCCCTTCTAGCACTCACTGATGATGTTACTTGAGTCTGAAAGAAAAGAAACAAGCTCATAGATCAGGGGTTCTCAACCTTGGCAACTTTAAGACTTGTGGACTTCAACTCCCAGAATTCCTCAGCCAGCAAAGCTGGCTGAGGAATTCTGGGAGTTGAAGTCCACAAGTCTTAAAGTTGCCAAGGTTGAGAACCCCTGTCATAGATCATCCAGGACCCCACAATTCATTCCTGAGCTACAAATATCCTCTTCCATTAACAAATGAGCACTAGGCTTTTAGCTTATTTCCTTCCCAAAATTTTGTATGTTAGTTTCTTACCGCCTTGATCGTAAGTTTATTAAAGAATGTTATCAATGAATCTTCCTTTCTGAAGTGACCTGTGCTTTAAATGGCTTGACAACTGATGATTGCTTTATCTTCTGATCTCTCTTTAGGGTGCTGACTGTGTCCGGATCTCACCTGAAGCTCCATTACAGGTGAGGCCCTTTGTCTCCAAGGAGACTCATGAGAACTTGGCATCTTCTGCTTTTCCCTCTTTTCCTTCTGTATCTGCGTTGCCATCCTAACCCTTGCTTATTTGTTTTTCAAGTGTGCTGAAGGCCCAAAAGGGGAGAAGGGAGACCGAGGAGAAAAGGTAGGCATGCCTTTACCAAAATATGAGAAAACCAAACAAAACCAAAACAAATGCTTTATTTAAGCCTCTCCCTGTTCTTTCTCTTCGCCTTTAACAAGCCTCCGATTTTCACACAAATCCCTCTCTGCATTCCAACAGATTAAACTCAGGAAGGATTTGGTCAATATTGGCTTAAGATATTATGATTTACTTTTGAAACATACTCTGCTTGTAAAGCAAGCCTTAACTTGGGGGAAAGTATGAGGAAGAAAATCCCAAACATTCTTTGGGTGATGTTGGCCCAGACATACCTGCAAAGATCAGCAGCTCTGAAAAATAGGCTGCAGAACCTTGATTCTGTGGAACATGTGATGCTCCAGGAAGGGGGAAATGGACTTGTTTCAATCCAAATGAAGCCCTGGCACAGGAGAAGAAGGCTTCAGATTGGCCAAGTTGCCTTCTGGGGCTGCTTTCTCCTAGGGTTTTTTGTGTCTTTTCTTGTCTTTTTTTCCCACTTTACCCAACAGCATCCATGGCTATGTTCACATAATATGCCTAACATGTAATCACTGAACATTCTGGGTTTGCAGACTACCTTGAACCATAAACTATATTACCCAAAAAGACTGCAGTCAAACAACATAATAAGAGTGTCTTTCTCTCTCTCTCTCTCTCTCTCTCTCTCTCTCTCTCTCTCTCTCTCTCTCTCTCTCTCTCTCTCTCTCTCACACACACACACACACACACACACACACACACACACACACACACACACACACACAAAAGCAACCAAAGTTAATCAAGGTAACTTGCAGAATGAAGGAACATCCAGCTTTGAAACTGACTTCATAACAACCGTTGTGTGAACAGGACTTGTTTGCGTGTTCTTTGACTCTCTCATACATATCCCTGCTTAGGCAGGACCCCTGAAGCCTGTTTGTCTCTTTCACAACAGTCTAGATGTCCTTTATTTACCCCAAAAGCCTTTAGGGTGAATGACAGAGGGAACGATTAAAGAAAGGAGACATAACTTTGTCCAGTGCTGTTGAACATAGGGCCCTCCTAAAAGGAGACTTTTGATCTGTCCCCATTAGTCTAATCTGATGAAGACTGAAAAAAACATATTAATAATATTTATAATTTGCTCTATACCAGAGAGCCAACTAGGAGCCCATTGAGGTAGTCTAGACAGAAAGCACTAACCGTGAATGCTAACACTATCCTTATTGTAAAGTTACTCTCAGATGTCCAACTAGCAAATCCAAGAAAGGAACTTCTGGGGCATTGTTCTTCCCGCAAGTAATACTTTTATTGAAAACACTACATTTGAACAGAACGAGCAAAACCAGCTCTGAGTTTCCTGCTCAAAGGTCCACATAATTAAACGTTAATTCCCCATTTGGCCATCCCTTTCTGCCCATTGCGATGTCCAATCACATACACTCCTTTTGTTATGGGAACTGCCTGGATCAGTCAAACACCTTCTCAGAGTGACCTTGAAGGGAGAAGCAGGATCTCATGATCTTCAGACGAATTCTTGGCATTCCATTCCCGACCCAATTCAACCACCCCCCCTCCCAACTGTTGTCAAGTTGAGATGGGAGAAGAAACTGGGTGAAAAGCAAATCACTCTTCACAGTTACATTACAGAGTCTTGCAAATACGAATGTACATCTCCCCACCTTACTTTTACTCTCCCCCTAACTAGGGAGAGTCCCATCTGAGACCTCATCCCTTTGTTTATCACACTATTGTCTCAGCTGTGGCTCTTTCTCCTGTCTCCCAAGGTCATTTCCAAACACCATTACGCCCGGCTTGGATTAGATGAAAAAAATAAAAATAAAACAGGATTGAATTAGGATGAGCTGGGTTGAATTAGGATGAGAGACCACAATAAAAGACGCCATTAGAAGCTGGACTTGAAGTTGGAAAGACATTGGGAAAGAAGATAATGACAACATGCTTAGGCATTATTTCTAAAAATGCCAACTGGAAGAGTCCATAAAATTAGCAAAGGTCAATTCAGTTCAAGGGAAATTAAACTTGACCTGTTTTGGAACTTGCTATCATTTTGAGGGACAGAATCTTTTGTAGCATCTGTACTTGGTACGTGCTTCTATCCAAGTGTAGGCAACTATATACATTATAGCCATATAATAAGGTTCTGTCAAAAAAACAGCCATGGATGGGATAAATGCCATTTCAAATGACACAACCATAAGGGCCTGCTGTGATTTCAGTTGTTTAGGATTAGAGTGACAAGGCCAGGATTGAAAGGACAACATCAAAGTGTTGTGTAAAGGAAGAATCAATCACACCAAGGGTGTGAGTGCATGTGAAAAGTCAAGGTGTCAGGCGCACCCACACAGTCAAAGCCCCAACAGCTTTTTATGTGGACACATTAAAAAGGAATGGGACTTCCATTGCAAAATTGCAGCTTGTCGTCTTGATTTTGGTGACTTTCTCTTTCAGCTACCCCAGATACCTCTGTCTAAACTTCTGCTATCTCTGTTGTCATATAAACCGATGCAAGCTTGATCTAGAAAAGTGATGGAGGGCTCAACACTGTCACACTACCATCACCTCAAAGAGAGGATTTCTTTATCGTCCCAGAGGGCAGGATCTAGACCAAGACAGAAGCTATCAAAATGACCAAAAAAAAAAGGTGGTTCAGAAGAATATTTCTTACAGTTCCAGCTATCAGGCTACTGCGTGGTGTAGAAAGTTTCCCATTCTTTGCTGGAGATTTTCAAACTGTGAACCCTTCAAAGAAAACCAGACTAGGAAAGCAAAGTTGTGCAGGCTAGTACTGCTTTTATTATAAAGTTATAGCATCTTGTAAGTGTGGATGCACTTCCCCACTCCTTCCCTTTAACTTTATGAGAACTAGAGAAGGTCTCGTCTGGGGCACGGTCTCAGGTTACAGTTCTGCTTTGAACTCAGATTTCTTTTATCAGATCACTGTCCTGGCTACTGTTCTTTCTCTTGCCTCTCAAAGTCATTCCTTTTGCCCATTACATCAACAGATGCTGGATGGTTAACCATCGGAGACTCTGCAGATTCTGCAACAAGCGGGGGGTTGGATTTGATAACCCCTCCATTCCCTTCCAACCTTATGATTCTTTGCATCTTTAGAAAAATGTCACTTGGCAGGTGTCCTTGCATCTGAACCCATGGGCCGGTCTCTGTTTAGCCATCTTGCTTCAACCTGGCTTCAGCGGGACAACGTCTGTCAAGTGCAATCTCAACAGTTGCCTCAGCTAATAAACTTCCTGTGACCTTCCTAACCCTGGGCAGAGCCTTGTGGCCATCTGCTTAACCCATCTCCTCTGTTCCATTTTGCAGAAATGCTGAGGTTTTCCCCTTCTCCCAGTTAATTGGAACTAAGGCTAGGGAGACAGCTCACTGCACACAGCCAAAGCTTATATTGTGAATGATAAATATTTAGTTTCACTATCCCAGAGCCAGGCCTACGTAGCTCTTCTCTGGAACTGGCCAGATATCTCCTGCTTTATGTGCACAAAAGCCAATGTAGAAATGTAACAAAATAAAAATTTTGGCTGGTTGTTACAAAACAATATTGTTTAGCTGTCTTTCCCTTACCTTCTGCTCTGGTCATCTTCTCCTCATTCCTTAGGACTTCTTCCTCTTTCACGTCTCTTCTTCTTCTCCCCACTGCACCAAACCATTGGAAGTAACAGTTCCACTTAGATGATTCATGCATTTGAAGAAATGGTTAAGATTGAAACTGAGCTGAAGAGATGATATGCAATCCAATATACCACTCACTGATGGTCAGCCCCCAGGCCACTAAGAAGAGAAAACATATGCAGGTCTATCAAGTAGAAAAACATTTATCAGGAATATAATGTTGGCTGTTGGCCAGCTCTGAAAGCTCAACTTCTTCTATCATGGCCTTACAATGAGTGAATTTTAGTCTCTGAAAACTCTACATATTTCATACCGTAGCTTCTCCGAACACATTAATATGTTGGATAGAGATGTGTTCCAAATAGCACATTTGTAAATCCCTGAACCAGCCTTCTTTTCCAATTTGGTGTCCTTTAGTTAGGATGGATTTTGAATCCCAGATCATAAACCAACACTTCTGGATAGTGGCTGTTTTAGGGATATAAAATTAATTGTTCATGATAAACTGGTTCTTAAGTTTTAGTATAGTTTAGACCAGCATGTTGGCTGGGAAATTCTGGGAATTGAGGTCCATGCAGCTTAATTCTGCCAAGGATGAGAAACACTGGTTTAGACTATAAATTTCTACATTGCTAATTAATGAATACTTTTTTTTTTGTTTCTAGGGGCTTCAAGGACTGATTGGAGGTCTCGGGCAGAAAGTAAGTTTTTAATGCCAAGATTCAGTTCAGGGATTGAATTAGAAGAGGATGCAACTGAGCCAGTGTTCAGAAACTGATGTGACATGATTCAAAACCAAAGCAAGATAGACTTCCTAAATTGATTCAAGGCATCTATCTGATTGGATAAAATTGACAACTCCTAGCTTTGGAGAATAAAGTAGTTGGTTCATGGAAAGGTGGTCCACCTAATTGTTTCCCTCCCATTTCAAGCTAGGAAATTATTATTTTCTTAATACATGATTAAGGAAGTATGCTGTGATTAAGAACAGCCGTTCACTGTTCAGTTAAGAAGCCCTAACACCAACTGGGGAAAATCACAGATCAATGAACTAGAGTCAGTGATGAAATTGTAAGTTTAGAAAACTTACATTGTGGCTGAAATACACTGAATTGCCTGCTAAATTCTGTCATTCTTGGTCATTTTCTGCAGGGACAGAAGGGCGAGAAAGGTGACTTAGGACTTCAAGGAAAATCAGGCAGCCCTGGGCGAGATGTAAGTTGCACAACAAACAGGCATCTTTCTCTTTGGTGACATCGCTGTTGCTTCTTTCCCCTTGATTCCTGAATTAGATGATGTTCAAATGATTCCCTGAGAATGACATCAATATTCAAACACCATTTTTCCTAGGATCTTTGTATCTTTGAGGAACGGGGTAGAGACAGGTTTTTTTGTTTAGTTTCGATATTTATGTTGAATAGCTGTTCAGCTATTTTGCTATCCTGTACAGACAGAAATAGATATAGGTAGCTGCATTTGGGGAGAAGCCATTGCATGACTTGAGAACAGTGTCCAAGCTGAACCAAATTCCACTAATAAGTAAGCAATGTGTGCCAGGTTCAGCCAATCCAAAGGCTTAATACTCCTGGCCAAGAACAATTTCTTGCTTCCTAACTAGAGGGAGAGTTGAGCATATTCAGCCTTAAGGAAACCTTATCCTCAGCCTATATAGAGTAACAGTAACAAAGCCCTACATGGCATCGGACCAGGTTACTTACGGGACCGTCTGCTGCCCCATGTAACCCAGCGACCGGTTAGGGCCCACAGAGTCGGCCTTCTCCAGGTCCCGTCAGCCAGACAGTGTCGCCTGGCGGGGCCTAGGGGGAAGAGCCTTCTCTGTTGCGGCCCCGGCCCTCTGGAACCAACTTCCCCCGGAGATCCGTATTGCCCCCACCCTCTCCGCCTTTCGCAAATTGTTGAAGACACATCTTTGGCGACAGGCCTGGGGCAGTTAACTTCTTGCCCCTAGCCAGTGTATGTTTGTTTGTATGTCTGTTTTGGATGATTGGTCTTTTAATTGACGGGTTTTACAATGTTTTTTTTTATATATTAGATTTCTACATGTTAGTATTTATGTTGTGAGCCGCCCTGAGTTCTTGAAATAGGGCGGCATAGAAATCTAAGTCATAAAAAAAAATAAATAAATAAATATAACAAAGTTGGAAGGTTCCTTGGTTCCTTCTTCTAGTCCAACCACCTGCTCAAGTGGGAGACCCTACACCATTTCAGATAAATGGTTCTCCAGTCTCTTCTTAAAACCTCCAGTGTTAGGGCACCCACAACTTCTGGAGGCAAGTCGTTCCACTGATTCATTGTTCTCACTGTCAGGAAATTTCTCCTTAATTCTAGGTTGCTTCTCTCCTGGATTAGTCACCATCTCATTACTTTAGTTTCAGAGTCCATCTTTAAGGAAGCTGATCATGAATTGCCTGAAATGTAAGCAAAGCTCCTCTTGTAACAAAGTCTGTTTTTTGCTATTTTCTAGGGCCGACCTGGAGAGCTGTGCATAGTAGGGCCCAAAGGCCAAAAGGTACTTATTAATTTATTTCATTAAATATATACGCCACCCATCTCACGGTTATGTATTCTGCTAGTTGAAGACAGGGATGGGGTGTGGGGGGCGGGAATTCTTCTGATAGAGAAACTTGACTAATGGCTGTAATTTTATCTTAGGGTGATCCAGGTTTCGTTGGCCCCGAAGGGCTTGCTGGAGAACCAGGACCTCCAGGGTTGCCAGGCCCACCTGGAATTGGCCTTCCAGGAAAACCAGTAAGGATTATTTTCTGACTTACCACTACTACTCTTCTTGGGAAAATAAATCATCTGTAAAAGTGGAGCCTCCTTCAAAGTTGATCTCTGATGGTCTCATAGACATATCCATGTACTTTTCTTGGGAACAGTAACTTGTCTTTGCCTTCTTCTCTTTTCTCATCACAGTCTAGTGTATAGCCCCGATATTCCCATAAACCAATCTGGTGTAGTGGTTAAAGTGCTGGCCCAGAAACTAGGAGATGGCGAGTTCTAGTCCCACCTTAGGCATGAAAGCCAATTGGGTGACTTTCGGTCAATCACCAGGAGACTCCGAATTCTAGTCCCAACCTAGGTATGAAAGTCTACTGGATGAATTTGAGCCAGTCCCTTTCTCTCAGCCCAACCCACTTTATAAGATGGTTGTTACGGGGAACATAGGAGTAGGAAGGGGTATTAGGAATGTTCACTGCCTTGAATTATTTATAAAGTAAGAGATGTGGGTTAAAAACCTAATAAACAAATAAGGATCTCCCATCTACAGTAAATATTAACCAAGTTCAACCTTGTTTGCCTTCTATGCACAAACTAGGTCAGCCAGATACTGCCACCTGCTGATACTTTCTCTACCAGTGCATTAAACCTGTAATTCAGAGAAGACCTAAATTACTTAGGAGTTGATGGGAACACCATGAAGAGGTGTTCTACTTTTACTGCTGGGCTTATTTTTCCAATTCAAGAAAATAGATGGAGGTTGAGGTAAAAGCAGATAAATTGCAGTAAGGGAGGTGAGGGCATTTAACCCTTCTCCACTTCATCATTCTTCTGGCCTAAATATCTCATTTCCCCAAACTGCTATTTCATCCTTTCAAAGGAGATATATGGAGACTGATTTTAGGTTGAGAAAATGTGGGCCTAGACTAAATTCAAAGAACTTTGAATCCCACAAGAAGATTCCACTAATACCTCTCCCCGATCACATCAAAATGTTGCTTTAGCTCTGGGGAAACTTTTCAATTTTTGTGAAGGGTTTATCAAAATTCATTTTGATGCTCCCGAAGAGAGAATGATAAACGTGGCTTGATGATGGTGGTGGTGGTAAGTATGATGGTGATCATGAAGACGCCTATGTTTGTGATGATAGTGGTGAGGATTTTCTTGGGAAAATCTAGCCATAAGGGATAGGTGACTATTTTTGACTGAGCAGGAGTCGTTGTCCACCAGTTACATCCAGTCAGATCTTAGACTTTTCTCCTCCTCTTGCAGTGCTTCCTTCTTAGGAGACCTCTTTCTCTCTCAACACCAACGTCCAACGGTCTCTTGGTGACAGACGATTGTTCACATTCTTTGCATGTGTGCTCTCCCTTTAGCTAATTCCTCCAGATGGAGCAGAAATCTTCCAGCCCTTTAATCCTGAAACTGATAGGGATGCTTCGGATAAAAATCCATCCTAAAATAAAGTCGAAGATGGACTGGGCTGGAGATTTAAATTATGGAGTCAGTTCATTGCCTTTTCCTGTACGAACTTTATTGGCTGGTAGATAGGTACGACCTCATGTTTCATGTTTTTGCCCAGGGTACATTTATTTTGAGTTTTCTTACAATCTCAGTTACCTGTGATAGAGTTTTGATTTCCCTCTGATGGACAGACAGGCTAACATCTGGGGACAGATGTTTTATTACAGTTGCTTCTTTCAGTCAATGCACTTTTTGTAGCATCCCTTTGAATGGTTCACCACTATTCCAGAAGTCATCATACTGATAAAATACCTATGGAGCATAAGTCTAGACTTTCTTGTCAAGTTGTGTTTCCTTTCATTAATAGTGCTTCTGATGGCTCATTTTTGAACAACTTTGACCATTTGGTTTTCATTTCAGGGTGATCCCGGTGGGCCCCCAGGTTTGACAGGAGAGAAGGTATGTTATGAAACTTTAAGAGCTTTGTGATCTCCAGTGGTTCTAATCTTGAAATGAACATCATGTCTTTTGTTCTTAACAGTGTTACTACTGGGCTAAATTTCATTGCCATCAATTTTGTTCTCTATTTCCAGGGAAGTTCAGGACCTCCAGGGGACAGTGGATCTCCTGGGAAGCCAGTAAGTCCTTTCTCCAGCATACAAATCAATGAACTAAAGACCACAGTATCTAAGGAGCTTCTAGTTGTCATTGACTTCCAAGCTCTTGATTGGGCTGTCTTACCCAAGTCATGGGACCAGAGAAAGATACTTGGGAAGCTGGATGATCCATTGATGAGTTTATCTTAAAATAGGCATCTTCAGCCTGCTTCCCTCCTGTTGTGGTCATGGTCTTCCATGGCTTGAGATACCTATCATCAAGCAGAATCAAGAATTTTCTAGCTGTAGGGAACTAGGTGAAAAGAAGGCCTTTTCACGATGGCAAATGAATTCCTCTATGAGTTTTCAGCAATGTAGTCCCCATTCTGTTGGCAGAATAAAGGTCTACTCCCAGGTATTTGAAGCAGGAGATCTGCTCAATCTTGTGGCCATTTATCCTCCAGGAGTGGCTCTTGGGCCTTTTGGCAAATGCCATGATTTTGGTTTTCTGATAATTGACTATTAGTGGACTTCCATGCAGTACTGCGTTAATGCTCTCAATGTTTTTTAAGAGTGTTCTGAAAAGTATTGCTGCTTTGTCTACACAGAGTAGAACAAAGATGTGTCTTCCAGAAAGCTTGGTGGGATGAAAGTTCAGATTGAGGACATGGCCCACCGTGGAGTTGATATAAAAATTGAATAAAGGTCGGGGAGGACAATATGCAGTCTTGCTTGATGCCTGTCTCAGTTTGAATGGCTATTTAAACAGAAGAAAGGCAAAGAAATGAAACAATAAAGGAAAAAGGGAAAAAAACTAGAGAGAGAGTTGCTTTCATTTTGCTGTGATTTGGAAAGAAGGAGACAGATCTTTCTTTCTTTGTTTCTCCCTTTTTTTGTTTCTTTCTCACTTTCTTTTTCATTTCTTCCTTCCTTCCTTCTGTCCCTTTTCTTTTCCTTTCTTTCTTATACACATATATAAATATATACACATTTTACACAACCGTTTCAGTAACGGCTAACCAATTTTTTCTAAATCTGGAACTATTTCATCTGTATTTGCTTTCCCTGTTGGAGAAATGCATGTCCCAAAGTCCCCAGTGTGCACTGAATGTGCAAATTTACACCGCGTATGCAATTTCCCTGCCTATATTTACTTCTGACATATTTTTCCTATGAAAGAAAGTCATATAAATGCTAGTTGTGTCCTGTTAGTTGGTGTTCTGAATATGGGTCCTCTAGCTGCTTATCCTTGGGAAGCAGTCCAACTTCGCTGCTGTCTATTTTCACATTCCATTGTGAACACTGCAATCTCAGAAAAACTTGATTTGAATCCTTGTCAGCTCTCATTCCTTTTGTTTAGGGTTTAGGACAACAGATTTTGTGGAAAATTGGAAGCATTTGCTACCCCCTCCCCATTGGTTCCTTTTGTTAAATTTTGTTTTTATGTCCTTGGTGTGTATGTGTGTGTGTCCTAATGCCATAAAAATGGACTTTTTGCAAAGGCTACTTTACGTCCCCAGTTCATATGAAGCTAAAATATATTGGCCCTACTAATATTTTCTGGCTCTGGATGATAAAGAGGCCATCAGGTTATTTGGGTAAAAGACTGGCAGAAGCGTGAGAAAATGTTCTTCTGATATTGCTTTCCAAAATTGAAGCTCACTGGGCCTTTGGCTTCAATATATCTGGCAAAGAAATTACGAAGACTTTCTCTCACGCTCCATTCTGTTGTTGATTCTTACATGCCTAATTCTGACATCTTAATCTGTCATGGAGGACAGTAATGTAATGAAAGTTTTCTGTGTGTTTTCAAATAAACCTTTTATGTAGAATTCGGTGAATCCTGATGGGTCCTTTGATGAGGCTGGAGAAGGAAAAGAAGGCAGGGAGGGAAGGAGTATAAGGGAGAAAGTTTCATTCCTTTCCCTTTCCTACACACTTTACTTAATTTCACCCCCAAACATCTACTCAGAGAAAGCTGGCTTCCAAACAACTAGGGCTACGATCTTCTCTCCTATTCTGGGCTCTGGACTCACCTTGAGAAGTGAGTTTCTCACAAAAATGGAACACTATTAGCAAACATCAACTTAAAAGACAGTGGCACCTGGAGACAACTCAAGGAAGTAATAACTATCCATCCTTACTTGTGAGCGTCCTGAGTAAAAAAGCTAAAGCATTCTTCTATCTGTGTTGAGCAGCCCAGGTTTTTGCCTCTTGGTGATAGTGAGACCAGAGTTGACCAGGATAGAAAAAGAGTTAGCGAGCAAACACCATTGGATATTACTGGCCTCCTTTACAGAAACCTTTCCCAAACTTGATGTACATATCTCAATTCCATTTGGCTGGAATTTAAGAGGATCAATCCACCACATCTAAAAAATGTTAAGTAGTTGAGGATAGTCTTGAACCAAACATCCATGGAACAGGTAAAACCTGCCCCTCTGGTCTTTGGAGGCAGCCCCAAAATTGGACAGGGGGTGCTTGTTTGAGCTGTTCTGGGCCATATCATGTAATAAAAAAACCATAGCGGTCAGCCACCCACCACCTATGCTCTGGGGAACAGGACAGCCACCGGAGGAGTCACCACCATCTTATTCTGTCTCCAATCCTACTTTTCTTTGGGTTGAGAAAACTTTGTCTTCTGTTGAGATGAAGTTCCTCTAGACTTAAAGGGATTGTCTTTGTGGGTGAGTGAGGAAGTGGTGAGACTTCAAGTAGGTTCAGAAAGCACATTGTCACAGTTCTGATATCTCTGTACACATACTGGATAGTTAGGAGATGGTCTTATTAGCATTTTATCAGCCAAATTAAACCATTCCCCTTTCTCTGCAGGGCAAACCAGGGACCCCAGGCCTGAAAGGTGTAAAGGTAAGTATAAAGAAATCAGGATCAAGGCAGAGTTTCAGAGGGGTTAGAGGTTAGAGCAGGGGTAGGCAACCTCGGGTCTTTTATGACTCATGGACTTCAACTCCCAGAATTCCTGAGCCAGCATGGGGAACTATGGCTGTCTTATGACTGGTGAACTTCAGCTCCCAGAATTTCTGAGCCAGTATGGGGAAACTATGGTCCCTTTCATGACTCATGGACTTCAACTCCCAGAATTCCTGAGTCAGCATGGCTCAGCTTGGAAACCTCTCTCTTTCCCCTCAGCATGGCTGGCTCAGGAATTCTGGGAGTTGAAGTCCATGAGTCATAAAAGAGCCGAGGTTGCCTACCCCTGGTTAGAGAATGCTAGGATGGGTTATAGTTTTTGTTAGTACTTTTACTCTTTGGGGATTCGATTCGGGTTTCCTTTTCCTAGTGTTGTTAGTTTCCGGTTCCTTTGTGTTCTTTGTGTTCAATGCATCTTTATGCTTTCCTAACAGGGTGATCCATGTGAAGTTTGCCCTACTATTATGGATGGAAACCAAATTGGCCTTCCTGGGAATCCAGGAGCCAAGGGGGAACCTGGACCGCCTGGGAAACCCGGCAAATCAGTGAGTCCATGGATTGCTTTGTTCTTTGAGGTCATGGTGGAGAAGCCATCCAGATGCTCTTGGAAAAGGGGAATTTGCTGGACTGATGAGCTAATGGAAATGACTTCTGATGCCTTCCATCAATTCTCCTTTCTTTTCCTTTTTGCAGGACAAACCTGGTCCTCTAGGAACTAAAGGCAACAGGGTAAGTGTGAGATTCAGCTCCTGCGGGGAAAAGAGAAAGGGAAGAAGAGATTATAGGTGTAGTTCTACGGTTCACGCAAGATCCTTGATGGTGCAGTGATTCGAATGCAGTTCGACAGGCAAATTCTTCCCACAGCCTGCAGTTCAATCCTAATGGGCTCAAGGTTGACTTAGCCTTACACCCTTTTGAAGTCAGTAAAATGAGGAGCCAGATTGTTGGGGGCAGATTTAGCCTCTTGTCTTTGGTCGTTCCAGTTTTACAAAATATGGTGCAGCTAATCCTAGGCTAGATCAGATCAGACCTTTGGCTCCAATTTAGGTTGAGAGATGGATTGAGTTATTGAATATTCCAATGGGTACTTAGCAAAATCCACCTTCTCAGCCCAAGGCACAAAATGGAAGTCTCGTTCATATATTTTGTAAATTATAATACACATTTTCCATTTAAAAACAATACATTAGGGGTAAGTCTGCCTAAAACGCATAGGTTTAGAAATGAATGCATTTGTAGGCCTTATACTAGAGAAAGTTGTGATAGGTGGCAGAGGTTACTGTCTCTGGGCGCAACTTGGCACATAAAAAAATTGTGCATGGAATTTCAAAGGAGCAAAGAGTAGCAAGCAGGAATTGACAAATATAGCGAAATATATTTCTGTATTTATGTGTGTGTGTTTGAAACAAAGAGAAAGGTACAAATTAATAGTTCAGAAGAAAGGGGGGGCTGATCTTGTGGTATGTAAATAATGAATGGATGTGGGGAATTTACTGATGTGCATTTTAGCCTTTCTGCTTAATTATGAATGGGAGAGCTAAAAAGGATGTCGGTTGGTATGAATTAGTGGCATTTTGGTGATTATGGATGCATATGAAAGTAGAAATCGATAGACTGCTGATCAGTGCATTTTATGCTCCGGTGAATAGTAATAGTGGAAGAATTGGAGATGACTTTTGAGGAAAAATTGTGCAACATTCTGAATGTATATGACCCCGGACAGATAAATATTCATTTTAGTGACTTGCTTGGATGACCGGGAATGAGATGAGAGAGAACAGAAAAAGTGATTGTGCCATTAGGAGGCCCAATAACGAAGAAGTAAGGTGAATGTTTGGTGAGCAGAGACATGGGTCTTAGTTTCAAAGACATGGTTTAAGTTTAAATCTCCATGCATACACTTGGCACAAGAAGAACTGTAAATCTAAAGCAATGGCTGGTTTCATTTTTGTAAATGGTTACTGGTTGATTAGACAGACAGAAATAAAAATAAGGGCTACAGAACCCAGAAGAAAGTAATAGGCTGTTGTATATTAATATTTGCCTAGATCCAAACATTAAATCTTGATCACAGAGAAGAATATTTATACTGTTCTCATTACTTAGTTAGTGAATAATGAGCTATTGCGCGTTATTTACCCCAGACAGAAGCATCTGCAGGGAATGGTAGTGGGTGGGTGGGTGCGTGTTAAACTGTCAACATGACATCCACAACCAAGGAATCAAAGCCCCACCTGGATGGCCCTGATTTCAGATTATAAATCTAATATGTATAGGAAATGACCAGGCTGAGACTGAGGCAGGGGTCAAACACGTCATATGTCATGAGTCCTTGCGTGTCAGCAATAGCTGTACATCCAGCCACCTTGAATGCCTCTCTTATCTCCCACTCATTTGGTTTGACCCGTTAGTAATTCAGATTCTTGCAGAGAGCTTAAGCTTGCAATAAATCTTTATACTCATTTGAACTGCCTGGATCTCCCAATTTCCAGACACTTGATAGTGTGGCTCCATAACAAAACAAAGACACCAAATAGGCATTCCATATTCCTATACTGAAGAATTTCACATTAATTCAAAATCACATTCACATCTTCAAACCATATTAAATTCCCCAAAGTCATGCTAAAAGTACTTAGGGCTATGAGACCCGAGTAGAACAATCATATGGTAAAACCACCTCTCATGTATAAGTGTCCCCTCTTGTTGTTTTATATTTTCTGCACTATTAACAGCCAATCCTTTTTAAATATTTTCTGAGGTGTCGAATAAATATGAAAACAAAATATTGTGCTGATCTAGGTCATTTCTGCAGCAATGACTCACAGTGTCTTCTATTACGGCCACGTGATGTCTCGCTTAATGGTTTTAGGTGTTCTCTTTAATGTGGCAAAAAAACCCAACTTATTACTTATTTATTTAAAACATTTATACAGCTGCCCATCTTACTCTGGATGTCTCCCAATCCAAAGTTAAAACTTAGAAACCATAAGAAAAGTGTAAAATTTAAACACATTAAAAACAACATGTCTCATTTCCTGACTGCACTACTTAACGATGAATTTTCTGATCCCTATTGTGAGGACTACCTGTAAGAATAAGGAGAGGTAAAGGGCATATTCCTGAGCAATTCCATGAAATATGTTGGCAGGCCTGATGCTATGTGCAGAGTTTGTGAGAAATTCTCTCCCTGACTACTTGGGCATTACTTATTAATTAAGATAACAGCTGCCTGGCCAGTCCACAAGGGAGCCCCACACTCTGAAAAGGCTCCCGACTTGGCAACCTGCATGATGGATTGGATTCTAAAATGAAAGCAAGCCAATTGCTAGATTCTCTGGAAATTTTTCCTGTCCCCTTTCAATAAATCCTGTTAAACTCGGGGAGAATATACTTTCTCTTGAAGAGGGTTGCCAGGAGCTTCACAACAGAGGAGGCAATAATTCCATGGGCAATATTTATGCATTTATTTGTCAAAATTTATGTAGCCACCCACCTCACAAACAAGTGGCACTGGACAGCCTACAACAGCTAAAAAAAACAGTTAAATTAATGACTAGCAAAACTATTATCCTGGCAATTGTTTTATAAAAGCATTTATAAAAATTTTAATTTTGTACATTATATGTTTTTTTTTTAAATTTTAAGGCTGTAAACCGCCCCGAGTCCTTCGGGAGAGGGGCGGTATAGAAATTTAATAAATATAATATATAATATAATATATAATATATATAATATATATAATATAATATATATAATATAATATAATATATAATATATTTAAAAAACTATAAAGGACAAAGCGGAAAAGGAAAGAAATATTAGGTGAAGATACACATGTTAGTAATAACTAATAATACCATCAAAACTGACACATTCACCATCTCTCAGTTGCAAAAGATAGGTTTACTGAGAACAACTTACATCCTTCAATGATTCCAGAAGCGGTGAATGTTCCAACACTGGAAGTTTTTAAGAAGAGAGCGAACAGCCATTTGTCCGAAATGGTGTAGGGTTTCCTGCCTGAGCAGGGGGTTGGACTAGATGACCTTCCAACTTTATTATTATTATTATTATTATTATTATTATTATTATTATTATTATTATTATTATTATTACTATTATATCTATAATCCAACAAACATCCAGATCTGCCTGTCCCGGGTCCTTGCGAAGGACTCAATAGGTTGATAGAAATGCCCAATCCAGTCTGAATATCTGGCTGACTGTACAATGAACAATGATTAATAAGAATTAAGAAGTCACTGGTCCCTGGGGTACCCTGGGGTACCCAGACCTGAAGGCACATCCAGATTTTGAGGAACCTTTTGAGGTAAGGATATTCCCATAAAGCAGGCACCACAGCAGATAAAGACTTGGCAAATGTAACTGGTCAGTAGAACCCTCTCTGCTGGATTTGGTGGGATGGGCAGATGTCACTGGGGAGAGGTGAACCTTCAGATAATCTGATCCTAGATCATGCAGGGCTTTTAAAGTCCAGTTTGGTCTAGTGGTTAAGGCATCAGGCTAAAAAGCAGGAGACACCGAGCGCTAGTTTTGCTTTAGCCATGAAAGCCAGATGGATGACTTGGGCCGGTCATTCTCTCAGCCCAACTCATCTCAAGGGGTTGTTGTTGGGGAGAGGGGAGGAGGAGGAGGAGGAAGGTGTGTTGAATATGTTCATCACCTTGAGTCATTTGTAAAAACAATAAAAGGCAGGATACAACTTACAACAAGTTCATTCAGTGATCATCCAAAGTCACAATGTCACTGAAAAAAAAAGTGACGTGTGACTTAATCATGGCAGCATCTACGTGATGAGATTTCAGACGCTTGGCAACTGACTCACATTTATGATGGTTGCAGTGTCCCGGTGTCATGTGATTCCCTTTCACGACCTTTTGACAATGAGGAAGCCAGATCCACTAAGCAACCAGGTTACTAACAACTGCAGTGGTTCGCTTAACCAAAGTGGCAAGAAAGGTTGTCCAATGGGGCAACACTCACTTAACAAATGTCTCACTTAGCAACTTAGCATGTTGACAGCTATCTGTAAAACATAACGGCCTACAGTACAATGTTGCTGCTGTTTCAGTCAAGAGGCCAATTATTTAGCAGGTTGTTTAGTTCGTTGCCAATCTCTTTGCTCTGTGTAATTGAATCAGTATTCTATATTAAGTCCATAAAGAAAAATCGAGTTCCAATATAGCCAACATAAAAGGTTTATAAAATTTGATCTAGATTATTTTGATATGTGGTCAAGAGTTCCTTAACTTTGATCTCCAAATTTTCTTTTTTTCTTTCTTCTTCCATGAAGCACTTGCGTTCGTTAAGTCCATAAATATGTGTCTTGAAATATCTCAAACAACCAGTACATTCCCAATTAAAAAAAACTTCAAAATACTGTTTAATCTATTTTGGTAAAAAAAACATATCTTTGATAATGAGGTTCTATCTAAAATGCATAATGTTGCTGGAGGATGATCAGATATTTCAGTAGAATCAATATTGCATTTATCCATCCAATTAGCGAGGATCAAAATAGTAAAAATTAATCGAGTTGGGAACAAATCTAAAATGGAATTCTTTAAAAAAAAGAATATTCTTACTGTGAAGGATTTAATACTTGGCATACACTTCCAAAGAAAAGAAAGAAAAGAGAAAATTAAACTCCAGCATATAAGACTATAATATTAAATGAATAAGAGGTAAATTTAGTTGAGCTATATAAGGATGTGAGAAAGGATCTAAGACTTATTAAAAACTTTAGCTATAATTATCCGATCTCACCAGTAAACTAAAAATACATTAAAATACCTATATACTACAATGGGTGGTCCTCAGTAGTGCCGTAATAATTAATAGATGCAGTGTGATTAATGTAGCCTTTGTCCATCAATATTTTTTTTAAAATCCTTCCTGTTTACTACGAAGTTTGAAGATTTCATAGTTAACACTATAGCATTTCTGTCAGATTTTAAATTCCACTAATATATGATTGCCAACTCTTTCTCTAGCTAAACAATCTCTATTGTCTAGACCAGGGATAGGCAACCTTGGCTCTTTTATGACTCGTGGACTTCAACTCCCAGAATTCCTGAGCCAGCATGGAACTGGCTGGCTCAGGAATTCTGGGAGTTGACGTCCACGAGTCATAAAAGAGCCAAGTTTGAAGACCCCTCAGTTAGAGGAGCATATGAAAGCATAATTAATGTTAATTAATGTAGATTTTATTAGTTTAGAGCAGGGGTAGGCAACCTTGGCTCTTTTATGACTCGTGGACTTCAACTCCCAGAATTCCTGAGCCAGCCATGCTGAGGGGAAAGGGAGAGGTTTCCAAGCTGAGCCAGGCTGGCTCAGGAATTCTGAGAGTTGAAGTCCACGAGTCATAAAAGAGCCAAGGTTGCCTACCCCTGGTCTAGACAATATGCTTATTGACTTACATATTAAACTTACATGTTTAATAGAAACAACCTAATCAACCCACAAGCAGCATGGCAGAAAATGGGGAAGCCAGGAAAAGAATGGTAGAGAGGTTAGGAAAACATAAACCATTGAGACATAGAAGGTACAGTTAGTCCTTGACCTGCCCATCATGGTTGTAAGTCATGACAGTTGCATGATTTTACGAGCTTTTTTGCAGGCGTTATTAAGAGAATGGGATGGTTTTAAAGCAGTCACTGCAGTCACTAAGTCAGGGGTAGGCAACCTTGGCTCTTTTATGAATTGTGGACTTCAATACCCAGAATTCTTGAACCAGCCATGCGGACTCAGGAACTCTGGGAGTTGAAGTCCATAAGTCATAAAAGAGCCAAGGTTGCCTACCCCTGCATTAAGCGAACACTGCAATTGCCAAGTGAACTAATGGTTCACTAGGGGCAGTTTCGCCAAACATTGGAAGTAAATGGTGGGTTGTTGTTGTTTTTTGCAAAAGTTGTAGTACTGCAGGATGCTACAAACAGCCATAAATGCAGTCCAATTGCTGAGCATCCCAAGTTCAGTCATGTGATTGCAGGAGGTGGTCACCATTGGAACCCTGAATCCAGGTTTTAAGTAGTCCCCTGATAGGTCTACCATAATTTTGACCAATCACTAAGCAACCAGTCATAAGTCAAAGATGACCTGTAATACATTGACAGCTTACCTCAGTGATGGCGAACCTTTTAGAGACCGAGTGCCCAAACTGCAACCCAAAACCCACTTATGCATCATCAAGTGCCGGGTGGGTGTGGCCCATTGGGTGGACATGGCTGCGGTGGTAACGGCAGACTGGGTGGGACTAAAAAGTTCAATCAATCAATTCCAACTTTGCGAGATCTTTTTTTTCCAGCGAGAAGTTGAAATTGACTCATTGATTGAACCTTTTTTTTTTTTTTGCCCACGGCGGCGGAGGCCTAAAGCAAAAGGTTTTATAAAACCCAGCTGAAGGCCTAGGACTGGGGCGACAGCGCGCCTGCCCACAGAGAGGGTTCTGAGTGTCGCCTCTGGCACCTGTGCCATAGGTTCACCACCACTGGCCTACCTTAAAAACGACAATGCCAGTCCAGATGGGAAGATACCTTGAAGAAATCATTGGAAGAGACTCCGCCTTAATGTCCTCACTATAAGTGAGGGATGGATTAGGAATAGGATTAAGGCTCAATACGGCAGGTGCGCTAGTCTCCTCTGTGCATGGGGAAAGCTCTCCTCTTTACAGTGCTCTAAAGCAGCCAGTGTGGCATATTATGGAACAGTGTCCTCCGAGCACATATCAGGGAAAGCCCCGAGACTTTCTGTATGCAACTCCATCTTCTATTGACTATATAAATAGTCTGCCTTTGAATTTGTAAATAGACTAAAGAGTTTCGTGTTGGCCCATTGAGAATGTAATTGTGAATGTAATTTGTGCCACACACTAAATAAATAAATAAATAAATAAATAAAACGAGCACTCGAAATTCCTCTTGCAGTCTCCAGGATGCTGTGTTTACCCCCAAGAGGAGCATGGATGAAACCTAAGCCTTCCTGAAGTCTGCATAGTTCTTGTCTCCGCAGATTTGCCCAGCTGGATAGTGCCCTTACTTGATATTAATCTTGGAAACTGCAAGAGAAATTGCCAACCTTCCCTTTTTATGAATTCACCAAGGTACGGTGTCTTCAAATTTGAAATGCTTCTTGGAACAGGGACCTGGACGGGGTCTCCTCTTCCATCTCAGGGACTAAGTGGTCCTGAAGATAATGAAGGCCTGCAGTGTGCAAGTCTTTAAAGCTGATAATTAGAAAATTAAATTGCTTTCAGAAGCAACGTGATACAGAGAGCCCTAGGTTTATGGCCACTCATTTAGCCACTGAAGTTACAACAGCACTAAAAAAAAGTGACTTATAACCAGCCCTCCCACCTAATAATAATAATAATAATGATAAAGTTGGAAGGGACCTTGGAGGTCATCTAATCCAACCCCCTGCTCAGGCAGGAAACCCTATACCATTTTGGACAAATCATTTTGGCAACTGTGTTATGGTGGTTAAAGCATTCCCATAGACATACGATTGTGATTTCAGTTCTTGGCAACCATCATGCATTTACAGTTGTCGCAGTGTCCTCAGTCGCATGATCACCATTTGTGATGTTCCCAGAAAGCTTCCCACAAGCAAAGTTGGGTCCCCCCCCCGGGAGGGAAGGTTGCAAGTCACAATCATGTGATGCCTTACATAACAACTGTGGCATAAAGTGTTGTGCAGTCATGTGATGCCTTGCTTAATGACTGCACCATTTAACAATAAATTTGGGGGTCCCTATTATCATAATTCTAGGACTACCTATAATCCATATGGTTCTCAAAACAATGGGCCATAATTGCTTGAACCTCTGCATTCTGGGCCAGATGAAGCTTTCAGGTGAAAGGATATGCTTACATAGAGTAGTACTGTAAGTACTAGAAAAACTAATAGCTGTGATTTTACATTTTTGTGTATATAATAATAATAATAATAATATAACAATGGCTTATACTTGGAAATTTAAAAAAGGACCGAAGACTTGATTTTCTATAGTTTGTGGGCTAATGCAATCGAGGCCAGAATGGAAAAATCATCAAATGATTCAAAGTGCAGATTGTGCAAAGAGGCAAAAGAAACAGTGGATCATGTATTCACCTCTTCCAAGACTGTTGCACAAACTGATGAGAAACAGTGACATAACACAGTTGCCAAAATGATTTATTGCAGCATATGTAAAAATTATCATGGTCCAGTAATGAAAAATGGGTAGGAACCTAGAGTTGGAAAAAGTAGTTCAAAATGAGCACGTGAAAATATTGTGAGATTTCCAAATAGAAACTGATTAAAACTTGACTCAAAACAGCCCAGATTTAACCATGGTTGAAAAGAAGAAAATGCAGACAATTGATGTGGCAACACTAGAATAGAATAGAATAGAATAGAATAGAATAGAATAGAATAGAATAGAATAGAATAGAATAGAATAGAATAGAATAGAATATAGAATAGGATAGGATAGGATAGGATAGGATAGGACAGGACAGGACAGGACAGGACAGGACAGGACAGGACAGGATAGGATAGGATAGGATAGGATAGGATAGGATAGGATAGGATATAGAATAGAATAGAATAGAATAGAATAGAATAGAATAGAATAGAATAGAATAGAATAGAATAGAATAGAATAGAATAGAATAGAATAGAATAGAATAGAAAAAATAATAGGATACGATACGATACAATATAATACGATACGATAGAATAAAGGAATAAAAAAAGAATAGGATGGGATGGGATGGGATGGGATGGGATTAGAATGGAATAGAACAGAATGGAATGGAATGGAATGGAACAGGAATGGAATGGAACGGAACGGAATGGAATGGAATAGAATAGAACAGGAATTGAACAAGAATAGGAATGGGATGGGATGGGATGGGATGGAATAGAATAGAATAGAATAGAATAGAATAGAATAGAATAGAATAGAATAGAATAGAATAGAATAGAAAAAAGAATAGGATAGGATAGGATACGATACGATACAATATAATACGATATGATAGAATAAAGGAATAAAAAAAAGAATAGGATGGGATGGGATGGGATGGGATTAGAATGGAATAGAACAGAATGGAATGGAATGGAATAGAACAGGAATGGAACGGAATGGAATGGAATGGAATGGAATAGAACAGGAATTGAACAAGGATAGGAATGGGATGGGATGGAATAGAATAGAATACCAAAAAATCTTGGGCAGCACTTAGAAAATCTGTGCACTGAGAAAATTTCTATTTGTCAATTGTAAAAGGCCTCCGTGCTTGGACCCATACATACGATACAACGACATATTAGGACATCCTAAGTTTCAAAGATCCTGCTAGCCAAGATAAATGCAGGATCTGACCCCACTGTCATCTTAAACATCTTATCACAATAGTCCAAAGTGTCTCTACTGAATGGAAATAGAAACTCCTTGCTAACTGGTTCCAATTTCTATTTAATGTTATGGCTGCATTGAAAAGACTTTGTATATAAAGGAAGAATATGTTAGCCTGCAATACAATTTGCATTGTCGGGAATGTTTAAGAATGATATGATGTAGAGCTTGTAAGTGGTTCACTTCATCTTGAACCTGCTTGTTTGCTTTCAACACAATTTTGACCTTGATGGCACATTGCTGATCAGAATTCTTAAGCTAATTTCATCTTGTGTGAATTAATCACTAAGGCTTTGAACTCTGCCAGTTCCCCATAAAGCTTTGTTTTATTTGCAGAAAGCCTGTTTCACCTTACTTACTTGTTGTCTTTATGAATTTTACTTTTTCTAAAAAAAGAAAAACTATAAATCATAAGAAAGGGCTTTTCAAGAGATCATTATTATAAGCTGCTCCTGTATGACCATCTTTGCTATGCTTTCCCATAGCTGCAGCTGATTAGACTGCAGTAGTACCGTCAATTACAGTTTTATTTCATCAGAGCCACATAAGCCCTTTGCCCTTATGACAGCGTTTCTCAACCTTGGCAACTTTTAGATGTTGGGACGTCAGCTCCCAGAATCCCCCAACCAGCAAAGTTGCCTCGTGAAAAAGCATTTTTGTGACAACTAAGACCTGGATGACTGAGAATCTCCATAGACAATCAGACTTCAGAAGTCTTCATCTGTTGCTCTTTTTTTTTTTTTTTTGACCATCTGACTCTCAGCTAGCCAGTCTCTTTATTCCCCCTCCTCCTCTACACTAGCTGGAGATTTCACCACAGTTATCCAAAGAAGCCCCTGTTTTTCATGGCTTCTGCCCACCCTGTACAATCAGGCAGAGTTGGCATGCTCTTTGTCAATTAAATTGTACATCTAGTGATACCCCAGGAAGCATGCTTCTTCTGTTGCCCTCTGGAACACCATCTTCCCTGAGATCTTACCACTATCCATGCTCAAAGCAGTTCTGAAAATCTGGCTGATTCTCCAGCCCTTGGGGTTAGGATGAGTGGCATGTCTTGCATTCCTTAATGCATTTCTCCTGGTCATTGAGTTTTGTTTGTTAGTTTTAATTGTACTGTACAATGGTTTCAACTGGATACTGCCCAGATTTGTCAGAGAGAGGCCTTGCACATTTCTACAATAAGTAAATAAAGGTCAGGAATAAATATAGTTGTTGACTAATGTACTTGCTTGGATGGAGAGCAGTATGGTGAAGTTTCTGCTTTCTTGGTATTTTTAACCTCTGCCACTTCAGAGGTTAAAAAGAAGGGGAGGTTTGGACTTAACAATTAATAGAACAATCCAAAGATCACACGTACAACCGTAGCAGCATCCGCATGGAAACATGATCAGAATTGAAGCACTTGGCAACTGCCGTGTATTTGGCGCCACATGATCGCCATGGGCAGGGGTAGGCAACCTTGGCTCTTTTATGACTCGTGGAAGAACCAAGATTGTCAAGTCAGCACATTGCCTTTTTCAGCTGGAAGGCAAAGAAATTAATATAAATCTAAAAAGCATGATTGATTTGATTGGTCTATGGTGAAAGACTGAGACAATTAGCTAAGCGATGCTGAGAAAAAGGTTATTCTCGGGGGGAAAATTAAACATGGAAGGAAACTGAAGAAGGAGAAGTAACAAGGGTGAAAGTAGAGGTGGTTACAAGAAGAGAAAAATAGAAACCAGGTATTTAAAAAAAAGTTTTAGATGCAAAGAAAGAAATTGTGGAAGTTGCACAAAACAAAATCAGTTGCCTTACAGGATGCCACGGCAGGGTGTGGAATTAGAGTAATGAGAAGTGTGAAAAAGAATAATGGCATGAATGAAGCAATATAGGTTGTGGATGGAGAAAAATGCATATAAGAGAATGATTTCTGCAGAAGAGGAAACCGAACGATGTTTAATAATGTGTGTCGAAAGAGAAGAGTTTGCAAAAATACAGTTCAGGAAAGCAAGGAATGGTTAAGATTAAAAGAATCCAAGAAAACACAGGGTGACTTTGATGGAAATCAACATGCCTACTGTTTTGCAAGTAGGGAGAGAGGACTAAACAAGGAATCTCCTGCAGGGTGCATGGAATTAAAAATAAAAGTGATGAAGTGAAATTCCCCTTCAAAAGGAAAATGAGAAAACGTTGGAAGGAATATTTTAGAGAGCAACAAATTGGAAGAGAGGAATTGAAATAAATACTGTTCAACTTTAGTATCTAAGGAACAAGTGCTGAAAAAGGAAGACCTGTTATCAGGATGATTAAAAAAAGCTAAGGCTCAGAAGTACATGGAATTACTGGAGAACCAGTAAAATTTGGATGCTGTATGCTCTGTTTACTGTGTGTGCACAGAATACATTTACGTCTGATGATTGAAGCCATATCATCATTACTGCCTACACAAAGGAAAAGATTGCAAGGGCGAATATAATATTACAGGGGAATTAAATTTATTAAGTGTATTTGGGAAGCTGTTTGGTAGAATTTTGACTGAAAAAGTACCAAAAATGACCATTTGGAAAGAGCACCATGGCTTTATGGTAGCGAGATGGATGGTAAATAAATTTAGTAAGTGAGTAAATAACATTGGAGCATGAAAAGTTTGGTGTCAATATGGAGTTGAAACTTGAAGGCTTAATGAAATAGGAGCAGTATATGAGAGAAATAAAGGCTGTGTACAAATGAACAAGATATTTAACAAACAATTAAATATTCAGCAGGGAATAAGACAAAGACGTCTGATTTACTCTTGTTTAAAATATTTACGGATAAAGTTATATGAAATGCTTGTCATGATGCTAGAGTCCTGACTTATAACCATTCATTCAGTGGTCATTCAAAGTGACTTACAACCCAGGCCTCACACGTACAACCGTAGCAGCATCCGCATGGAAACATGATCAGAATTGAGGGCTCTTGGCAACTGCCGTGTATTTGGCGCCACGTGATCGCCATGGGCAAGGATAGGCAACCTTGGCTCTTTTATGACTGGTGGACTTCAACTCCCAGAATTCCTGATCCAGCCATCTGAGGGGAAAGGGGGAGGTTTCCAAGGTGAGCCATGCTGGCTCAGGAATTCTGGGAGTTAAAGTCCATGAGTCATGAGGGGGCCATAGTTCCCCCACGCTGGCTCAGGAATTCTGGGAGTTGAAGTCCTCGAGTCATAAAAGAGCCAAGGTTGCCTACCCCTGGCCATGGGCAGCCTTCCCATCCGCTTTCAACAAGCAAAATCAATGGGGGAAGCCAGCTTCGCTAAATGACCACGTGATTCATTTAACAACTGCATTGATTTACCTACCCATAAAAAATGTGGTAAAATCCAATGTGACTCGCTTAGCAACCCACCTTGCTTAGGAAAATATATTCTGGTCCCAGTTGTAAATTATAAGTCGGAGACTACCTGGATCCTGGTTGGAGATATAAATGTAGCTGATAAAATGTTCTTAGCTGAAGGCCCAAAAGATGTGCAGCAAATGTTGAGACAGCAGCAAAAAACGCTCTTCTAAAAAGGAATGTTTCAAAGACCAACTTAATTGTGTTTCATGGGGAAAATGGAGTAAGGAAAAAAAATCACCTTGTGTATCAAAGGGAAAAAAATACTGCAAATAGATTAATTGGTACACTGCAGTGGAATGCCTATTAAATATAGGGAAGCTAAGATATCCAAATACTGGGAGAAATGATGATGGGTAATATGTAGTCATCAAAAGAAGCAAAAGGGCCGATGTATTGGACTATATTTCTCCCGACTTAGGTGCATGGAAGTTAATACTGGGCAGGTCAGAAGAAACGTAAGAGTCTGCTGAATACAGCAGGACAGGATTTTTAAGAAGTGTGTGTGATGATAAAACAAAAATGAATAAGTAATGAATGCATATGGTATGAATGCAGATATGTATTGCCTATATGGAAGAAGTACATTTCAGCGGCTTGGCCCGAGAGGCAAAATAAAGTAGGATCAAATTGCACAAGAAGTATAAAAAGGAAGGAAAATGGGTTGAGAGGGAAGAACAGGGAAACTGAGAAAGTCTCAGTTGGATAGAGTTGATGAGATCTCTTCCATAAAGTGAAGTGAGAGTTTTAAAGAACAAAGGAAATGTACACAGCAATGGATGGACATGAGAGAAACAAGATGAGTGTGCAGAATAGGACTGCATGGGGAGCTACGGCAAAAGCTGTCTGTGTTAAATATTTATTTATTCAGCTTTTATAGCTGTGATTCCAGGTGGTTTACAATAAAATAGATAAAATGCACACGATAGTAAAACACACAGCAGGTGGCCATCATCCAAACTATGAACACAGGCAGGAGATGGGCTGTGCCACACACACAAACACAAACACAAACACACAGAGGGCCCGGAGCTCCACACCAAACCATGTTTTCAAAGTCTTATGGAAGAGATGGGGCCAATATAATCTCTTAGTTATGTCCTTTTTTTTTTTGTCCTACCGTCTTCCTTAGTCATTACTTATCCTGAAAATAAGTTGTTTCTTTGCATGTAAAATAGTTGTAAAAACTTTTCTGTCTTAGACAGAACTGCAGCCCAAAGATACAGCTTTGAGAATTCTTCACTAAAATTCTTGTAAAATTAATATATATATATATATATTAAAAAAAATGTGCCTCTCAGATTTGCAAACTGAGCTTAAGAAATTTGCAAAGCCCAGGTAGGAAAAAAAAACCAAAAACATTTTCCCAGTCCTAATTTAAGACTTCCTTTGGGCTCCTTCTGAGATCCCTTAGCTGGGGAGATTTCTGACTTGTTCGAACCAGCTGGGCCCAGAGATCTAAGGGGCACAAAGGAAAGTAAGCACAAGGACCATTAAGCAAGCAAATGGTTGCAGCCTGATTCCAGCACACTTCCAGCATTGGTGAGTGTCTTTGCCTGGCTACATTCAATTCCACTCATGCTGACTATGGCATGACAGAACGTGAGTCACCTCTGAAGTTAAGCATTGAACCAGTTCTGGGACTTTACTGACAAATGCTCAATTGGGCACCAATCCATTCAGCCCCCAGTCTTCTAAGCTACCAGGTGGGAGCGCTTGGAAGAGCTGTCACTGTGTACACAACAGCTGTTTGGAACTACTTTCAGACTTGTGTCAACTGTATTTACTGTCTGGATTCCCAGATGTAGCAGCCTTGTTATGGTGAACAAGTCTCAGCTGGAGGCGAGGTTGTTCATTTGCTTTTCTGTTCCCAATTTCCATTTCTTGTTATTTTTTTTTTCTTTTAGGGGGACCCTGGGATTAATGGCATTAAAGGAGAAAAGGTAATTGGCAATTTCTCTGGTTAATCCCTTTCTTATCTCTCTTTGGGCCTATTTTCTCTTTAATTTTAGGTCTTTCCCCCCCCCCCTGCTGCTGACTTCCTGGCTTCAGATCCTATTCAACAAATCAATGCTATGATGCTCTCTCTGCCGCCTTCTCCTCTTGGTAAATTCCTCTCTTTTGCTGATGTTACTCACAAATCTGCTACAGATACTAAGCGTGTGTAAAACAATAATCATAATAGCTCTGAAACGGAGATTGATGTCTTTTCCTAGGTATATACTGTCTAGTATATACTATGCCTTGGTAAGGTGACACTTGGAATACTGCATCCAGTTTTGGTCGCCACAACAAAGGGGTTGAGATTCTGGAAAGAGTGCAAAGAATAGTAATAAAGATGATTAGGAGGCTGGAGGCTAAAAGATATGATGAATGGTTGAACTGGGTATGTCTAGTTTAACAAAGAGAAGTACTAGGGATGACATGATAACAGTCTTCCAATAGTTAAGACACTGTCACAAAGAAGAGGGAGACAATCTGTTCTCCAAAGTACTTGAGACAGGACAAGAAGTAATGGATGGAAACTAATGAAGGAGACAAGCAACCTAAGAACGAAGGAGAAATTTCCTGACAATGAGAACAATTAATCAGTGGAACATCTTGCCTTCTGAAGCTGCTGGTGCTCCATCACTGAAGGTTTTTAAGAAGAGATTGGCAACCTCTGTTTGGAATGGTATAGGATCTCCTGCTTAGGCAGCGAGTTGGATCAGAAGATCTCCAAGGTCCTTTTCAAGTCAGTTGATCTGTATTCCTGAAATTAAGTCTATTTACTAGAGATTAACTCAGTCTGCTTCTGCTCTCCCATGACACCATCTCTGGTGGAAGCTTTACCGACTTAGAGCCAGCAGAACTGAACTGGCCCGATCTAAATCTTGGTTTTTGCTCTCTATGTCTTCAGGGTGAACCATGTTTGTCGTGCATCCCACCCGGTTTTCATTTGCAAGATCTTCAGAAAAATAGGTCTGAAGAAAACAACTCAAAGTTTGGGCTTCCCGTATGTATAAATCCCTGAAATTCTTTTATGCCTTTTAAGCCTGTGGAGAGATGAAGAACAATAAAGATAATGTGAAAGAGAGTTTTTGGCCCTCATGGATATAACACGATGCTCTGAACACTGTCTGTAAAGAGTGAAGTCCATGATGTTCACATCACCTTCTGGCCTATTTTTTGCTCATTGCCTCAGCCTTCTTCTGCAAAGTTGGCTGTTCACATTTAAGGGCACCAAGTACTGTACATTAATATCCAAGCTGGGCTGACGGGGCAAGGGAGTGGCTGCTCAAGAGTGTTTAACTGTTTTAAACTACTTAAATGGGCCACCCAATTAAGTGGGAGCATCTAGGATCCAATCTAGGTTGGTCACTAGGACCAGAGGTTTAATCTTCCGAGATTTCAGACTCATGCTGGTGTCTACCCTCAGGGAACATCCTTCTCACCAGAATGTGTCATTCTGGCTAAACGTCTAGTCCCAGTGATCGATCCAGATTGGATCCTGCAAGATTATTGTGGGATCCATATATTTGCCTTTATTTGTGACAGTATCATTTGGGCTGTGGTTGGAATACAGTACTGCAGGCTAATTCTGCTGACTGTCGATTACCAGCTGTTTGGCAGTTCAATTCTCACCGGCTCAGGGTTGACTCAGCCTTCCATCCTTCCGAAGTCGGTACAATGAGGACCCAGATTGTTGGGGTCAATAAGCTGATTTTGTAAATGGCTTAGAAAAGGCTGTAAAGCATTGTGAAGCGGTATATAAGTCTACTGCTATTGCTATCTAGTGGACATTGATCTTGAAAAGCTAAGTCAAATCAGCCCTGGTTAATCAGGCTTGGACTTGCCAGGATTGTAGGCTAGCATGAGAAATGGGAAGAGTCACCAATACAGTGTCAAACCATTTCTATATTGTTACCCTGCTTGAAATGGGCCTGCAAGTCTGGATAGTTTTCAATTTAGAACCATTTGTTTACTGACCATTTTAAGTTAAATAACACTGAAGCAAGCCATTTGTGACCATTGCTCATATTTAATGACTGTGGCAGCATCCCCATGGTCACATGGTCCTAACTGTGGTCGTAAGTTGAGGACTACTTTAACTTTTGATAAATTGCCTTGATAAGTATCATATTAATCGTTTCCTCTCTAATGTTGGCCACTGTTCTTTCCACCTGACCGCACAGGGCATGCCTGGCTCTCCTGGGACAGCTGGACTGAAAGGAGAAAAGGTAAAATGTTCAGCATGCACAATTCATTTTCAAGTGTTTGTTCATTCAGAGTTTAATAAAATTGTGTATGTAACTGTTTACAAGTGTATCTGCGTGCTTCCATAATATGTGTACACTGTTTTTACTTGCTGGATGTCTGGATTATTTACTGGGTTATTTAAAGAATGCATAAATCTCCAGTCTTGGATTTAGGGTCATAAACTTGAATCATTATCTTCTTTCACAAGGCAGAGATTCCAGTGGCATGTTCACAACGCAGGAACATGTAAACTTCCTGTCTTGGGGAAGGCTACAGATTTGTAGGTTTAACCCAGGGGTAGGCAACCTTGGCTCTTTTATGACTCATGGACTTCAACTCCCAGAATTCCTGAGCCAGCCTGGCTCAGCATGGAAACCTCTCCCTTTCCCCTCAGCATGGCTGGCTCAGGAATTCTGGGAGTTGAAGTCCACGAGTCATAAAAGAGCCAAGGTTGCCTACCCCTGCTTTAACCTAATGACCTTCCATAGCAATCTACAAAGTTTTCTGGGAACTTATGATCATCACTCAGGCTGCACGTCACTTTCAGATTCTTTATATGAGCAGCAAAATCAATTCAATGTACCAACTTTGAGCTGTCAATAGTACTTAATATCATATTACTGTTTGCTTGGGATGGAGAAACATTGCCTCCCTGAGCTGCTTTCACTTATTCCTCTCCCCCCACTCCCTTCATTTCCAGATTAATCCTTTGGTCAATAGGCTGCTTTTATGTCAGAAGTCCCATAATGGCCCATTTGCTTCTTTCGGTAACCTGCCTGTTTTTCTCTATTCCTTAGGGAGACCGTGGACTTTTTGGGCCTATAGGCAAACCTGTGAGTAGGACCAGGCAAGAAAGTTTTGTAACGGTGCTGGTTTCTCTCTAGAATCATTCTGTGGTCTGGATAATGTGAACATGTTGTGAAAGCAAATGGAAGCCATGTGAATTGTGAGAAACCACACTAATGTCCCCCTCTCTGAGTTCTCAAAAAACATAGTCTTTCAGATCACCTTCCAGGTACTGGTCAGTCTGGTCTAGTGGTGAAGGCCAATCCCACTTTAGGTATGAAAGCCGCTGGGAGAATTTGGGTTGAATGGCTGACTTTGGACCAATTACCAGGAGACAGTGAATTCTAGTTCCACCTTAGGCATGAAAGCCATCTGGGTAACTCTGGGCCAATCACCAGGAGATGGTGAGTTCTAGTCCTGCGTTAGGCATGAAAGCCATCTGGGTAACTTTGGGCCAATCACCAGGAGATGGTGAGTTCTAGTCCTGCCTTAGGCATGAAAGCCATCTGGGTAACTCTGGGCCAATCACCAGGAGATGGTGAGTTCTAGTCCTGCGTTAGGTACGAAAAGCATCTGGGTAGCCTTGGGCCATTCACCAGGAGATGGTGAGTTCTAGTCCTGCCTTAGGCATAAAAGCCAACTGGGTGACTTTGGGCCAATCACCAGGAGATGGTGAGTTCTAGTCCTGCCTTAGGCATGAAAGCCATCTGGGTAACTCTGGGCCAATCACCAGGAGATGATGAGTTCTAGTCCTGCGTTAGGTACGAAAAGCATCTGGGTAACTCTGGGCCATTCACCAGGAGATGGTGAGTTCTAGTCCTGCCTTAGGCATGAAAGGCAGCTGAGTAGCCTGGGGCCAGTCCCCTTCTCTCATCCAACCCACCACAGATTTGTTGTTTGGGGGAAAATAAGAGGAGGAATAGGTATGTTTGCCACCTTGATTTATTTATAAAATAACAAAGGTGGGATTTTAAAAAATCTAATAATATTTTTTTTTAAATGCTAACCAAAGAAGGGAAGGTGCATTTTTGTGTGGGAGTAGAAGGAGTGATCCTTGCAGCAGAGGATAGTAATTCTGAATTCCAAGAATGAACTGCATATAGTTAGGGTCTCCTTGGGATTTTTTTTCCCTTCTCAAAAATTCTGTTCCAGATGTTACAACGCAGACTCACACACAAGAACCCAGAGAGCTGTTCAATACATTCTAATGCTGTACAATTAACTTTAATGATTGGTTTCATTATCCAACTAAACTACAATGCCAACAAGATTAAAAGAACTCTTTGGCTTTTCCCCCTTTCCACTCCCTTCTTAATTGCATCTTAACTTCTTCTCTGTTTTCAGGGAATCCAGGGCAATAAAGGGGACACTGGTGGTCCAGGAGTCAAAGGCGAGAAGGTGAGCAAATTGATAACAAGAGATGAAATGAGCATGACTTACCTGTTCCTGTAAGACAGCCATGAATGTTGACAAGTCTTTTCTCATATCCCACCATCTTTTCTCAGGGCGAATCTTGCACATCCTGCTCTTCTCTAGAAGGTGGAAAAGTTACAATCCGTGTCCCTGGGACTCAAGGTGAAAAGGGCGAACCAGGTGTCCCTGGGATTGGACTTCCTGGAAAACAAGTGAGTGGGCTTCTCAGTTATGTCTCATTTAGGGGGAGGAGAAAGAGGGGCTATTACCGTATCCTAAAAGGACTTGCCGGAAAATGGTCTCGAGATGTGGAAGGAAATCACCATTTCCTGATACAGTGGGATGCGTTCATTCCTTTTGTAGTTGAGGCCCACAAATGGTGCCTCAGAGTTGAAGTGATATTTATTTATTCATAATCCATTTGTTTATCTTCTTAAATGCATACGTCGCCCATCTCACCGATAAGGTGACTCTGTCAAGGAAAGAGAATCGTATTTGAGTTGAAAGGAGTTCACATTTGATTTTAGTTCCATCTAGTGAATACATAAGCTTGCTCATAATAGAGTTGGTTTACAAAGGTGCTTCTCAAAAGGCAACTGGACTTTCTTGGGTTTTTTAATAATAATAATAATAATAATAATAATAATAATAATAATAATAATAACTGAAGACACATCTTTGCCGACAGGCCTGGGGCAGTTAACACCTTGCCCCAGCCAGTGTATGTTTGTTGCATGTCTGTTTGGATGATTGGTTTTTGATTGAGGGGTTTTTATAATGTGTTTTAATGTTAGATTTCTATCCATGTTGTGAGCCGCTCTGAGTTCCTGGAATAGGGCAGCATAGAAATCCAATTAAATAAATAAATAAATAAATAAATAAATAAATAAATAAATAAATAAATAAATAATGATAATAATAATAATAGTAAAGTTGGAAGGGACCTTGGAGGTCATCTAGTCCAACCCCCTGCTCAGGCAGGAAACCCTACACCATTTCAGACAAATGGCTGTCCAGTCTCTTCCTAAAACTTATGTATTTATATGTGTGTGTATGTGTTTGCGTGTGTATATATATGTATGTATATAATGATAATAATAGTAATAATAATAATAATAATAATAATGTTGGAAGGGACCTTGGAGGTCATCTAGTCCAACCCCCTGCTCAGGCAGGAAACCCTATACCATTTCGGATAAATGGCTGTCCAGTCTCTTCTCAAAACATTTCTCATCCAAGAAGCTTCTTCAGTTCAACTGAAGAAGATCAACCGAAGAAGCTTCTTGGATGAGAAGTGAAATGTTTTCAAGGAAGAAAACCAAGAAATTCTAGTTGCACCTTTGGGACAATCACGACCCGGATGACTGATGATCTCCATAGACCGTTGGCTTACAAAACCTCTCCCTCGTTTCAGTCTCTGTGTCTCCTTTGGCTGCAGTGACAGCCTGGTGTTCTGTCTGCGCTCGCCTGCGCTCACTTTGTGTATCCCTTTGCTTTTACCCCATCATCATCAGAAAGCAAGTGCCAATCCTTTCCCCTTTCATTGGAGGGTCTTGAGGAGCTTGTGGTTCCCCTTTCTACTTTCTGATGACCCCCTGTGGATTTTCAGTCTGGTGTATCTATTGGTAGATTGATAAAAACAAGAAAAGTAGGAACTCTACTGTATCATTCAGGTGGACTAGAAGGGGAAACTGGAAGAACTGTTGCCAATTTCACTGGGAAGGAAGAAAGGGAGGGAGGGAAGGAGAGAGGGAGGGAGGGAGGGAGGGAAGGGAAGGAAGGAAGGAAGGAAGGAAGGAAGGAAGGAAGGAAGGAAGGAAGGAAGGTTGGTTCACCATTCCCCCCTTTATAACAGAAAAAACATACATTTAATTCTTCTACCAAAGAATTTCTTTTTTAAAAAAAGATTCACCGGTGAAGGTCTCCTTTGAAGAGAGTACACAACAGAGAAAATCAAGACAAAATAGCTTGAAAGCAGTGACCAGTGATGGGGGCAGGAGAGTTCTGCCACAATAACCTACATGAAGGAATTTGCTTACTAAGAATTCCAGTGTAGCAGGCAACACCAATCTTACCAAGAAAACAACTCTGCAAAAAAGGCAAAAACTACTTTAATTGAGATTGGCAAAAATAACCACATTTTGCAAGCCTCCTTGGGTTGTACTTTGTGGTCTTTCCTGTAGTGAAAGGTTTCTGTCTGAGCCAGATTGAAAAGTTATCTGAACACTCTGAACTCAGAAAATGTTTACCGCTTGCCCACTGAAGCTTGCGTATCTCCATCAAGGTCATTTTCCTTATTTTCTATGGGCTGGCCCAACTTGGAGAGTGCTATGTTTGCAGTGTTACAAACATTGGGGCATTGACATTTTGTTAGACTGAGCCCTTGGGAAATGATCAGTGAGCTGTACTGAATCAACCTTCTTGTGCAAATTAGCCCAGAGAGCACCAAAGTAGGGTGGATAATCCCACTGGTGTAATTGAACAGTGTATCATCCAAATTTGGCCACCATTGATTGACCATTAATGAAAAGAGTTTTCCCAGATGAGTTGGAAATGTGGAGCGCATGGAACAGTATGTTTTACAGAATATCTGTAGCTCAGGGTTGATGTGTGGGGTCCTTGATGCTCTTTGAACTTTGTGATTTTTCTCGCAGACATTTCATTACCCAATTAGGTAACATCATCAGTACTAGAAAGGAGTGCCAGTGATGTTATATAGTTGGGTAATGAAACCTCTGCAAGAAAACCAGCAAGCTTAGAGCACATCAAAGATTCCACAGTACATCTTGCTATGATTTGACAGCCGATACCATTGTTCCATGCAAAACATGATTGGAGAAGATTCTGCAAACAGCTTCCTTATGAGATTGCCTGAACAAACCTCTATAAAAAGAATAGTTCCAATCTGTCAGTCTGGGTGGAAAACTGTTCAGTTCATATTTGTTTTCTCTGCTTTAGGGAATACCTGGAGAAGCTGGAATAAAAGGGCAAAAGGTAAGTCAAAGCTTTGGTTTCTCAGCCCCAAAGTAAACAGGATGAGCTTCTGATCGTGGCCAAGAACTTCATTTGTTTCCACAAACACTGATGTGTTGCAAAGCAAGTGCATTCATTTGCATTATTAAGGCTGGATCATGGCAAGAGCGCATAAATTATATATTGACATGATTTAATTGTGGAAGAAAACTGCAATAATTTGTAATGCAATCAAGTTATAAAAGCTGCAGAGAAAACACTGGAAATATTCGCAGATATATTCCCTTTGTTTGCCTGCTTTATTAGTCAGTTATTCAATCCATTTCTTAACCATCACCCAGATCTACAATAGGATGTGAGTAGAAAATTGCTCCTTCAGTGGAGTCCATCTCATTATTCTGATTAAACGCTTTCTAAATAAACCTTGGCAGAAAATGAGTCCACTCATCCATTCCTTATTCGTGGAAAACAGATTGTTTCCACAATCTTTATAGGAATAATATTGTTGCACACGTAGTGCATCTTTTAAAACTGAGCACTTGGGATGCTGCAGGGTAAGTAAAGATGGAGATGGGCCTGCCTTTATTCTATCACCAGCAGGGAACCAGTCCCCACCAGTTGTATCATGGCTACAACAGGAAGTTTGACTAGTTTTACCAAGAGCGAGATGCAATTGGACAGATTCATCTAGTTACGCCAAACCAAGATTTTATTCATTATGTTCTGTTGAATATGGTACAATGAGCTGGTTCACACATCACACAAAGCCTGGAAACAGCAGTTGAGTTCACACAACATTATCTTATTCAAAAATCGGTGATCCTTGTGATGCATTCACTTTATAGTGACCCTAATTTGTTTTTGGGGGGGGGGGACATAAAGGACAAAGCAGAAAAGGGTGAAAATCTGAAAAAAGTTAATAAGGATATATACACACATACATAGCTATGTACGTATACCTAGATACATATTTATTTGCCTTACAAAGGAAAATTCAAGGGCCAAACCGAGGAAATAAATAATTAAATTAAATTAATCTAAAGGGCAGCCTTCTGAAATAAAGAACGGCCCTTTATAATAAAGATTGACTGGTCACTATAATTTACCTAAAGAGGTAGTTTTTGACTTATCACCATTCATTTATTGACTTTCAAAGTTACAGTGGTGCTGAAAAAGGGACTTATAGTTACAACCGTCACAACATACTTGTGGTATGACAGTTGCAGTGTGTCCCAGTGTCACATGAGCATCATTTGTGACTTTCCCAACTAAGGTCCAACATGTAAAGTAACGGGGGAACCTGGAATTCACTTAAGGATCACGGTGATTCACGTAACAAGCGTGTGGCATATAAAAATGGCAAAATCAGATGTGATTTGTAAATTGAGGACTACACCTCAGTGCATGTACGAACACAAGTTAGGCCAGAGCAAAATGAGAAGAAGAAAAAAGATTCTCACATTGTTCAAGAATATAGATAAAATAATTTCAGCAGAAGCAGATTTTTTTTTTCAGAACTGAAGAATAATTTAATTCTGGACATTCCATTTTATGCAGTTCTGAAAGGCACACAGGCCCTGAGGCTCAAGAACTAGAACTGCAGTTGCCTAGCAACCCTTACCAAGCGGGCCATCTTGGCCTGTGCACTTGCACACCTTTCCTCTCAAAGCCACCTTCACCTGAAAGCCTTTGGGTTGCCTGGCAACCTTGCACTGGGTTCCTGAATATCCGTAGCCATTTCCTGGAATTAGCATTAGGAATTAGAAAGATTTCATAGAATTTAGAGGAAATGATATATGAAATTGTGGTGAGACTGTGTTAACTGACACCCAGCAGACAGCTATAACCTTGCTGCTATGGAGATAAAATAAGCACACCAGGAACCGACAATTATTATTATATACACACACAAAAAAAATGTGAAATCACAGCTGCCAGTTCTTTAGCTGGTGTTGGTGCGCCTCACATTCTTCCCAAGAACCTGGGATGTCGTATCAGCATAGTATATGTATGAATCCAAGCAGTGTGGCCTTTTGTAACTGACAGATGGAAATGTTGTCAATTCACAGATTTTCTAAGTGCTCCAGGATTAATTTTGTCAATAACTACTGGGACTATCATGGCTGCTTTACGCCATTATCTTTCAGCATTGATTTCAGATCTTGATTCTTCGCGACCTTCTCCATTTCTTTGCCTTCTGTTCTGCTATATATCCACATTTTCAAATATTCACATTTTCTTCTAATCAGTAAGGCTTATCACATAATCAGTCAGTTATTTAATCTGGATTTGGCATTTTTGCCCACCTATCGAATCCTTCACAAGGACTTGGAATATGCAGAGGTTGTTGGCCTTCTACATATTGCTATCCTATAACTCCAACATCTCTTACCATGGTACTAAGTTCTAGTCAGTGTTCATGGTTCCTTCCCTTCTTATTACTTCCAAAGTAATTGAATTGATTGGCCCACAGATAAAGCTTATTTTGTAGCTAAGTGGAGACTCCTATCTAATTTTCCCAGACCTAACTGGAAAATTTATGACTGTTTACTTTTGCTACACTATTAGTACCAGCTCTATGACCACAGAGGATCTGCTCTGACCCTTGTACCACATTGCTCTGGGTATAGTGTGCTGTCATATTGTATGGCACCACAGACATAACATATACAGAAGCACACACTTAGGAAGTTGTGCAATTGCAACTATTATGTCTGTAACTCGCGTGAATGAGTGTGATATGACACAGCCATACTCTGCACCAGACCAGAGAGTTTTCATCTGTCTTCTCCTATCTTCTGTGCTCTCCAGGGTGATGCAGGAAACCCAGGTGATCCGGGCACACCTGGTGAAGCAGGTTTGCATGGCCTTCCTGGTGAGCCTGGCATCAGAGGACTAGCAGGGGTGAAAGGTGAAAAGGTGAGAGTCTGCTTTTTTTGAAATACTGGGAACTCATAAGAAAAATAGCTTCGACATCGTCCAGGTCCAACTAAACTGTTTCTCATCCACCTAACTTGCACCTTTCTGCAAGTAGAAGGGGTAATTTTAACACATTTGTAAATCCATAGGAACACAATCATTTATAAATACAGTTGGCATGGGTGTCAACAACTATGGTCAAAAAAGTCAAGGTCCAGTACATATGACACATTAAAAAAACAGAGTTTTGTTTGTACCATCATGACTGGCATCTTGATTGTTTTGACCATATTTTATGGACATCCCTGGTGGAAGGAAGGAAGGAAGGGAGGGAGGGAGGAAGGGAGGGAGGGAGGGAGGGAGGAAGGAAGGAAGGAAGGAAGGAAGGAAGGAAGGAAGGAAGGAAGGAAGGAAGGAAGGAAGGAAGGAAGGAAGGGTTGACTGCCTCCCCTGAACAAAAATATGACATCTGAGACAAATTGATTATTCTATACTCAAACAATAAAAATAATATTTAAACCAGAATCTCTTTAGAGGTCAGGTCCTAATGAAGAAAGTTTCCGAGAAGCATTTTTACTCTTACATGACTTTTTTAAGGCACAAACTGCAATTTCATATATTTGCACAGAGCAGTGGATTCCCCTGCTATCATTTATTGGCACCTTATTCAGATGGCATGGGGAGGTTTTAGAAAAAGAAGTTCAAAGCTGTCTATGAGCCTCTGGTTGCTTATTCCTCTTTCTGTGAACCTTCTTCATAAGTGGTTTAAACAATCTGTTTGCACAAAGCTTGAGCCGTGCACTTTGGCCACACTGTTGTGGATGTTGAGAGCATGACCAGTGAAGAGTTTCACATGTTCCATTCCAGTTCTATAACTTTCTGTTGTCTGAAGAAATAACGTAGCACGTGTATCAAACTTGGAACTGACCTATCCGTTGTTTCTCACCTGCCATTTCTCATCCTACAGGGAGAGGCCTGTGAGTCATGTCCCATAATCAGCACAGACCAATCTGGAGTAGTTGGTGTCCCAGGCACACCTGGTCAAAAGGGGGATCCTGGTCTTCCAGGTGTGGGTCAGCCAGGCAAACCTGTAAGTAACTTTCAAACAGTCCAACCAGTGATCAATTATGAGTTTATTTTTTATTATATATGTTTATCCTGTCTTTATTATTTTTATACATAACTCAAAGTGACAAACACACACAAATACTTCTCCCTCCTCCTAGTTTCCCCATAACAACAATCCTTTCAGGAAAGTAAAGTCAACCAATTGGTTTTCATGCTTAAGGCAGGACTAGCACTCTATCTCTCCTGGTTCTAGCCTGGTGCCTTCACCACCAAACCAAATTAGGGCAATTTTTTTTTATTGAGAACTTAGTCTCATATAACCAAGACTCACTCTTGTTCTTTCCAGTTACTTGTATAAAAAAGGCAGAACATTTCAGCCTGCGTCTTTAGCAACCCATGCCACTCGGTATTCCTGGAACTGAACTGCTAGCTTGTCAATGGATCTTGAAAAATGCCATGGTGCTTTGGACCAACTTGCCAGTTCATCCAGGGCTGGGTTCAATTTTCAAGTAGTAGAATTTCTTTGAGTGTCAGATTGCAGAGTCCCATGGTTCCCACTCACGTAGGTTGTCTAGGGATTATGGGCCTTGTAATCAGGAAGGCACCAAATTGGAGAAGAGTAGCCTACTGCTCTGGTGGCTAACAGCTGTTGACAGAATTCTCCTTCCTTGAATCTTTCTAACCCCTTAAGACAAGAGCCATCACCAGAGCGTGCAGAAATGACTTTCATCAGTTAATTACGCATTGCATGAAGATACATTTCCTCTCATCTGCTGCGAGCTTGGTTCCAATCAAGTTTATTTGAAGGCACCGTGTTAACTGCTGGTTTTTATTCCTTTCATTAACTGATTTGATTTACATATCAGAACACCTCCGTCAAGCAGCTTTTCTGAATAAAAGGTGACCATTGTGGAACAATGAATGTCAAATCATTAATGTCCCCAGACTTTGATTAACAAAAGAAAATCTATCTGCACGAGATTTTATTTTTTTTATTAAGGCTACAAAATAAACCAAGCTGTAATCTTATTAAGTTGAGAATATATCTGATAATGTTGAGGATAACTTACGGTAATAGCCCTATAGTTACATTCTCACAAATATTGCTCTTTAACCTTAATTTGAGAAAGAAGCCTTTATTCAGGCTGGCAGAGTTGACCTCATCTAATTCTCTGTGTATTTAGTAATCTCACTCAGGCACAGAAGCAACCTAGAATTTCCCACCGGGATTCAGAGTTTGGCTTGTTCAAAATCTCCATGTTGATTTTATGTGAAAAAAAGAAATGCATTTCTACCCTTTAGATTCTGAAGTAAAGCTTAAAAGGATGAGGAGAAATGAAAGCATCTGGCTCTGTTTTAGCCTTGAGAAGATTGAAGATTATATTAGAACAGTCTAAATACCTGAGGATATCTTACAAAGAAAGCCAAGACTGTTCCCTCTCATCCCAGGGTGCAAGACAAAGAATAATGGATTTAAGTTGTGGAAAGGCAGGTAGTCAACGTGGTGAAAAGTGGAACCAATTATTAAATGAGATGAATTTCTCTGCACTAGATTTCTCACACCAAGACTAAGGGGCCATCTGTTGATAATGCTTTAAACTTGCTTGAACTGTAAGATTCATCCCGATTATCCGAATAACCACTTCCAAAATTTAGAAGTGTAAAGGTTTATATAACTGTTCGCTGTAGTTCATCCTTTCCAGTGTAAACACACATTTTATTCAGTTTTGCCAAATCAACCGTAGGGTCCTCAGTTCTCTCCCTCAGGATTATCTGTCAACTGGAAACTAGTCAAGCAGGGATGGGGAACCTGCAACTACAGCTACAACTCCTAACAGTCCTCATTATTAGCTAGGAATATGGGGGATGATGCAATCCAACATCTGGAGGGCTTCAGATTTCCATCCCTTTGATAAAGCAAACTTCTCAGACACACAGATGTGTGGGATCTTTGGTGCTCTCTGAGTGTCATTGTTTTCTTGCAGATGTTTCATTACCAAACTAGGTAACATAATCAGTGCAGTGATGAAGTTGCTTCATTTGGTAATGAAATGGAAAAGCACCAAGTTTGGAGAGCACCAAGGAGAGTTCAATCCTGAGCTCCAAATACAGATGTAACTTTGGCCATACAGGTGGGGGATTAGGGCAGGTGGTCCAGTACAACTAGAATATGCTGTTGTCAGAGATGGAAGACTAATAATAATAGTAGTAGTAGTAGTAGTAGTAGTAGTAGTAGTAGTAGTAGTAGTAGTAGTAATAAAGTTGGAAGGGACATTGGAGGTCATCTAGTCCAACCCCCTGCTCAGGCAGGAAATCCTGCACCATTTTGGACAAATGTCCAGTCTCTTCTTTAAAACTTCCAGTGTTGGACTATTCACCGCTTCTGGAGGCAGGTTGTTCCACTGGCTAATTATTCTAACTGTCAGGAAGTTTCTCCTTAGTTCTAGGTTGCTTCTCTCCTTGATCAGTTTCCATCCATTGCTTCTTGTCCTGCCTTTGGGCACTTTGGAGAAGAGCTTGACTCCCTCTTCTTTGGGGCAGCCCCTGAGATACTGGAAGACTGCTATCATGTCCCCCATCATCCTTCTCTTCCTTAAACTAGACATACCCAATTCCAGCAACCGTTCCTTATATGCTTTAGCCTCCAGTCCCCTAATCATCTTTGTTGCTCTTCTCTGTACTCTTTCTAGAGTCTCAGCATCTTTTTTACATCGCAGTGACCAAAACTCCATTTCTCTGCAGTTTTGTCCAGGTTGCCATTGAACTAGATACCTTCAGATGGGAAGAGTTGAAAAGTTCTAAATGCGTTGAACTAATTCTTTGTTCCTCCTCCAATTCTCAGGGAAAACCAGGACTTCCAGGTGTTCAGGGGCCTCCTGGCCTGAAGGGGTTGCAGGTGAGTAACCATCAGTGTTGTATTCATTCAAAGAGCTTTTCTCAGGCATCCATTTTCAGCTTTTCTGGAGTGGTAGAATAGACTTACAGAAAAATGAGTGGCTATCGTTAAGTAGCTACTATGAGGTCCAGACCAATTTTAGGACAAATAAATAAAGCTTGTAGAGCTCATCCCCTGCTTCCTAAGCTTTATTTATTTGCCCTAAAATAGAATGGGTTAAAACAGGGGTAGTCAACCTTGGCTCTTTTATGACTCGTAGACTGCAATCCCCAGAATTCCTGAGCCAGCTAAGCTAAGCTGGCTCAGGAATTCTGGGGATTGAAGTCCACGAGTCATAAAAGAGCCAAGGTTGACTACCCCTGGGTTAAAACATTGGTTCTGATTCCTCAGAGGAGGGAAGAGGAGAAGAAACATGAAGCTACTTCTTCTCAAGAGTTGTGGATTGAAAGTTTTTCACTAAGAGTCGTGTTTCCACTAACATAACTTTTGCAACTTTTTAGGGGGAACCAGGTACCTCTGGCATAGGAATCCAAGGGCCAGAAGTGAGTAACTCCTTTTTCGATATCTTGTGGGCCTTGCTTCAACCATGCATCCCCATTAGTATCAACCCCAAATGTTTATCTATGCTTTTTTGCAGGGAGAACCTGGGCAGAAAGGTTTACCAGGAAATCCAGTAAGTATCAACCCCCTGGACTCCTTGCTACCCTGTTTGACCACACAGGGGTCATCTTTTTTCAAGAGTCTCAACCCATCCAACCAGATCTAGCAGAAGGGGCATTATTCTGGAACCGTGAACTGAGATGTGTTATAGCTCTGATCCAGATAGCATAAACTCCACGAAAATGGTTTTAAACAAATATTTATTGTCCAGGAATTCCAAGCAGAGACTTACTGTGCAGTAGATACTTCCGGTCATATTCATATCTGTCCATTCTCGTAGGTAAAAAGGAATAATTCCCCATCTCAGCTAGGCATGGTTACGGATGCCAATCGATGTGTGCATGAAGCTTGATTAAACAAAGGCTTTTACAACCCTGGCACTTAGCCAGGACATCCTGTAATAAACTTTAAAGCCCCTCCCACTGACTAGATAAGATATAGGACAGGCTAGACTACATTTCCCAGAGGCCATCACTTAAAAAGACAGCGTTTGACCCTTTAAATGCTAAATGCTCTAACACAGTTCTTAATTCCTAAGCTAAATATATGTTCTGGCCAGAGTTACATACTGGTCCAGCACAGGCATGCTGCAGATCTCATCAGCCAAAGATTGTCAGCTGACAGGGGCCAGAAGAGAAGCTTTTTCTGAAGTGGTCCCTGTTCCTGTGGAACAAGCTCTCTTCAGAGATTAGAATGGCCCCAACCCTGTTAGCCTTTCATAAGACCTTAAAAACAGGGCCATGCTCCCGAGACTAGGATGCTGAACACATTAACGCTCCCTTTTCCTGGCTACACGGTTCATTGGTCAAGTATCTCAGCTGCTATGTATATTTATTTTGGATATTGTCTACTGTTTTTATTGCTTTAAAATATTTTTAATATTTTGATCGTTATATAATTTTGGAATTATGAGCCACCCAGAGTGATTGACCAAGATGGGCAACTGTAGAAATTGAATGAATGAATGAATGATAGCCATCTCTCACTCCATACCAGACACTTGATGCAGAGGAGAGCTGGCCCCAATTATTTGGGCAATTTTAGGGCAAAAAAATAAAGCTCATGAAATAAGTTGGGGTAGGGTGGTGATCAGAGACTCTCGATAGGATAGTTTTGTCAAGAAGTCCATGATTTTGTTGCATGAGGGTTTTGCAGACTCTTGGGAATCCATGTGGATCTGGAGGCATGCAAATAATAAAATAAAATCTGGCACTAACCTGGAAATTACAGCACCTTTGCTTTTGCTCTGGAGTAATTGCTGGTTTTTTCCCCCTGTTTTCTTTTTTTCTCACCTTCAGGGGCCTCCAGGACCTCGCGGTCCAGTAGGAAATGATGGAATAAAAGGTGCAAAGGTGAGCATCTGCATGTGGAAATGTGTAATTTCCTGTGGTTGAAGAATTAGTTAGAAAGAGCCGTGGTGGCCCAGTGCTTAGAATGCAGCTTGGCCTAGAGCTCCTCGGGTTTTTATGTAATTTAAATTAAGTAGTTAGGGTTTTAGTATGGGATTTTAATTTGGTTTTTAGTACAGCCTAGGTTATTTAATTCTGTTTTAAATATTTATTATTGTTATGTTTTAAATTTGGCTGTAAACCGCCCCGAGTCCTACGGGAGAGGGGCGGTATAAAAGTTTACAAATAAAAATAAAAATAAAAAAAATTGCAGGGATCCCTGCTCACTGCCAAAACTTTGAGCCTGATTGGCTGAAGGTTGACTCAGCCTTCCATCCTTCCAAGGTCGGTGAAATGAGGGCCCATATAGTAGTAGTAGTAGTAGTAGTAGTAGTAGTAGTAGTAGTAGTAGTAGTAGTAGTAATAATAATAATAATAATAATAATAATAATAATAATAATAATAATAATAATAATAAAGTTGGAAGGGACCTTGGAGGTCATATAGTCCAACCCCCTGCTCAGGCAGGAAACCCTATACCATTTGAGACAAATGGCTGTCCAGTCTCTTCTTAAAAACTTCCACTGTTGGAGCGTTCACCGCTTCTGGAGGCAGATTGTTCCACTGGTTAATTGTTCTAACTGTCAGGAAGTTCCTCCTTAGTTCTAGGTTGCTTCTCTCCTTGGTCAGTTTCCATCCATTGCTTCTTGTCCTGCCTTCAGGCGCCTTGGAGAATAGCTTGACTCCCTCTTCTTTGGGACAGCCCCTGAGATACTGGAACACTGCTATCATGTCCCCCTTCATCCTTCTCTTCGTTAAACTAGACATACCCAATTCCAGCAACCGTTCCTCATATGTTCTATCCTCCAGTCCCCTGATCTTCTTTGTTGCTCTTCTCTGTACTCTTTCTAGAGTCTCAACATCTTTTTTGCATTGTGGTGACCAAAACTGGATGCCACATTCCAAGTGTGGACTATTGGGGGCAATGTGCTGACTGTATAAACCACTTAGAGAGGGTTGTATAGCACTGTGAAGCAGTATATAAGCCTAAATGCTATTGCTATCTAGGAACTTCCATTTGAGTGCTTAATCCGGCTTTGTGTTCTCATTCCCGTCTATATATTCTTGTGAAATGTATCTGAGAAGCAGTTAGTGTCAGGTGCGAGGAATCAGAATAACACCATGAGCCGATAGAGAAATTTCCACCACACCAATTTCCCTTTAGCTCTCAGAGTAGAGAGAGAGAAATGTTATATTCTGACATGCCCCCATGTATGAGGTTTCATATGACTTCCATCTACTCTCTATGGGGATGGGGGGGGGTGTTCTATTTTTATCCAGTATATTTTCTTTGTGGCGTTTTTAATTAGATTGACCGTATGAACCATTGCATTACTGACTTTATCCTTACTGGCAATAGTCAGGCGTGTGTAATCAGATGTTATTTTATAGGGTTCAAATCCTCTTCTGGGCATTGAACTCTCATGCACTATCAAACTTTAGATTAGTACAATAAAGCACACTAGCTTTAAGAGTTATACAAGTTCTGGTGCAGGAAGAAATGTACATGAGATGAGATGAATAGTCACTTCAGCTCTCAGAAAGAGAACCCATGTTATGTCGATGCTGAATCTGGGGCTCAGTGCAGCAGGGAGATGCTGTTTCCCAGAGAACTAAAAGACAAAAATTAGCCTTGAATCCTTGGTTTGCAGATAGAGGCCTAGAAGGGACCCTTCCTATAATCTTCACAAGACTGAAAGTTATGCAGAGTGTGCTTCATCCTGGCCAGATTCTGTCTATGGGCAAACAGCAATAAAGAAGCTACTCTAAGCAATTAATCATGTTCTTTTTGGTTCCATGCACCTCACAGTCAAGCCCCCACATACATAAAATAACAGTTCTGGCTATCCTTGTCTGATGAGGCCAGTGGTGGGATTCAAATATGTGAACAACCGGTTCTCCGTGTGGATGCCGCTTCCGGAAGTCCATTCTGGGCCTGAGCAACAAATAATTAGCTACCGGTTCTGCTGAAGTGGTGCGAACTGGCTGAATCTCACCACTGGATGATGCCCAATAAGGATAATACTAGCAGCATGGTGCTTTCTGATGTTCTACGTACAGTAACCATAAGAACATAAGAACCTAAGAAGAGCCATGCTGAATCAGGCCAAAGCCCATCGAGTCCAGCATTCTGTGTCACACAGTGGCCCACCAATTGTGCATGGGGATCTTGAGCAGAAAGAGAAGGCAAAACCCTCCCTTTCCCTTGACCCCCAACAAATGGTACTCAAGGGAATCCTGCCTGCCTCAACCAACATAGAGGCGGCACATGGACATCCGTTTTAATAACCACCGATACACTTGGCATCCATGAATCTATCTAGCCCTGCCTTGAAGCTGTCAAGGCTGACAGCTGTCACGACCCCTTCAGGAAGTGAATTCCATAAATCAACGACCCTCTGGGTGAAGAAATATTTCCCTTTATTTGTCCTCACTTTCTTAGCTATGAGCTTTAGGGAGTGCCCCCTTGTCCTGGTATTGTGTGATAGAGAAAATAATTTTTCTCTATTCACCTTTTCTATCCCATGCATGATTTTATACACTTCGATCAAGTCACCCCTTAAACGCCGTCTTTCAAGGCTGAAGAGACCAAGGCGTTGCAATCTGGTTTCATAAGGGAGGCGCTCCATTTCCTTGATCATTCTTGTTGCCCTTTTTTGCACCTTTTCCAGTTCCATTATATCCTTCTTGAGGTGCGGTGACCAGAACTGTACACAGTACTCCAAGTGTGGTCTCACCATCGATTTGTACAGAGGCAATACAACACTTGCTGACTTATTTTTGATTCCCTTCCTAATCATGCCAAGCATGGAATTTGCTTTTTTTACTGCTGCTGCGCATTGGGTTGACATCTTCATCGAGCTGTCCACCAAAACCCCAAGATCCCTTTCTTGGGTTGTCTCAAAAAGTTTGGTCCCCATCAGTTGGTAAGTATAATTGGGGTTCTTTGCCCCGATGTGCATAACTTTGCACTTGTTTAGGTTAAAATGCATTTGCCACTTTGTTGCCCACTCACACAATTTCGAGAGATCCTTCTGGAGCTCTCGACAATCAGTTTCACTTTTCACAACCTGGAACAATTTAGTGTCATCAGCAAACTTGGCTACCTCACTATTAACTTCTACATCCAGATCATTGATGAATAAATTAAAAAGTAAAGGTCCCAAAACTGAACCTTGGGGTACACCACTTCTCACTTCTTTCCATCCAGAGAATTGTCCATTTATTGCCACCCTTTGCTTCCTACAATTTAGCCAGTTACCAATCCAGGACAAGACCTGTCCTCTAATTCCGTGGCTGGAGAGCTTTTTTAGGAGCCTTTGGTGAGGGACTTTGTCAAAAGCCTTTTGAAAGTCAAGATATACAATATCAACTGGGGCCCCTTTATCTATGTATTTATTTACACCCTCAAAGAATTCTAACAAGTTAGTAAGACATGATTTGCCTTTGCAGAAACCATGTTGATTTTCTTTCAGCAATGCCTGTTTTTCTATGTGCCCTGTAATTTTATCTTTAATAATGGTTTCCATCAGTTTGCCTGGAACTGAGGTTAGACTGACTGGTCTATAGTTCCCTGGATCACCTCTGGATCCTTTCTTGAAGATCGGGGTTATATTTGCTTCCCTCCAATCCTCCGGTACAGTGCCTGATCTTAGAGAAAGATTATATATTTTAGCTAGAAGTTCAGCAATTTCACACTTGAGTTCCTTGAGAATTCTAGGGTGGATGCCATCTGGACCTGGCGATTTGTTGATGTTTAGTTTAGAAAGGCATGCAAGAACATCTTCCTTGTTTATCTCTATCAGGTTTAATTCTTCTATTTCCCTCCCTGGGAAAACTAATTCAGTGGCAGGCAAATGTTCTCTATCCTCCTTGGTGAAAACGGAGGCAAAGAAGTCATTTAGCCTCTCAGCAATCTCCTTGTCTTCTCTGATTATCCCCAACCATACAATTGAAAGTTTGCCATTCAGGTGTTGTTGGACTCCACCGCATAGTTTAGCATGGCCAGTGGCCAGCTCAGGGCTAATAAGAGTTGTAATAGATGGCTACAGGTTGCCCCTACTTCTTTCCTGAGACATGTGGCAATTAGCTTGGTATCATTTCAGTGCAAAACTCTTTTCTTCCCCTAGTTTTTTCACGCCTCAGGTTTTTTGTGGGGGTTTTTTTGGGGGGGTCTCTCTGATGACAGAATGTAATAATACTGCAGTACTCAATTACATCTTTTGTTTTCTGGTCACTGAATTTAAAATTGTTTTACTTCATGTTGAGAACCCTCCTGAGAGATTGGCTGCCGTGCTGCTAATAAAATCTAAATAAGAATCAATATGGAAGCTATGCGCTTCCCTGATTAATTATTTCTTCTCCATTCCCATATTTGTTACCATAAATAAGGGTCTCAAATTAGCTGCAGGTTTGTGAATATTCTGGGATACTTTGGGTAGAAAAGAGAGCCTTAATTGCAGAGAAGATGCCTACCAACTCGAATGAGGACGCACACGGATTCAAACCGCGTTTAATATTTTAAAATGGGAGGGGGGGACATTGCACCATTTCAAATGATACCAGAGATGCCTCATTCGGGGCAGCAGAGATAAACAGTTGTGAAAGAGAAAGGATGAGCATCATATGCACCTATTCATTTATAGTAGGAAGCTAATTAACAAAGCCAAGATGGAAGCTTTAGTGTTCGGATTCGATGGAGCATGTTTGGAATCTGGGGATAACACAGGTCGAGTCAACTTACAACCGCAGTCATGACCAGAATTTCTGTTGCTAAGCAAGGCAGCTGTTAAATGAATCACACCCAATTTTACATGTTTTTGCCAGAGTCGTTAAGTGAAATGACTCATCTAGTCATGAAGTGAATACGGCTTCCCCCTGTTTTCAGAAGCTAGCTGGGAAGATCGCAAATAGAGATCACATGACTGCAGGGCACTGTGACCATCATAAATACATACCAAATTTGGGGCCAACTGCCCAAATTTGGATTACTTGAATGTAGGGGTTGAGGCAACAGCTGCATGTGTGAGGACTGCTTATAAGTCCCTGTTTCCAGTGCCATTATAACTTCAAACAGTTGCTAAACAAATGGTTGTAAGTCAAGCACTACCTGTAATGTTTTTTTTTCCTCCAATATAGGGCTCGCTAGGTGTTAAAGGTGCCATTGGCCCCCCTGGGCTTCCAGGTCCATCCATTCCTGGCCCACAGGTAAGTATCAAGAATCTTTCTCTCTCCCTCGCTTTTGTCTTAAACCCTGGACATTTTAAGCTGGCCACTGTCCAGCCTTGTCCACTTTCTCTAGTTGTAGGAACTCTGGCTGGAATCTTCCAGTTCTTTGCCTGGGGTCTGTGTTTAAGAGAGCCTAAGCATGTACAGTAAGTAGGAACAAGCTAGCAAGCTGATGGTGGGTATGTAAAGAGGGGTGATGAGTACGACAGCCAAGCTTTCCGTGCTGGAAATTTGACATCTGCGAACGGCAGAGGAGTAAAGAAAGGGCTGCCTCTTTCCATCAGAAGCTGGGCGAATGGTTATAATGGTGTGTGAGAATCTCCCTGGCAGACGAATGGAAGAAATGCCGCCTAGGTAATGATCAGACAAGAGAGGGAGGAGCCCACAGCCACTCAATGGTCAAAGGAAGAAATTTAGGAAGACCCACCCAATCCATTCACCAGTTCAAACTGAGGGCAGACTTGCACGATTCTGTTAATGCAGACTTATAATAAAGTAGAATTAACATACCTGGTCGTGTTTTCTGTCAGGTTTACCCAAGAGGGGTGACTATGGTAGAGTTTAAAAGGATCAGTTGTTCAAGGGGGAGAGAGACAAATGAGGGAGTCTCGGGCTCTTGGCTCCCTTTCCTCCTGGTATCCCATGTGGAGAATTGGCTGAGAGTGGCCAAAATGATGCTTCTGGAGCTACTTCTCCAACAGTGTCTTATCCCCTTGCTATATTTCTATTCAGGGTCCTGAAGGCCAGCAAGGCCTGCCCGGAGTTCCTGGTTCCGATGGTTTAATGGTAGGTAAGCTGCAACTTGAGTTCTTTTGTGGGAAGATTTGTTACAAAACTTCCAAGATCTCTTCTAGTCATCCTCCTGCACACCCTCTTGAATTACCCACAAACATCTCAAATCGCCAAGCTCTAGCACAGGGGTTCTCAACGTTGGCAACTTTAAGACGTGTGGACTTCAATTCCCAGAATTGAAGTTGAAGTTGAGAACTTCAACGTTGAGAACCCCTACCAAGAGGTAGTCCTACTCCAAAACCCTATTGGAGTTCAGAATGGCGTCAGGAAACACTTTTTCTTTGAAGCTACTAAAGCACCATCTTTCTAGCCCTTGCCAAACTCTGCAGCTCTTTGGAACAAGCTCCGAAACAAAAGTACAGTGTTTCTTAAAAAAAAAACAAAGAAAGAATCGGTTTCCTGGAACGACACCAATTTCAGCCTTGACACAACCCAGGTATGAATATTGGTGCAAACTAGAGTGATCAGCTTTTTCCAGGCCATGAGGCACACGCTCTGGGTTTTGAACAGAGAGCCCAGGTCTTATGCTTCCAAAATTAGCAAGGCCAAAAAGAGGGGAGCTGGACCAATTTAATTTTACACGAATGTAAATCAAATCCCATTGGATTAATTTAGTACAGGGAGTTTTCCTCCACTTAATTTTCTCCTTGTGCCTCATACAAAATTGCAGCTTTCTAGCAACATTTAAAGGGACTGTAGAGACCCCACCCCAAGCTTTGGGGATCTGGATAGGGCACTTGGATTGCACATCCCCGGTGAAAACCTTTGGTTTGCACGGCAAAATAAGTCTGACATAACCATGGTTAAACTAGCCAGATGTCAGAGAAAAAATCAAGTAGAATGCAACATCCCTCCTCATTTGCAAGCTCAGGCAATTGTTCACAGTGATTGGGAAAGTGCAGCTCAAATGTTCACTGCTGTTCTAATAGCAAGCTGTGTTTCAAAGGCCAGCATACAACACTGGAAAAACAAATTGGATTTGGGCCTTTTTTATTATTTAATAACTTCAGAATGTGATCAGCCACTGAGATAAAGAGTTATTAATTATACATTCTCTCTCACAAGGGGAGACTTTTGACTCTTTCAGTCCAAAAACCATTATGCAGGGTCTTCAGAGACCTGTTCTTTGCTTATTAAGTAATTCCAATTGATTTTTGCATGTATCTCGCCTGTTTTTTTTAATGCAGCGATGCTGCTCAGGGGCTGGGTGGAATGTGGATCTGGAGGCACGTCTCTGCTGAAGCCAAGCTAGAGATGGGATTTTTTTTTTGCTTCTCTGAACTGCAAATGAAAAACTGTAACCTGGCAAGTCTGTCTGCTTGGTGCATCACACTTTTAAAAAAAAAAAAATAGGCAGAATGGGATTGTACTGTCATGACTTGCCATACTAATTTTCTGACCACACCTTCAGATGCCCTTGTAACCTCCTGAGATGGTGATAATCCAGCCCAAGATGGCTTTCCCACCAACATGACCTACTCTATGGATAAAGAGAAGGAAAAAGGACGGGGAAAGATAACTACATTAAACTGTGTACGCATGGTATCTCTAGACCAGTGGTTTTCAAACTTGGCAACTGTAAGATATGTGGACTTCAACTCCCAGAATTCCCCAGGCTGGCTGAAGAATTCTGGGAGTTGAAGTCCACATATCTTTAAGTTGCCCCGATTGAGAAACATGGATTGAGAAAGGGCTGAGAGCTCTCTTTGGTGATTTTAGAAAGCAATTTTCTTCTGATGGATGTGTTAGCTCCTTGATTTGACCCAGGAATCAAATCCACGTTTAGATCTGAGAATACAAGTAAGGAAATCAACAGCACAGGAGGGAAAGCCTGCATTTCAAACTAATTGGAGAATGTGATTTATGACCGTAAATTAGAGGAGGGAATTGTGCTTTGATACTATGTGTTCAGGGGAGGAGAATCCAGATTTTGGCTTCGACTATGTACGTGCCGATGTTATGCCACTCGAATAAAGATTCTTTAAGGTAAACAATGCCTCGATGTTCTTTGAAGAGTTTCATCAGTCGGTGCCATGACACTTTTCTTCAATCACCTAAGAGAGACAGCTGAAAGAGAGGCATCTTCCTGTCATGAACTTCTAGCTGCCTACTTGCACAGGCTTTTTCAAGTGAGACGCAGAGCAGGGAGTCTTCCAGGGCCACCGTTTCCCTATTCCCGATGTAGAGGTTCCTCAGCCTCATTGCCAGTAACTCCAAAGAGTTTGAGAATCAGAGTAGATCTAATGACCTGACTGAACTTGAAATCTGCCCCAGTGAATGTTAAATTAATACATTTTGGGCAGAGCAGAGAGTGGGCCTTTGAGAAGGACTAGAAAAGGGGATAGGTCTGAACTATGCTGGTCAAGAGACTGAGTCAAGGCAACTTTGCAAGATTTCAGGGTTGGTTCCGAGTCTCATCTGGTAATGATCTCAATGACTTTTTTAATATCAACACCATGATGAACCCATGATTGATTTTGCTTTCTTTTCTGTTTTTTGTCTAGGGTGGAAGAGGTGCCAAAGGCGAGAAGGTGGGTCAGCCTACTCATCATATTACACCTTCGGTTTGGGGCACCTGTTTGCTTTTAACCTTAATTTTGAGGGCCGTCAATGCCATCGGTGTGGTTTTATACAAACCCCTCACTTTGGTTCACGCACCAAGCCAAACCTTCATCAGCAAAGGATGCCCTGTTCCCCACTCCTGTACACAATAGGTACTTGAAGACCGCATACCTGTTTTTTTATCTTCCCAGGGAGATTCTGGTGAATGCACCTGCCAGCCTGGCTCTCGCCCGGACACAGGCCATGGTCTTCCGGTAAGCGTCGCCCCACACTCCCGCTTCCCCACAGCCCTGGGGATTTGCTGCCAGGCTGGATGAGAGTTCAAGCCTCCCATACCCCATTCTTCGCTCAACTGCTCAACGCCTTTGTTGCTCCGGAAGCTGGAACCCATGTCCTGCTTGGCCTTTGCTAAATGCTCTCCCCTTTTGGACCCGCAGGGCGCTCCAGGACTATGGATCGGGAATCCCTGGCAGCCTCAGCCAGGCCCTCAGGTGTGTGTGTGGGTGTATGTGCATGCTTGCTCCTCCGTATGTGGCGATTTTGGCTCCTCAGTCCTGGGATTGGTTCCATGGTCTCTGAAGAGCATTTTCTATCACTTTTTTCTTTTAATTTGCGGCTCACAGGGACCTCCAGGTGCTCCAGGACCTCCAGGCCCACCAGGAGCCCCGGGAATTCAGGTAAGTGATTGGAGGAAAAGATTTGCTACTCTCTGACAGACAGGAACAAGGGTACAAATTATGATTATTATCACCTTTGGAACTGAGGAGGCCTTGTGGACATAGCACAACTTCAGTGGTCCACATTAAAGGGGTACACCATCCCTGATGCTCTTGGCTGAACAAAATCCCAGTCAGTAGCATTTAAACCAGTCTTAGCTAAGTTCTAGCCCTTCAGATGTTCTTGTTCCACAACTTCCTTTATTCCTGACCATCAGCTGTTTTAGCTGCACCTGATGGGAGCCAGAGGACAATCACATCTGGAGGACCACCGTTTTCACCCAATAGTGCTTTGAAGAGATAGGTTACGTAGGAAAATTCTCACCAACCCCCTAGCTGCAAGATTTCAGAATCAACTTTAACCAGATCGCAGAGAAAAGGAATTTGGTTTCAGAAATGTTAGCAATTGGATACTTTTATGTTTAACACCCAATTTCTTTTGCTAAATGTTCATTGGCCCAGCGAGGTGGCTACCTGTTTTGCTGATAAAAGAAGACTGTGCAGACATCTGTGCTAATAATATTTTGCAAATGGCCAACCTATTTCTCAGGCTCTGAAAAACCCATTACAATTCTGCTGCCATGATTTTTTTTTCTACAAGACACCCTTTCATTGAAATGATTCATAATGGACAAGTGGTGTTCTCCAGCAATTGATAATGCTTGTCACCATGCCTTTGGTGGGACAAACATATTGAGAGTGCTGTTCTTTCCGGAATACTGGTCTGAAAATAACTGGACAGACCAGCCCTTCTCTTCACCAAGAAATAGCAGAACAATTGACTAATGGTGTGGAAGGAAAGCAATAAGTGAACAAACAACAGATATGTTTTCATCTATAGTCCTTTGGGTTCTCCTCATCCCCATGACAGCAACAAATCTAAACTTTAAAGGGATAGTATTAAGATCACATGAAATGTAATACCACTTTATACTGCAGTATATGGTATAGTATACACTATATACTGCCTTGGTAAGACCACATTTTGAATACTGCATCCAATTCTGGTCACGAGACAAAAAAAGATGTTGAGACTCTAGAAAGAGTACAGAGAAGAGCAACAAAGTTGATTAGGGGCCTGGTGGATAAAGCATATGATGAACAGTTGGGGGTATTGGGTATGTCTAGTCCAGGGGTAGACAACCGTGGCTCTTTTATGAGTCGTGGACTTCAACTCCCAGAATTCCTGAGCCAGCATGGCTCAGCTTGGAAACCTTTCCCTTTCCCCTCTGCGTGGCTGGCTCAGGAATTCTGGGAGTTGAACTTCACGAGTCATAAAAGAGCCAAGGTGGTCTACCCCTGCCCCAGCCAGCCAGGAATTTTGGGAGTTGAAGTCCACGAGTCATCAAAGAGCCAAAGTGGCCTACCTCTAGCCTAGGCTGCTTTATGATTCGTGGACTTCAACTCCCAGAATTCCTGAGCCAGCATGGCTCAGCTTGGACACCTCTCTCTTTCCCCTCAGCATGGCTGGCTCAGGAATTCTGGGAGTTGAAGTCCATGAGTCATAAAAGAGCCAAGGTTACCCACCCCTGGTCTAGTCTAACAAAGGGATGATTGATGTGACATGATAGCAGTCTTCCGATATTTGAGCAGTTGCCACAAAGAGGGAGTCCACCTATTCTTAACCTGAGGGCAGGACAAGAAGTAATGGATTGGAAGCTTATCAAAGACAGATCCAACCTAGAATTAAGGACAAATTTCCTCACAGTGAGAATAATCTAGAAGTTATGGGGCTTTTAACAAGAGATTAGACAGCCATGTGTCCCGACTGGGTATATGGTCTCCAGCTCAAGGAGAAAGTTGGACTAGATGACCTCCAAGGTCTCATCCAACACTGTTATTCTGTGTTCTCCTTCCCACCGTCCTTCCGGTACTCTGCCGTTGCAGCTCACTTCACAGTCAAAAACAATATTTTGTTCTTTCTTTGCAGCCACAATGGGCAAAGTCATGATGAAACACAGAGAGGGCTGAGGAAAATCCCCCCCTCCCCAAAAAAAAGAAAAACCAAGAAAGTAGCTTTCTGAGTCTCAAATAATCGTTTGTGCAAACCACACTGATTTTCCATGCAAAGTCAGGCTGCCAGGTTTTGCCAATGAAATTGCTAGAAGGCTGGAAAGTACAAAATGGGAAGCTGAGGGTTGGCCAAATGCAAAGAGGCAAAGGAAAGAAGCATTTCCTTTCTCTCATGTAACCCTGTGCAGCATCATGTTAAATGTCAGCCAGTCTTGGGAAACAGTGAAATATAATACATCTTGTAAATGTAATATTATGTTCCCCCGGGAGATCACATGTGGCTTTATTAGGCCCAGCACAGGAAATCAGGAGAGGCGTTCCTTCTGCTTGGTGCCACTTTAGGTACTATCAGCAGCCAAGTAAGTATATTGGAAAGAAAAGAGAGATATTTTTTTAAAGATCCATGGCTAGAGTCACAGAAGCCAAGTGGACAATATGTATGTACAGTAGGATGGAAGACTGAAGAAATTTAGAAGATTGGAAGACTTGATGTTGCCTTCTGCAAAACTTCAGACAACCACTAGGGGAAGGCTAAGAAATAAAGCAAATGCCACCCTTTGCTGCCACCTTGTGGTCTTCTAAATTTTTGCAGACTAGCTATCAGACCCCTATCTCATTGGCTCAAAGAAATTTCCCAAGATATAAGAGAATTGTGTCCATTCATTTTCCAATAGGGGTTATACTTATCCCTTATGGATGTTTCCCAATTCCTGTCCATGGCTAAGGGCAGTCAAAACACCTTTTGCTTTAAGACAGAGGTTCTCAACCTTGGCAACTTTAAGACTTGTGGACTTCAACTCCCAGAATTCCTCAGCCAGCTGGAGTTGAAGTCCATAAGTCTTAAAGTGGCCAAGGTTGAGAACCCCTGCTTTAAGATGATTCAGGTAACTCTAAACTAACATCTTTAGAGATTATATATTAAAAAGGAGAATTTTTTTCTGGATCTTGTCATGAGCTGTACAAGAAAGTCAGTGTAAGAAAGAGGAGCAGACAATCAAAAAATAGTCTTTGCCATTTGGCACCACTGATGTATCGGATGGATGGTGTCAATAGATATTGATCAGACTTCCAACTCAATTAAAAGAGTTCCCAAATCTGATTAATAGAAGAGAAGGTCCTATCAAGCCCTAAACAGGATTTTTTTATTTGAACAGGCAGATTTGATTTCAGTTTTAGGGCCAAGACATTTTTCATACATTTCCAAATATTTATCCTGTATCTGAGAAAGCTGGGCATCATAAATCATGAGGAATCAAAAACCAGGAAAAGAATAGAGGGGAGTGGAAAAAAGAGATAAAGAGAATCGGATTCCCTATAATTTGACAGGAGTGAAGGGAGAAATTTCAGAATTGGGTGAAGGGGGAGGGAAGTTTTGTCTGTCCAACTTGGGTTCTCCTCCAGAGGTAGAAGTTACAGAGACATGGGAGTTCAGCGCTACTGCTACATCTCCAGCAGTTCCTCTTCTTCTACACCACCAGAGCCCGGTCTTTTTAGGAAAATGGCTGGAAAAATAGGTGAAGGATCTGGAAAAACACGGAGGGGAAAGTTTTGGCAGGTGTTAGGTGAAGGGGCACAGGACCTTGAATCCCATTGGGTGGCAACAGGATTCCTTTGAAAGACAGCAGTCAGGGAGGACTCACATATTCAAAGTTTCTCCTTGCCTTTAGGGCATCCCAGGAATCAATGGCTTGTCGGGACTACCTGGGCCACCGGGTAAATGGGTAGGTAGAGGACTGCAGCGTCCGCTATTCCTTGTGCTTGCTCAGGCTGACCGCTGTCCCCTTTGTGCAGCTGCCGCCATCTTCCATGGTGCAGAAGAGCATCCAAAGCAAAGCAAAGCAAAGCAAAAAAAGAAAAAAAAAGCAGAGCAACATCCATCAAGAACTGTTAGGAACTCACACTGCTTTTGGCAAGCAACCCTAGAAGCTCATAACTCCATTGTGCTTTTTTTTTTTCTCCTATGAAAGAAACCAAAACTAGAACTACTTTTTTTTTCCATGCACCTTTATTTCTCTTGCTCCATCTCTCCATTGCAGGATCCACAATCAGCAGTGGGACCCACTGTAACACAGGTAGGACAATCATCACCATCATCATAATGCTTCTTTTTTTGTGGCACAGGTGGTCCTTGACCTATGACTGTAGTGAGCAATAGCACTTAAACCCCTTCATGGTGCTTTACAGCCCTCTCTGGGCATTTGACAGAGTCAGCACATTGCCCCCAACAATCTGGGTCCTCATTTTCCTGACCTCGGAAAGATGGAAAGCTGAGTCAACCTTAAGCCGGTCAGGATTGAACTGCTGGCAGTGGGCAGAGTTAGCCTGCAATACTGCATTCTAACTACTGCACCACCACTGCTCTAATTGAGCCCAAAATTACGGTTGTAAGTCGTTGAGGTCATTCAATTGGTCACCATGTAACGAGACCCAACATTGTGATTTTTCTTTTCTGTGATGGTCCTTAAACGAACACTACGCTGGTTAAGCAAATCCACTATACCAATTGGCACTCTTTGCTAGGAATTAAAAGTAAACATCAGAAACCAGAAAAAAAAACATCAAAAATCTCGTCCATGTCACTGTGGGACCCTGGAAATAGCTGTAAAGGTGAGCTGGTTGCCAAACACCAAAAATGTGACCATGGGGAGGCCACTGAAACTTCAAAATTAGGTGATTATGAGGGCTCTGTCATAACTTTGAATAGCCATTAAGGGACCAGTCATAAGTCAAGGACTGCCTGCAATGCAAACATTCAGTCCTGAATTTCCTTATATGGAAATGATTATACTCCCAAAAAGTTGTATTATTTATTTATTTATTTGATTAATTGATTGATTGATTGATTGATTGGAGAGGGGTTTCCAGAAAAGTCATCCTGTCTCAGGTTCCAATAATTAAATCTGTGTTATATTCAGTGGTGGGATTCAGCCAGTTCGCACCAGTTCAGCAGAACCGGCAGCTACTTTTTTGTTGCCCAGGCCCAGAATGGACTTCCCGGCATCCACACAGAGAACCGGTTGTTCCCGTATTTGAATCCCACCACTGGTTATATTCTTCTACTGATTCTAAACACTGATCCCAGTAACTGGGATCATGGAGGAGCAAGGGAAATTATTGATTTATCAAGGGTTCAGAGAAACTGGAATTGCACAGAAAAGGGTAAGAATGATAATCAGAAGATTGGAAACTAAGTCTAATAGAGATACTGGGAGTTTTCCTTGAGAATAAAACAAATAAGCAGGAGATATAGTAATGATGCTCTGAGTTTCTTAATCTTGGCAACATTAAAATATGTGGACTTCAACTCCCAGAGTTCCCCAGCCAGCATGGATGGCTGGGGAATTCTGGAAGTTGAAGTCCACATATCTTAAAATTGCTAAGGTTGAGAAACAACAATAGCAGTCTTGAAATCCTCTGCAGCAAAACATAATCCTGACCAAGGCTGTATAGCTATATGCATAAAAGCTGTATAACTTCATCCAAGTATTATAGAGTATTATAGATTATTATAAAGAATATTATAAAGCTGAATTGCATTAGAAAGAGACAAATGGCTGAAAGACAATAGAAATTGCTCGTGTGAGTGACCCATTCTCTAACATTTCAGAAGACAGAATGTAGACTGATACTAAGAGTCGCCTTATTGGGGAGATGGGTGGTATACAAATTAAATTAAATGAATAGATAAGATCAAGCAAAATTCAGCTTTATTATGAAGAAATATTTCCAGTCAGAAGAACAATTCACTAGTGGAATCAGTTATTAAAAGAGGTTGTAGGATTGTCCTTCATCCAGCAGGTTCAAGTATACATTGGATGGTTCTCCATCACGGATGCTTTAATTTAGATTTCTCTAAACCTGAGGCAGAAGGTTGGACTCGATGGTCCATCCAGAATGAGGCATATATCAATGCTATCACTCTGCCTGATCCAGCTTACTGCATGTCTTTAGATGAGAAACATTCTTATTGCAATGGGTAAACCTTACCAGACTTACGATCTTTCTCTTCTCTCATAGGAGAACCCCTGTGAAACCTGCAACTCCCAAGGCTCTAACGGGATAAAAGGAGAAAAAGGAGATCGGGGCCAACCTGGAGCTCCGGGCATAGATAACTGTGCAGACGTGAGTTACCTGTGAATCTCTTCAGCCAGAAAGCAGGCTGAAAAATCAGTAGCCTTGCAATAGTGTCCTTCTGTAATGCCCACACTTTCAATCATTTTGTAGTCACGTTGCATGTGTGATGGAATCTCCAGCTAGCTTGGAGAGGGCGGTGTTAAGAGTGGGCCAAGCTTAGAATCCTTGCGCTACCAGAAAGCAGCACAGGCCTGATCTTCCCCAAAATGCCTGAAGTCAAGGACTACCTGTAATGAATTTTCTTTATTTCTGGGATCCTAATAAAAGGTAGTGCGTGACCACAGCGGAGCCCAAAATTTCTGTTGCTAAGCAACACGGTGGTTAAGTGAGTTTTGCCCCATTTTAAGTGAATCACTGCAGCTGTTAAGTTAGTAACGTAGTTGCTAAGTTGAATCTGGCTTCCCCGTTGACTTCACTTGCCATAAGGTCAAAAAAAGGGGGATCACATGACCCCTACAGTCATCTTAAATACATTCCAGTTGCCAAGCCTCCAAATGTCTATTATTTTATTTATTTATTTATTTATTTTATTCGGGCTTGTATGCCGCTCCTCTCCAGAGACTCGGAGCGGCTAACAACATGCATATAAAACATCAAATTTCAATACAAGTCCAAACAAAAATCTAAAATACAAAGTAACACCCACTCATATTCATCATTCGATCCACAATCATCCCCAGGCCTGCCGGCAAAGATAAGTTTTAAGATTTTTACGGAAGGCCAGGAGCGTGGGAGAAATGCGGACTTCAGGAGGCAGTTGGTTCCAGAGTGTGGGCGCCACAACAGAGAAGGCCCTCCCCCTAGGGCCTGCCAAATGACATTGTTTCGCTGACGGGACCTGGAGGAGGCCGACCCTGTGTGCTCTCACCGGTTGTAGGGAAGTATGTGGCAGAAGACGGTCCCGTAAGTATCCTGGTCCCATGCCATAAAGGGCTTTATAGGTAATAACCAACACTTTGAATTGTGGACATGGGGATGCAAAGGTCACAAATGTGAAAAAAAAAACAGTCATGAGACACTTTTTTTCAGTATCATTGTAACTTTGAATGGTCTCTAAGCAAATGGTTGTGAGTTGAGAACAAGATTGTGCAAGATTCTGCCCTTTTCTGCCCATTCAGTGCCAATACGTCCCTCATATCGCTATACCTAGAGGTGTATGTTGGCACCTGTTTTTCATACAAGTGAAAGTTTAGCATGGTTTGGGCAAGAGTATAGCAATTTTTTGAACTTTTCCCCAAATCCATAATATTCACGTGGGTAATATCATAGTTCTGACAGATGAAACTCTTCAAAGAACATCTAAGCATTGTTTACCTTAAATAATCTTTATTAGAGAAGCATAGCATCGGCACTAACATAATTGAAGCCAAAAACTGGATTCCCTTCCCCTGGGCACATAGTATCAAAGCACAATTCCCTCCTTCAGTTAACAGTCATAAATCACATTCTCCAATTAGTTTGAAATGCAGGCTTTCCCTCCTGTTTTCTAACCCACCAATTCTTATCACCTCTTATTTCAAGCTCTGAATTCACACACTAGTACAACATTGTTATGTCTAACTAACTCCCACCACATTCCGCCTCCTCCCCAAGCATCATCTAATTCTGAGAGTAAAGCATAAGAAAGAAAAAGGCTGCATCTTCATATGTTGTCAAAGCAAGAACCTCCAATGTTAGCAGCGTTGACAGGTTACTTAAAGAAATGCAATCCGTTACAACCCATCTTGGTTTTTTAGATCTTGTATAGCAGGGGGCATGGCCCTATTGCAGTTGACTGATCTCAAAAGCTAAGCAAGGTTTGGTTTGGTTAATATTTGGCTGGGAGGGATGACAAAACAAAACCCTAGACTGAAAGAATAGATAATGAATTTTTTAAAAAAATCCAGTAAAAGAGTAGCAAAGCACTTCTGTATTCTTCCCAAATAAGCTATTAGATATACCCAGCAGTCATGAGAAGCTGAGTTCCACTTAAGGACTGCTTGACTTAACACGTTGAACTTTCCCAACCAACTGAATCGTATCGGGGATACTGTATCTCCATCAATTTCACTGACCTGAGCAATTCATTTCTGTGATTCCATTAATATATCCAGGTGTCAAGTGTCAGTTGGCGAATTCAGAAAAAGAAACTCCTGAGACATAATTTTACCAAGAGTATAAACTTTACTGAATAAATCCAGTTTTGGTCGCCACGATGTTAAAAAGATGCTGAGACTCTGGAAAGAGTACAGAGAAGAGCAATAAAGATGATTAGGGGACTGGAGGCTAAAACATATAAGGAACGATTGCTGGAATTGGGTATGTCTAGTTTAACGAAGAGAAAGACGAGGGGGGACATGATAGCCGTGTTCCAATATCTCAGGGGCTGCCACAAAGAAGAGGGAGTCAAGCTATACTTTAAAATGCCTGAAGGCAGGAAAAGAAGCAACAGATGGAAACTAATCAAGGAGAGAAGCAACCGAGAACTAAGGAGAAACTTCCTGACAGTCAGAACAATTAACCAGTGGAACAACCTGCCTCCAGAAGCTCTGAATGCTCCAACACTGGAAGTTTTTAAGAATAGACTGGACAGCCATTTGTCTGAAATGGTATAGGGTTTCCTGCCTGAGCAGGGGGTTGGACTTGATGACTTCCAAGGTCCCTTCCAACATTATTATTATTATTATTATTATTATTATTATTATTATTATTATTATTATTATTATTATTATTATTATTATTATTATTATTATTATTATTATTATTAATCCATATTGGCACAGAAGAAGTGAAACCAGCTCTGGGGTTCCCATGCAAAAACACACATATTTCACCCCCCCCTTTCTCCAAGGGCCACCCACAGTCCGTTACATCCACTAATCACTTCTGTTCATTTCGTTATGGGAACCAGCCAGCCATGCTCTGACATCTGCTCTGGGTGTCCTTGATGGGGGGGAGCAATGTCTCACGGGAACCAGCGATGAATGGATGCCACTTCCACCCCCCCCATCCTTGCATTCCAATCCACCACCACCCTTTTCTCTCTCAAGCTGCGAGCAAAGCGGAATATAGGTGAAAGGTTTGAGTCAGTCTTGAAACCCGGTCTCATGTGCTGCCATATATCACAACGGGGAACAAGTCTAAACGCAATGCCTGGTCCACGATTTATCACAAGGAGTCCTGGAGCATGCTCCTCAGGTGCCGATTGCTTTATTGGCATCCTGGAAAATATATCTGCTCAAAGGAAAACTTGAGCTGGATTCTTCAATTGAACTAGTCCTGCGTTGATCAAGCAAATTTGGTATCTGCAGAACCTTAGTGGTAAAGCATGCTGTAAATTCTGGAGTAGGAATTAAACTCACGATATGTTTCTTCTACTTTCAGTGCCACCGTCAGCACCCTGCAGACGAGACCCAGGTGAGTAAATCTCTCGGCTGGATATTTATCCAGAAGGCGGCAGAGGAAAGGGAAAGACATAACAAATTGGTATCACTTCATTGCCACCAAGTAATATGCAAAAGCATGCCCACTTCTTTGGCAAATTTGACTCGGAGCTCATGTGCTGCTGTACTTGACCCAACTGGCACCATTTATTTACAACTGAGAGCTTCCACCCTCAGGAATCAGTTCTCACTGGAATTATACTGGGAATTTGATCGGTCTAAAAGCATGCCTTTTGCATCGGCCTTTGCGAAGCTGGTTTAAGGATTAGTCCTTCAGGCAAAACTGGACTGCTGCTTAGATAGACATTTCAATGGTTGTTGTTTTTAGAGGATATTGGCCAATCACATTTCTGAGGCTCTGTGTTTTAATTGTGATCTTAAGTTGGATAGGAGTGAGTTATTGTATCAATTCTTCATTCTGTTGATACCATTTATTATTATTATTATTATTATTATTATTATTATTATTATTATTATTATTATTATTATTATTATTATTATTATTATTATTATTATTATGGATCATCGCACAGTCAGCCAGATGTTCAGACTTGGATTTGGCATTTTGTCTACCTATCGAGTCCTTACCAAGGACCTGGGATAGGCAGATGTGGATGTTTCATGGTATTACAGATATCGTCGCAGGATGGAAGCAGTTCCTAGTCAGGCTGCCTTTTGTAATTGACTAATGGCAAATTTGTCAATGCCGATGATGGTGTTCAAGTGGTGCTCCAGTTGTTTTGGGATTGCACCCAAGGCGCCTATGACTATTGGTACTACCCTTGCTTGCTTTTTCCACAGTCTTTCTATTTCCATTTGTAGGTCTTTGTATTTTGTTATCTTCTCCAGTTCTTTCTCTTCTATTCTGCTGTCTCCAGACACTGCTACATTCACTATCCAGACTTTTTTGTCTTTCTTATCGACAATTGTTAAAGTCCGGGGTGTTATGTTGCAGGTGCTTGTCTGTTTGAATTCTGAAGTCCCAGAGCAATTTAATTTTATCATTTTCTATGACTTTCTCTATTTTATGATCACTATTATTGTTGTTGTTGTTGTTATTATTATTAACTGTGTCTAGCTATCAGCTATCAGCACTACAACAACTATCTGGGAGCTGACGTTCACAAGTCTTAAAGTTGTCAAGGTTGAAGACCCCTACTCTACAGTATATGGTTCAGTTAGGCAAGAGTTTTGAGTATTACTGCAATCTAGGAGCCTGGCAAGTGCTTTTTCCATTTAAGAAAAGGAGGTGGGGAGGTTGGCTACCTAACAATCTCCTGATGTGGCATCTAGCCTGGCCTTCAGAATAGTTCTAAGCCTAGAAATATTGTGTCTGTACTCAACAAGGCATGTAAATATACAATGTAAATCAGCCCTGACAAAATTCACTCACGCCATTTACTCTGGGCCAAGAGAAATGGAGGGTCCTCTACCGAATCCTGTTCACTCATGCAATCAGCCAGGGGTTCTGGCATTCCGTTCCACCAAAGATTGGTCCCCAAAAAAATCTCATTTGACTCCTTAAGTCATGGAATCTTATCCCTGGTAATCCCCGGTCTTAATCCATGGCTATCCAGCAGTCAGTTAAGTGAGATTTCAAGAAAACAATGGATGTTTGTAGGTAGGGTGGAAATCCAGATTTGGATGGAGACAGTTTTAATGGGGAGAGTGCTTCATTCTCAAGATTTAATCTTAAATAATATTTACGTTTGGCCTTTTGGAAAGCTTTAGAGTGAGTAGAAGCCTGGAAGGAGGGAGAAATCTGTCAGGAAACGGTGACCATTAGAATTATTAACTATTTGGAAAAAATAGAATGAGACATCTTGTCTTCTCTTCCAGCCCGACAACCATGATCCTGATTGTGCTGGAGGACACCCTGGAAGCCCTGGCTATCCTGGACAGAGAGGCGAGCAGGTAAAGCCATTTGGAGAGATCAAGCAGCCATGATGGTATTGCAGATCCTTGAATTCAGAAATGAATGTTGTCTTGGCTTCTCCTTAGGGTCCACCAGGCTTACGAGGTTCTCCAGGCCCTCCTGGACCAACTGTGAGTATATCCTTCGTGCCAACTTCTGCTTAGATCTTCTCCCTTAAGCCTTTACCCCACCCCCACCACCACCACCACCACACCACGTGTTAGTATAATCTGATGCCTGTCTAAGAAGATAAAGCCAAATTAAGGCCAGATTTCCCCTCAGTGTGTGATCCATGGGGAACATTATGCTTCTACAACTGGACAGTGTTCAGTTGGGTGGCTACCATCCTGCTCTTCACCAGCCACCCAGCCAATTCTGGTCCCACCAATGTCCTGTTTACCCCACCCCCATCCCCCAGGAAGGGAGGGATGGGCCACTGTTTCTTCTCTTGACAGCTATTTGGAGGAGTAGAACTTGAAAGTTTACTCTTGAATTAAGAAGAAATGCATAAAATATTGTGAAAGATTGGCCTTCTCTTCAACCATAGCTCCCTTGTTTGCCTGCTTCCCCTAGTCCAGCCAATCTGATGACTGAGTGATGACCTCCCTGTTTCTTCCTGTAGGGCCCCCCAGGTTTTCCGGGAGTGCCTGGCCCACCTGGACTACCTGTAAGAACCGATAAAGCACGCGCTCTGTGCAGTCCTTTGTTGCTGCTGTTTGTTTGGCTTCTCATCCTTCTTCCTCCCTTCTTCTCCAGGTTCTGGGTCTAATATCTCAGCCAGCCTATTCTCCCACATGCTGCCACTTGGTCTGTAGCTCTTCCTCAGCTCTCCTCCTCCTGACTCAGGGATCCTATCTAGAACTTTTCCTTCAATCAGCTCTTTCCCTTCCAAAGTTACCTGAGATCAGTGGTGATATAAAGCTGTCTAGTTCCCACAGGCAACACGGGGTTCACTTGATCTAGAGAATTCCCATTTAAGGGCGAGCTCTCAGTCAGGATTCTTCTTCAGCCTTCCCTCAGGAAAGTAAACTAGAAGATTCCACAATCCCAACTTGTGATATGGGTATTCTGGGTTTGGGACCATTTATCAGGCAGTGAGAAGACTGATTACTTCTAGGCAGCTGATATTTCACATAAAGCTGATTCCAACACACAATTTTTCCCTCAGGGCTTAGCTTATCAATCAAACCCTAGCCATGAATATCTACTGAGCTGAATCGCTTCAGAAGAAGCAGTTGGACCCAGGTTCAAATACATACCTGAGAAAGAATCTGTGGACTTGAGAGGAAGCTGTCACTTTTCTAAACTAAAGAGCCTCCCTTGTCATGTCTGTGAGTTGTGCTTTGGGGTCTTGAAGCAGTCCTTGTACCCTCACTTGACTATCACCACCATTCATTAATTTCCTAATTCTCATCTCACTAATGACATTGTAACTCCCAGTCTGTGTGATTAATTGCTCCGTGATGTGGCCCTGTCACTGTCTGGTGTCAAGAGTACGTCCAATAAAAGCCATCACCATGTAACCTCAACTAACTCCACCCTGCAATGGCTCGTGAAAGCCTCCCACATTTGTGGGTGATGTAATTAATGGAGATTCACTCTTGTATTATAGGTTGTGTAGATCTTTCTGCACTTAGCAAGCAATTATAGTTGAGGGATGCTTGTGATGTGGGATGTCTGGATACTAAATTGTCTCTGGAGACATCTCCATTGACTGGATGAATGCACAAACTGGGTCCTACAAGCAACCATGTCAACCGCAAGCATTGTTTTCTCTGACAGTCGCCAGAAGTTCTTAGGGGAGATGGCAAATTGGGGTAGTCCTTGCATTTAGTAGGAAAACTCAGAAGCTCTTTGGGTCTACAGATGAGGAAGTAGAACTGAAGCCTTTCATGGCTGAACCTCTTCAGGGGACAAGGGGAATGAATACAATGTTGGCCAAAATGCTTCCATTTCCAATGGTTTAGCAAGAAAAGTATATGTCATTTTCTGTCTTGGTGCTGCAGGTAGAAAGACTGTCCAATTTTCCTAGTTTGACTATCTGCAAGTAAGAAAAACAGTCTCAGCCCTCAAACCCTAACCCTTTGTTAATTGGCACATCAGAATATGAAAATCGAAAAGACATCTGTAGGCAGTCTTTGTAAAAAAAAAAACAACAACCAGTATTTCATCATTGTGGTGCAGAAAAAACATACCTTAAGTTAGTAAAAATTGATTGCCTCCTCCCCTTCAATTGCACTCTTCGGTTACACAATGAAAAACCATATTCTACAAGCATTTTAGGAACATTTGATGCCGTGATAAAACAAAACTGCATTCCTCCCCGACACAACCATTTGACCCTACAATAAACTTATGGCATGAATTACTGGCTGACTCTACTAGTGGGTCCAGTTTCAGGCCTTGGACCCAAACTGACCAGGATCCAGGATGAACCATCATAAGAAAAAGGAGGGAGAATTATCAAAATATAATTCTCTTCCAGATAAGTCAATGGGGTGTGGTCAAAAAAGTAAACTTCAGGCCATAATAATGCAATCAAAGCCCCATAATATATATATATATATGTGTGTGTGTGTGTCAAGTGGTTATTTTTTAGATTGCACCCTGTAAACCCAAATATGGGAGGAAGAAATCATTCTTTCCTTTGCTTGTTTCAGCTCAACCCAGAGCCATCTGCAAGCACAAATATATATATGTTTTTAAAATTGTTAACAAAGAAATAAGGGATTTCTGAGATAGCTATTTCGAGTTATTTAACTCTCTTCAGTCAGAACTCACCCTTTCCGGGATTCAAACCTGGGCAGTCTGCATGCTAGGCAGAAGCTTTAGCCTCAAGCCACAGGCTCTCTCCCGCTTTATTAGTAGTCAGGGAGTGAATATGAGTGTCAAGTGGTTATTTTTTAGATTGCACCCTGTAAACCCAAATATGGGAGGAAGAAATCATTCTTTCCTTTGCTTGTTTCAGCTCAACCCAGAGCCATCTGCAAGCACAAATATATATATATGTTTTTAAAATTGTTAACAAAGAAATAAGGGATTTCTGAGATAGCTATTTCGAGTTATTTAACTCTCTTCAGTCAGAACTCACCCTTTCCGGGATTCGAACCTGGGCAGTCTGCATGCTAGGCAGAAGCTTTAGTCTCAAGCCACAGGCTCTCTCCTGCTTTGTTAATATTCAGGGAGTGAATATGTGTGTCAAGTGGTTATTTTTTAGATTGCACCCTGTAAACCCAAATATGGGAGGAAGAAATCATTCTTTCCTTTGCTTGTTTCAGCTCAACCCAGAGCCATCTGCAAGCACAAATATATATATATATATATATGTTGTTTAAAATTGTTGACAAAGAAATAAGGGATTTCTGAGATAGCTATTTCGAGTTATTTAACTCTCTTCAGTCAGAACTCACTCTTCCGGGATTCAGACTGCCCAGGTTCGAATCCCGGAAGGGTGAGTTCTGACTGAAGAGAGTTAAATAACTCGAAATAGCTATCTCAGAAATCCCTTATTTCTTTGTCAACAATTTATATATATATATATATATATATAATCTTGCATCATTTTTGATCCGTCTATTTTTGCTAACTTTTTCGTGGTTCATATCTTCAGTCGGAACTTGGTCCTATGTTACAGGCTATTTTCTAATTCTGTCCTTTTAGTGGTGCTTCACATGTAGTCCTCATGGTCCTGACATGATCACAGAGGAAGGAGCTGGGTGAAGGGCAGGGCCCCTGAAGGAAAGAATTTATCCAGCATAAGAGGAAAAATTATTATATAGTGAAAGGACCAGATGGAAGTTGGTAAAGAAAATTAGTGATTGTGCACTTACAATATTAGAATGACAGCAAGAAAGGAAGGAAAGAAGGAAGGAAGGAAGGAAGGAAGGAAGGAAGGAAGGAAGGAAGAAAGAAAGAAAGAAAGAAAGAAAGAAAGAAAGAAAGAAAGAAAGAAAGAAAGAAAGAAAGAAAGAAAGAAAGAAAGAAAGAAAGAAAGAAAGGTGGTGGATGGATGATAGGTATGTAGGTAGATTATCTAAATCAATCAGTCAATCTTTATTATAGTCACAGACCAACAAAATCTATCTACCTTTGATGTGTGTGTGTGTGTGTGAGTGAGTGAGTGAGAGAGAGAGAGAGAGAGAGAGAGAGAGAGAAACAGAGAGACATTGATAAATGATAGATCAATGTAGATGATAGATATATACAGATGATAGATAGATAGATAGATAGATAGATAGATAGATAGATAGATAGATAGATAGATAGATAGATAGATAGATAGATTTCTCTGAGAGAAATTTTGTACTAGATTGCAATCTAAGATTGAGTCCATTATTTTCTGTGGGAACTAGTCATCAGTTCCCATTGAATTATGAATTATAGCTGAATTGTGACTTTAATCTGAAATTGTTGGCCACGATCAGTAATGGAGACTGAAGTGGAATCTAATCAGATTCAATGGTTCTTGTGTAAGTAGTACAGAGAAGAAAACAGTGAAATAATCTGATAACGAATTCATCTTCTCTAGAGGTTCCAAGATGCTAATGCAGGAAATGTAACAGCCACATAATACCACTCATTTTGTCTTGGAATTTAGATGTACACACTAAACATTTGATGATATTTTTTTTCTGCACCACATGCTGCCACGAATATTCACAGAAAGCTTTTCCTAGATCACAAGAAGACATCCAGAGTTAGTCCTTTTCATCTAGCAAGGTTTCGGAAAGTGCTTTGTGGGGATTGGGGTCTGTCTTCAGGGGACAATTCAGACCTCATACAGGTGGCCTTTGCTTACCTTGCTTATCTCATTTAATGCCCGTTCAATATTACAGCGCTGTAAAAAAATAACTTTATGGCCAATCCTCGCATTGAATCACCACTGCAGCCTCCTGCAGTCACGTGATTGCCATTTGGATGCTTTGCAACCAGCCTGCAATTAAGTTAGTAGAGATGGCGGAAATAAAATTGTAAGTGCAATCGTGTGGCAATTTGCTTAGCAACTGAAGCGCTAACGGAGTCCCAATTTTGGCCACTAAGCGAGGACTACCTGGATTTGGAACAAAATGTGTGTGGAGGGGTGTTTTGTGTGTGTGTGTGTGTGTGTGTGTGTGTGTGTGTGTAAGAGAGAGAGAGAGGGAGAGAGAGAGAGAGAGAGAGAGAGAGAGAGAGAGAGAGAGAGAGAGAGAGAGAGAGAGAGAGAGAACATTTGCAAATATTCTGTCCTCTAGATATTGCCCAGATCATGATCCAAACCCGTTTTTATTGTGCCTTGTCTCAATTAGCAATGTTGTGCGTGCTCAGAATTGTTGCTGCAAACACTGCCCTTCTAAAACCTGGCTAATCGGGTGTCTAACCAATAAAATCTGTGTGAATTTTATTGATCTATAAGCCTAGAAAAAGCTATGGAAAACTGTGTTCCAGATGCTGATGGTAGCTTTCCAGGCACCAGTGATTAATTAAAGAAGTGGTGACTACCTCAAGACTACTTATGCTGTATTCCTCTTTCTATAACTTATTCTCCATCTGTTCCCAGCCTGTTCCCAGGTACATAGCTAGACAGGCCAGCCTCGCAACTGTGGTTCAGTTAAATGGGAGGGCCAGAAGACATGAAACATATCCTGTCTCTTTTTTCTTTCCAAAGGGACTCCAGGGCGAACGTGGGCCAATTGGAATCCATGGATCCAAGGGAGAGCCAGTGAGTGTTGGATCCAACCGATAATTTCAGAGAAGCCTTGAGCTATGCATGGAGCTTGTCGATTGAGACCGGTTCTCTCCAGCTTGGCTCTCTACAGATCGGTTGAGACTGCAATTTGTCTGCACGATGCTAGGTTGGGAAAGACAGGTCTGGAACTCTTCAATTGCACAGCTTAGAAGAGTGATGAAAAGTCTCATGGATGGATGGCATTGGGACTGGTTGAGAACACTTTGGTGTGGTCATGAGTCTGAATGCCTCAAATAACAAGTTACAGATGATTTGAAGCAGGAGCTGGAATGCCCAGATCCTTTTTTTTTTTTTAAGCGGGTGATGGAAAATCAGAAAAGAGTTTCCCTTGTAATCAACCACAAACAGATGATATCAGATCTCGAAAAACCTATAATTAGAGGTTGTGTCCGTGAGCATCCAGCTGTTGTTGGGCCCCTTCTATCTCTGATTTAAATAAGTTAAATAGATTCTTCTAATTAGCACTGACAAGTAAATGGAGAACTCTAGAGCAGGGGTTCTCAACCTTGGCAACTTTAAGACTTGTGGACTTCAACTCCCAGAATTCCTCTTAAAGTTGCCAAGGTTGAGAACCCCTGCTCTAGAGGGATTTATTTCCTTTGAAGATGCCACGAAAGTGACAATATTCCACTGAGTTCTTTCCAAGGGTCCCTATCTGCCTAGAGGGGGGCAAAAAACACAAACAAGAATGCTAGTGAAAGTTGGAAGGGAAGAAGTTGGGTTGGTGAAGAACATCTCCTTGTCTTCTGCGAAGTGAGGACATTGTAACTAGCCACATTTGAAACAGAAATTATTTTGTGAAAACACTTGCTACATGCTATCAAAATACCCAATCATCCCCAAAGACTTAACGCTCCTGATTTAAAGTGATGGCTTCTGTCTGCTTAATGATAGGGAGGCAAGGCCAGGTAAGCCAGGAAAGGTCTATAGAAGGTCTTAGCATGCTTAAGCTTGTTACTGAATTAATCTGCTTAGAATTTGCATAGTAGGAACTATGAGCTGAGTAACACCACCTACTGCCCCCAACTCCCCTGAAATAAAAGCTTAATGTGTTGCATCAGAGTAGCCAGCAATTTTGCTGCTTATTTAGTTAAGCCTATCATCTAAACATAGTAGCTACACAGTGTACAAATCTAGAGAGGTTTCATGCATTCAAGGCTCCCTTTTCCATCCTACAGTAATCTCTCTCTCACTGTCTCCATCCCTTAATTTGGTGTTTCTCAATCTTAGCCACTAGCTAGGGCCAATAGTTTCCCTGCCTAGTTGAGGAATTCTGGGAACTGAAGTTCACACATCTTAAAAGTGGCCAAGTGGTTGAAAAACATTGCCTTAGTTCCATGACTGCAATTTTAATCTAAGAAATTCTTGGTTTAATTTAATCTAGATCTAAGAAAGTCTAATCTGGTTGGAATCCTCATTTGATCTGTAAGGTTGAAGTAGAAGAGAATGGCTACCCACCCCTTTATTATTCGGAATGAGGACCTGACAAGATGACCAAGAAGTACTTTAGGGCCACCTCTTCGTGTTCTAGGAAATTGAGCACAGGGACGCTGATTCTGCTGCATATTGCAGAAGGGCTTGAATGAGAAAAGGGTGTCTTGCCTGTTCTAGCTCTACCTGAACATCAGAATGGAATTGTTCAGATGCCATAACCTGGTTCTATCAGGTTAACTTGAAGTCTCAATCCTAGCCTGAACTGAGATGTTTTCAATGTTCTTCTCTTCAGGGTCCTCCAGGTCAGCCCGGATATCCTGGATCGGTAGGACCCCCTGGGCTCCCGGTGAGTATGACCTATCTTTGTATCCCTTCTTTCTACAGGATCTCAAGGGATGTACCTTGTGCTCCATCTTCTACTTTGTCCCCACTGCCACAGACCAGTGAGGGCAGTTCAGCTAAGCAAAAACAATCCTTTTAGCCCTCAGAAGGGTTTCAAAATCTGACTTTGCTAGTTAGCTGAAGTGCTGATGGGACGCTCCGTGTTGAAAGTGACTGATGGATTGACAGGGAAGAGGCCAACACTGTACCGATCTTGCCTTGTGTTTCTCACCTTTGTATCTAATATTTTTATATTTATTATTTTAATTGTACGTCACCCAGAGTCAGTTTGCAGAGTGAAATGGGCAGCATATAAATTAGAAAAATAGATACAGACAGACAGACAGACAGACCAACAGACAGAGAGACCACAGATCATCCTTGGAGTTCCATGGCTCCAGATAGGCCTGGACCTGGGTCTCCTAGCTCCTGCCAAAGAGATGGGCTGCGTGGCTACACAATGCCTTGCCTTTGGACTTAAGAAGGGACCCAGTGCCACCCAAAAACTATTTTATGAATCCCATGAAAGACATTGGGTGATCATCAGCCATCCACAGTGGAGCAGAATTGCCTTGTAGAAAAAACAAATTCAAAGATTTCCTTCTGACCCAAAGTTTGCTCACATTTCTCTTCTTCACATGTGACTCTCTTTAGTATATCCTCTTAAGGCCCTATTGGATTTTCATTGGATGTAGGGGAAAGTGTAAACCAGGGGTGTCAAACTGCCGGCCCGCGGGCCAGATGCGTCATGACAAAACCGCGCCCAACCCCATTGCCAGCCATGGGGAAAAAAGTCACGATACATCGTGACACGTCACGTGATGTCGCAAGTTTGACACCCGTGGTGTTAAACTGTTCATGAATGTTATTTTTTTTTACCATTTTAGAATCCATATTTGGAAATCTAAAATGTTGGTTTCAAAAACAGAGTTTGCTAAAAGTCGTTTGACCGTTTATAAAAAAATATTTGCAAAACTTTTATTTTATTATTATTTGCAAAGCAGGAGAATGGAAGAAAGGGGGAATTCTTGGTGTTACCGCAGTGCACACCTAACAGTTTTAGCTGTCATTAATTGCTAGTTTAGTGTAATGGTGATGCCACCAGGCTAGACATCAGGAGACTGGGAGATCTAGTACCAACCTGGACACAAATTTAGCTGGGTGACCTTGGGCCAATCGCTCTTTCTCAGCCCTAAGAAACAGGAAGTGGGAAATCACTTCTGCAAAACCCTATCAAGAAAACTGCAGGGACATGCATATCCAGGGAGACTCTGAGAATCGGAAATGACTGAATGGAAAAGGGGGGAAAATTGCTCTCGTTGTGCTGCTGGCAACATTTCTCTTTTCATGTTTATGTGTTTGCCTGCCACTAGGGTGCCAAAGGGGAACGGGGCTATGTTGGACACTCAGGAGAGAAAGGAGAATCGGTAAGTAACTGGAAAAAGTGTCTTTTCCTGGACTTTTTTCAGAGTTCATCCTCAGAGATTGGGAGATTTGTGGTTGGAGAAAAAAATCCTTTTTTTTTTTTTGCTCTTATAACCCACCTCTCTTTTTTTTGCAAAGCTCACTCCTATCTTTGCAGCTGCAAGACTCATATATCCTCAGAGGATTTTTAAAATATCATTGGTATCTATTTTATTCCATAGTAGCTACATCTGCATTTTTTTAAAAAAAGTGTTTTAATTTATTGCTTTAACTGTTTAAGAGTGCTATAAATCAGCCTGAAAGTGGGAATACGAAAGGGCAAGAAATGCATTAAGATTCATGTTAAGTTAGGTAAATATAAAATACCTTGATGAGGTAAGCTGCTGCACTTTAAGAGCATTGCTAAACAAAGAGGCAGCCCCAGTTTTAGTGTAACGTTTCTCAACAATGACATCTTGAAGATGTATGGATTTCAACAAGATGGGGAATTCTGGGAGTTGAAGTCCGCATATCTTCAAGCTGTTTTAGCTGAAGCAGATTTCCTGGATATCAAACAACATTCTGATCAAAAGCCTGCCATTCCATACATTCTTGATGTAATCTCCTCTATCGTTTCTGTGGATAAGGAATGTGTTGACATGACAGCAGTCTTCCAGTACCTGAGGGAATGTCACAGAGAAGAGGGAATTGACTTTCCAAAGCAACTGGAGGCAAGACGAGAAGCAATGAGTGGAGACTTCCAGTTTTGATGTTGTAGCAATGCAGATGCAGGAAGACGGGGCTCCGTCTTTTGGGTTTGATTTCGCCCTGCTGGGGGACCCTGGAAAGCGTTGAAAGTCACCCTGTAGAGGCGGCAAGCAAGGAGGGGACCCTTGTTAATCACAGGGGGCAGCAGCCCTCCTATTTGATCTGAGGAAGCCCTCCAGAATGATGGGAAAAGACTGGCCACATTCGTGTAGCCGGTCCAAAGTTGCTGACAATGGAAGACAACAAGCACTATCAAGCAATCTTACAGCAGCGTAAATGAAACTGGGTGAGACCTGATCCTCTCTTTATGATTTTAAGACCTGTTCCTGAAAATCTGCCCAAAGCACTCTCCCGCCCCCCCCCACACACACATACGGCTTGGAAATTTGGGGACTAAAAGTGTTTTTAAGAACTTTTTTTTAAAAAAAAGACTTGAAAAGTTTACAATATGTTTTGGATTTAAAAACTGAAAAATGGCATTGATGACATCTAGTGGTGAATTATGGCACTACAACTTATTTATGCCTAAAAGAAACCTGGCTTGAAGCCCAGAATTAGATAAGACTTTGGTTGGCCTTGGAAGCTTTTTACTATTGAGAATTGCAGCTGAGAAAAAAGGAACAGACTTGGGGGCTGCTTATCTATGTGGCAGAGATGATAATATTGCTCTAAAATTGGTCTGTCTGAATTATGAACACAAATACTGACTTTCTGAACTGCCTTGTGGAACTAGTTTCCTGTAGAAGAAACATATGGAACACTTTGGATTATAAATCTTGATTGTTAAACAACCTTTAATGGTTCTTTTTTCTCCCTGGACAGAAAGAATGTATTTCTCATTGGACAGAAAAAATTGAATTTTACTTATATCTGCTTAGGGGAGGTTTAGGAAAGGCTAGTTGGTTGGATAAATTTATAAAGGCTACTTACAAAATAAAATAAAATGGATGTTCCATACTTAGCTTTAAATGGTAAAAAAACATCCTTAACATCTGTCCCCAGTAGCCTCAGTTTGCCATATCACCAAGAAAATAATGATGAACTACAGAAAGAAATTCTCTCCATGTTGAAATTATTACAAGAAACAATTGCTTTAGCTTGTGATTAGGTTAAAAATAACACAAAGGAGATAAAATAACAATTTTCTAATTTAAATCTACAAACTCAGAAAATAACTACAGAGAAGAAACCAGCAACCCAGAAAACAGAAGGAAAACTAGAGAATGCTGACACAAACATTGATGATCTAAAGGAAGAAACTAATGACCAGACTCAGATAAATGAAAACTTAGAAGACACAATGATAATATTGGAAACGGAAAAGACATTTTACAAACCAAGGTTACAGAACATACTGGAGGATAAGGAAGGAGAGCTGATGGAATGGAAGATAAAGCCGTTAACAGAACTGTGGGGAACTGGAGAAGGAGGGAGGCTGTTTAATGATTATCAACGGGCTAGTTCTTCCAAAAATACTTTAACTAAATTGTTTCTCTTGTTTCAAATAATATATACAAAAATAGAGGAAGACTTATTTGATGATCCAAATGCACTGACTTGGAAAGTTAGTTGGCAAAGGAAGAAAGCTAGAGTAAGATTGAAGGAAACAGAAGCGTTGACCTATTAGCGGGGATGCTATATCGCTAATTAGATGTTTGAATATGGTTAAGAATAGATTGTTAGAAATAGAAGTATTGTTATAACTAGATAGATAGGATTTGTAATCAGAATATCATATCTTCTTATGAAAAGGGAAAAAAGAATATTCTAAGAACTTTGAATAAGGGAAGCTTTTGGTTACCCAAATATAATGTGTTATGAAATTATAAATGATTGGGATACTTTGAACATGGATGGGAAATTAAAATTGAAAAAAAGCGAAAATAGGATATAGACTAAATAAATGGAAATTGAATTTATTTATTTATTTTATTTATTTGTTCGGACCTATATGCCGCTCCTCTCCGAAGACTCGGAGTGGCTCACAACATATATATAAAAACAACAATATCAAACTAATGCAAATGCATTTAAGATATGCTTTGGTTAGGAAAGATATTCTAAACTGATATTATTGCCACTATTAGAAAAATGTAACAAATGTTTATATGCAATTGTATATTTATTAACAAGAATAAGAATTGTATTTGCTTAGTGTGGAAAAATGGTTATTACCAGAAGAAGAGAGGATGTACTGGAGGGTGTAATATTGGACTTAGTTTGAAGAAGCTTACATGTACCATGGAATCACTAATGGACTCAGTCATCATGTTGTCCATTGGGCACTTGATTTTGAAAATAGAAAATTAATAAAACATATATAACAAAAGAGAAGCAATGGGTGGAGATCATTAAAGAGAGATCCAGTCTAAAACTATGGAGAAATTTCCCTACAGTCTGAACAATTAATCAATGGAATAGCTTACCTTCTAGAATAGTGGGTGCTCCAACACTGGAAGCTTTCAAAAATAGATAATAGACATACCATCCCAAACAGATAACCATCGGTTTGGGATGGTATGAGGTCTCCTGCCATGAACAGGGCGTTGGACTAGAAGACCTCCAAAGTCCCTTCCAGCCCTATTATTCTATGGCAGTCACTCTCTCTGAATCAAAGAAACCATAACACAAACTCAAGTTCAACCCAAAACAAGTTATGGAGAAGAACAAAGCTCACAGTCTGCCACCTTGCATGCCAATGTTATCTCTTGCCAAAGAAAAGGACAATTCCAGTTTACCCAGAAAAAAACCCAGATACTTAAAGGAGCTAATTAATACCATTTCCCACCCATTCACTTCATGTGGTCTACAATATGTGTGGGAAGAACTGAAAGGAAGGGAAGGCAGGGATTAGATCACCAACAATCAAAAGAGTTGAGCTCCATCACGGGTGCATTGTCTGAAGAAGACTGATGAGTTGAGAGAGTGTGTTCTAATTCCGAAGACTATCTCGCTCAAATTGCTATATATTAACCTTTCCAAAACCTGACCCTTTTTAGAGGTTTTTGCCACAACATCTACTATCTCCTGCCAGAATGTAAGTCAAAGACCGACCTACAACAATTGACTGTGGTACTTTGAGGTTTTGGTTTTTTTTTAAAAAAAAAGGACTTTAGAAGCTCCCCTGGCAGATTTCACAGTTCAGTGTTGGTAAAAAAAATAATTATGAGCATCTCAGTAAGGCATAACTATTTGTGGAATGATGTCCCATAAATTCCACCCCACTCTCACCATGGATGTCAAGGCTCTCATAGTTTTTATTTATATATTGCACTAGATTTATTAAGTCTGCAATTTAGTAAATAAAAATAACAGGTTTATGGAACTGTGCACTTGATCTTTTTAAAACTATCTTACTCTCTGAAGGCATTATTGTTAGGTCAACAATTGTCAATTCAAGAAATTACCTCCTCCATTTCCATCCTCCACTAATGTCTGGGAATGCTGCTGATGAAATGTCTCCTTTTGCTCTCCAGGGACCCCCTGGCACAGATGGACCTATAGGACCCATGGGACCCTCGGTAAGCTCACCAGCTCAGTTACGTATGGCGTGAAATGACCCATCGGACCTTTGGTTGCACCAAGGCATCTGGTGGGTGGAAATTCTGAGTGTTGTAGTCCACGAGATCTTGAGGGCTCCACCACCTCTGAGCACCAGAGCTGCAGCAAGCCTTACCTTCTGTAGCAAATGGTTTGATGGGAACCTATTTATGTTTTGCAAACAACAGGTTTGATAGGTCTTTCCTTGAGGGCTTTCCAATCTAAATCTGACTGTTTCCAACAGTCAGAAAGGAAGGGGCAGTGTCAAAGGTTGAGTATCAGAGGTTGAATAAACAGGACAAGCTTTTGTGATCTCCTTAGATATATATACTTCTTATCATTTTTGAGAATGCAGGAAGGGAATATACTGTGTGTACTGTCATGGGTTTCAAAAGAAGAAGCTTTTCAAAGAACTTTGAGGCTTTGTTTTCCTTAAAGAATCCTTTTATTGCTACATAGCTTTGGCACGTACATAATGAAGCCAAAAACTGAATCCTCCCTCCCCCAATCACCCGTAACAAAGCATAACTCACTCCTTCATTTTACAATCACGTTCTCCAATTAGTTTGAAGTGTGAACTTTCCCTCCCGTAACTCCTCTAGTTACAACTGACCTTGGAAATACTGTACTGAAATATTGTTGTGGCTAACTATCCCCCGAAGTACATACTTTCCCACCCGCTATTCTAACATTGTCTGACTTTAGAAGTGATATACAGGTTAAATAAAACATGCTTGCTTCTTCATACATGTCAAGCAAGAACATCCGATGTTAGCAGTCTTGACATGTACTTTATATATGATCTGGGGTCCTAGTTCTCCCTAAGGAGGTGAACCTGACTCTGGAGTTTATCACACCGGGTTGGTGGTGAGGGCTCTGATTATCTGAAGGGTTCTCTGGATTCAACGGCTGCTCTACAAATTGAGAAGGAGCAGGTCAGGGACAAAGTTTCCAGCTTCCAATCATCCATCACCTAAGCCCGCCAGACACTGGCTAACCAGCCCAGGGAGAACTTCAGGTCTGCCGAAAAGTTGCAACAACTACAGGCAAAGAACACCATTGCTATTCTCTCCTTGCATCAGGGTCCCAGAGGAGAACGAGGATTGCCAGGCAGCTCAGGAGAAAAGGGAGACCAGGTAAGATATTCTGGGCCAGGAGTGTTTTCCACTCTAAAAGCGGCCACTGCATGGGGCAACGTACCCACAGGCTACATCCAGAAGGAGGGAGGGCGTCCTAGTCTTCTGGCACTGCAGTATTGTCCCTGTGCCTCACCGCCTTGAGTGTTTATCCCTCTAGTCTCTGCTGGAGGCTTGATCTGGAGCGCTACAGGAGTGTCTGCAGGGCATGGTTGAAAAGGTTGAGGACAGCTGAGCTGATGGAGTTAAAATTCTGTCTGTTTTATGTCAACCATCCCACTGGTTAGACTCTCTCGAGACATTCTTTTTAGCAAGAGTAAGCCTTTACTGAAAATTCCATACAGAAGTAGAAAAGCCAGTTCTAATGATTTCGCCTGTAACAGCATAGGACAGTGATGGCGAACCTTTTAGGGACCGAGTGCCCAAACTGCAACCCAAAACCCACGTATGTATCGTCGGGTGCCGGGTGGGCGTGGCCCATTGGGTGGGGTATCTGCAGTGGTAACGGCAGATGGCGGGACTAAAAAGTTCAATCAATTGCAACTTTGTGAGATCTTTTTTTCTCCCGCGAGAAGTTGAAATTGATTGATTGAACCTTTTTTTTTTTTTTGCACATGGCAGTGGAGGCCTAAAGCGAAAAGGTTTTATAAAACCCAGCTGAAGGCCCAGGACTGGGGCGACGGAGCACGTGCCCACAGAGAGGGCTCTGCGTGCCACCTGTGCCATGCGTCCCATAGGTTCGCCACCACAGGCATGGGAAAAAGTTCCCTTTCTCCCCCTGGCCCTCCCATTGTCCACCAATCATTTGCACTTTTGCTGTTTTGGGAGTGGTCTGTCTGCCTTGGACGTTCCCAGCTGATGACTTTGGGGTGTTGGGTCCGTTTCAGGCTTCCAGTCAGCACATTTGCATTCCACATTTCCCTCCCACGCCTCCCTTACATTTTCCCTCTCCCCTTCCGTTGCTGTGGTCTGGTTGTGTGTAGCGAGTCAACCATGACAGTTTTTTTATAGCCTTGGACATATAACACCCACAAAAAATAAGTATAGCTTTCATCACTCCATCATGGCCACCATCTTGACTGTTTTAGCTGTAGAGGTTGTCCTCAACTTATGACCACAATTGAGCCCAAAATTTCTGTTGCTAAATGAGACATTTCTTAAGTGAATTTTGCCCCATTTACCACCGTCCTTGTCACAGTTGCTTAGATCAGAGGTCCCCAATCTTCTGGGCACCAGGGACCAGTTCCGTGGAGAGAGGTTTTTCCGTGGACCGGAGGGGGCGTGATTTCATGTACTGCCTGCATCCCGCAGATGGGGCTTTGCTTGTTTGTGTGGACCGGTTGCTGGCATGCCGCGGCCCGGTGCCGGTCCATGGACCGGGGGTTGGAGACCCCTGGCTTAGATGTTTAAACTTACCCTTCCAAGAACTGACCAGGCTTAGTTCTGCTGAACTTCAAAAACTCTGTAGGTTTTTGTAACTTCAAATTCCTTGACCTAAGCACCACCTAGCAACATCCTAAAGTTTTCCTTGATGGAGGGAAGGGGACAAGAGCAGAGGGGAGGGGAGGAGAGGGGAAGGGGGAAATAAGGAAGTCTCTTAAGAGCTTGATGCCACCTGAGTAAATGGACATAATACAGAAATCCAATATGGAAGTTATTTGTCCTTGCTTTCTTCTGAGAGCATTTTCCAGCTTCCCTGAGATTTCATTGTGGTCTCCCATCCAAAATGCTAATCTGGATTTATTCTGCTTAGCTTTTCAGATCAGCACAGCTTGCATTCAGGGGGTTATATTGCCTTATCTTGGGCATTGCTGAGTATTAATCTGCATTTATTTTATTCCCAGGGTTTTCAAGGCCAGCCTGGTTTTCCAGGAGCACCGGTAAGTTTGGTACATCCCAAAATATTTTGTTCTGGAGTGTCAGTCTCCTTACACAATCACACTTGTAAAATGTCTGTGAGCTGAAACAGTGCATGGCCATAAGTCAAGAGTTACAGAGCCTCTTGCATTAGATCCCAATGACATTCTTTAAGATTCTCTTTAGGGATAAAAGCCCCAGGAGAAATATGTTTAAGAAAGGCAATACAAGTGTGAGAAAACCAAATGGACTAACAGAAGAGAATATGTATTGAAATGTGGGCTCCTGGCTGCTGTCTGAACTTGGTGGTTTTCTAGCACACATTTCATTACCCAACTAGGTAACATCATCAGAACACCGATGATATTACTTAGTTGGGTAACAAGCATTTTTAAGAAAACAGCCAAGCTTAAAAAACAAATGTCCCAGTCCTTTCTCTGGCAATACAGAAATGGAAAAGATAGACCACAAACTAACTTTTCACAAGCTTCCAATCATCTTTCTCCAATCTGGTGCCCTACAGATATAATTTGGACCATGCTAGTTGGGAACTAGTAGTCCAGCATAGCTGGAGAACATCAGCATGAAAAATTCTGCTTAAAGCACAAGCACAACCTGTGAAGACTGTAATGGTTCCAACCGATGAATCTCTTCAAAAGAACTTCGAGGCATTGTTTACCTTAAAGAATCTTTTATTCGAAAAATAAAGTACCGGCACTACATAGTTGAAACCAAAAACTAAATTCCCCTCCCCTTGGCACAAAGTAGTCACACCCAATTCCCTCCTCCAATTAACATTCATAAATCACATTTCCCAATTAGCTTGAAGCATGGGCTTTCTCCCCAGCTTTCCAGGCCCCCAAATCTTTATCAACTCTGGGCGCAATAACCTTGGATTCCCACGGCTGAGTTATTATTGTTACGACTAGCTGGACTCTCATCCACATTCCACATGTCTTTTTTTTAGGGTCCTCCAGGTTTTCCAGGAAAAGCAGGATCTCCTGGGCCTCAAGGACCCCCAGCCGAAAAGGTGAGTGACCAAAGTCAAATATTGAGAGGAAGGGAAGATTAAAAGAAGCAGGACCAATGTGCAAGGAGCAGCAAAGATGTAAACATACCTGCCACCCAATTTCAATGGGAGCAAAATTGTACCATCCAGTGAAACACTGTTTTCCTTTTGTGTTCTCCTTCACACCGAAAAGTTGTTTGAGAAAGGTCCATCAAGAAGATTACATATATTAGGGTTAGTTGAGCTGAGACGATACGGTAGCATTTCTGTATAAAAGCATGGATGCAGTGTGTTTCTCAAATATATATTAGGGAAAGTCGCATATAAAACGACACACATAAGGTGCAAACAATTCTCTTACAATTGATTTTCCTGGAGGGCTTTTTTTCCCCCAACTGTAAAAATATTGACGAGGGGAAAGAATGCATGGAAATCCGTGCAGCTAACGCAACTGCAGATTTAGTGCTGATATAAACTGTTGGGGGAAAGGAATTCTCTGGGCTTCTGGGATTAGAGAAGGAGGGTGGGTTATGGCTTCCAAACCTGAAGAACAAGCCCAAAAGAAGCAAAACACGGTCAACTTCTCTGCTGGCCTTGAAATTTTATACCAATTGCAGAACAGTTGCATGTGTAGTGTCCCAGATGATCTTACTGACCCTGCTCAAGCAAGTGTCCTGGATGGGAGGGAGGGAGGGAGCTGCCAATGATCTTTTCAGCTATCCTCACCACTCTCTGCACCGTCTTCCTGTCTGAAGCAGGGATGCTTCCAAACCAGACTGTGATGCTGTGATGACAGGATGCTCTTATCTTCTCTGGAAGCAGCTGGGGGGAAATGAAGGCTCTTCTTCGCCCAAAGTTACAAATTCATATGCTTCTATCTCAGCTTGCTGTCCAACAAGACCATGGATGAGTAACCTCCAGAAGAGCAAGGGGGGGAACTGGGGTGTTTTGCTCAAAGGAGAAGTTTCTGCAGGGCTTCCTAACAGATGCATACTATTGGAGAGCTTTATCTTCATATTACTGGTCACGGGAACTTTTTCTGCAGATAATGGATGGAGAAGGCATTGGCAGTATAGATCGGAAAAGAAGCTCCTTTGAGGATGCCAAGGGAAAAAATAGCTATTGGGTTGCAACAGGGAAGAGATTAGGAGAAGCAGGGGGGGGTGGGGTGTGTGGGTGTGTGTCTGCCAATTGCTGGCTTTTGCTGACATCTGCTGTGTTCCACGAGGACTGCAGCCTGGAGGTTTTGCTTGGCTCTTGGGAAATCGGACGGGAAAGGAAGTAAACCTTGAGCCTAAATTTAAGAAGGATTGTCTATGGAGATATTTTTCAATCATCCAGGGTCAGGGCTCTTCAAACTTGGCCCTTTTATGACTTGTGGACTTCAACTCCCAGAATTCCTCAGCCAGGCAAGAATTCTGGGAGTTGGAAGTCCACAAGTCATAAAAGGGCCAAGTGTGAAGACCCCGGATCCAGGTCAGAGTTATCCCTAAGGTGCCTTTTTTTTCCCCAAAAGTCAACTGGATTTTCTTGAAGGTTTTTGGGGGGAAAAAAGGGCCTTTGGGTTTAAGAAAGATTGTACATTGTGGTGCTCGGATGGGACACACACACACACACACACACACACACAGACACACACACCTGGGAAGGCTCCCAAAGCATAATTTTAGCTTCTCCCTGAAGCAGATCAGCTTTCTGTCATCCAGAGAGGGGGACAGGGAAATATTTTACAGCTCATTTGTAAGCGGCCTAGAGTCACCTTGCAGGGCAGATGGGCAGCATAAAAATTTAATACAGGTAGTCCTTGACTTGCAGCCACAACTAAAGCCCAAGATTTCTGTTGCTCCATTTTACAACCTTTCTTGCCACAGTTGTTAAGTAAATCTGGCTTCCCCATTGGCTTTCCCTGTCAGAGGTCACAAGAAGGGATCACGTGACATGGTCATAAATATGAAGCAGTTGCCAAATCTAGACAGCACACTAAAAAGCAGAGACATCACCCTGCCAACAAAAGGGCGTATAGTCAAGGCCGTGGTTTTCTCAGTTGCAATGTATGGCTGTGAAAGTTGGACCATAAGAAAGGCTGAGCACCAAAGAACGGAGGCCTTTGAACTCTGGTGCTGGAGAAGACCCCTGCGAGTCCCCTGGACTGCAAGGCGATCCAACCAGTCAGTCCTAGAGGAGATCAACCCTGACTGCTCTTTAGAAGGCCAGATCCTGAAGTTGAAGCTCAAGTATTTTGGCCACCTAATGAGAAGGAAGGACTCCCTGGAGAAGAGCCTGATGCTGGGAAAGATGGAGGGCAAGAGAAGAAGCGGACGACAGAGAAGGAGGTGGCTGGATGGAGTCGCTGAAGCAGGAGGCATGAGCTTAAAGGGGCTCCAGAAGATGGTAGAGGACAGAAAGGCCTGGAGGAACATTGTCCAATTTATTTATTTATTTATTTTATTAATTTGACTTCTATGCCGCCCTATTCTGGAGAACTCAGGGCGGCTCACAACATAATAGAAATCAACATTTAAAAATACATATATATAAAAACCCCTAATTTAAAAGAAAAACCAATCATTCAACATACACACAGACATACACTGGCTAGGGGCAAGATGTTAACTGCCCCAAGCCTGCCGGCAGAGGTGTGGAAAGGCGGAGAGGGTGGGGGCGACACGGATCTCCGGGGGAAGTTGGTTCCAGAGGGCCGGGGCCGCAACAGAGAAGGCTCTTCCCCTAGGCCCCGCCAGGAGACACTGTCTGGCTGACGGGACCTGGAGAAGGCCGACTCTGTGGGCCCTAACCGGCCGCTGGGATTCATGGGGCAGCAGACGGTCCCGTAAGTAACCTGGTCCGATGCCATGTAGGGCATGGGGTCGTGATGGGTCGGACACAACTTCACAACTAATAACAAGTTGAGGACTGCCTGTAAAAAAATGGAAAGGGAGAGGCATAGGAATCTAACCCCATTTCTCCCCAGCCCAGGCTGTGTCCTCTCCTGGCTTCTTCTCCTTTGCTCTTCTTTCCCATGGCAGCCAACAGGAGCTGAATCACTGAGAGAGGTTTTCTTCTCTGCAGGGCAGTGAAGGGATGCGCGGATCTCCTGGCATGGCTGGTCCCCCCGGGCCTCCAGGACAACCTGGACTACAGGTAAGTAAGGTGGAGACACAGTAGTTTAAATCAGAGTCTCCCAGCCTTTCTGGCTTTGCAGACCGGCAGAAGGGGAGAGAGGAGAGGAGAGGGCTCCGCACGAGCGGCTGGCAAGTCTGCGCGTGCACAGGTCCATCTGAAGGGTGTGCATGCACACCCACCACTTGCACAAGTGGAGTACACATGCACACTCTCGACCCTTGGTCTAAATCACCCCAGGATGAAGGTGGGAAGACCGATGTTTCACCATAGTGTGAAATCAAGCAGCAGTTTCCCTCTTTCCACCCCAAGAAGTCACTTTGAGAAGCTGAAACCAACACAGCCCATCCTGTTCTTTTTATTTTATAAATATTTTATTAATTTTGTAATTGTAATTGTAAAAAAAAAAGAATCAAATTAAATACAACTCAATACAATCATTTTCAACTTTAACAAAATATAAAAACTTGCATAGAGTAATTAAAAAAAACTATTTGCTGTGTGTCCTCATCCCCTATCCTAAAACAAGGGGACTGTGTCAACTTGGAAGTTGGAATTTAAAAGATTTAAAAGTCCCGTCCACTGGGGCAGCCGGTGGGGGGCAAAGACTGGGGGATTAAGGATCAGGAAGATGCTTTATTATTTTTGTAACAGAAACTGTGGCTGCTGTCCTTCTGTAAAATATTCATTATGCGTGCCATGTATTCAAGAAGCCCTGCTTCCCAAGATACTTTTGTACTAAGAGCACAAGAGTCATGGAGATGTGATGTGAGCTGAATGTCAGGAAGTTCTTGTTTCAAGGTATCAACCACTTGCAAGATTGCCATAGATAAAGATTAGGAGGAGACTTTTAGCCCTTTTTCAAATGGACCAATTTTATGAAAAGGCTTGGAAAAGGGCACTTGGTTAAATTAGATCTCACTAGAGGCCGTGGCTTATACAGCCATCCATTTAGATTCTTTAGCCGCGATCTGCTGAAACAAGCAAATGACAGTGTAACAAGCAGAACATTACGTAAATTTGCTTGACAATATTCACTTTCCATTTTAGCTTCAGTGGCTGATATTGCAGCAATTTTCAGATGTGGGCTCCCAGTTCTAACTGTGGTGCACTATTTCCCCATTACACAGACTCCAATTTAGCATCAAGGATATTTTGCAAGTCTACATCCAACCATAATTTCTAATTCTGTAGGGCCATCAATTACAAACTCTGCTTGATCATCATGCCGGATCATTATAGTGAGCCATCATCATGTGGCTCATTTATTTTCATCTTAACAACTACGGTTAAAATGTTCTGGCTTAAAGATATGTATGAATCCATCCATAAACCAAACTTCAGCACACTAAGCTCTCTTAATACTTACAGTGCATTAAATAAACATCAAGCCTTGACCGTTGCACTTGGTTGTTTTTTTCTCTAGGCAGTTCAAAGAAAGAATGCACATGTAATCTAACTTTATTTTTAGGGTCCACCTGGCCTGGAAGGACAAGATGGAAAAGATGGAAAACCAGGGTCACGGGTAAGAATGTGTGTCCCAGTTGCAAATTACACATGAAAAATGCCCTTGTAATAGGCAATCAAACCGGTCAGTCCTAGAGGAGATCAACCCTGACAGCTCTTTAGAAGGCCAGATCCTGAAGTTGAAACTCAAGTACTTTGGCCACCTAATGAGAAGGAAGGACTCCCTGGAGAAGAGCCTCATGCTGGGAAAGATGGAGGGCAAGAGAAGAAGGGGACAACAGAGAAGGAGGTGGCTGGATGGAGTTGTGAAGCAGTAGGTGTGAGCTTAAATGGACTTCAGAAGATGGTAGAGGACAGGAAGGCCTGGAGGAACGTTGTCCATGGGGTCGCGATGGGTCGGACACGACTTCGCAACAACAATAGGTTTCATCCTACAGTCACTGCTAGCTCTTTAGGATTGAAAAGTGGCCCACTTTTGATGTCTTCTGGCCTTCAGCTTCGTGAGAAAAATAGCAAGGTGGTGGTTGTACTGTATGCCTCCTGGGAAAAGAGAGTGGATCCGTTTATATCTGGACGGGAAGTAGGGGGAGAAGACAGATTTAGTATGCTGAAGACTTGGGATGTTGCCGTTCTCTTTCTTTAAGTAGCACTAACTCTTGACTTCTCCTAGGGTGACTCAGGACCACCAGGACCTCCAGGAATGATGGGCCCTCCAGTAAGTTGTTGGCCATCCCAGATTTTACTAGACATTGGGGAAGAGGGGAACAGAAATGTCTTCTTCCATTGACAGAGGTTTATCAGCCATTACCAACAGCAATGATTGTTGTCGGATACTAATTCAAGCCAGGCTGTTTTGTAAGGAGGTATTTCTGCTCTGTTGGCAGCCCTGAAGCTTCAGTGCTCAGGGCCTGCCGACTTTGATCTAGTAGCCAATTTTAAAGCCTCTCTATTGTTTTCTTCTTCTTCTTCTCTAGGGGTTCAAAGGGAAAACAGGTCATCCTGGCCTGCCGGGACAGAAGGTTAGCCTTGCCATTGATTGCAAGATCAAAATGTGATACATGTTCCTTCTCATTTATTCAACCTCAGGTCAAATTGCTCAAATATATTGTCTAGGAGATGGGTAGGCAATTCTGGGAGTTGAACTCCATGAGTCATGAAAGAGCCGAGGTTGCCTACCCCTGGTCTAGGGGATGGTTTCTCCTTGCCTGAAAATTGGAAAGTGAGTCTGACGGCTGAAAACTGTCATTCTCACTGATATAAACCAGTGACTGTTAATGAGCTCCTTAGGAACAAAATGTGCATTTGTTTGTGTAAACGTATTCTTCCTTAACTGTCAATTCCCCACTCCCAATTCCCCATCATAAAGGTCTACAGCATTATTGCCCATTTATTCCCTCCCCTCCCTTCCCCATTTGATGACAGAACACCAGGCGCCAAGCCAAAGCTGGTGGACCTGACATAACCTATCAGGACTCTTCACAGCTTATGATAAACACAGTTAGCTAGAAATATTAAAAACAATGCTCAGTTGAAACCAACAACTAAAATCCTTTTTTTAAAAAAAAATAATAATAATAGGTGCTTGGTCTTAAAAGCTTTTCAATCAAGACTTGTCATAATTCAATAGAAAATGCATCACCCCCCCAAAACTGGGTGACCACAAATAAAACACTACTAGACTTTAAATCTCAGAGCAAGAGGATCATGATACAAACCACAGACATCTTATAAAAGCAATAACCAGTCCTTTGTATTTTGCCTGGAAAGAAGTAGGCAATACATGATGGTACTATCAGCAGAAGAGAATATTTATAGTTCAAGGTCTTTGGTGCCTGGTTGTTCTCTTGCAGGTTTCCTTAACATCCTCACTGCTTAACTGATGATGTTACCTAATCAGATAATGAAACATCTGCAAGAAAACAATCAAGGATCCCACACGATATGCTTTTACCCCAGATGAGTTCTGCCAGACCCACAGAGAACACATTGCAGATGTCACCGGCACCACAGCATCAAGGTCATTTTTTTTTTCCCAGTTGGCCAGTCGGATCAATGATACTTCTGAATGTTGTCTGGGGAAAGTGTGAGAGTTTCACATCTAGGAGCAACTCCAGGCTACACACTTGCTTCTTCTTCCAGAGCTATGTCACCTCATTCCGAATAGAGAAATCCATCACTTCTCTAGAAAGGTGGCCCTCTCAGTTAGCATCCCTGTCTTGTGTGGTTGCATTTTCCATATATTATTCTATACGCAACCCATCATCTACGGAAGGGAAAATATTTCTGCACACATTTGGCTACTCCTGAAGGTGAGCATCTAAGCTGACACAGCAGCTTTAATAATTACAACAGAAAGGAGATTTATTTCAGGAGGAATACGACATGGATAGACAAAGCCTACATTTTTCCAGAAAGACGACGAGAGAAGACCGGTTCTTTAGGTGTGTATCTAGGAGAAAAGGCAGAGAGGTTTGAGATAAGCTGCCTGAGAGATCAGGAGCAAGCAGAGTATTAAAGAGAAAGACAGAATAAATGATAATCAACATAATTTAGGACTCTTGTCCTTGTGTTCAGTAGGTGACAAAGTGTTGAAGAATCTCTACCACTGAAGTCACAGGTCCAACATTGTTAACTGCAGACCGGCATTCAAGTTCATGACCATTGTTTTGCCAAGTGCCAGGGCAGTGATCAGGTTCCTAGGTAGTTGGTTCTTTTGCATCCAGAAACAATGAACAAACCAATAAATAAAGGGATTTTATTATTAGTTCAAGGAAACTGACGGAAAGGCATAACGTGAAAAGCATACATACCAAGCGAGCGAACACTCAAATTTCTTACAGGCTCTCAGGAGCTCCAGCAGCAGAAATACCCTAAGGACTGCCAGTTTCCACAATACTAATGCTAGGTTACGTGCTCCAGAGTTTTGATCAGAAGCTGGCACTGTGGCTTCATGGCCCTACTATGGTCAGGAGACGGCAACCTTGCTTGGTGGAACATGACTCGGGGATATAAATCAAGAGTTTGAGACTTTCACAGCCACACAAAGCTCTGAAGCTACAAGAAGATTCCCCTCCTCCTTCTCCTTCATTCAATAAACAAGAAAAAAAGGCAAGCAGGTTACCTCATGAGCTCTAAACTGTTCTTCATAAGAAGGGGAAATGTCACTAAGCTCCCCAAAATAACAATGGTCTTCTACATTACCACTTCAATCATTTCTTGACAGTGTTATGAAAACAGATTTCAGGGTCATCAGCTCAATGATCACGCAACAGCAATCCAGCTAGTTGCGTTAGAAACTGAAAAATATTGGAGACCAAGAGACGTTGTCAAGGCCCCCGTTTTGAGAAGCAGTTCTTTCTAAGACCTGTTCTTCTTTCGAAGAGCAAAAGAACTTCAGTAAAAAGATCTCAGGTAGACTCTAGAGAACTGCTGTCAATTAGGGCAGACCCATCTCTCTCAAACATATCCCTCCAGGAACCCCCTGAGTTCTCACTGAGAATGGCCTTTGAGAATTGTGGGGATCAAAACCCAACATTGGAAACTTGAAAAATAGCGAAAGAGTCCCCCTTGGGTTGTGTGAACCACAGACTTGATCTGGCTCCAGGCAGCTTCACACATCACTTCAATCCCAAAGGTGTGTTTGGCTGTGACAAAGCATTCAGAGATTAGGGCCCATTGGGACGGGGAGGAGGACAGGCTGGTCCTCATGATCATCTGTCACTGCGGCTGGATGAACAAGACGACCAGGAAGAAGATAGGTTTCGATTGCTTTGTATCTTCCATAATACAAACCTTCTAAGCTACGTCTCCTTGACTTTCTAGGGTGATTGTGGCAAGCCAGGACCTCCTGGAAATACAGGCCGGGCTGGAGCTGAGGTGAGTTATCAGCATCCAGCCAAAAGTGAATTGCAAGGTCAGAGGTACACTCTTGAGTTAGAATTCTGCACCTGTGTTTGTCTGGATTCAGCAGTTGGGGGGGGCTATGAATATATACAGAAGTCAGTTATAGAAGGGTTTTCATTCACTGTCACAGTATGCCATGAGTGGAACTCAAGTGGAGAATGCAGAGTAGATAAAGAATGTACAAAATGGTATGGATGGCTAAATTCATTATACCTTGGTTTCTGATCCATGGGACAAAGAAAATGAGTTGGAATTAGCAAGATGTTGGGAGGAGAGCAAAGTTAATCCATAAGATGAATTCCTCTACTAGCTTACCTTAGTTTACTTGTACTTGTTGAGTGTAGCTCTGTATGTATTTGGAGAGAGAAACTGAACGAAGGGCACGGATGCAGCAACAATCTTCACAATCAAACCTCCCTCCCAGAGAAGGTTGTGCCATGCAGATTATTATATGACGTAGGCACAGAATACTTGCTATGCCAAGGAAAAAAGTAGTCCTCAACTTACAAGTCTAATTGAACCCAGAATTATGATTGTTACGTCATTGCAGTTGTTAAGCCGCTCACCAGGTGATCAGACTCAATTTTATGACATTTTTTTTGCAGCAATTATCAAGCAAACACAGCTTAATTGTTAAGTGAATCCATTTTATCCAGTGGGCATTTTTTTTGCTGGAAACTTGGAAATGAACCCTGGCAACTGGCAAAAAAAAAAAAAGTCAAAAATTGTCATGGGCGCACAGGACACTGCAAATAAAGGTGAGCTGGTTGCCAGGGGGCCCAAAATGTGATCACGTGACCATCGGAGGGTGCTGCTGTGGTCAACATGTTCACGTTCACGAGTTGTTTGTAAAACTAACAAAGGCAGGATACATATACGTAACTTGAAAATTGGATCGTAGGTGGTTTTGGGGGAGTCCATTGTTAACTGCAAACAGCCACTAAGCAACTAGTTGTAAGTTGAAGACTACCTTTAGATGCAACCAGGGGACAGTAGAGAAGGCACAGTCCTATGTATACATCCCAAGATACGTGTGTGTCAATGCTATAGTATTAATTACCTTAATCATAACTTGCCCAGATTGTCCCCAGCAATGCATTTATATAATTTGCTCCAAGAATAACCTAACCCAGACAAGTATTTGGTCTAATATTCTTTTCCTTCTCCAGGGAGAGCCTGGTCTTGTGGGGCCTCAAGGTAGACCAGGACCTCCTGGACATGCCGTAAGTCAAAATACTCTTTCCTGTATTTTGTACGAGCAGATTCATAGCTGGATTGCAAAGATGTCTATAAAGCTCCCAGGTCAGGCTTCTGAACTGGTGGTAAAAGCAGGTGCCGCTTGGCATAAAAGCCCAAGTATAAATGCCAACTGTTCAATTCTCCACTTGTGTAATTTTTGTCCCTTTCTGGATTCCTCTTTTTTTAAAAAAAAAATGCAATACAAAACAACAACAAAAACACCCTTCACATTTTGGTTTTAATACTAGCTAAGCTGGAAAAAACAAGCCCACCAAACATATTCCACAGCACTAACCGCAGACGATCAGAATAAATTATTCCAATTGCCAGTTGCGCCTCAACCCAAGGATTGAAGATTGGCACTCGAAAGCTGTATGAAAACTACTGAACTTCAGTTATTGCAAGTGACCTGTAGACTTTGATGCATTTTATTCTCAGTCTGGACTGGTATTTAGAAATGTATGTTCCACTTTATTGAGTGAAGAGACCCAATGTGGTCTTATCGGTTAAGGCACCAGGCTAGAAACCCAGAAGCCATGAGTTCTAGTCCTGCCTGCCTTGGGCATAGAAGCCAACTGGATGACATTGGGTCAATCATCAGGAAAATCATGAAAGCCAAGTGGGTGACTTTGGGCCAGGCACCCTCTCTCAGCCCAACTCATCTCACAAGGTCCCACAAAGGAGAATATTAGACATGTTCACCGCCTTGCGCTGTTTATAAAATTAATAAAACAGGGACATAAGTAAATAAAATAGCCTTTGCCAAATCTTAAATCTGTAACTCCCATCAGTCCATAACTAGGCACCAACTGGGCTGAAGCCTTTTGGAAATTCTTTTGTTTAATAAGGAAGAGAAACCTTAACATTGCGGGATCCTTGGCGTTCTCCAAGTTTGATTGTAATCTTGTAGATGTTTCATTACCAAACTAGGTAACATCGTCATCGTTAGCCTAGTGCTGACTTAACATTGCACATTAGAATTTTAACCAGAGCCAAACTAGATGGCACAGACCGGTGTGTCTGGTTACCCAGAGCTGCCATATTTGTCATTCATATCTGGGGAATTCTGATTCCTACACTGGAAATGTAGCCGGAAGCTAGACAGCACCTTGCCTTCCTTTATTATGTGTGTTATGCTTCTCTACAGCCCAACTCATGAAGCAGGCTGGGAAAAGAATATCTGGGCAGATAAGAACAAAGATTTAAGGAAGGAGGGACCAGGTTCCCTCTTGCTCAAATAACCATTATGATGTCAAGATCAGATACCGTTTGAGATCAGACTTAACTTATGCACAAGAAACATGAATACTCATGATTTATCTCCCTTGGTCTCTATTCAGCAAGGATTCTGATGAATGGATGAATCTCTCTGAGCTTTTCAAAATGCACCCAAGAGAACTTTGTAAAGATTGCTGTTCTAGATGTCCATGGCTCACTCCGGAATATGCTTTTCTGCTAATAATTTATTTTGGATTTATTTTTTTATACATGAAAGGCAGAGTCAATCTTATTGGGGAAATACTCAATGGGGATAAGTATATTCAGTGTTTCCCAATCTTGGCAACTTTAAAGAGTTGGTGGGGGAATTCTGGGAGTTAAAGGCCAAGGTTGAGAAACAGGTGTTTGTCTATATTCTTACATCCTTCTACAATTTTTCTCCGTCTCTTCAGGGTCCACCTGGAAGCCCAGGGCAACCTGGTCCATCAGGGCTTGCTGGAGTAGTGAGTATCCTCCCTTCCCTTTTGGCATTCTTAGGCTCTGGTCCTCTTGAGTCTGATCCAACTTGGATCCTCTTCACTTCTAAATGAAGCCACAGTGTAGGGACCATTCTGTTATGGTTCCGGCTAATGAAACACTTCAAAGAACTTCCAGGCATTGCTTTCCCTAAAAGTCTTTTATTGCTTCAAAATGTCGGCACAGGCATAACAAAGTTTTATGCTAAGATCTAAGTTCTCTTCCTCTGAGCAGTTTTATTATCAGCATGTTCCCTCCCTAAATTAGCTGTCATTTATCACATTATCCAATTAGTATGAAGGTCAAAGATTTCCTTCCTCTTTCTTTCCCCGTGCTTTGCCCCCACCCCCTTCTGCTCTGTATTAACTCCAAAAATACCAGTTCTGCGTATTGTCAAAGCAAGAATATACAACATTTGTAGCGTTGACACACTCATTCTTAAAGCTTGGAAATCTCTCTCCACTGGATTTTCACATTTCTTTGTAAAGACAGTGAATCCCTCCCTCCAAAATCACGTCCAACCAAAGAAGAAAATGATCTGATTGTCTCCAGGAACCATCCATCGAACTGTGAATGGTTAAAATGCCATTTTGGAAGGTGACATTGTATATAGATGGGTAGTAGACTGCAGAGGGTGCAGGTGCTCCCAAGAACCTCTCATCCTTTCCCAACCAGGCTGTGTCCAGGATCTTGGACACCTTCTTAGCCACCCCAATCCTAGGAGCCAGAGGAGGGCTGCCATCTAGCAAAGTAGAAATCCTCTCTGCTACTCAGTCAACATTTGTTTTAGAACTTGACTAAATATTTGGCCGTGATTTTTTCTGAATGTGGGGTGGGATTGGCTCAAGAGATGCAGAAGATCTTGGTCTCCATCTCCATTATCATTCACCTCTGCTTTCTTTCCAGTGAAGAAGCAGATGTGTGGAGAGAAACATGCCAGAAAGTTGCCCACCGCTAGTTTATATATACAAAAATAGCCACAACTGGAAAGGGGTCCTTGGGGTTCTCCCACCACAATGAATCCCAGAGCACATGCATTGGGAAGAACATGGTAGAGCTGGCCATCTGGAGGAGTCGCCAAAGCTTTGCATTTCCTTGATTGTCTCCAACAGTTTCTGATGCCATCTCTCCTCTTCCCAGGGTCTGAAGGGTGAACGGGGGTCCCCTGGAGAAAGAGGTCTCGGTGGACTCCCAGGCCAGCCAGGAACACCGGGTCACCCAGGTCCACCAGTGAGTATCACATGATGGAATCAGCATGCTTCAGAATCAATCATGAAGAGCTTGGGGGAAGACCCCCTTGTTGACAATGAATGGATGGGTGTTATGGATGGTTTGCAATGGTCCCTAGTCTTAATTCTTTGTTCATTGTTCACATAAAGAGGTTAATAACAACACCAGTATTTGAATTTGGACCCTTTAGTAAAGAAATGAAACTAAATCCTCTTTTTCCCTTATTTTCCTTTTGGTTCCTAGGGTGAGCCAGGCTTGGATGGATTGGCAGGCAAAGAGGTAAGGTGGCTCTTACCTGTATCGCCTTCTTTACCCTGTCTCAGAACCACAAATAGGAGTAACCCACTGTAACAATGGAGGAAGCGACCTACATCACCTTTCTTATGCCCAAAACAATCTTCACATTGTTCATTCGCACACCAGGGCGATATGGACCAGGGACAGAAAGAGAAATGGACTTGATGGGATGGCTTGCACAGTTCTTTTTTTTTTTTCTTCTTCAAATTCCAAAACTTTAAGGCCATTTCAGTTAATAACCAGGATTCATCTTGTGGCGGCAATATTTGTGAAATAAATTGTGTATTCTGCCACAGGCAAGCTGTTTCTTGGACGGCATCCCCTGGCCCACCTTGCATGCATCTCCAACTGTTGCATTCCCTCTCTTTGCACACCGCTGTCTCTGCTTCCTGGGAGCTGACTTCCAAATGCTTCCTTCCTAATGCAGGAAGTCCTCAAGTTATAACCATAATGGAACCTGGAATTATAGTTGTTAAATTATTGTGATTGTTAAGTCGAGGTACCCAAGCAACCAGAGGTGTTTTTTTTTAGCCTTTTTCGCTGTGGTCATTAAATAAAAACGTTTGTTTGAATGGGTGGTTTTAGCCAGGAATCGGCAAAAAACATCGTGAATGATGCTCACATGACTGTGAACACCATCACAGGTCTAAAGCTGACCTACCTGACATGTGGTCATATGGCCACAGAGAATGGATGGGCACAAGCATTTATGATGGCCAGGAGTGCTTTAGAGACTGTAAAGCAGCTATTCCCTGGCTGTCGTTATTTCAAACAGTCATAAAACAGCCAGTCAATAAGTGAGGACTACTTCTACTACACAGTAATGGCGAGGAGTCATGGATAAAGAGCACCTCCATCCAGGGTAGGTGAATGGCCAAGTTAAATGGTAGGACGAGGGCCATTTGATGGGAGAAAGTAACCTTAAGCTAATACTCTCTTCCACTCAAATGCATTACGGGTATTTACCACTATGCTAAAGACTTATTCTTATTTTTCCACAGGGATCTCCTGGAAAATCAGGTTCTCCTGGTCCTTCCGGACAGAAAGTAAGTGGGCCACTGCTGGGCGTGAATGTCAGCCTCTTCTCCTAAGACGACCTTTCATGGCATTGTCCTCTTTCTTCTTTCAGGGGGACCAGGGCACTCCCGGGGAGACGGGTCAACCTGGAGAGAAAGGCAGAGCGGGGATGCCAGGAGGCCCAGGGAAAAGTGGTGAAATGGGACCCATGGGACCGCGTGGGTCCCCTGGGGAGAGAGGACATCCTGGCTCACCTGGTCCTACAGGAAACCCTGGGATTCCAGGCCTGCCGGGGACGTCGGTAAGAACTTGAGCAAAGACACTGAAAGGCGTGCAACGTAGCGGGGAGCTGAATGACTCAGTCCTCTGACATCCCAACGTTCTAAAAGGAGATGCAGCTAGAAGGGATGTTTGTCTTCTGAGATGGGCTCTAGGGTGGGCCACCAGTGGTTGACATCCTCTCGAACAAGACGTCACTGATGCGCAAGGTGCCAAAACGTGCTTGGCTCTGCCGTCATGGGCCCCAACCTTGCCTCCCAGCTTCTCCTACAATACAGAACTGCTGGGGGGACCCAGTGCAGCCCAGAGCTTCTTTCATCCTGAACGGCAAATACAACCTCTCCAGAACACAAAGTTGTCCAATCCTGTCTGAAGTTAAGCAGGGGAGGGGCTGCTTGTCCAGGATCCATGACTGAGGAGCTCCAGAGGGTCCCACAAAGCATGGTTTCTCGGGGATGGGAGAAAGTTAAAATAAGCAGCATGCTGGGAGATTGGTTATTGTGACCCTCAGCAGCCCACTCCTTCAGCTAGGCCAGGGATAGGCAACCTTGGCTCTTTTATGACTCGTGGACTTCAACTCCCAGAATTCCTGAGCCAGCCATGCTGAGGGGAAAGGGAGAGGTTTCCAAGCTGACCCAAGCTGGCTCAGGAATTCTGGGAGTTGAAGTCCACGAGTCATAAAAGAGCCAAGGTTGCCTACCCCTGTCTAGGAGACCAACGTCTTAATTTCCATCACTCTAACCCAGGGCTAGGCAACCTTGGCTCTTTTATGACTCGTGGACTTCAACTCCCAGAATTCCTGAGCCAGCTTGGGTCCGCTTGGAAACCTCTCCCTTTCCCCTCAGCACGGCTGGCTCAGGAATTCTGGGAGTTGGAGTCCACCAGTCATAAAAGAGCCAAGGTTGCCTACCCCTGAGCTAGGGAAGGAAGTGTGGAAGGAAGAAGATGCTGATGGCAGGGCTGGAAGATTTGGTCCTGAGAGATTTTCTGGAGCTTGGGGGAATGGCTGCATGCGGGGCCCAAGGTGAAGCTGAGCATGTGAAAGCGGTTGAACGGGACAGCTTCACATGCAAGATAAGGAAGCGACTGACTTCTGCTTTCCCCTCTTCCTTGTTTTTCTCACCAGGGAGATGCTCTCAGCTATGACCAGATCCGGATGTTCATCAGAGAAGAGTTCCAAAAAATGTTTGATGGTGGGTGATGAGAGCAGATTGAGGGCAGGGGGAAGCACAAAGTGGGTTTCAGGGGCAGATGGGACACCCAAGAGAACCAAGCAGAGGTAGTCAGAAACAATGCTAGAACTGGATATTTCCTACCCAAAACTCTACCAAAGAGAAGGTCATTTCAATTCTGATCTGTTTGTTTCATTCCATCCTTCCTTCCTTCCTTCCTTCCTTCCTTCCTTCCTTCCTTCCTTCCTTCATTCATTCATTCATTCATTCATTCATTCCATTTCTATAGCTGTCCGTCTCATTCCATGACGCTAGGTGGCTTCCAGTTCCAAAACTGTTAAAACAATTAAAACAAAAAAGGCATTTTTAATATGATTGTAAGCAGCCCAGAGTTACCTTGAGTTAAACTTTATAAACAAACAAACAAAACATCCAAAATAAATATATACTGTGGCCAAGATACTTAGTTAACAATAAAGCCAGACAAGACTTTTAACATACTCAGCATCCCAAACACAGGAACATAGCCAGTTTTTAAAGCATATATAATGGTTGGCATCATTCTAAACTCTGAAGGGAAGATATTCCACAGGGCAGGGGCCACTGCAGAAAAGGCCTGTCTTTATCCCTGCCTGACTCTCTTTGGCTGATGGGATCTGCAACATGCCCAATCTGCTAGATCGAATTGGGCAGGTAGAGACTCTTGGAAAAAGGCATTCAGGTAATCCTGTCCCAAGACATGTAGGGCTCTAAAGGTTGACAACCAGCATCTTGAGTAGCCCCCGGAATATGCCGGTAACCAATGCCACTCACACAGCGGTGGTGTCACATGTGCCATATATCTGACACCATTTACTATCCACACAACTGCATTCTCGTTAGTTGTTCAGACTGGATTTTGCATTCTTCCCAACCTATCAAGTCTTTCCCAGGGTCCTAGAGCAGGCAGATGTTGTGTTTAATAACATTCAAGACATTGTTGCAGAACGTAAGATGATGATGATGATTGATTGATTGACTGATTTATGTTTGTTTGTTTGTTTATTTATTTGTTTATTGGAACCAGAAAAACCCCAAAAGTGGCAATGGTATCTGTTAATAATAGTTTGGCTCGAACGTCTCTCAGAAAGTACCATAAAATAAAATGCCACTTGTTAAGTGATCGGAATAACCAGAACAACTTCTCCATGAGTTTCTCAAGGGAACATATCTGCTTCCCAAGACTCCTTTGGGGCTTATCTTCACCCTGTTTCTGTTCAACTGCTACAGGGGAAGTCCCCATCTCATAAAAAGCAACCTTCCCTATTTCCTCACCCTACCAACTCCTGCCCATCCCCCCTTGAGCAGGACAGCAAACAGCTGGTTCCTTTATCTTCCCTGCAGAGCGGATTCGGTACTATGCTGCCCAACTGCCTGTATCACCAGTAGAAGTCCTTTCCCAGCCAGGGAGACCAGGACCACCTGGCAAAGACGGAACGCCGGGACGGCCAGGTCCTCCGGGTTCTCCGGGACTCCCTGGACAAATTGGAAGGGAAGGCCGGCAAGGTCTGCCCGGCATGAGAGGTAAGTCTTGGTACTCCTCCTTCTGATAGAAGTAGACTTGGAGATGTATATCGTAGACTGGCGTTTCTCCATCTTTGTTGTGATTCCGCGCCAGCCTGTGCTCACAACAGCTGAGTCTGAGGAATCTGAGGAAGAGGTGGAGGAGGCCTTGGAAGGGCCATCAGTGGTAGAGGGAGGCTCGGAGGAATTACAGGACTCACGGTTTGATGCAGAGCCTGGGCCCTCCAGTCGTGTTCCTGATGAAGCTCAGCTGTGTGAGGAGACTGAGTCAGACTCGGAGGACTCACAGCTGATGGACTTGCTAATTGATGCTCGCACATGTTGTCAATTAGCGAGAGTAAATCAGCAGCAGTCAATACGGCAACTCCAGAGTAAAAGGAGAAAGCAATGAGAGGCAACGCCTTGGGACTGCTGTAGAAAAAGAGGAGGTGTGGGCGATGCTGGTTGCTCAAAGAAACCATTTGCAAAGTGCTTCTTGGAATCCTGGTCTGTTCGTCTTGCTTGTGACTTCTTTTCCTGTGGACTATTTCCTTCTTTTGGACTTGAGTTTTGCTGTTTGTGTTTTGGACTATTTGACAGGTTTGTCACCCACATTAAAAGGGGTTTGTTTTGTTTTAAAGTCTCCAGCCTATTGCATCAGCAGGGGTTTGGTCCTTGTGCCTTTAACAAGGATGGCAATGGGCTGGGATAGAACAGAAGTAGACTTGGGGATGTATATCATAGACCGGCGTTTCTCCACCTTGGTGACTTTAAGACGGGTAGGCTTCAACTCCAGAAATCCTCAAGCAGCTTTAAACTGAACCTTGATTGAGTTTTGGATGGCTCTGCAAATCCGGCCAGTATGGCTAGTTAGTGATGTAAAGTTTAATGTAAATTTAGGCAATGGGCAAAATCAGAAGCCAGGATCAGCAGGTCACAACTCAGCCAGTAGATTTATGTCATCTAGAGCAAGGGTCCCCAACCCCCAGTCCGTGGACCAGTACCGGGCCACGGCACGCCAGCAACCAGTCCACACGAACAAGGAAAGCCCCATCCACGGGATGCAGACAGCACACAAAACCACGCCCCCTCCAGCCCACAGAAAAACCTCTCTCCATGTAACCAGTCCCTGGTGCCCAAAAGGTTGGGGACCTCTGATCTAGATGACACATCAGCAGGGCTCCCCAAATTTGGGGTATGCCCGGGTTTTATTACTTTGTCCCATCAGGTTCCTGAGATGAGTACTTAATCCCAGTTGGGCAAGAATGTGGTCACAGCTCTAAAGAAGTACAAAAAAGACTCTTCACAACCCGTTTCGGAAGTAGCCTGACGTCATTAAGTGGCTGGAGTCTTTGGTCAATTCACGTCCATGTTTTCTCCCTCGGTGCAGGTGAGCCCGGAATCAAAGGAGACAAAGGAGACAAAGGGACTGGAATCATGGGGGAGAGTGGACCACCAGGCTCTCCAGGTAAATTTGCTTTCCCTCTGAAGTTAAATCTGCTGGCCTTAAGTCTGCTTGCTTTCATCAGTCATTTGCTTTGATCAATCACCAAGAGCCCCAGCGTGTATAGAGCTCCATCTTTGTAGAGCAGAAGGCAGAAATATTGTTCTGCTTAGCCAAAATAGAGGGGGTTCTTAAGTCTTTCTTGTAAGAACAAAGAGCTTGTTCTTAAGTAGTTTGTCCTTTTGAGCTCCCAAGAGTGGCTTTGCAGAGTGAGATGGGCGGCATTTAATAAATAAATATGCAAGGGAACAGGGGATGTCCTCAAGTGTTGCTGGTAGGACTACAAATGTTCAGGCAGTGCTGGAGGGCTACCATCAGTCCTGCTGAGGACCGAGACCTTCAAAGCAAGAGTAGCCTATTTGGCTCAGCAGTGAGGCTTCCACCAGGTTGACACCTACACCCCCCTGGAAACGTTCCTCGCCGAGAAACAAGGCCTTCCCAGCACACCTTTCCTCAAACCTGGAGACTTTCCAGGTGTGTGGGCTTCACTCCCAGAACCCTTCAGAGTGGAGAATTTTGACAGCTGAAGCCTATCAGTCTGAAGAGCATCCTGGTGGGGAAGGCTTCTCCGATGCTTCCAAACATTTCAGGAAAGGAAAAATAGACCACGGAATATAGGAGTCTCCACAGGGCTTGACTCTCACACTACTTCCCTCCCCTTCTTGTTTTCTGTTCTTCTCTACAGGCATGCAGGGGCCTCCAGGCTATGGGAAAATCGGCCTTCCAGGGCCCATGGGGCAGCAAGGTATTCCGGGCATCCCGGGACCACCAGGAATCACGGGCCCCCCTGGGAAAAACGGTCACTGCAACCCTTCGGACTGTTTTGGCATGATGCCCAGAGAGCAGCCCATGTACCAGCCCAAAAACATGAAGGGGCCTATGGGCTAAGGAATGTTCTCCTTTCCCTCCCCACAAAGGACTCCATTTGGAATAGCCAAAGATCAAGTCTTCCACCATGACTGGCTGTGATGATGATGCTTTTATTGTTGTTAATATTTTGACTATATTTTTCTCCAGTGGAGTTCAACTTCTTATCATGATGGCATTGTTTTTGTTTTGGTTTTTTTAAAAAAGAACTATCAGGATATCTGTGTGTCTTGTGTGTGGGAGAGAGAGAAGATTTCTGTGTGTGAATGTTTTCATATTCTGACTGATTTTTACCCACAGTCAGCAAAATGTATTCAAGCCAAAAACTTCAGTTTTCCCTGGTGGAGAGGAAGATTCTGCTCATTTTTCCTGCCTCATTAGGAGTTATTATTTCCACAATGCAGACAGAATCTGTTGAAAATTTTAAGAAAATAGGCAAAGGGGAGATGAGAAAGGGGGAATGCAGTGGTTTAATTTCAGTTTTGTATTAGATTTTCCCTCTTAGCATGAGTTAAAATGGATCCAGGAGGTAAGAGATAAACAGTTGTTAAACTGGTAGAACAAAATTACCTCAGTCTGGAATCTCACCGGCCAGGCCATTGCCAATCAGGAAATTGTCACCTATCACATCTCAAGAGCGCGCGATGAGAAAGGCTGCCCTACCTAGTATTTGCACACCTCTCTTGCAGCAAATTGCACAAGTAAATCCAGCGAAATTTACTTCTAGTAAATAAATGTATGTGAAATTGTACTGGGGAAAAAAAGTCACTTCATAGTTTGCAGACTTTCCCCCCTTAATTGAAATGAAAAAACAATGGGAACAAAAATTAAAAGTATTAAAAGTTATGTTGGGTCTTTGGAGGTGAAAAAAAAAAATCTAAGGAGTTCCTGAAATTGAAAACAAAATAAGTTGTGTGATATTTAGGATGTATGAATGGGAGTATTATCTTATGGTGTAATTACTTTTCCAGATGTCCAACATTCTGTGTTCTTCCTGTTGTATGAAATGTGTGGGACCATGTACTTCTGGAATTAATTAATTTTTCTTGAATGTTCCTGGTTTTGTTTTCTTCATTTTTTTTTAAATCAAATATATTGAACTTCATCCAAAGCAGACCTAATTCTAGTTGCTCATACATCTGGGCATCAGAACTGGGAGATTTTGAAGGATCGGGAGAAGATATGACCGAGGTGGGAGGGGTCATTGTCTATGGCTAAGATGCCCCTTCACCTCCTAGAGCAGGGGTAGGCAACCTTGGCTCTTTTACGACTCGTGGACTTCAACTCCCAGAATTCCTGAGCCAGCCATGCTGAGGGGACAGGGAGAGGTCTCTATGGCTCAGGAATTCTGGGAGTTGAAGTCCACGAGTCGTAAAAGAGCCAAGGCTGCCTACCTACCCCTGTCCTAGGGCAATTGACACTATTTGCATGATGATCCCATGATCCAAGCGATGTTATTGTGGCCTGCAACAGACACCTACAATTTCTTCTGACCACAGAAGAGGAAATGAAACTAATTTCTTTGCTTAACCCCCCCTCCCAATCTTCCAACAAAGGATCCGAAAGGTCTTCCTTCAGACTTCAAATCACATCTGTTCAGCAACTAGTACTGGCAGCGATCTAATCTTTAAACCCCCTTTTATTAACTCTTCCCAAATCTCCCCCACCAGGTATAATACAGGGATTAATGTGAATATAGGGTGTCCCTCACATCCTTGACCCAAATGGGTCTCCCCTAGTGGACAGTCTCTCTCACATCTGGGCCATCAATCCCAAGAGTTAGTCACCACCCTCATTTTAATGTTTAAATAAACCATGCCTTCTTTCCTAATTGATATTTGGATCATGTTCATTTCAAGCCACTGATTTACAAGCCATGTTTAGAACATTCTATGAGGAAAGCCCATTCAATGAACAGGTCCAGCAGAAGCAGAGAAATGTAGTGGGGAATCCTTGGGGACCCCCTTAGCTTGGTTGTTTGCCAACAGCTATTTCATTACCCAACTAGATAACATCATCAATGCACACAGTGACTAGTTATTGTCAGTGACTATTCTCTTCTGTTAAAAATATGTAGGCTAGCAACCCCTGTTGGTTGATCATGCAGCTTTGGGTCCTTTAGCTAAAAATAAGGAATTCTCATCAGAAATAATTGATGCCATGATAACATCTTGCCTCAAGGCAAGGCAACATGGCGAGTGTACTTCTCCTTCTCATGCCATAGACCAGGGGTAGGCAACCTTGGCTCTTTTATGACTCTTGGACCTCAACTCCCAGAATTCCTGAGCCAGCCACACTGAGGGGAAAAAAGGGAGAGGTTTCCAAGCTGAGCCATGCTGGCTCAGGAATTCTGGGAGTTGAAGTCCACCAGTCATAAAAGAGCCAAGGTTGCCTACCCCTGCCATAGACAGAAACCGTTTGACTGTATCTTTGAATGAGCTCTGATAGAACCCCAAACCCTGCTAGTCAAACACGCTGTGAGATTCCTCCCCTTAGCTCTGCATGGTGTCCGTAGCAAGTTCATCCCACACTCTACCAAATACCACGATCCCAAGTGCTACTAAGAGGTATGTTGGGTCCTACACAACATCACCAGTATCTCCTCTTTGTGAATGTCCATCTCTCTTCTCTGCCTCATTCTTGGAAAGAAGCAACGGCAGAAGATACATTCCCGAGGAACCTGGTGAACAGCTGCTTCTCCCGTGACAAGACTCCTGGACAAAAGACTAAGTGGGCCCTCTCCGATCTCAGTTTAGGGAAAAGAAAGAGCAAGAGTAAGATAGCCCCACTCTTATGTCAGATAAACACCACAGAACAACATCCAGCAGAGATTGTCAAGTGTCAGAGAATATACTTCTAGTTACTCCTTCACAGGGGTGTCAAGAGGCTAATCCATCAAGCCAGAAGCTCTCTTAAAAATGTGGCTTGCTGCAAACTGATCAAAGTAAAAACAAAACAAAACACACACATAAATTCTTGATGGTCATATTTTCATAGCTGTCTCTGGACTGCAAGAAACATATGGTTTGAAAAGAACCAGAGACAGATTTTTTTAAAAAAATGTGAATTGGCAATTTGGGAGACAATAATTTTATAGAAGTCGCAGGCATTCTTTAGCTGTCTGCTCAGGTTTTATGACTTTTTTTTCTCTCCTATTTTTTCCTCTCTTTTAATGGGGAGTATCCATTTAGCTGGAAAGGTCCAGAACAAAACTGCAGTCATCCAGCGGTGTGGATATTCCGTAGCACTTCATTTCCATAAGCTCAGAGAGAAAATTGCCTCAACGGTGATAACGTTGCTAGTTTCTCCATACTCCTATGACACCATCACAGCTTTGCAAATGTTTATTAACTCACATCAGAAACCTGCTATTTTCCCACTTCACCTTTTGCTCTGGGCATTCCCTTTGCCATTGTAAATAAAGAGAGTATTTGTCCATGTGTGTGCAGAGGTGACAAATGCATCTGCCTCTACCTGCTCTTAAAATATTGCTCCTATAGATGTACCTGTGCAGACTGTGAGGAGAGGAACGAGCTACAGGAAGCAATAACCAACTTCTAGCAAGATAACATCCAAATTATTATTCTTGGTAATGTTCTGGGACTCTTTCCTCACAAGGTCCCTTGCCTGAGCTCTATGACTCCAGGCAAAGATCTCGCTGCAAATGACAGCTTATTTCAATGTTGCACAACTCAAGAACAACCAACACTCTGACAGGACATCTCAGCACAAAATACTTAATATACGCAAGTACCTTGGTTTGTATTTAAAGGCTACCTTCAGGTGTATGAAATACCTGCAGTTTGATGTAGTGATTAAAACCACCAGGCTAAGAATGTGAGATTCTGAGTTCCAATCCTGCCTTGGCATGAAAACTGGCTGAGTAACTTGGTTCAATTCCTCTTTCAGGCCTAGAAAGGAGAAAAAAGAGCAACGCTTCCGAAAATGTGTTGGCATTAAAACTAAGCCCTTCCTTCCTTTTCTCCATCCATCTATTCATCCATCCATCTATTCCCTTTTTGTTTTCCTACCTTCCCTTCCTTCTTCCCTGTTCATTTGCACTTTCATTTTGCCTTCTTCATTCTTTTTTCCCTTTTCCTTCCTTCCTGCTTGCTTGCCTTCCTTCTTCCTTCCCTTATCTTTTGATTCTCTATTTCACATTTTCTCCCTTCCCTTCTGATTCTCTATTTCACATCTTCCTTCCTTCCTTCCTTCCTTCCTTCCTTCCTTCCTTCCTTCCTTCCTTCCTTCCTTCCTTCCTTCCTTCCTTCCTTCCTTCCTTCCCTTCCCTTCCCTTCCTTTCCTTTCCTTTCCTTTCCTTAGGGAAAACAATAACAGCAAAATAATTTTCCAACCCTTTCAATAGTACTCCAAGTGTGAGACCACACTTGGAGTACTGTGCACAGTTCTGGTCACCGCACCTCAAGAAGGATATAATGGAACTGGAAAAGGTGCAAAAAAGGGCAACAAGAATGATCAAGGAAATGGAGCGCCTCCCTTATGAAACCAGATTGCAACGCCTTGGTCTCTTCAGCCTGGAAAGACGGCGTTTAAGGGGTGACTTGATCGAAGTGTATAAAATCATGCATGGGATAGAAAAGGTGGATAAAGAAAAATTCTTTTCTCTATCACACAATACCAGGACAAGGGGGCACTCCCTAAAGCTCATAGCTAAGAAAGTGAGGACAAATAAAGGGAAATATTTCTTCACCCAGAGGGTGGTTGATTTATGGAATTCACTTCCAGAAGGGGTCGTGACAGCTGTCAGCCTTGACAGCTTCAAGGCAGGGTCAGACAGATTCATGGAGGCCAAGTGTATCGGTGGTTATTAAAACGGATGTCCATGTGCCGCCTCTATGTTGGTTGAGGCAGGCAGGATTCCCTTGAGTCCCATTTGTTGGGGGTCAAGGGAAAGGGAGGGTTTGGCCTTCTCTTTCTGCTCAAGATCCCCATGTACAATTGGTGGGCCACCGTGTGACACAGAATGCTGGACTCGATGGGCTTTGGCCTGATTCAGCATGGCTCTTCTTATGTTCTTATGTAAAATGAACTCTGAAACAAAACCAAGGAATATTTGAAATACCAATGCGCCTCTTGCAAAAGAAGTAAACGTTTGAGAAACTGCAGCTACCTTTGGGCACAGCTATCTGGACAAAGAGAAAGTGGGGCTTTCAACGGTAACATAAGGAACAGCAAATGAAATATCAGCAAATTGTACTTCTGGGCATCAAGGAAGAATAGGGAAAATATTGCAGGAGGATAATGGTCTGTTTTGGCACACAACCTGTAACTATGGGAGCATCACAGAACCTCAACCGATGACATCGGTTTTGTGTCTCGGTAAACGATGCCTTGAAAAGAGTTTGCTCATCCCTCAGGATCCAGCATCTTTTTGTCAGTTTAAATTGTTTCTTCAAGTCAAATTGTTATCTACGAGTTTCATCTCCTCCTTTTTCTGCGCCGTCTTTTCAGCCTTCTGGATTGGCTTGCTTATAGCTCCTGCTTGTTGAACGAAATAACACCCTGTGCTACCCCTGTTATTTGCTCCCATTCCACCAGATAGCAATTCAGACATAAAAAAATAATGCCTGTGTAGCAGACGCCTTTCAATGCGATCCCACAAAGATCGGTGGCTCCGTTATTGCGATGACAGGCTAATTTTTTTTCTCTCCTTCTTCCAAGCATTTCGCTACAGGTACAGGGTCTGCTATTCAGATCGGCCAAATGGAAGGACAGGTCATCCTTACCAAAACTCAAGGTCCCCGGAGGCCTTTTCCCAATTCTGTTCGGTTGAGTCCATCCTGGCTCTCCTCAAAGTTGCCCTTTCAAACTTTTCCAAAGGTTGTTTTTTTTTTTTTTGGTGGTTTTGGGGTAGCCATAACTGAATTGCTCTAAATCAGTGTTTCTCAACCTTGACCATTTTAAGGCATGTGGACTTCAACTCCCAGAATTCCACAGCCAGCGTTGCTGGCTGTGGAATTCTGGGAGTTGAAGTCCACATGCCTTAAAATGGTCAAGGTTGAGAAACACTGCTCTAAATTCAACTTAAGATGGAACTCGGCCCCTCTGCCTCAAGGATCACAACAGGAGGCAGCACCTTGGTGACCTTGGCTGATTTTGAAAAGAAGGGTTGGATTTAATTAGGAATGGAAACTGCTCAAAAACAAAAAAAAATCCCAAGCTTACAGGCTAGATTGAAAGAGGGCAAAAGTCAGCCACTTCCTTATTGTTTCCAAAGATCTCTCCAAATTCTGCACTGATTCCAAAAAGGGGGGGAAGGTACAAGTAGTCCTCACTTTATGACTACAATTGAGCCCAAAGTTTCCATTTTTAAGTGAATTTTGATCCATTTTATGACCTTTCTTTCCACAGTTACCTCAATCGCTGCCGTTGAGAAGTTAGCGACATGGTGGCTAAACTAATCTGGCTTCCCCGTGGACTTTGCTTGTCCAAAGGTCGCCAAAGAACACCACACGTGATCCCCCCGGGACACGGCCACCCTCATAAATACATGCCAGTTGCCATGGGCCTGTAATTTTGATCGTGTGACCATAGAGATGGCTGCAGTGATTGTGTGAAAAAAAGTCTTAACTCTTTTCAGTGCCGTTGTAACCTTGAACAATCACAAAACAAATTGTTGCCGAGGATTGTCAAGGATTGCCAACACTTCATGGTGGCAATTGGCATTTCCGTCGCCAAGCAGTGCAGTCGTCAAGGGTCCTGTCACGTGACTGCATCATTGAGCAATGGCAATGCTGGCTGTCCCTCTTGCCGTCATTAAGCAAGGATCACAACAGTCGGGCTCCTTGGGAGAAAAACTAAGGGAGTATGAGCGAATTATCCGGCAACATGCAACCTTCCCTGCCAGCTTCCGGGAACAAAAGTGGCAAATGGCAGTCACACAACTGCAGGCTGCTGCAACTACAGTGTGAGCCCATAGCCATGCACTTGGTTCACGATCACAAAGGATCGTCATAGGGCTGGGAGGGATCGTGGAGGTCTTCTAGTCCAGCACCCTGCTCAACCAAGAGACTCAGTACCGGGGTTGGGCAACTATGGCCTCTTTATGACTTATGGACTTCAACTCCCAGAATTCCTGAGCCAACTGACTCAGGAATTCTGGGAGTTGAAGTCCACATGCCTTAAAATGGTCAAGGTTGAGAAACACTGCTCTAAATTCAACTTAAGATGGAACTCGGCCCCTCTGCCTCAAGGATCACAACAGGAGGCAGCACCTTGGTGACCTTGGCTGATTTTGAAAAGAAGGGTTGGATTTAATTAGGAATTAATTAGCCAACTGACTCAGGAATTCTGGGAGTTGAAGTCCATGGGTCATAAAGGAACCATAGTTATCCACCCCGGCCTTATACCATTCTGGACAAATGGTTCTCCGATCTGTTCTTGAACACCTCCACAGATGGAGCACCCCCCCAACGTCTGGAAGTAAGCCATTCCACCGATTAGCGGTTCTCACTATCATGAAATTTCTCCTTAACTTTGGGTCTCTCTTTGATAACCATCCATCCATTACTTCTTATCCTGTCCTCAGGTGCTCTGAAGAATTAATCCCTCCTCTTCCCCTTCAAGCATTGGAAGATGCTTGACAGCCCTTCAAGCATTGGAAGATGGCTATTGGGGCTCCTCTAAGCCAGGGATCCTCAGCCTTGGCAACTTTAAGACTTGTGGACTTTAACTCCCAGAATTCCTTTGCAAAGGAATTCTGGGAGTTGAAGTCCACAAGTCTTAAAGTTGCCAAGGCTGAGGATCCCTGCTCTAAGCCTTCTCTTCATTAAGCTAAGCATAACTATTTTCCTTAGCGGTTCATCATATGGTTTAGCCTCCAGACCTTTGTTGCTCTTCTCTGCCCTCTTAATCTAGGGCAGCGGTTCTCAACCTATGGGTCGTGACCCCATTTGGGGTCGAACGACTGTTTCACGGGGGTCGCCAAACACCGCAGTCCGCCATTTTTTCCCCATTTCCCCTCGGCCATCGCGTGCGCACAGCGCATGCGTGGTTTGGGCCGCCGCGCATGCACGGTTCGGTCCGTTGTGGCGCGCATGCGCGGTTCGGGTTGTCACGCGTGCCGCGCATGTGCGGTTCGGGCCGTCGCGCTGCGCATGCGTGGTTCGGGCCGCCGCGCACGCATCGCGCATGTGCGGTTCGGGCCGTCGCGCCATGCATGCGCAGTTCGGGCTGCCGCGCGCATGCCGCGCATACGTGGTTCGGGCCGTCGCGCCACGCATGCATGATGCGGGTCGTCACGCCGTGCATGCGCGGCGCAGGTCGGGGTCATGCCGCGCATGGGCAGCGCAGGTCGGGGTCTCGGCCTGAAAAAGGTTGAGAACTGCTGATCTAGGGCCTTACCACCTCAGCCTATGACTATGGGGATGCTGGGATGAGCAGAACTTTGAGGACCAGTTCTAAATCCCTCTTGTTCACCACCCTCATGACTTTGAACGGTCGCTGAATTAGGGGGTCATAACTCAAGCAGCATCCGTGCTTCTCTCCTGACACCTTCCCTCGAGATTTATTGAGAATATAAGATGCTAGAAAGGCTGCTGAAAGCTAGAGAGTGCAATAGAGACACTTGGCCACATTGCTAAGGACATCTTGCAACTAAATCACTGGAATTCATTCTCCTTTGGGGAAAAGAAATCACATTCATTTTCATCAAATTGAATGGAAATGGGTAGGAATAAAATGCAGGGTATTTACTCGTGGTGCTAATTCAGTTCCTAAACAAAACATGACAGGATTTTTGTTTGAAAATTACTCAGTAATTTCCAATTTATAGTTCTCACTCAACACCCTCCCAGTCAGCCCCTATATCCTGTTCAGAGCACGCACACATACATAATTCAGATCAGCCAGCAAATACAAAGCTCCCTGTTTATTTCTTACACATCAGCCTTTGTTTATTTCAGCCTTAACTCTTTTATTACTACAACAGCAACAGGATAGGGTGGGAAATAGGATACCGGGTGATCCCTCCTCTGTTGCGCATCATGAAGGAAAGAATTTGGTGACAGTGGTAATATATCTAATAGTGTTTTTTCTTCTTCTTAATTTTTGACAACTCATCCCACAAAAGCAAAATAGTGGTTTCGTTGGGGGCACAGATTTACCAAGTCCAGTTAGTTCTTAACAACTGTTTACTGACCGCATGACTGGCCTGAAAAGGGGGACTTACAAACCAGATTCAAAGTTCTGACAGTCATGCCCCTCCATGGACACATGACTGAACTCAGCAAGGGGGCTGCATTTACAGCTGTTGGCAGGGTCCCCCAGCACTTATTTCCGGGTTTTGGCAAAACTGCACCCCCATAGCAGACCATCGGTTCGCTTAATGACCATGGCCCTTTATGACTGCCATATTCTATTCTATTCTATTCTATTCTATTCTATTCTATTCTATTCTATTCTATTCTATTCTATTCTATTCTATTCTATTCTATTCTATCCTATTCTATCCTATCCTATTCTGTTCTTCATTCCTCTATTCTATTCTATTTTCCTCTATTCTATTCTATTCTATCCTATTCTATTCCATTCTGTTCTTCATTCCTTTATTCTATTCTAATTTTTCTCTATTCTATTCTATTCTGTTCTATTTTAATTTTCCTCTATATTATTCTATTCTATTCTCCTCTATTCTGTTCTATTCTATCCTATTCTATTCTGTTCTTCATTCCTCTATTCTATTCTAATTTTTCTCTATTCTATTCTATTCTGTTCTATTCTAATTTTCCTCTATATTATTTTATTCTATTTTCCTCTATTCTATTCTATTCTTTATTCCTCTTTTCTATTCTAATTTTCCTCTATTCTATTATATTCTATTTTCCTCTATTCTATTCTATTCTTCATTCCTCTATTCTATTCTATTTTCCTCTATTCTATTCTATTCTATTCTTTATTCCTCTATTCTATTCTATTCTATTCTATTCTATTCTATTCTATTCTATTCTATTCTATTCTATTCTATTCTATTCTATTCTTCATTCCTCCATTCCATTCCATTCCTTCTCTGCCCAATACCCAACAACCTCTGGATGGCCTACAGCTGTATTTCTCAACCCCAGCAACTTGGAAGACGTGTGGACTTCATCTCCCAGAATTCTCCAGCCAGCAGGGATGGACTTTGATTCTGAGACTTGGCTGCTGAGGTTGAGAAAGGCTGGCTTAGTCCTTCAAGTGCCCGAAGACTTGGTTGCTTTTCCTCTGAATTTACCCCCAAAACACTCTAGGCGTGTTTTACCCAAAGAAGAAAAGGTGAAAAATAAAATAAAAATAAAAAAACGTTGACTCCATAGCGACAGCAGCTTTTGGAAATCTGCCCAATAAATGCAGAGACGATTGGAGCCTACCTTACAGGGCTGGTGTGAAGGGGGGAGTAACACACACACTCACCCAGGCCACCGCTTTCAGTTCTTCGAGGCAAACCAGAAACACACTAAACGAATAATCGCCCAGCTACTACATGGAATCTCTAGCTCGACTACTTAAAAAAAGAATAAAAATGCGATTTCTCCTTTTATAGCAGGGGTTCTCAAGCTTGGCAACTTTAAGACTTGTGGACTTCAACTCCCAGAATTCCTCAGCCAGCAAAGCTGGCTGAGGAATTCTGGGAGTTGAAGTCCACAAGTCTTAAAGTTGCCAAGCTTGAGAACCCCTCTTTTATAGGCTTCCCACCCACGAAGCCCCGCCCACCAGAGTGAGTGACAGCCGATCCGCCCAAGTTCGCGCTCCACGCGAGGGTCCTCTCATCCAATCACTTAGAGCGGAGGGTGGCGTGGGGCGGAGCGAAAGAGGAAGGGCGTAACCGCGCGACAAGAAGGACGGGGGGGGGCGAGCGACGAAGATTCCATGGCGGCCAGTTACCCGTATGGACAGGTGAGGCGGCGGGAGGGCGGGCGGGCGGGCGTCCAGCTCATCCCCGCCGCGGTGGCTGACGGGAGCCCCCGTAACCGAGGCGACGTCGAGTGGGCTATTGGAGGGGCTGGGCGTTGCCTTAGGCAACCGGGAAAGGGTGGGGAGAGCGGAAAGGAGAGCGCCGGCAAGGAAACGCGTCGCGCTTTTCAGTGACGCAGGATGACGTCACGGCCAGGCCAACGGAATAGTGATGTCATGGGGGGGAAAATGGAGGCTGTTGGGGATGGAGGGGAAGGAAGGAAGGAAGCTCCCCCAAACAGAGGGAGGAAGTGTTTTCATGGGCTGGGGAACTCTGGGAGTTGAAGTCCACATGCCTTAAAATGATCAAGGTTGAGAAACACTGATTTAGATCAATTCAGTTGTGGCTGAAGCTCCCCCAAACATAGTGAGGAAGTGTTTTCATGGGCTGGGGAATTCTGGGAGTTGAAGTCCACCTCTGCTGGCTGGAGCATTCTGGGAATTGAAGTCCGCCCTTCCTAACAGTTGCTGAGGGTGAGCCTGGTCAGTGAGTTAATGGTCAGGATGTTGTGCAAGGTCTGACTTAAGAATCAAAATTGCCTTAGAGTCACTCCAGTGTTTCTCAACCTTGACAACTTTAAGGCATGTGGACTTCAACTCCCAGAATTCCACAGCCAGCATTGCTGGCTGTGGAATTCTGGGAGTTGAAGTCCACATGCCTTAAAATGGTCAAGGTTGAGAAACACTGCCTTAGACTTTTTCCAAGAGTCTAAGGATCTCCTTGCTACAAAGTATTGCATAAAAATGATTTTTTTAAATTTTTTATTAAGTATATATTTGTAAATGTAAACAAAGGAAGAATTCAAGTTGAATGCTACTCAACTTAATACAATCATTTTAAACTTGTAAACATTCTTCACTCGGTATATCAAGATTTAACTATAAGCAAGATACATTTTCTTTGATTGATGTTTCTCTTGTATGTAGTCTATCCATTTTTTCCAGTCCAACATATATTTTTCATTTGAATGATCCTTCAAATATGCAGATATTTTAGCCATTTCTGCCATATTTATGACTTTCAAAGTCCATTCTTCAATAGATGGTAATTCTGGTTTCTTCCAGTATTGTCCCACCAACAGTCTCGCTGCTGTGATCAAGTTCAAAATTAAGTTCGTCTCTATGGTGGTACAGTCTTTTATGATCCCTAACAAAAACAACTGAGGTAGAAATTTGATACGCTTTTTCAAGATGGTTTGAAGTGTCGACAGGCCCATTTCGTTCCTTAAAAGAACTATAAACTATACACCAAATTGTCAGCTAATCGACAAAAATGATTGTTGGCAAAATTATCCCTACGATTCAATCTGGCTTTATCCCAAATGGAAATATACCTACCCATCAGGAAACAATTAAATATACAACTTAATAAAATGAATAAGCCTTCCCTAGGCATTTGATCTTTAGATATATTTGCTGGAAAGAACCATTTTTAAAACAAATATTAATTAAACCCGAACTTGGAGCTGGTATTTGTAAGATGATAAAAAAAATATTTATGGGCCAACTGAAATACAGACAATCCACACTGCTATAGAAAGAGTATCCTATCCTGATTTCTCAGCCTTGTCAGCCAATTCAGAGATTGACCCTGACACCTTCTACAGGTGAAATGTCTGTTTTATAGCTGCTCTTGTATTTTCCTAAGCCCCAAATGGTTTCTCTTTTCTTGTGGAGTACGAAGAGCTGAAGAATTCATTAACACCAAAAAGTGGTTTACCCTGATAACTTGACGAGGAGGTAGGGAGGAACAAGGAGCATTTCACAACCATGGAAGTTATGAAGAAGGGAGAAGGAACATTTCACAATGAGAAACCTAAGCCCTGTGATGACTCATTGTCTGCTTTTTTACAGTTCCTTCCTTTTTTCATTCCCTCACAGGGCTTCCCTGGAAATGCAGGACAAGCTCCAGGAGCTCCTCAAGGCAGCTATCCTGGTGGACAGTATGGAGGTGGACTGCCTTCTGGGGGATCATATGGGAGCCCAGCACCTGGAGGACCATATGGACCACCGCCACCCAGTGGAGGACCATATGGATATCCTTCCTCTGGCCCTCCGGGTGGAATGTATGGGGGTGGCCCAGTCCCAGGAGGTTCATATGGACAGCCTACTAATCCCTATGGTGCTCCCCAACCTGGGCCCTATGGGGCAGGTGGTCATGGAGGTGAGTGGTAGGATGTTTGTCTCAATTCAGTTGTCAGGTTGTGATGGAAGCTATGCCCTGTTGAACCAGGATATCCTCATTTATTTGGAATTGCTCTTCTGGTCATCCTTTTTTTCCCCTTATTGGTTGAAATATTCACTCCTTTTTTTTTTTTAAGCTAGCGAACATTTCAAATCAAGTCTGTTATCAGGTTTCCTATCTAAGAACCGGTTGATCTTCTTGACCCTCAAATTTGCATTTTTTGCACTGCGGCGTTTTGCTGCCCTTCTACAAAAAACTGTGATTACCAGATCTGGAATGTCAAGTTATAGTGAGAAATGTGCGGTTGTCATTTGTCGGTTTTTTTTCTAACTTTGGAGCATTTCCCATCTCCTTTCTGGTGCTGATCAAGAGCTACAAATTTGTAGACAGCTGAGAAACTTTTAGAAGACTGGATTTTCAATTCTCCCTGCACATTTAAACCATAACTCCCCCACCCCCAGTGTGGCAGGTTGTGAACCAAGTAGCATTTTTTTCCCCTGGACTAAGTGACATTTTGCAAGCGTTGTTGGAATACGGTAACGCCTGTGTTTTGCAGACATTTTGAATGCCTTTGAGATAAAAGCATCTCTCAAAGGAGGGAAACTTGCCTGTAACTCCAGGGCTCCCTTGGCTACATGTTAAGGAACAAGATGATATCTATCACTTTGTGGACTGGTTCTGCAGCTGCAACAGTGGGTGCCTGCTTTGTGTTGCAGAATTGGAGAAACCTTCCTTAATTGGATTATTCATCTCCGTTTAGACCAGCGGTTCAGAAAGGCATTCCGGTTGCATTGTTTAAGGTTCCAAGGAGAGAACTGAAAACTACCAAAGTTGCCTTCCTCAGCAGATGGACATAAAACTTTACTGCTGTGCAGAAACCTCCTCAACACAATAGCATTTACATCCTGCTGAAGCAACGTGCCTTCTCCATCTTTACTTTACTTTACTTTATTTTGACTTATATGCCGCCCTTCTCCTCAGACTCAGGGCGGCTCACAGCAAATAATACAAGTACAAAATATAAATTAGTTAAGATAATAATATACAATATAAAAAACAATACCCACTCATACAACATACAGTCCCAATCAAAGGCCCAGGGGCAGAGCGCAGCTCACACGCCCCAAGCCTGTCTGCATAGATGTGTTTTCAAGAGTTTTCGGAAAGCTAGGAGGGAGGGAGCAGTACGAACCTCTGAGGGAAGCTGGTTCCAGAGGGCTGGGGCAGCAACAGAGAAGGCCCTGACCCTAGGCCCTGCCGGATGACATTGTTTAACAGACGGGACCCGTAGGAGGCCAACCCTGTGTGCCCTGACCGGTCGCTGGGATTCATGAGGCAGAAGACGGTCCCGCAAGTATCCTGGCCCATTGCCATAAAGGGCTTTATAGGTCACAACCAACACTTTGAATTGTGTTCGGAGACCAATTGGCAGCCAGTGCAGCTCACGGAGGGCTGGAGTGACATGAGCATGTCTTGGGAGACCCAAGACGGCTCGCGCGGCCACATTCTGAACCACCTGCAGTCTCCGGACATCTTGGCAGTGAGCATTACAAATCTTTGGAAGAAGGCCTCATTTGTTTCCCTTCTGTTTTTACAAGGTTTTGCATCCCACTGCCCAAGTGAACTTTCTTCCCCTGGGCTCACATTTAACATATCCCCCCTACCCTTTTTTGGGTGTGTGTGTGTGGGGGGGAGAAAGGCTGATTCAACAAATGAGAAGATTCGAGTCTCATCTTACCTTCTCCAGCTGTCAGAAGCTTTCTAGATGTCTCCTGTGCTCTGCCCCTGGGCCCTAGGAGTGTCCCTCCATCAGCGACTGTCAGCTGATTGTGTTTGTATGTGGTGTGAATGTAATTAATTTTAAATTTTTATTGTATTATTGTATTGTTGTTAGCCGCCCTGGGTCTTAGGAGAAGGGTGGCATATAAATCTGATTAAACTTAAACTTAAACTCCTGTCAACGTTGGCGGGTACTTGGCATGCTCTGGCCGAAGGCCCCGCAGTTCTCTGTATATGTTCTTTATATCCCGTTCTTTCTCACACAGGCCACGTTCCCCCTGGTGTGGATCCCGAAGCTTTTTCTTGGTTCCAGACTGTAGATGCTGACCACAGTGGATACATCACAACTAAGGAGCTCAAACAAGCCCTTGTCAACTCCAATTGGTCTGCTTTCAGCGATGATACTTGCTTGATGATGATGAGTAAGTAATGAGTAATTCTTTTGGGGTAAAAGAATTTATACTCAGTGTGGTGAAAAGCATGTGGGGACCCTGTAATACTGTAGGTCTGGTTCCCCATCAGAGTTTCTGGAGCTATTCTCTATTACAGGGGTTCTCAACCTTGGCCACTTTAAGACTTGTGGACTTCAATTCCCAGAATTCCTCAGCCAGCAAAGCTGGCTGAGGAATTCTGGGAGTTGAAGTCCACAAGTCTTAAAGTGGCCAAGGTTGAGAACCCCTGCTCTATTAGGATGTGGCCGTCAGAAGATCAGGTACATCTGCTCTTGACAGTTCAGAAAAGTCCCACACAATATTTTTCTCAAAAGGTGCTTGTATTTGAACGTGAACAAAATAGATTCTGTGGCTTCTCTTATAATTTGCTTTTTTTCTTGAGTCGGTATGAATACGTTGTTGTTTTTTTTGTACCCAGGCTAGATCTTCGCCATAAATCAAATCAACTTTTATTATGGGCAAAGACCAGCATTAAGGCTGTGAGCTACAAAGAATTTAAAAACATAAACATAAAAGAAATAGGAAAAAAATTACATAAAACAACCCCTAAAGAATATAAAACACTCTAAAAGGAGGGGCAAAAAACAATAAAATGGACATTAAACAACCTGGCAAACGAAATCCATTTAATACAAATAATATAATAAATCTAATACAAATATTCTGTACTGATGGCCCGGGGTTTGTTATAGCGAGGATGGTGTGCGAGATTAGCAGGGAGTTGTAAACGCATCCTGTGCGCCTTGGGTATTTGTGCAGTGACGGTGAAATGAGACTAATACGAATGTCTGTATGACGTAGGCACCGGAGAAGTCTTTTCAAGATGTCATTCTGAAGGAATCTAAGCTGCTGGTCAATCCCTAGTTCAGGGGTAGGCAACCTTGGCTCTTTTATGACTCGTGGACTTCAACTCCCAGAATTCCTGAGCCAGCTGTGCTGAGGGGAAAGGGAGAGGTTGCCATGCTGGCTCAGGAATTCTGGGAGTTGAAGTCCACGAGTCATAAAAGAGCCAAGGTTGCCTACCCCTGAACTAGTTACTCATCCCACTTAGAATGGCAAGAGATAATTGGAGCCATCAGAGTTGATCCTCTTGGTGCACGAATGCAAATGAAGGTATTTCCAACCAGCGGCAACCCAGCTCTTATCTGGACACATCCAAGAAAGGGGGATTCCCTGCTCCTGTGGGCCTTTACTTCCATTCACTGAACATTCTCACCTCGGGTGCTGCAAGCTTGGCTTAAATTTAGCTCAAGGAAGAGCTTCACAGCATGGAGGACAGCCCGATTCTCTCGGTTGAAGGAAAGAAACAACTTGCTGTGGCTTAGGGCAGCCTCTCACCTCGCCTCAGAGCTTCCCTACATAACAACAATGATAATGATGATAATGATGATAATAATGATAATGATGATAATAATAATAATGATAAAGTTGGAAGGGACCTTGGAGGTCATCGAGTCCAACCCCCTGCTCAGACAGGAAACCCTACACCATTTCGTACAAATGGCTGTCCAGTCTCTTCTTAAAAACTTCCAGTGTTGGAGCATTCACCACTTCTGGAGGCAGGTTGTTCCACTGGTTAATTGTTCTCACTGTCAGGAAGTTTCTTCTTAGTTCTAGGTTGATTCTCTCCTTGGTCAGTTTCCATCCGATGCTTCTTGTCCTGCCCTCAGGGGCTTTGGAGGATAGCTTGACTGCCTCTTCTTTGGGGCAGCCCCTGAGATAGTGAAACACTGCTATCCTGTCCCCCCTCGTCCTTCTCTTCGTTAAACTAGACAGACCCAATTCCAGCAGCCGTTCCTTATATGCTTTAGCCTCCAGTCCCCTGATCATCTTTGTTTGCTCTTTTCTGTACTCTTTCTAGAGTCTCAGCAATTTTTTTACATCGTGGGGACCAAAACTGGATGCAGTATTCCAAGTGTGGCCTTACTAAGGCCTTGTAAAGTGGTGTTAACACTTCACGTGATCTTGATTCTATCCCTCTGTTAATGCAGCCCAGCACTGTGTTGGCCTTTTTGGCAGCTGCAGCACACAGCTGGCTCCTATTTAAATGATCTCTTACCTTTATCACTAGTGAAAGCTGGGAGAGTCTTTTGACCAGGCTTAATTGCTGGAAGAGATGCTGGTTTGGGCAAGTGCTGTTGGAGAAGACTGCAAGGAGACCCACCCCGCCCCCCTTCCAGCCTTCTCCTGCAGAAGCTTCTGTGAAGGTCCTGCAGCTGGGCAGAATGTCCTTCCAGCTGTCGTAGGGACCAGAGGCTGATGAACAGCTGCCAAATAAAGCCACATGGTTATTCCTCTCCATTAGAACGGGTCACCTTGCTTCACTCAGCCATTTCAAAGGAAATTTCACTCACGTTTTCATCAAACCAAAGATGATTCCCCCCCCCTTGAAGATTCACACAGTCCTGGCTCTTACCATTAGGGCATTTTTTTCCCCCTTTGCGTGCAACCAGAAGCCATCTTCCTATAATTTATAAACCATTTTCTGTCTGCATGCTGGGATGACGGAGAATAAGCTTTGTTCTTTGAGCGATGCCCCTTCAGGTTTTTGAAGATCGTTCTCTTCTCCCTCCTCGCCTTTTCCTAAGGCTCAAGTTTTCCCAGCTCCTTTTCAATCTCTCCTCTTTGGAGAAAAAAAACAACTCAAAAAACTGGAGGCCCATGAAATAGTGAAGAAAACAAACGTTACAGGCAGCTTTGCGTGTAATAGAAAAGAGAGCAGGAGAGTCGTATAATAAAGCGATTCAAATGTAATGGAATGCAAAGGACAATTCCAAGCATAATTACGTTTGAAGTTTGCGGACTTTGATGCTTCTGCTCCCTCAAAGGAGCTGCTCCTTGCAACAGCCCATTATTCTTTCCCCATGTAAACCAGGGAAAATGGGTGTTTTTTCTCCACTGTTGTTCTGGCTGGTCATTTGAAGCCCAAAGAGGAGCTACAGATCTGCGTGCCTATATAGCTTCCTCAATATCTAAACCAGTAAACTGGGTTAAGGGGCAAACCTAACTTCCTAAAGATAGTCCACCATTGCCTTCCACGTTTTTCAGGGAGAATCTTTTTTCCCAATTTCAGCCAAATCTTCTGTTCTTTCTCCTGCTGTTGAACTGGGCTAGAAAAGGTGGATAGAGAAAAATTCTTTTCTCTATCACACAATACCAGGACAAGGGGGCACTCCCTAAAGCTCATAGCTAAGAAAGTGAGGACAAATAAAGGGAAATATTTCTTCACCCAGAGGGTCGTTGATTTATGGAATTCACTTCCAGAAGGGGTCGTGACAGCTGTCAGCCTTGATAGCTTCAAGGCAGGGCTAGATAGATTCATGGATGCCACGTGTATCGGTGGTTATTAAAACGGATGTCCATGTGCCACCTCTATGTTGGTTGAGGCAGGCAGGATTCCCTTGAGTACCATTTGTTTGGGGGTCAAGGGAAAGGGAGGGTTTTGCCTTCTCTTTCTGCTCAAGATCCCCATGTACATTTGGTGGGCCACTGTGTGACACAGAATGCTGGACTCGATGGGCTTTGGCCTGATTCAGCAGGGCTCTTCTTAACTGATGGCATTCTAAGGAACAGGATAAACTTGGAGACACTTCTTCAATAGTTTCAAAATGGCATACTAGGGCTTGTAAAAAAAAAAACCCTTCAAACCTAATTAAGCAGCCTCCAAAGCGGTATGACGCTCTCATCTCCCTTTCAGCTTTGGGTTGGGAAAAATAATTACGATGTAGGCAATGCAGCGTCTCACCGTTCAGCGTCTCCTTCTCATCTCTTCTGTCTCGGCAGACATGTTCGACAAAAGCAGATCGGGTCGGATAGACCTCTATGGCTTTTCCGCCCTGTGGCGTTATATACAACAGTGGCGGAATCTGTTCCAGCAGTTTGATCGGGACCATTCAGGAAACATTAACTGCAACGAACTGCATCAAGGTGAGATAAGGAGATATTGGAGGTGTTTTCAGTGTTTTCCGTTGGTTTTTTTGACTTTACCATTCGGAAATGAAATTGTGGCGCCCTTGGTGCTCTCTGAGCTTGGCGGCTTTCTTGCAAACAGATCATTACCCATCGAGGTAACGTTGTCATTTGCATCGTTCCCTTCTAACGCTGAAGATATCACCTAGTTGGGTAATGAAATATCTGCAAGCAAACAGCCAAGCTCAGAGAGGGTTGCATATATCCTCTCCCATCACCCCAGGAATTAACACCCAGACAAACAATACTCTAATTGTGGAATTGCCGAGGAGAAAACTACACTGCACTGACATTAATTTAATTTAATTTAATTGTTTACATTTATATGCCGCTCCTCTCCGAAGACTCGGAGCGGCTCACAACATATACAAACAATATTTATATCAAATCCAATTAAAAGAACATTTAAAAATAAAAACCAACACTCATTCATCATTCACACAACAGTCACAATCATCCCCAGGCCTGCCGGCAAAGATAAGTTTTAAGGTTCTTTCGGAAGGCCGGGAGAGTGGGGGAAACGCGGACTTCAAGGGGCAGTTGGCTCCAGAGGGTGGGCGCCACAACAGAGAAGGCCCTCCCCCTAGGGCCCGCCAGACGACATTGTTTCGCTGACGGGACCCGGAGGAGGCCGACCCTGTGCGCTCTCACCGGTCGAAGGGAAGTATGTGGCAGAAGACACTATATATAAGCAGAGAGCAAGCCCCACTCTCTTCTAACACTGATGGTGTTATCTAGGTGGGTAATAAAATGCCTGCAAGAAAACAACCAGGCTCAGAGAACACCAAGGAGACCACAGTTAAATTCTATTAGAAATGAGATTTCTAAGAGCAGTGCTGGCACTCCAAAGGTAGGTTCCATTTTTCCCCCCGTGATTCCTCAGCTTGAAACCTTCTCCAAGGCTGGATCTACCACTGGCTCAGCCCAGTGTTCTGTAGCTGTTAGTGGCCTGGATCCATCCCCAAAAGCTTTGCACCGAACGGGATCAGAGGTTCAATTCCTGGCATTTAAAAATCTTCTGACGATCAGCAGATTACCTGGCAGTCAACGGAATACTGAGTTGTTGAGCCGTGAAAAGGCAGCTTCTTCTACCGGTCTGATTCAGTTGGTCAGAAGGCCTTGCCCCTAAGATGGACGTGGACTTTCTTGAGCTTGGAGAAGGAGAAAGAACTGGACTAAAAGGGCTGGCAGCTGTGAATCCACCCAAAGCAGAAGATGGGAAAGAAGGCAAAAATTGTGTGTGTTGGGTGGGAAATCCTTAGTTCCCCAGAATTGTTAGGTCGTTCTTCCACGTTGGAATGTTTGGCAACAGCTAATGCAAAAGTATCAGGTCGTGCCATTCTGTCACCAATTATTTGAGTCGTCAGCGGATTTTTATTAGGGATTGAGTTATGTCAGAGTTAGTTATAACTTTGCCAGAGGAATACTGTCTGCTATCCAATCTTGCTAGGACAAGAGACCGATTACTTGTTTATTCATTTAGCAAATGTATATAGCTTCCCATCTGCTCAAGACTGCCCAGAAATAAAACATAATAAACTATACAGATCCAATTCAAAAGGATCTGTCTCAAGGATTCTAAAAACAACATGATTAACATATCAAACAGAACTAGCCAGAGCTTGATCAAAATCCCAGTCTCGGTGTCTAGGAGAAGTCTTTCCTGTCTTTTGAAAGGCTAATAGGCTTGGGGGTTGTCAGTATCTTAAGAGGGGAGGTGCCATAACAGAGAAACGATGTTGCCTGGGGTCTACCAAAAATCATGCATGGGATAGAAAAGGTGGATAGAGAAAAATTCTTTTCTCTATCACACAATACCAGGACAAGGGGGCACTCCCTAAAGCTCATAGCTAAGAAAGTGAGGACAAATAAAGGGAAATATTTCTTCACCCAGAGGGTCGTTGATTTATGGAATTCACTTCCTGAAGGGGTCGTGACAGCTGTCAGCCTTGACAGCTTCAAGGCAGAGCTAGATAGATTCATGGAGGCCAAGTGTATCGGTGGTTATTAAAACGGATGTCCATGTGCCGCCTCTATGTTGGTTGAGGCAGGCAGGATTCCCTTGAGTACCATTTGTTGGGGGTCAAGGGAAAGGGAGGGTTTTGCCTTCTCTTTCTGCTCAAGATCCCCATGTACAATTGTTGGGCCACTGTGGGACACAGAATGCTGGACTCGATGGGCTTTGGCCTGATTCAGCATGGCTCTTCTTATGTTCTTACCAGAGGCATTGCTTCATCAGTAGGATCTGGAGCCTGCCCACTTTTGCCAGCTCTAATGGGATGGGCAGAAACCATTGGTCCTAGGCCAGGGGTAGGCAACCTTGGCTCTTTTATGACTCGTGGACCCCAACTCCCAGAATTCCTGAGCTATTCCAGCTATGCTGGCTCAGGAATTCTGGGAGTTGGGGTCCACGAGTCATAAAAGAGCCAAGGTTGCCTACCCCTGGCCTAGGCAGTCTGACAATGAAGCTTCCACCTTCCCCCAAAAGAGAGATTGATCAGGGCCACTGCATAGTTCAGGCAGAAGAAAGAACTGCAAAAATACAAGCATCAATTTCCCTATAAGCAGGGCTCACTTTTGATTCACAGCAGTGACTAGGATTCTTCCTTAATGGCTTCTGAGCTCCTCTGTGATGAATTACTGATCAGGGGAAAAAAAAACAAATCTCAATACTTGGGAGCCAACTTGATTGATTTCAGCCCAGCCTCGCTGGGGAGAGAACCTGACAGATCTCCTCCGTCACCTTTCCCTTGCCTTCCTTCTAGCTCTTTGCCAAATGGGGTACAGTTTGAGCCCCCAGTTTGCCCAGCTGCTGGTGTCCCGTTACGCACCGAAGGGCTGCGCTCCCGGCATCCAGCTGGACCGCTTCATCCAGATCTGCACTCTCCTCCAGAGCATGACCGAAGCTTTCCGCGAGAAGGATACCGGCATGACAGGCAACGCGCGGATCAGCTACGAAGACTTCCTCATGATGGCCATTACTCGTATGCTGTGAAACCTTCCCTTCAGAAAGAAAGGAAGGCGGTGACCCTGAGGACCCTGCATGGGACTGTTGGCTTTCCAGCAAGAGAGAGAAGGGAAGGTGTTGTGGATGAAGGAAATGGAAACCACCATCATTTATTTCTCTGAAGCCGACGCCTCAGTTCCCCAAAGGGACTCGTTGACATTGTTCTCCAGCTGATAGATTTGGTTGTTATGGATTATTGTTGCTTATGTGACTCCTAAGGGAGGAGATTGCTCACGCTATCAGATTTCCCCAGTGAGGTCCTTCCAGAGGCACTGGAATTTAACTCCCAGAATCCTTCAGCCAGATTGGTTGAAGATTCTGTTTGAGTTGAAGTCCAAGACAACTGGAGGCACCAGGTCAGGAACAAGCATCCCTAAGACACCTGATGCTCTCTTCCCTAGAGTTTCCTCTTTGGCCCCAGGTATAAAATCATATAAACGCTTCAGTTGAGGATAATCTTCCGGCTTCAGAGCAAGTAGCCCAGCATATCGACTATTAGCTCTTCCTTCTGAATTTTCCACCTGCCCGTCGCTATGAATTTACACGGGTCTACCTTGAACAGACCTGAATTCCACAGCAGAAAGTGCTCCGTAAGGACAGATCGAGGCTTCTGTCCCTGGTGCTCATTTCAAGTCCAGCTCCCAGTTTGCCATTAGGAGGTAACCAGCTCTCCACCCACCCATCCTGCCAATTTTTTTTTTTTTTTTTGAGTGGGACAGTCCTGGTAATCTTCATCTCCAGGTGATCCCTCTTTGCCAGAGGTCCTCTTGCCAATCATTAAATCAGGTGCATTTTCTTGCCAATGTAACTTTCATAGTGGCCCAAATCATGGTTAACGATGTGCCAGCCAAAGATTTATGATTTATACTTGAATGCAATATACAATAAACAATCCCAAGCACTGTGATTCTTCTTTTCCTCCTCCTCCTCCTCCTCCTCCTCCCCCTCCCCCTCCTCCTCCAGTGTAATAAATCTCTAGAGTAACATAGGGACAGAATGGCACAGCCTAATTTAAAACTCTAAGTTTCTTTGGGGGAAAAAAGCTGAAATACAGATATGATAACTAAAACAGGGTGAGAAGCTGGAGACCTTTGAACAAGCATCCCTTTGGTAGGAGGTCTCTAAAGACTTACCAAGTCAATAAACGTGAATAGAAATCTCATATGGAGAACGACATCTATGTCTCTTCTTAGAAACATAACATGAATCTTTGATTTCTGGGGCTTGTTGCCAGAGAGGAATTTGGAAGTATTCTGAGATACAGAAGCAGATCACAGACTGTGTTTTGAGTCAAGGGGCAACATATTAGTGTCCTTCCCATGCCTTTCTTTCTCATAACCAGTTCTCTGTATGTTTATGTGCTTATGGCACTTTTATACCACCAACTCGACACAGATTGATCACTTCTCACTTCGCGAAGCTACACAAAATCCATGAAAATGTAACACTAGCCTACTGCAGCCTGCACCCCATGAACATCTTCCTTACTTCCTGTTTATTAGAAGCTCTCAAGAATAGCTCCGCTGTTAACTGCCCTCTGAAAGGCTGTCAGGGCACTGTTGAATATCCAAAATCTTGGTTGTTTTCTAACCCTGGCATACCTGGACAAAAATCATGCCATTATCCCCCTTTTCCCTGTTTTAATATTCACTCCAGTCCTTTCAAGATTACAAATTAGCTGAGTTGGGTCTACCTAAAGAAGGTTGTCCTTCAGATGCCAAGTCATAAAGACCTTTATTGGCTTAAAGTAATACTTCAAACTCTACTGGGGAACCCACTGGAAAAAAAAATGTGGCACCGTCTATACCAGGGGTAGGCAACCTGGGCTCTTTTACGACTCGTGGACTTCAACTCCCAGAATTCCTGAGCCAGCATGGCTCAGCTTGGAAACCTCTCCTTTTTCCCTCAGCACGGCTGGCTCAGGAATTCTGGGAGTTGAAGTCCATGAGTCATAAAAGAGCCCAGGTTGCCTACCCCTGCTCTATACCAATGTTATATGGCCCTGGCAGTTCACAGACACCAGCAGGCTGGCTACTACATTCTGCATCAATGGAAGTTTGGGACAAGAACACAATTCAAAATGTTTCTCGCTGTTTTTTTAAAAGATTCCGAAGGTAGAATCAGTTCCACACTATACCAAAGTTTTGTTTTTACTGGTGTTGAATAAGGTTGAGTTCACAGCAAAGTAGCCATGGTTTATGGTTGACTGAGTTCAACATGCCATGAGGAAATCCAATTAATTATAGTTCACTGCAGAGTGTGAATGTATCTAAGGACCTGTAAGGATCTTTGAAGGGGCATCATTTGAAAGGAAAATTTCTCATTGATTCAGGAGAACATATATTTTACCTGTCTCTAATTCTTGGATCTCTGTTGAGCAGGGCCCTTATTCTTTGCATTCTGTTCCTGAACATGGAAGCTCCATCTAGGAGTCCGAACTGACCTATCAGGGGGATTGTTTAATGGAGATTGAATATGTTTTAGGCCAAGTCACACTATTGCTCCCTACTGGTCAGTATTATTAACAGAGAACCAGATATCTTCCAGATATACTGGCACTGCAATTGTCAGAATCCTTATGCTGGCTGGGAAATTCTGGGGCATTGAAGTCTGCACATCTTAAAGTTGACAAGGTTGAGAAACATGCATCAAAATAGTGGAAGTTCTGCCTTTGCATGTTGTCTGTATCCAGTGGTTTTCTTGGGGTTGACCCAAGAAAGTCAGTCAAAATGCAAAGCGAAAAAGCATTAATTGCTCTAAACTCTAATGTACTTTGATTGTACTGTTTCACATTATAAGCATGCCGGCATCTAGCTCATTTTCACTCAACTAATTCGGCAGTGGAATGGGTTTAATTAAATGGTGGTGCAAATCCAGCCATTGTGTCTTAAGACACTCTGGTTAATGACTTCATGCAATATGTTGAAGACATTGAATGCAACAAGCCATGGCTTACACAGCGATGTGCTCTTTGTTCTGCAATTCTGATTGCCGGAAAAAGGATCATGTTCTGCAACATCCCCATCTCCCAGATCAAAGGGCACTTTGGTATACCACCCAGTTCTAGTTTCCAGCTGTTCATGTACAACACTGACTATAATCAGGTCTTTGCTGCATCAGCTGCACTCTATGATGTCCTTCTGGGCTTGTGGAACGCATTACACTACTCAGCATGAGGTGGAATTCTGCTAAAGCTGCAGAAGTTTGTAGTAGGGGGTAGGGAGGATATAATCTCATCCATTGTGATGCATTATAGCTGAAATTCCTTTTGTAGTGGCCATTGAAGAGCTGTCAGAAAAGATGTCAGAATCAGAGAATTATAGAGTGGAAGTGAATACAAGGAGCCTCCAGTCCTGCTCTGTTTCAGCAACTTTAGAAGGAGTGGACTTCAACTCCCAGAATTGCACAGCCAGTTGATCATTTGACCTTGGTCATGTGGGAAGTCAGTCATCCCCCTCCCCCCCGCCCAGGGAAGGAAATATTAAAAAGGCAGAATATTATATTTCCTCAAAGATTTCCTCAAATCTTAAAAAGGCAGAAAAGCATGGCCAGGTTTTCTTAATAGCCTTAAGTCTCCCCCCCCCCCAACAGAGGCCAGCTTTTAGAAATGCAAATTCAATAATCCATTCAGGAAGGTTGGAGCCAGGAAGCTAGAAATTAGGAAGAGAAAGACACCTACAATATACATACTGCCACCCAAATTCTAAGGACAGGAGACATAATAGGATTAACCCACCAATACCAAAAGGGCACACAGACTCAGGTCAAAGTTCATGACACAGGAAACACAAAGCTTCAAACAGGAACAGGAAACAACCTCAAGAGCCCCAGAAGGTATAAAAGCCCACCGCTCTGCTCCCTGTGGTCAGTTTTTCCATCTTTCTGTCTGGCTCTCCTCTTCAGTAAACTACAACCTTCTTTCTAAAGCAGTCTCCATGTTGTTTATTCCCGGCTTGGACTCGACCCTGATGAAGATTTTTCTTTCAACAGTCATTTGTGCTTTCAGTGAGAACTCTGGATTGAGTTCTACAGTTCTTGAAATAGGGCGGCATAGAAATCTAAGTCATAAATAAATAAATAAATAAATTTGTTCTACAGTGTATTTGTTTGTTGCCTTGGCAGTCCATAGTTTTGACAGGAATCTTCCCCAAGATCGGTGTTCAAAACACTTTCTAACATGCTTCGTCAAAAGTCCAGCTTTCACTTCTAAGGAAACGGAGAGAAACATCCCCTGCTATGCTGGCTGAGGAATTCTGGGAGCTGAAGTCCACAAGTCTTAAAGTTGTCAAGGTTGCAGACCCCTGGATTAGAATATCTTTCCGAAGGCCTTCATTGTGCTACCCGGTGCTCGTTTGCAGCATAATTCTTGTCTGCCAGTTTCTTTATGCTTAGTGGTTGATCCTAAAAGGCAGACGCTCTCTCCCACTTCAATATCATCATCATCATCATCATCATTACAAAGATATTAAAGTTGATTGTTAAACCCATTGCCAGTTAGCTTGGTGCATATGTTCCGAAGAGCTATAAATCAAAATATATGGCATCAGTTGTAGTAACCTTAGTAACAATAACGTGGAAATCTTAATGACTTGCTCTGCCTACACGAGATCAGTTTATTAAGAGATCCGGCAAAGGACCAGAAACCCTGTTGACATAGAAAAGGGTCTAATAGAATGAATTCCTCCTGAATCAAACAAGCAGACGTTAAATGTTCCTGAAAGCCTGGAGTTTAACCAGTGGAGCTAAACACACACACACACACACACACACATCCTAATGTTTTTCAGTGTGGAGTTCCGAAAAGGCACCAAGTAGGAGAAAGGTGGAGAACTTGCATATTTCCTGAACCTTAAGTGAAGGAGGGAGGGAAAAAGAGAGCTCCTTGCATTAAGAACGAGAGCTTTAAAAATGATCGTGGAGGTAAAGACTTTGAGGAGCACCAAAGACTCCAAAAGGAAGGCCGAAATGATAGCACCTGCCCAAAGCACCTGTGGCCTGAATCATTCTCCTAGGGCTCACAAGGGACATCAGAGAAGAAAGCACCTGATGTTTCCATGGGAGCCGTACTTTTTCATCTTCAGAGGTGGCATGCTGACAAGCTCACAACGCAGAAGGTGTGGAAGAGCAGGTATCCTGGGACGACAGTTAACTTGAGCGGAGATTTCTCCGCTGCATTGAGATGAGGTTAAGAACGATCTGGAGAGATGACAGAGCAGCCTTCAAGGTGCTGGGGATGTTCTTTATATATATATAAACTACTTCTGGCAGTCATTTGGATGTGCAGTGATTCATCTCTGAAATGGGAAATGTACTTCTGCTCACTACACCCACACTAGACTCAAAGTATTGCTTCCATTTCAGGTCCAAAAAGCTGCACTTTCCCATTTTGTGGTTGGAAGACTGAACCTTTTGGGGGGGGGTGTAAAAGACAAGTTCTACATTATCTCATGGGTTTGAGTCTTCAGAAGATCAAGTGTCAAGGTTTTTCCATGGGTTGCCTTGGCAAAAGTAAATTGTGAGTTAACTTAGCAAAAGTAAATTGATCTCTGCAGCTCTTAACGTCAGCTAAGGCTGATACTTCTGTCCTTCACTCCATTTAATCTTTTCAACGTGTTTGAGCAGAGCTTCTGTCTCGAAAGCTTTAAAACCCATTTATTTCTTTTTTTAACTAACTTGTTCTGCTGTTCCGCAAAAAGGTTTATTTTCAACCCAGAAAAATAGCAGGAAAGAAAAAAGGGATGGGACACACACACGAGAGAGAGAGAGAGAGAGAGAGAGAGAGAGAGAGAGAGAGAGAGAGAGAGAGAGAGAGAGAGAGAGAGAGAGAGAGAGAGAGATTAGACTTTAATATTATGAAAGTATTCCAATTATCAGCTTGAATGGGCAGAGAACAGGAGTGGTTTTGAAACTGCCACTCAGCCAACTCAGTTAAGTTACATTCCAACAAGAGGTTCCAGGTTCAAAACTCTAATAATTCTCTGGAGCAGTCTTATCTTAGCAAGTGTAAGGTGTGTGGACTTCAACAACCAGAATTTTCCAGCCAATCATGCTGGCTGGGGGAATCTGGGAATTGAAGTCCACACTTCTTAAAACAGAATGAACAGTTGCAGGAGCTGAATATTAAATAAATAAATAAATAATAAATGTCTAGTCTAATAAAGAGAAGGACCTGGGTGATATGATACGTAGCAGTCCTCCAATATTTGAGGGGCTGTCACAGAGAAGAGAGGGTCAACCTCCAAAGCATTTCAGGGCAAGACAAGAAGCAACAGATGAAAGCTTATCAAGAGAGCCATCCAAGCTAAAAAGTTGATGATAGTGGTAATAATTAATCAGTGGAGTAGCTTATCTCCAGGAGTTGTGAGTGCTCCATCACTAGTTTTTGTAGTTCTCTGTATTTCATTATTAAAATGCAATTTAAAAACTTTTTAAAAAATGTCCACGCAAAGGTCCTGAAAAAGTTCCTTATTAGCATATTAAAAAAATACACCAGGGCTGGTGAGCTTAGCTAATTAAGTCCAACCACCTGCATATTATAGGAAATTAGCCTAAGCTGCACACGTCTTCAAGAAATCAGGGAGGAGGGATGAAATATTAAGAAATTCTCAGATGTATAAGTGGTTTTATGGTATAGAAGCAGCTTGTTGAATATCAGCAGCCATGGTTGATTTGGACTGGGGTCCCAAGCATCCAACTTTACTTCTGTGCAGCGTGATTATTGGCTCATCGTGCTGGGTAAAATGAAGTGATGTTGGGCTGGCCCAACCATGCAGTTGACCTTTTTTAATGGAAGATGCTTAAGACATCATAAATGAGGTCCCCCCCAAACCCCTCCAAGCTGAATGCTGTTATTGCTCAGCAGTTCCAACGGAGACATTAAACAGCTGCCTTGCCATCACATTGGAATAAAGGCAGCAGAAACCTGCTTAGGAGAGTGCTGTGCAGAAAGGACCCAGCTTATGAAAATTGCATTTTGCTTAGACAGCGTTATCGTCAAGCCCAACAGGGCAGCTCTGAAGCAGAGCGGAGACTCGTGGCGGTCGAGAGCCCAACCTCCTCAGAGGGCAGGGAACCACTGATGAATGGCCTGGCTCTGTAGGAATCCAAGACCTTTGCCCTTCCTCCCAGCCAAACAAATAAAAGGCAGATCAAGGCTCAAAGTCATGTGGAGCCGGGCGCCTGAAGCCTTATAGGAAACTTTAATTATGAAGCTAATGCATAGCACACGAGGATAACCCCAGAATACAATTTTGGGAGTTGCTGCTAGATGAGTTAACCCTTAAAATCCCCCTGGAGTCCATTCCTGGTTATGCAGTTTTCGTGGCCACACTATGTAAGTGATCTGCCCTTCCTTCTGGAACGCCATTTGGACTTCCCAGCCTAAAATTCAGCTGCAGGATTTCTTCAATGTATTCTAAACAAGACAGATAAAGAGAGAAATTGGGAGGATAGATAAATAATAGATAGAGATGGATGGACGGATAGTTGGATATATGGGTGATAGATAGATTAGATTAGATAGATAGATAGATAGATAGATAGATAGATAGATAGATAGATAGATAGATAGATAGATAGATAGATAGATAGATAATAAATAGATAGATGATAGATATAGATGATGGATGGATAATAAAGAGATGAGTGGATGATAGATTAAATAGCGATGATAGATGAATGAATGGATGGATGAATGGATGGATAATGATAGAGAGATGAGAGAGAGATAAATAGAGAGATGATGGATGGATAAATAGGTAGCTAAATCATAGGTAATAAATAGAGAGCAATAGAGAGATATAGTTATAGAGAGATCGATATGGAGAGATGATAGAGCTGATGGATGGATGGAAAGAGATATACATACATACATACATACATACATACATACATACATACATATACAATCCTTACAATGAAAGCATTGTAACAAACCTAAGAATTAACATCGAGAGAGTAGGTAAGAATGATCAAAGGAGGGACGGAGGGACGGAGGAGGGCGGGGTGCAGACGTCAAAGAAACGATTAGAACACCAATTAACCGGCCAGGACCGATGACGCGGTCTATATAAACACGAAGCCGAAAACACCAGCCTGAAGATGACAAATGGGACTTCGTCGAAACATCGCCAAGACACTTCCAATTTTACACGGGAGAAAACCCGAATAACCAAAGACCTACATACAAACACCCGCAAAAACCTCAGAAAACATATATATATATAATGGATAGATATAGTACCTATGCATGCCATAATCAGAAAAACCCAAAGCACTGTAATTTTCAACAGAACAAAGAACTTTTCAAGTCAGGGGGGAAACAGCTTACAAAAATATGTGCCCTGGCAGAAATGCTTAAGAGATTCCTTTTGTATTTATACCGTGAATCGAGAATGAAAAGAAATAACTGTCATGCCAGATTAAGGGAGAATTTTTTCGTCCATCTCTCCATCTAAGAATCATCTTTATGAACCCAGACAAGATTGTCTGATCAAAGAGAAGCAAGCCAGATCCTTTCAAAGAAAGAGATGGATGCCTGTTCAAACCTCCAGTTGCCTTTAGCTGGATTACAGCCTTTTCCGTGGGGTTTTCCCTGTGTTCAAACACTTTCAACCCACACTAATACACCCCACTTTCTGTGGGTTATTTTGCTTTTGGCATCTTGGCACGTTCGTTTTTGGGCCACAGACATCTTCTCCTCGCTTCACTTATAGAACATATCTTAATTTTGAGTCCCAAACCCCAAAATGCTCTCAAAATCTGGGCTGAAGCCCATGAGAGGCTTCAGTGTGTCTCCAGCCCCACCTTCAGGACAGAGGCTGCACTGCATAGCTTGGACCTCATCAGAAGATGCTCTGACCTTCCATAAGGAACAAAACATGATTTGTAGCCGTGCAGGCTGTCAAAATAGTATAAATCCCTAGTAGGCAATTAGGGGTTGGGTGTAAATTTCAGTGACTGGTTTCTGTAAACTCACACAAACCGCTATTGGATTTATAGTGAGATGGCCAATGAGAATTAGGCAGCAGGAACGGGTGTTTCAACGATAAGCAGCGATTTTAGTAATAAAAATGGAGTTTAGCCACTTTGGGGAGATGACCTGGCAGTCTGAAATCTATCTTGGGTTTGGAAAAGTGTTCCTCACCGAGGGGTGTTTTCTACTGCCTGCTTCCTTGCAGCCCTCCGCGGTTCTTCCCTTGGGTTCACACTATACATTTACACAGCGAAGTTGCGAATTTAGTTTAATCTCAGTTTCTAGATTGCGGTGTGAAACAGACTTGGGAGAGGGGGAGGGATAATTAATGATTCAGTGTACTGTGGAAAGCCAGAAAATGTATTGTATAGAGTGCAAAGCTGTGAATAATAAAGTGTAAACACAAGATTTTAGATCTCCAAAGAGGGGCCGTTTGTCTATGAAAGTGCCCAGCTCATCCCCGTGACATCTTTCTCTAAACCAGCGGTTCTCAACCTATGGGTCGTGACCCCATTTGGGGTCGAATGACCGTTTCGCGGGGGTTGCCGGACACCGCGGTCCGCCATTTTTTTTGCTCGTCGCAAGCGCGCTGCACGTGCGCGGTTCAGGCCGTCGCGCGCCACGCATGCGTGGATCAGCACGTCACGCCGCGCATGCGCGGATCGGCCCGTTGCACGCCGTGCATGCACGGATCGGCCCATCACACCGCACATGCGCGGTTTGGGCCATCATGCGCGCGCCACGCATGCACAGATCGGTCCGTCGCACGCGCATGCGCGGATTGGCTCGTCGCGCGCGCATGCGCGGATCGGCCCGTCGCACGCGCGGGTCGGGGTCGCGCCGCACATGGGCGGGGCAAGTGGGGTCTCAATCTGAAAAAGGTTGAGAACCACTGCTCTAAACTCAGCTGCTCATTTAGGATGTCTTTTGAACAATTTTTCCTAGTCTGGTGTTTGTGTGTGTGTGTGTGTGTGTGTGTGTGTGTGTGTGTGTGTGATTTCTACTGGTTTGCTCTGTTTTAACTGCTGATACAGCTAACTAGGTAGTCGGTTTGGTCTAGTCCCGCAGGGGTTCTCAACCTTGGCAACTTTAAGACTTGTGGACTTTGCTGGCTGAGGAATTCTGGGAGTTGAAGTCCACAAGTCTTAAAGTTGCCAAGGTTGAGAACCCCTGGGTGGGTTACGGTGCTGGTCTCAAAACCAGGAGACTGTGAGTTCTAGTTCCACTTGAGGCATGAAACCTATCTGGGTCACTTCTGGCAAATCACCAGGAGACCGTGAGTTCTAGTCCTGCCTTAGGCATAAAAATCAGCTGAGTGACTATGGGCCGATCACCAGGAGACGGCGAGTTCTAGTTCTGCTTGAGGCATGAAACCTGGCTAGGTGACTTTGGACCAGTCGCCAGGAGATGGGTGAGTTCTACTCCCAGCTTAGGCAAGAAAGCCATCGAGGTGATCTTGGCTCACTTGCCCTCTCTCAGACCAACCCACCTCACAAGGTTGTGGTTATGGGAAAACAGAAAGAAGGCGGCGTATGAGATAGGCTTGCTGCCTGGAGTTCTTCATTAAAAAAAACAATAAAGACAGGATATAAATAAAAATCCAAAGTGCTACGCTTGATAAATTCCTAAAGAAACTCTACAGCAGTGTTTCTTAATATCAGCTTCATTGAGGTGGGTGTCCCAAAGATGCTTTTTCAACGAGGCAACTGGACTTCCTTGTTTTTCGTTGAAGACGTCTCGCTTCTCATCCCAGAAGCTTCTTCAGCTCTGACTGGATGGTGGGGAATGGAAGGATTTATACTCCTTGCAGACCGCTGGTCATTTGCAATCTTTCAGAGAGTCACTGAAGCCATTTGAAGGCTTACCTGTGTCCTCAGGGTCACCGGGAGTACGAAATAGATTTCCAGAAAACATTGCAGACTGCAGGTACCATTTGCGCTTCTGTTTGAGATGCAGACAACACAGACTCATCCCCAGCGGCCTGCGCCCGTCTTCAACAGCGAAGGGACACAGGTCAGAAAACATCCGGCAGCCAAGAAAGCTCCACACACATTTGCACTATTTAGTTTCAAGTTTAATCAAATTTATATGCCGCCCTTCTCCTAAGACCCAGGGTGGCTCACAACAATACAATAATACAATAAAAATTTAAAAATTAATTTCATTCACACCACATACAAACACATTCAGCTCACAGCCGCTGATGGCGGGACACTCTTAGGGCCGAGGGGCAGAGCACAGCTCATATGCCCCAAGCCTGTCGGCATAGATGTGTCTTCAGTGCTTTCCGTAAAGCTAGGAGGGAGGGAGCAGTACGAACCTCCGAGGGAAGCTGGTTCCAGAGGGCTGGGGCAGCAACGGAGAAGGCCCTTGCCCTAGGCCCTGCCAGATGGCATTGTCTAACGGACGGGACTCGTAGGAGGCCAACCCTATGTGCCCTGACCGGTTGCTGGGATGCATGAGGCAGAAGACGGTCCTGCAAGTATCCTGGTCCATTGCCATAAAGGGCTTTATAGGTCATAACCTGTGACCCTCAGGACACAGATGAACCTCCAAATGGCTCAACGTCTCTTTAAAAGAATGCAAAAGACCAGCTGTCTGCAAGGAGTATAAATCCTTCCCTTCCCCACCATCCAGTCAGAGCTGAAGAAGCTTCTTGGGTGAGAAGTGAAACGTCTTCAAAGAAAAATAAGAAAGTCCAGTTGCCTCTTGAAAAAGCATCTTTGGGACAACTATAACCTGGATGATTGAGAATCTCCATAGACATTAAGATGGGTGGACCTCAACTCCCACAATTCTCCCAGCCATCAGGGAGAATTTTAAGGTGGATGAGGTTGAGAAACACCACTCTAAGTGTGTTTAGCAGGGTAGATTACACGTTCTCTGCAAAGAGAGATGTCTCTGTCAGTGTTTAACATGCACAGTAAGGAGATTAAGTGACACATAGAGATGCACACTGGGAAAATCTGGACTTCACATCAATTACTGCACACGTTCCAAGCCATCCCCAAGGCAAATCCTCCTCCTCCTTATTCATGTGCAGTCACACATTTATTTAGGATATATTTAATTGTCCTTTAACAAAAGCCCCTAGAGCAACATAAAATAAAATGATAAAAGTAATAAAGAGCTAAATGGAAAGAGGCAGTCAAAAAAAAAAGAAGAAGTTAAAATGAAATCAAATCTGCAGGACAGATACAAGGAGTGGGACATCTGCTGACATTAAGACCTACGATACTCAGGTAAAATAATCAAAATGACATCAAGGTGGGTGTCAGGTGGGTCTGGCTGAGTAGAGGCTGGGTTTCTCCACCATCTGGACTCAACCAAAGGGTTTCTTGCCTTACTGTCTCTGGCCAATCATTCAACAAGAATAGAATTAGAATTAGAATTAGAACTGGAATTAGAATTAGAAAGAATAGAATAGAATAGAATAGAATAGAATAGAATAGAATAGAGTAGAGTAGAGTAGAGTAGAGTAGAGTAGAGTAGAGTAGAGTAGAGTAGAGTAGAGTAGAGTAGAGTAGAGTAGAGTAGAGTAGAATAATAGAGTAGAGTAGAGTAGAGTAGAGTAGAGTAGAGTAGAGTAGAGTAGAGTAGAGTAGAGTAGAGTAGAGTAGAGTAGAGCAGAGCAGAGCAGACAGGAGTAGAATAGATTAGATAAGATTAAAGTAGAGTAGAGTAGAGTAGAGTAGAATAGAATAGAATAGAATAGAATAGAATAGAATAGAATAGAATAGAATAGAAGCTGGAAGGGACCTTGGAGGTCTTCTAGTCCAGCCCCCTGCTCAAACAGGAGGATCTATACCATCTCAGACAAGTGACTGTCTAGCCTCTCAAAAATCTCCAGTAATGGAACGCCCACAATTTCTGGAGGCAAGCTGTTCCACTGGTTAATTGTCCTCACTGTCAAGAAGTTTTAATTCCAGGTTGCTTCTCTCTTTGTTCAGTTTCCAACCATGGTTTCTTGTCCTGCCCTCTGGTGCTTTGGAGAATAATGCGACCCCCTCGTCTTTGTGGCAGCTCCTTAGTGGATGGGTGATATTTTCAAGGAAAGATAAAAAAAAAAATGTTCCACTGCAACAGGCAAGGCGTCAAAACTTTAAACATCCATATTCTACTAAAAATGGATCTTTCCAGGAATGCGTGGCTGCAGTTCACAGCAAAACTGCTGCCTCTCCTGCCTATCTGCCTATTGAGAGGCCCATAAAGACGTGTGACCTCCTCTTGCTTGGAATGTTCTCCATCCAGCTCTGTTTCCTTTGGGTGCTGCTTGATTTGGGAAGAAATAATGGATTCTTTCTTTCATTATGCTTTTTTTAGAAATGTATGGGGCTGCTGCTATCCATTGCCTTGCCTTATTTGGCAAGGGTCGGCTAAGCTGAGACATCTTTTTCTACCTGGTGTCAGAGTGAGAAACTCAGTTCTCCAAACTACCCCCTTATCATCTGGAGAAAAAAGCTCTTATAAATTCAGAGAGGACAAGGAATCCGTCGTTTCGTTTGCACATAGCGAGCCAAATCCTGTATGATGAATGCATTGCCCTATTTTCTGCTGTGAGCCTCTAATATGCAAGGGAACCACTAGTGGCAGTGTGTACTATAAGTTCAATTCACTGTTCTATTTTCCCTACTCAGCCTAGATAGAATATGCAAAATACACACCACGAGGTAGTTACACGTTCTATTATAGCTCTGTAGCCTGCAATATCCATGTGATTCATCAGGGGGAAGCATCTCCATAGGATAAATACTATTTTGCCTATTTTTTTCACTGAACTGGCAAAAGGCAAGTGAGAAATAATAATAAAGTTGGAAGGGACCTTGGAGGTCATCTAGTCCAACCCCCTGCTCAGGCAGGAAACCCTGTACCATTTCAGACATATGGCTGTCCAGTCTCTTCTTAAAAACGTCCAGTGAATCATTAGGGACGTCGGAGGTCATCTAGTCCAACCCCCTGCTCAGGCAGGAAACCCTACACCATTTTGGACAAATGGCTGTCCAGTCTCTTCTTAAAAACTTCCAGGGTTGGAGCATTCACCACTTCTGGAGACAGGTTGTTCCACTGGTTAATTGTTCTAACTGTCAGGAAGTTTCTCCTTAGTTCTAGGTTGCTTCTCTCCTTGATTAGTTTCCATCCATGGTTTCTTGTCCTGCCTTCAGGTACCTTGGAGAATAGCTTGACTCCCTCTTCTTTGGGGCAGCCCCTGAGATATTGGAACGCTGCTATCCTGTCCCCCCTCGTCCTTCTCTTCATTAAACTAGACATACCCAATTCCAGCAGCCGTTCCTTATATGCTTTAGCCTTCAGTCCCCTAATCATCTTTGTTGCTCTTCTCTGCACTCTTTCTAGAGTCTCAACATCTTTTTTACATCGTGGTGACCAAAACTGGATGCAGTATTCCAAGTGTGGCCTTACCAAGGCCTTGTAAAGTGGTATTAACACGTCACGTGATCTTGATTCTGTCCCTCTGTTAATGCAGCCCAGCACTGTGTTGGCTTTTTTGGCAGCTGCAGCACACGGCTGGCTCATATTTAGGTGATTGTCCACTAGGACTCCGAGATCCCTCTCACAGTTACTACTATTGAGCAAGGTACCCCCTATACTATACCTGTACACTTGGTTTTTCTTGCCTAAATGTAGAACCTTGCTTTTTTCACCACTGAATTTCATTTTGTTAGATAGCGCCCAGTGTTCAAGTCAGTCCAGGTCCTCCTGTATCTTAAGCCTGTCTTCTGGAGGGTTGGCTATTCCTGCCAGCTTGGTGTCATCCGCAAATTTGATGAGTTCAACGTATAACCCTATTATAGTTCTCAAGCCTGCAATATCTGAATATAGAGGTGGAATGCACAATACTCAAGAGATCTACCATGGGGCAGTATGTTGGCCAATATTGGACTAATACAAGAATAGGCAACCTCGGCTCTTTTATGAGTCAGCCAAGAAGCTTCTTCAGTTCTAACTTCAGTTCCAACTGAAACTTCAGTCAGAACTCAAGAAGCTTCTTGTACGAGAAGCGAAATAATTTCAAAAGAGGAAACGAAGAAAGTCCAGCTGCCTTTTGGAAAAGCACCTGTGGGCCTTAACCTAGGATCTGAAGTCGCCCAATTTTGTGATCTTTTTTTGCCACCGTTCTTTAGAGACTCACTGCAGTTGTTAAATGAATCATGCGGTCATTAAGCAAATTCGACTTCCCCCATTGACTTTACTTTTTGGAAACTAGCTGGGAAGGTCACAAAAGGTTATTAAGGGACCCTAGGACATAATACATGCTGGTTCCCAAATGCCCAATTTTTGATCACGTGACCATCGGATGCTGCGAGGGTCATCAGTATGAGAACCAATCACAAGTCACTTTCTTTCAGGGCTGCTGCAACTTTGAATGGTCACTAAACAACGGTTGTAAATCGAAACACACGACTGTAAAGAAATGGAAAACGGTTGTCCTCCTAACAAAAAACATGGAACTTGTCTCTCAAACATGGCCTAGTGCCAGAGCGTGGGAATTTGGCCAAGTTTTAAAAAGAGAACAATTTTTTAAAAGAGAGACAAGGAGAGATCCAGGAAATTACAGGCCAATCATTTTAACATCAGTTCCAGGAACATCAGGAGAAACAATTACACTTACAAAAATAACTCCTACAGAGGAAGAGTCTTTTCTGATGGAAAACCATCACTGAACGTTGCAAAGACTGAGCTTGCCTCGCAGGCAGCGGGCACAGGAGGAGAGGCAATCCTCAATCGGTGTAGGATGGTTTCATTTCATTTTCAGATTTTTCTAGAGCTTGGGTTTCAAAGTGTTCCATGTAGAGGTTTGCAACGACAGGTGAGAGGGGTGATCCCATGGGTGCTCCTTCTATTTGTTTGTATTTTTGTCTGTTATAGATGAAGTATGTGTTGGATAGGCAGTGGTTGGTCAGATCTAGGATGTGTTTGGGGGGTTATATTTGTTTTGGATAGCTGTCAACGCTTCTTTGATTGGCACCTGCAACAAAGCCCCCACCCAAACAGAACACTCCCCCAGCCAATCAGAGCACAGCCAACCCCCCATCCAATCAGAGCACAGCCAAGCCCCTAACCAATCATAACCCACCTCCACCCAATCAGAACACAGCCAAGCTCCCACCCAATCAGTTCATACCCCCACTGGCAGTTAAAAGGAAGAAACAGCTACGATCACACATTGCTCCTAGAAGCACGAAGCCGAAAGCACCAGCCTGAAGATGACGAATGGGACTTCGTCGAAACATCGCCAAGACACTTCCAATTTTACGCAGGAGAAAACCCGGGTTTTCTCCCACGTAGAATTTAAAGTGTCTTGGTGACGTTTCGACGAAGTCCCATTCGTCATCTTCAGGCTGGTGCTTTCGGCTTTTTTTTTTTTTTTGCTCCTAGAAGCACGAAGCCGAAAGCACCATCCTGAAGATGACGAATGGGACTTCGTCGAAACGTCGCCAAGACACTTCCAATTCTACGTGGGAGAAAATGTGATTTATAACCTTGTCCCAACATTCCCACGATCACATGTTCAAAATTTGGGTACTCCGTCCTGGCATGTCTTTACGGCAGTTGCAGCATCACCTGGTCACCAGGTCTCACATTCTCAGCCAGTTTCTGACAAGCAAAGTCCATAGGAAAAGCCAGGTTCACGTAACAAGGGCAGCGATCCTCTTATCCACCCGGGTAAAAAAGATCATAACTTCAGGTAAGACCACTTTGCTTAACAACATAAATTCTGGTCCCAGTTGCACTCGTTACGTTGAGGACTACCTGTATTTGTGTGTGGGCCTGCATGCACGTACAGTGATGGGACAAAAGAACTGTGACTCCTTGCCTATTTGTGTTGGCTGATTAAGTGGTCAGCCTTCAAAATTAGACTCAGGAACAAATCAGATCCTTCCCTGCAGCTTGAAAGAACCAAACAAAGTGGAGAGGAGGAAGGGGCCTCTGCAGCCTGCCAGAACACATCAGCGCACATGTAGACACATACATGTACATATGCACAGAGAAACATGCACAGACCCACACACATGCATGTACATAGACACATGCCTGTGTATTTGCACACAGATACACACACAGCCCCAGATACAGCCAATGCTCCGGGTTGCCCTCTTTTGGCACTCAGGGCTGCAAGGGAGGATTTCCAAGCATAACAGGAAGCGAGACAAAGGCAGGAGACCTTATCTCGGCGCCCAGCTTTCCAGACCTGGACTTTCCACCCGTGCAAAGCATTCCAATGCAGAGGAAGGGGGCCAGGTTCGCAAGTCCCCCCCTTCCAAAGGGAGGAGTCGAGCTGGGTGCGAGGTGTGCAGGGATGAAGAAGCTGCTTCTGAGTTTTCACTGGTGGTGACCCTTCCAATTTGGTTTATTGGCAGAACCATGTTTGAAGTTCCTCCTAAGACACCGTGGTCTGCTCTAATCCACACTTGGAATCCTGCATCCAGTTTTAGTCACCACAATGTAAAAAAGATGCTGAGACTCTAGAAAGAGTACAGAGAAGAGCAACAAAGATGATTAGGCTTTGGAGGCTAAAGCATATAAGGAACGGTTGCTGGAATTGGGGATGTCCAGTTTAATGAAGAGAAGGACAAGGGGGGACATGATAGCAGTGTTCCAATATCTCAGGGGCTGCCCCAAAGAAGAGGGAGTCAAGCTATTTTCCAAAGCACCTGAAGGCAGGACAAGAAGCAACGGATGGAATCTAATCCAGGAGAGAAGCAACCTAGAACTAAGGAGAAACTTCCTGACAGTGAGAACAATTAACCAGTGGAACAACCTGCCTCCAGAAGCTGTGAATGCTCCAACCCTGGAAGTTTTTAAGAAGAGACTGGGCAGCCATTTGTCCGAAATGGCGTAGGGTTTCCTGCCTGAGCAGAGGGTTGGACTAGACGACCTCCAAGGTCCCTTCCAACATTACTATTATTATAATCCAGATGTAACAGTGGCATTTTCAATTATTTCATTTATCCTATTTTTATTTTATTGTTTTGCAAGCCAAACATTCCAGTCTGGATAAAAAAACAGGCATAGCGGGAGTTTTAGCCTTTCTTTCCCTTTCGCGGCCAAAGAAAATGTACCCTTGCATTCCGCTGCTTGTGTTTGACGAAGGGAGCCCTGACGTGGTGGGAAAAACTAGAAGCTTGGAATCCTCATCACAAATTTATCGCGCTCCTGAGGGAATAAGCAAGCTATGAACCCAATGCCAACTTCCTCCGCCCTTTTTATTTACAGCAGGTGGCAGCACTGAGTCAAAGCGGCCTGAGCCTCATGCAGGGAGACTAGCAAAGAACTGTACAAAAATTGGGAAAGCATCCCAAAAGGAAGCCAGGGAGAAGCACATCTGAATCACCAAGAAAGCTACATAGGTATGTCACCAGGAGCCAGCTCAGCTCATAGGGGCTTTCCTTTTCATTGTGCCCCTAGCCAGTGTATGTTTGTGTGTACGTTTGCTGAATGAATGGTTTCTTAATTTAGGGGTTCTCTTTTTTATATATGTATTTTTTATATAGGTATCATGTAGTTTTTTATATTGGATTTCTATTTATGCTGTGAGCCGCCCTGAGTTCCCGGAATAGGGCAGCATAGAACTTTAATAAATAATAATAATAACAATAACAATAACAACAACAATAACAATAACAACAACAATAATAATAATAATAATAATAATAATAATAATAATAATAATAATAATAATAATCCACGATCTATGACAAGCCAGGATCTCTGCCTCTCCCACTCTCTCTTGCTCACTCTCTTTTAAGTAGCATCTCTATTTATTGTCTATCTCTATTTATCTATCATCTTTCTCTCTCATTCTCTCTCTTATTTATCTATCATCTCATCTAGCTTTCTCATCTCTCTATATCTCTATTTCTATCTTTCTCTATTTATTCTCTCTCATTCTCTATCTATCTATCTATCTATCTATCTATCTATCTATCTATCTATCTATCTACCTACCTACCTACCTACCTATCTATCTAATCCACAGGTCTCAAACTCACCGCATCACATGATGTGTTGCGACGTATTGCAACTTTTTTTTTTTGCACTGCTGGAGCTGGGATGCGTGACATCCCTTATCAAATCTATTTATCCTCTATCTCATCTCTCTATCTAGCTTTCTCATCTTTCTCTCTCTATATCATTCCCTTTCTCATCTCTATCATCTCTATATTTTTCTTTCCTCTTTCTCTCTCTCTCTCTCTATCAACTATCTACCTATCTCTATCTATCTATCTATCTATCTATCTATCTATCTATCTATCTATCTACCTATCTCTATCTATCTATCTATCTATCTATCTATCTATCTATCTATCTATCTATCATGTTTATTATCTCTTTCTCTCTCTTTTAATATTTCTACTTCTGCCATCTAATGCTAATCTATGTTCATCACATTTTCAGGCTTCAATGCTTTTGTGAAAATTCAGTAGTTCTTCAGGGAGAAAAGGAAAAAAATTCTTTACAAATAACTTTCCCAGCTCATCAGCTACTCATTCTATAAGCTTTAAAAAAACTTTTTAGCCTAATCATCACATTTAATTCAGGAAGGGACCTAGATAAAACTTGGCTGGGAATCTAGGACAGGGTTAGAAACTAATCACACACAATGCTTGCAACGTCTTCGATGCGCTTTATTCACAAGTAACAAACAAGCAGAAGCAAAATAATAAATACCAAAAAGAGAATTGAACTGCAGATGTTTCGTGCTTAGCCAAGATAGCAATATTTCTCTTTTCTTAGGAATGAAGAGTTTTACCCAATAAAAGTTGTTGTTTTTTTTATCTTTTTGAAATGACATTTACTACCTGGGGCATTTGGAAGAGGGAAATTATGTTGGAGATTTGTTTATTCACTCAGGTGTCAACTTTGATTAGGGAGCAGGAAGATTCAGATGTTAAGTGAGGTTAACTTTAACTTTTAACTTTTATTGGATTTCTATGCCGCCCTTCTCCTGGGACCCAGGGCGGCTTACAACAATAAGAGACATGAGACTTCTAAAACATCCAGGGTTGCAGACCTAGACTGTGAAGTTGAAAACAAATCTGAAAAAGGTCAATTGTCAGCTGCTTCCATAATGCAGCCAAGGAAACTGCACAGGTACATCCTAAGGGTCAGATCAGAGCTCAGCTGAAAGGAGATTTTACTCTTTGGACACACACATTGATCCAAACTTCTAGAGTACAGCAATGGACAGAATAGAGCAGTGGTGGCGAATCTATGGCACGGGTGCCAGGGGTGGCACTCAGAGGCCTCTCTGTGGGCACGCGTGCCGTCGCCCCAGTCCTAGGCCTTCAGCTGGGTTTTATAAAACCTTTTCGCTTTAGGCCTCCGCTGCCGTGCGCAAAAGAAAAAAAAAAGAAGGTTCAATCAGTCAATTTCAACTTCTCGCGGGGAAAAAAAAATCTTGCAAAGTTGGAATTGATTGAACGTTTTAGTCCCACCCAGTCTGCTGTTACCACCGCAGCCGCGCCCACCCAATGGGCCAAGCCCACCCGGCACCCGACAATGCGTAAGTGGGTTTTGGGTTGCAGTTTGGGCACTCGGTCTCTAAAAGGTTCGCCATCCCTGGAATAGAGAGTTAGGCTAGCATGGAGGTGTTTACTCCTTGCCAAACTAAGTGGCTACAAAACCAGCCTAAAACGGAATTAGGGCCGCCTATGGATGGTGGTTGTATGTCTGCAGCCCTGTTTCAATTCACCTGAAGGAAATTCATCTGGATTGTCAAATGAAGGCCAATTAGATGAAACAATGTTTTTTTTTGTTTTTGTTTTTAAAAAGTCATAAAAATGCCCCTCACTGGAAAAAGCTATATACTAGAACAGGAGAAGATTCAAGCCCAGCCTGAAAAGCTAACTTTCTACCTCGACTTGCACAATTATGCTTCAGCAGATCTGTTACAAATCCAGCAGCTGCATTTTATGGATCATGCTTCATTGGATTGGTTTTCATTTGATATTGTTCTTAGCGCAGGGTGAAAATCCAGCCTGTGGGCTTTCCACCAATTGTTCCAATCCATAAAATGGGTGTTTTCAGTAACTAAGTTGAAAGCATCAAGTTCTTCTTTTTTTTTTTTTCAAATGCATGCAGCTAAGCAGCCCATTGGACCAGCTTCTAATTGTAGCCTAAAGGCTAACCTTGATTTGTCCATTCCTTTCCCCCCCACCAGGACAACTAGGCCAAGATTCCCCTAATCTCTGCTTTGATCAGGTATTAGGAGAGGAAGCTCCACTTTTTCCCTTCATCCTCACATAAAAGAGTTTTCCGGCTCCATGGAAGGACTGCTAACACAGGCACTTCTTCCAAAGCTCCCCGCCTCGGTCATGCGTGAACACGCGCCTTCTAATGCGCTTTTTTCCGCTTCTTTCACACAAATGACAGCCGTTTGGTGTTTACTTTGGCGCCTGCAAAGCTTGCAGAATGGGACAAAACCAGCCTGCCTCGCTGGCCGAGGGCCTTCCCTTTCAACAGCCTTAAGTTCTCAACAAAGGGCCCATAAGCCAAGGGAGGCTTAGCAGCGAGAGAGTCTCACGCCAGCACAGAAAGTGCAAAGACAGGCATCAAAAGCCAAGAGAGAGAGAGAGAGAGAGAGAGAGAGAGAGAGAGAGAGAGAGAGAGAGAGAGAGAGACAGAGACAGAGACAGAGACAGAGACAGAGACAGAGACAGAGACAGAGACAGAGACAGAGACAGAGAGACACAGAGAGAGGAAAGGCAGTAGACCAAGAGTGGCTTCAGGCAGGAGGATAAAAGTTTTCACTGTGGATCAGAGCCGGGATGGTGCACCAGATCATTGAAGTGAACAAAAATTGGTGTTTGGCTGTGCGGCAGGGAAATTAAAAAAAAAAAATCCATGGGAGTTGAACCCAGGCAGAGGAGAGAGAAGGAAGACAATTCATTCCCTCCTATTTTCCGGTTTAGATGGGCCTAGAACAGCTGGCCTGGGGGCTGACTTCAGCTTGTCCTTGGAAAGTCAACTGAAGGACTTTCCACTCAGCTGCCAATACCGTGGTGGAATTGCATTGTCTTCGGAGCAGCAACACCTCACGGTGGGCTGAACAAGGAAGCTTAAGAAACACAGGAAGTCCCCCTTCCATTGTGGTGGACACACAAGGCAGCTTGCCCTCATCCTGGTGCTCTCCAGAGATTTATGCCTTGACGTCCATAGATGGCCACGTTAAAAGTTGTGGGGCTCAGAAGCCCAACATAACTGAGGAAAGGCTTGGAGAAAGGCTGGTGTTGCCTAAAAGGTATCTCAGATACTTACTTCACTTCGATTACTTGGATTACTGCCTTGAGCAGAGGTTAAATTAGAAGACCTCTAAGCTCTGTGATTCTAGGTTCTAAGATAAGATGGGCACGAAAGAACTTGTTACACAATGGCGGGGAATCCAAATCAAGCCTGTCTCCCCCAATCTGGCCTCTCTCCAAATGGGTCGATTTCAGCCTACATAGCTATTCTTGAGAACTTAGGACATGTTGCAGACACATAAAATGAGGCAAGGTTACTTTTATCTAGTTATGCCCGCCATTTTGGAGACAGCGGCCATTGCTACACACATGCCTGCTAGGATTAGAAATCCACTCGTCTGTAGATGTACTACCTGAGATGTTCGAAAATTTGGCCCAAGAAGATGACAACTCTTTATTTTACCATGGTTGCCTCTGGGGAAGGTCAGACCACAGATGTCATTACTTCCAAGAAGGTTCTGTCAAGTGGAATCACAGAAAGCACTAAAAAAAATCAAAAATGTTGGTTGGTCTCCCAGTCAGAAAGTTACTTCAGATCACCTGCAACTTTCCATCCTTGGTAGAGAATTCTGGCATGGTTTGCTTCTGATATCTCCAGGATCACTCTGGTTGTGAGCATCTGAGCCATGCAGAACAAAATTGGGTGTCTTCTCTTGGTCCCTTTCAAGAAACTGTTGGCATTTTGGTAGTCATTTCAGAAGTTCTCAGGGTTTTTTTCCCCCCACCATCTGAGGAAGGACTTTCTGGGTCCAAAATCCACATGATGGTTCTAGGCTGCTGTCTTTGGAGGCCAAACCCATAGTCGTTACGTTCTGTGACTGTTCTAGAGACCAGATGCTTTGAGGAGAAGAAGAAAACATAGGGCCCACAGAAGGAAAGAAGTTCTTCATGGTATCATAACGCAAGGCTGCAGAATCCAATCTCCTCATTTCTTGTGGTGGTGAATATCTTCCATTCCAACCCGGCCCCAGACACCCACCACGAAGGATTCGATCTCGCACTCATTGGTCCCTCTGGCAATGCGGAAGTAGCCGTGCTCACCCCACGCCTTGCCCCAGGAGTTGGCTGCAATCTGAAGACAGGGATAGAATAGGCTATGAAAAGGGGTTTCCAACAGAAGAGCATTGGTGTTTGTCTAATATTGAAGTTGTATACTTTTGCAGACTTTTTAAAATGCTTACGACAATCCTGGAGCACAGGTCACCAGGGAACATTGGTCACTGGTGAGAGTGAGTTTGACCTAGTGGTTAAGGCAGCAGGATAGAAAGCCGCAAACTATGAGTTTTAGTCCCACCTTAGCTATGGAGTTCAGTTGGGTGGCTTTGGACTAGTCCATTTCTCTCAGCCCAACTCACCTGACAGAGGAGAAAGATGTGTTGTGTATGCTTGCCCTCTTTTGAGTTATTGGTCGAAATAATAAAGGCAGGATATAAATAAAATAAATAAATAAACTAGTGCCGCATCGTGTCTATGAACATGAATTTGGGCAAGCTGCAGAAGACGGGAGGACATGCTATGGTCCATGGGGTCACAAAGAGTTGGGCATGCCTTAGCAATTGAACAACAAGAAGAATGATGTTGAAGGTGCTGGATGTCATCTCAGCTGGGGGGTCTTGAGTAAGAGGAGCAAGGAAGAAACACATAATAGCATGTGTGTGATGATCTCATCAAGCCATTACCTTGATTTGTGTAATTACCTTGATTTGTAGATACTGGGACCAGTATGTAATAGTCCATGGTATCTTTGAACAGTCTCTAAGCAACCAGTCGTAAGTTGAAGCTAAGAACAAGTTCTGGTCACTAAAGGAATCCAGTCAGGATAATAGGCCAGATTTTTTTCAGAAGGGTAATAATTTCCAGATGTATGGCCCTCAACTCCCAGAATTCTTAGAATTGCCTATGCTGGCTGAGGATTCTGGGAGTTGAAGTCCACGTGGCTTAAAGTTACCAAGATTGAGAAACACGGATCTAGATGGAAACCTCTGGCTGACCTGGTTAAGTGAATTGTGTTGAAGCATGATATTGTGAACTTATTGACAGAAGAAATACATTTACTCTCGTCCTTAGTGGCACTCACCCAATATTTCCGATTTGACCCATCCAGCTTCCGTTCTTCTCCCCATCTGTGGTAAAAAAACAAACAAACAAAGCATTTGTTCAACTGCTAACACATCTGTAAGGTTGCAAGATGGAGAAGACAATCATGGAAAAAAGAGGAAGTAGGCAATCTAGTCTTCTCAGGATGCCCCAAAGAAGAGGGAGTCAAGCTATTCTCCAAAGCGCCTGAAGACAGGACAAGAAGCAACGGATGGAAACTGACCAAGGAGAGAAGCAACCTAGAACTAAGGAGAAACTTCCTGACAGTTAGAACAATTAACCAGTGGAACCACCTGCCTCCAGAAGCGGTGAATGCTCCAACACTGGAAGTTTTTAAGAAGAGACTGGACAGCATTTGTCTGAAATGGTATAGGGTTTCCTGCCTGAGCAGGGGGTTGGACTGGATGACCTCCAAGGTCCCTTCCAACTTTATTATTATTATTATTATTATTATTATTATTATTATTATTATTATTATTATTATTATTGAAAACTATACATGGAAACATGGAAAAGAAACCAGAATGAACATAGAACACAAAAATAAAAAAGAAATGCAGACTCAATGGAAGATATTGACAATGTGCCATCATCACAGCTTCAAACTCTAGCAGCTACATGGTTTTTCTTTATGACAATCTGTCCCCAATTCTGGTCCTTCAGACCTTCCAACATTGTACCCATCAACCCTATAATAAAGTCCATCCATCTTGCTGCCGATCATCAATTTTTTCCTTTTTCCTTCTACCTTTTCCAGAATGACTGCCTTCTCCAGAGACTTAGGACTTCACGTAATGTGTTCAAACAAGGAAAATTTGAGCCTCAGGTGAGAATTCTGGAATAATTTGTGATCAGAGGGCCCAACCATTTTACTGTGTCCCCTTAAAATGTAATCATTTTCAGCAAGTTCAGTTGCGTATAAATTCTACTAATAAACACAGGTAATCCTTAGTTTATGACCTTCTCTAAGGAAGATGGGTGGTTAATAGGATGGATGGATAAAGAGAGAGAGAGAGAGAGAGAGAGAGAGGGAGAGAGAGAGAGAGAGAGAGAGACAGAGAGACAGAGAGACAGAGAGAGAGACAGGAGAGAGAGAGAGAGAGAGAGAGACAGACAGACAGAGACAGAGACAGAGAGACAGAGAGACAGAGAGACAGAGAGACAGAGACAGAGACAGGAGAGAGAGAGAGAGAGAGAGAGAGAGAGAGAGACAGAGACAGACAGAGACAGAGAGAGACAGAGAGACAGAGAGACAGAGACAGAGACAGGAGAGAGAGAGAGAGAGAGAGAGAGAGAGAGAGAGAGAGAGAGAGAGAGAGAGAGAGAGAGAGAGCTTACTGAGGGTGGCAAACATTATGTTTCGTTACAAAACTGACATTTGTGGGTGTGTGTACAGTGATTGACTACGTGCAAAAGGTAAATAAAAGATTAATAAGATGTGAGTTCTGGCATCTTTTTTCTTACAAAAAAAGCACTGACAGTAGCTATCTAAAATGAACAAGTTGAGATACATTCATCATGGTGACCAGCAACATAGAAAAGTGAGGGATAAATAAGTGGTTTTACTTTCAGTTGTCAACTTGTCATACAGAAGAAGCAATAGAGAAACACATCTCTCAAGCTAATGGTGTGCTGTGTAAGAGGAAGTTATTTATTTCGCCTGTCTGAAATCAGCATTACCGGCTGATTCTCAGTCTGGCTAATGAGAAAAAGGGATGAAAACTTCACCTTATGTTTTTACTCCATGCCATACATGACTTGACCCATTTCAATCTTCAGTTGACTTTTTTCCAAGTGGAAGGATCCCATACTTTCTAGCCTTTTCTTAACTGAAAGGACTACCTATAGTCTTCAGTTTTCCTCACCCTGTTGTCTACTGCTGGAACCACAGTGCCAAAACAAACACAACTTTCACATTTCTCATTAGACAAAGTATTCACTCACAGAGGAACACCTTGGATTTGGGTTTCTCGTTGATTTCCAGTGATCTCACTCACCCAGTAATTTTGACGGAATGGGTCCCATGTCGTCGGTACTGTTCTGGCTTCCCAGCTGCTACAGGAGTATGCTGATAAATCCCACTCTGATATACAAAGAAGTCTTCATGCACTTCCATGATGGCTGCAGAGGAATGGAAAAGGTCAGCTGTAAATCTAGACTAGGAAAGAGTCATAAGAACATAAGAAGAGCCCTGCTGAATCAGGCCAAAGCCCATCGAGTCCAGCATTCTGTGTCCCACAGTGGCCCACCAATTGTACATGGGGATCTTGAGCAGAAAGAGAAGGCAAGACCCTCCCTTTCCCTTGACCCCCAACAAATGGTACCCAAGGGAATCCTGCCTGCCTCAACCAACATAGAGGCGGCACATGGACATCCGTTTTAATAACCACCGATACACTTGGCATCCATGAATCTATCTAACCCTGCCTTGAAGCTGTCAAGGCTGACAGCTGTCACGACCCCTTCTGGAAGTGAATTCCATAAATCAACGACCCTCTGGGTGAAGAAATGTTTCCCTTTATTTGTCCTCACTTTCTTAGCTATGAGCTTTAGGGAGTGCCCCCTTGTCCTGGTATTGTGTGATAGAGAAAAGAATTTTTCTCTATCCACCTTTTCTACCCCATGCTTGATTTTATACACTTCGATCAAGTCACCCCTTAAACGCCGTCTTTCCAGGCTGAAGAGACCAAGGCGTTGCAATCTGGTTTCGTAAGGGAGGCGCTCCCTTATGAAACCAGATTGCAACGCCTTGGTCTCTTCAGCCTTGAAAGACGGCGTTTAAGGGGTGACTTGATCGAAGTGTATAAGAGGAGTCTGATGTGAACACTCCATTCCTCATAACGCAACTACCACACTACAAAACTTAAGTCTAGAGCTGAGCAGAAAGAGCTCATTGAATTCTCCAACCAGTTTCTATACTTCTTGCAACAAAGAGGACGATGCACAAGCTCATGACATACAGAAACTTTGTTGTACCAATGAAGAAAAATATTTGTAGCTCAGGGTAGAAAAGAGGGATCTTTGGTGCTCTCTGAGCTTGCTTGTTTTCTTGCAGACGTTTCATTAACCTGATTAGTGCTGATGATGTTATCTAGGTGGGTAATGAAATGTCTGCAAGAAAACAAGCAAGCTCAGAGAGCACCAGAGATCCCTTGCTGGAACCAAGAAGGCCCTTCTTATGAACAAGAAACTTGGTCTGTTGATGGCAGTTGTGCTTTCCTGCCTTCCCCACCAAGCTAACCAAGCATAATGACACTTGACCAGACACAACATTTTGCACTCTTCATTTATGCAGTTGTAGAAAGCTGAAGAGCAGAGTTTAGCCCTCTCAAGATGAACCACCGCCAAGCTTCTAAAGATCAGCCATAACTGCACCTTAGGGCAGGGGTCCCCAACCCCCGGTCTGTGGACCAGCACCGGTCCATGGCATGCTAGCAACAGGACCATGCAAACAAGTGAAGCATGGCAGGCAGCATGCAAAACCACACCCCCTCTGGTCTGTGGAAAAGTCTCTCTAGACCCAACCTGTCCCTGGTATCCAAAAGGTTGGGGGCCGCTGTGGCATTAACCCTGAGAGTTTTTTTGGAAGCAAGTCTGGGCTGTTTCCTGATTAATTCTTGGCCTGGACTACCAAGGCTGCACATTATTGTCCTGAGACAGTGTTGCTCCTTTTCCTTTTCCTGGTGACCTCCTGGACAAGTCCACACAAGTTTTTAATAACATTATGGAAAAGTTTTATTGCTGTCTTCCTGGAGTTTTTGTTCTTTGGGTTTCCTTGGTATTTCCTTGGAAGACAGCCCTGGTATTTTCCATTCCCCATTGAAGTGATAACCAGTTAAATCCTGGTTAATTTTGAGCTCAACCAAGCTTTGCTAGGTGCCATCACTTTCTTCCCCATCCTGCTTAAAACTGGTATAGAAGAAGCTTCATGGGTCAAAGGCAAACTCACAACTCACTTCAGACTGACTGAATTTACCCACTTTCTAGAAGAATAAGAATGGAATGGAATAGAATAGAATAGAATAGAATAGAATAGAATAGAATAGAATAGAATGGAATGGAATGGAATGGAATGGAATGGAATGGAATGGAATGGAATGGAATAGAATAGAATAGAATAGAATAGAATAGAATAGAATAGAATAGAATAGAATAGAATAGAATAGAATAGAATAGAATAGAATAGAATAGAATAGAATAGAATAGAATAAGGGACAGAATAGAATAGAATAGAATAGAATAGAATAGAATAGAATAGAATAGAATAGAATAGAATAGAATAGAATAGAATAGAATAGAATAGAATAGAATAGAATAGGCCCAGGCGAAAAGTTTGTCACTGAATGAATTGTGAGAAGCAACCTTGTATTTTAACTTACTATATGAATCAGATCCTCATGTTAAGTCACCACATGGTTCATTTTCTTTGGTCACTGCATATTCTGTGAACACAGCCATTGTTCACAGCCCAACAACACTGCCTTTGTTCACTCAGGTTCAGGCTTCAGCATGTTGTGGGAATCCTATGATAGTCAATTATCTGTGGCTAAGAATGGCTCCTTTTAAAAAAAACAGATCTCCTTTGACTCCTTCATTTATTTTATATTATATTGTCTTTTCTGTCTTTTATTGTAGACCGATTCAAGGATATTTCCTTTGGCCTTCTTGAGAACAGACAAGTGGACTGTTGCTTCCTAACCAGCTGAAGATTTGAAAGACCGCTGTGTAAACAGCTAGCTGCAAACTTCTCCATCATTAGTGAGCATAACTTCGTCAGATCATAAGCACGCTGTTACGAAGAAAATTAGAAAGTCTGCATGGGAATCAATAGGCTAAATACAAAAAAAAAATTAAAATATGTTGCTGGAATTAACTTCCTTAGATTCTTTCCATGCACGATTCTCATGGAGTTTTCTTTAGCAAGATTTTTCGAGATGAAGTCAATAGGTTACAAGAATTCCAGCAACTGGACTATTTCCAATTTAAAACCATTACGTCCCAGTGAACATTAGGGCAGAGACCTCCTGATGTTCTTTCTGTGGTCTCGGGAGGGACATGGTCTGCTCACTGACCAGGGAGGAACTTGCAACGGATTATTTACATACGGTAGCAATCTCCTGATTCTTAGTAGTCTGGAAATAAATCATTTTTTAAAAAATGCAGACGTTAGATGCTAATAAAGTGGGCAACTCAGCCACCACCTTCCAGTACATATCATTTCTCTTTTGTGTGACTTTCCACCCTGATGGGTATTTCAGAGAGTCCACCTCACCTTGCAGAGGTCCATTTTCCATTAACTCCTTCATGATCTCCTTCTCCTACAAAGAAAAAGCAGACGTTAGGTCGACAGAGAATCAAAAGCAATTGTCCCTTAGACCCTGACTTCTCCTCGCAAACTTTGCCAGCACGGTAAGAAGAAGAAAAGGCAGGACTTACATTTGAGGAGAGACGATATGCAGGTGTAGATTGGTAAATCTCGTTGGAGTCCGTCTGCGAGTTGGGGCAACGTGCTGTGGCTTGTCTCTTCCCCCGGCCAGCAGAGCGGGTGTGCATCATGCAAGGTGGGCTGGTGAAGGAGCTCTCCTGGCTGGTGAACGGGTAGCATTCCTCAGTCACCACCCTAGAAGACGCAAGGGAGAAAAGAGAATGGTTTGGAGGTGGCTTGGAACTCAGGACCCGCTCGCAGGCTCACTTCCCAAGATCAAACTGCTCATGAGCTAGCTTGGCCCTGCTTGAGGATGGTGGTGATAAATAGAGAAATGTGATCCAGACTGTTGGCTAACACAAAGCCACTGACTCATAGAATCATATGCTGTCCACCCTCTACCCAATGTATCCTGAACATCTTTCTCCTGAACTACTGCAGGAAACCAAGGATTGTCATACAAGAATAAAAGAGTTGGAATGGACCTTGTAGATCTTCTAGTTCAACCTCCTGCCCAAGGCAGGAAACCTTATGCCATCCCGGACAAATAACTGGCCAATCTTTTCTTGAAGATCTCCAGTGATGGATCACCCGCAACTCTTGGATGCAAGCTGTTCCATTGATTAATTATTGTCACTGTCAGGAGATATCTCCTTTGTTCTAGTAATAGTCTAGTCAAATATCATCGTAGGTTGTACCCTTGGAAATGAAAGTGCCTTTCACTATCCCCATGTTGCTGGCCTTGTGGGAAAGTCCAAATTGTCCCAAGCTCATTTGCAGAAAAGGACCATTGGCCACTCACCCCTTCCTGCGCAGGAACCACCAGGCTCCGTCCACACGGCCTCCATTGCAGCCTTGTTGGTGCCGAGTGTTGCAAGACAACAGGTTCTGGGGGGACAAGGCAGGTGTCATGTGTCCCATGGAATGGATAGAGATCCGGTCAGAGGCCACCGCTGGAGAGAAAAAAGAAACCTGTGGTTAGAAACCTGTTGTGTTGCTTGCATCCAACTGTCCAGCTGCAGATCCAGGGCTGAAGAAGGGGACTGAGGGCCAGTGAAGAGAGGAACAATAACATTTAAGGGCAAGCCCATAAGCACGAGAAAAAGGAATCAGATCATCTTGAGAAGGTTGGTGCGAAATACATCCCTATGTATCTCTAGAGCAGAGGTCTGCAACCTTGACAACTTTAAGACTTGTGGACTTCAGCTCCCAGAATTCCTCAGACAGCATAGCTGATCCTTCTGGGACTGACATGCTCAATCTGGTACTTCATGCTTTAAAGAGCTAACATGCCATCAATTGGCTGGGGTCATATTGCCTATGAAGTTGGAGCAGGTTTGGAGGATATAAGCAGACAACAGCTTGCATACCACAGTGGAAGACCACCTTACCCTACTTACACTGGACAGTCATTTGTCCAAATGGCATAAGGACTCCTGTCTTGGGCAGGGGGTTAGACTGGAAGACCTCTTAAGGTCCCTTCCACTCCTATGATTTTATGACTATCCCCTTTGCATCCAAGGCTTGCTACCTGCTGTGGAAAAGGCCCAGGATCCCGCACAGTTGCCTTGATCGAGCGGCTCATGGATCATTCCAGACCACTTGTCGGCGGCATTGAAATGGGAAGGCAGCACTTCGTTGGTGGCCATGTTGATCTGCAGGAAACAGAGGAAATCAGAAAGAGACTGAGTCACACAATAAACACAACAATGTTCCCAGGAGTTATAGGACATTCAATGCGATTGAATTCCGGGAGCTGAAGTCCACCCGGCTTAAAAGTTGCCAAGGCTGAGAAATACTGAACTGGTGGCAAGATTAGCAAAAAGTGTTCAAAAATATGTCAGATAGATGTTGGAAATGCAAAGACAAGTCAGGTACTTACTATCATGTATGGTGGACATGTGTTAAAGCAAAGAGATACAGGTGAAACTTGAAAAATTAGAATATCGTGCAAAAGTTCATTTATTTCAGCAATGCAACATAAAAGGTGAACCTAATATATGAGATAGACTCATTATAGGCAAAGCAAGATAGTTCAAGCCGTGATGTGTCCTAAGTGAGATGATTATGGCTTACCGCTCATGAAAACCCCAAATCCACAATCTCAGAAAATTAGAATATTGTGAAAAGGTTCAATATTCTAGGCTCAAAGGGTCCCACTCTAATCAGCTAACACCTGCAAAGGGTTCCTGAGTCTTTAAATGGTCTCTCATAAGAACCTAAGAAGAGCCCTGCTGAATCAGGCCAAAGCCCATTGAGTCCAGCATTCTGTGTCACCCAGTGGCCCACCAATTGTACATGGGGATCTTGAGCAGAAAGAGAAGGCAAAACCCTCCCTTTCCCTTGACCCCCAACAAATGGTACCCAAGGGAATCCTGCCTGCCTCAACCAACATAGAGGCGGCACAGGGACATCCGTTTTAATAACCACTGATACACTTGGCCTCCATGCATCTGTCTGACCCTGCCTTGAAGCTATCAAGGCTGACAGCTGTCACGACCCCTTCAGGAAGTGAATTCCATAAACCAACGACCCTCTGGGTGAAGAAATATTTCCCTTTATTTGTCCTCACTTTCTTAGCTATGAGCTTTAGGGAGTGCCCCCTTGTCCTGGTATTGTGTGATAGAGAAAAGAATTTTTCTCTATCCACCTTTTCTATCCCATGCATGATTTTATACACTTCGATCAAGTCAGTCTGGTTCAGTAGGAATCACAATCATGGGAAAGACTGCTGACCTGACAGTTGTGCAGAAAACCATCACTGACACCCTCCATAAGGAGGGAAGGCCTCAAAAGGTAATTGCAAAAGAAGTTGGATGTTCCCACCAAGTGCTGTATCAAAGCACATTAATAGAAAGTTATGTGGAAGGGGGAAGTGTGGAAGAAAAAGGTGCGCAAGCAGCAGGGATGACCGCAGCCTGGAGAGGATTGTCAGGAAAAGGTCATTCCAAAGTGTTGGGGACTTTCACAAGGAGTGGACTGAGGCTGGAGTCAGTGCACCAAGAGCCACCCCACAGAGATGGATCCTAGACATGGGCTTCAAAGGTCATATTCCTCTTGTCAAGCTGCTCTTGACAACAATGTCAGAAGTGTCTTACCTGCAGCTAAAGAAAAACAGAACTGGTCTGTTGCTCAGTGGTCCAAAGTCCTCTTTTCTGATGAGAGCAACTTTTGCATCTCATTTGGGAACCAAGGACCCAGAGTCTGGAGGAAAAATGGAGGGGCATACACTGCCAAAAGCACCAAAACCTGGTTCAATGGCCGTGGGATTGGCCAGCAAACTCGCCTGACCTGAACCCCGTAGAGAATCTATGGAGCATTGCCAAGAGAAAGATGACAGACATGAGACCGAACAATGCAGAAGAGCTGAAGGCCGCTATTGAAGCATCCTGGTCTTCCATAACACCTCAGCAGTGCCACAGGCTGATAGCTTCCATGCCACGCCGCATTGAGGCAGTAAATGCTGCCAAAGGGGCCCAACCCAAGTACTGAGTACATATGCATGCTTATACTTTTCGGAGTTCCGAGATTGTTCTATGTACAATCCTTGTTTTATTGATTGCATGTAATATTTTAATTTTCTGAGATTGTGGATTTGGGGTTTTCATGAGCTGTAAGCCATAATCATCTCACTTAGGACACATCACGGCTTGAACTATCTTGCTTTGCCTGTAATGAGTCTATCTCATATATTAGGTTCACCTTTTAAGTTGCATTACTGAAATAAATGAACTTTTGCATGATATTCTAATTTTTCGAGTTTCACCTGTATTAGACAAAAATACATACTTGGCTAGAAAAGATGTTGGGAAAAACATGTAGATTTTAAACCTGAAGTTTTTTTTATTAGGCATAATGGCCGAAAAGATTGATAAACAAAGTATATACTTGACTCTACATGTTATAACAGCAGCAAGAATCATATTTGCACAACACTGGAAAAATGAAGAAATACCACCAGAGGAAGAATTTAAAAAAAACAAAACAGTAGAGTGTGTGGAAATGGACAGACTCGCTTTGAGATTGAAAGAAAAAGAAGAAACAGAATACTTCCAAACTTGGGTCTTATTTTATCAATGGCTGGAGAAAAGAAGAAAGGATTAGGAATTAAATTTGTATTAGTGAATGATAAATGCAGGCTTGTCAGATGCTGTATTTTTCCTATCCTGCTCTATGGAGTAGAGAGTCGGTCTCTGACCGAAGGCCACCTGAAGAGACTAGAAGCCTTTGAAATGTGGATTTACAGACGTAGAAGCTGGGTTGACAAGATCAGAAATGAGAAGGTGATCAGCTTCCTGGGAAAGCCAAGGGAAATCATCCAAACAATTAAAAAACGAAAATTAGAATATTTCAGACATGTGATGCGACACCCAGAAAAATACAGCATACTCCACTTAATCCTCCAGGGAAAGATTGAAGGCCAACGAGGTCCAGGCAGAAGAAGAACATCGTGGCTTCAAAATCTAAGGGACCGGTTTGGACAAAACTCAGCAGCACTTTTTCGTGTGGCTGCTGATAAAAACAGGATCGCCAACATGATCGCCAACCTCCGATAACGGATAGGGCACAAGAAGAAGAAGAAGAAACTCAGACAAGACCACTGAATTGTATGAAATAAAACAAAATAAAAACTTGTCTAAAAAAGAAATACTGTTCAAGCAACACTGTCGTTTTTCTCTTTTCCATTTCTCAAAGCAATAACAATGTTCAGAATAGCTGTTTCGGATTTAGCCGGACCTTGAGCAAGTTTGATTGGTGAAAATGCAGGTTGCGAGAGGACAGGCAGTTGAATCCACGCACATCTCCATAGCCCGAGGCAGCAGCAAGGGTGGCTGCAGATGCCCAAGGCTGCATCTTACAAAACATCTCAGCGTTCAAAGCATTTTTCCCTATCATGGGACAGATTCCAAAACATGATATTTTTGTTCCAGACCTTCTTGCCAGTTCTATTATTGATTCAAGAGATTTCAACCAGCATTCCAAGTTTTGTAGAGATGCCAAAGCTGAGGGATGTGTTTGCAGCTCTGTGTGTGCATGTGTGTGTGTGTGTTCCCTTCCATTTGTACAGTGCAACAGTCCAGCCATTCTACTGTGTCAAATGCCAGAAGTCAACATAATGGAACAACGCACTTCCAATTTCTTGGATATCACTGCTACAAACGTTCCAGTGGTCTCCTGTTTTCTCAATCTTGCTTAGCATTTTTAGGTTATCCGAAGTTGCCCGGGTGTTGCCATCGGCTGCAGATGTGTGTCCCTTGAAGATTACTTTATGGTAGTAGTGGCGAACCTACGGCACGCGTGCCAGAGGCGGCACTCAGAGCCCTCTCTGTGGGCACGCACGCTACCGCTGCCAGCAGCTTGTGCGGGTCCATTAGGCCGCCACCACCCGGAGTGGCAGCCCCACCCAGCACAAAGGAGGTGAAGCAGCCAGTTAGCAAGCTTGAATAGAGGTGGTAGAACATGCCCATGTCCAGCAGGCCAAAGGCCACCCAGAGCAGGGAAAGCTGGATCCCCATCGGCATCATGGCCCCCCAGTCCCAGCTAGGATTGCGTGCCTCTCTCCCATCTATGCTGGGCATCCTGTCCACCGCCCCACCTGCCAGAGACCCCCTGGATCTCCCCCAACCCTGCCTGGCCCCACAGGTGTCCCCCCATGAGCAACGTCAAGGTGGCCATGCCCACCACAGCCATGCCCACCCAGTCTGCCATGACAACCGCAGCCATGCCCACCCAGTGGGCCACACCCCTATGCCCCCAAGGGCACCACAATGTTGATGCGGCCCTGGCACTCTGTGATAAATAAATGGGTTTTGGGTTGTGGTTTGGGCACATGGTCTCTAAAAGGTTTGCTTTATGGCATTGGTGATGGCTGGAATGGGGCTGAGCCCTAATAGTTGCATAAAGGACCCCTGTGACTTCACAGCAGAATGCAGCTCAAATTGGAGTCTCAAAAGCACAGTAAGTCTAACAAATAAATAAAATGAGAAGTGCCCTTACCTGAAGCTCATTCATATTCATGACCGAAGTGGGAGGCTTGATGGTACCGAGACGGTACCGAATCCCTTCTTCCAGTGACATCCCCCAGAACTGGCTGTAGTTGGAAGCTCTCCAGCTAAAGAAAGAAAGAAGACAATCTTGCTAAAAAGACAAGGCTTTGCTAAGTATACTCAGAAGGAGCCCTGGCAATACTTCCATCTCAGGTTGTGGCTTTGGGGTCTGTTGTGGGGTGAATTTAGTTGTCTCTTCCCCAGTTGCAAATTAGCTCAGAATGGAAAGCAAAAGTCCAACTCTCCCTGGAGCCTGAACTTGTGAATGGGTTAAGCATCTAAGGCAGGGGTCCCCAACCTCTAGTGGGCCAGGAGGTGTTTGTAACCGGGCCACAGGAACGGTGATGAGTGCGTGCATGCACGCATCCCTACTTGCACGACCAGTGGACAAACACATGCACACAAACACAAGCACACATGCTCCATTTGCGTGAGCAGCAAATGGAGCTGCATGCTCATGGGCTCACGCAGAACCATCCCTCCTCCCACCACCACGCTGGTCCACAAAGCCAGAAAGGCTGGTGAACTCTGATCTAAGGCAGCTGATTTGTTGCAGCTGGTTCAGAAAACATGAGCCGTAGTTCACAGTGACGGGTTTTGCAAATGCCTGCAGCAGAGTTTTTATTTTGAAGTGGTCCACTACAGCATCCGGATGTGACCCCAAGTCTTCAATTCAGCCCATGCTCCGTCAACTCAAAGAACAGAATTTTTGTTCTTACCCATAATTCCCTCTGTTGACGGCATCGATCATATCCCCGCTGATAAGGCAGACGTGGCTTTCACACTCCCATTTGCCGTGTCCGTTGCAAGTACTGCGGAGAAAGGACACAGAAAGGATCGCTATGGACTCCAAAGGAGACTGAGTTAATCACAAACTCAGTTCTGAGATCTGCAATGATAGGTCATCCTCAGTGGATGACCAAAATTGGGACCACAATTTCCATTGCTAAACAAGGGGGTTGTTAAATAAGCTATGCCCACTTTTACAAACTTTCTAGCCACGGTTTTTTTTTTAAGCAAATCGCTGCTGTTCTTAAAGCAAATCTGATCTTCCCCATCGACTCTGCTTGTCGGACGTTGCCTGGGAAGGTTGCCAGTGATGAACACGTGATGCCGCAACCATCATAAACAGAGGCCAGTTGCCAGGTGCCCAAATTTTGATCACGTGACCATGGGGATGCTAAGATGGTTGTAAGTGCAAAGAGCAATTGGAAGTCACTTTTTCAGTGCTGTTGTAATTTCAACTAGTCGGTAAGTGAATAGTTGTAAATTGAGGATTTTCCGCATATCTGGTTGATGTGATTTTGACCTGCTGGTTTGGAAGCATCAAGTAAGTCTATTCCTGGTGTTTCAAGTGAGTCGTGATAGGAGAACAGAGCAGTCGGAGATGGGAAAAGTCTCAAAGAGTGGGGATAGGACAGGACAGGACAGGACAGGACAGGACAGGACAGGACAGGACAGGACAGGACAGGACAGGACAGGACAGGGAAGGGAAGGGAAGGGAAGGGAAGGGAAGGGAAGGGAAGGGAAGGGAAGGAAGGGAAGGGAAGGGAAGGGAAGGGAAGGGAAGGGAAGGGAAGGGAAGGGAAGGGAAGGAAAGGAAAGGAAAGGAAAGGAAAGGAAAGGAAAGGAAAGGAAAGGAAAGGAAAGGAAAGGAAAGGAAAGGAAAGGAAAGGAAAGGAAAGGAAAGGAAAGGAAAGGAAAGGAAAGGAAAGGAAAGGAAAGGAAAGGAAAGGAAAGGAAAGGAAAGGAAAGGAAAGGAAAAAAAGAAGGTGGGCAGTGAGGCCAGACTGAGAGAAAGCCAAGACTTTGTGCCAAACTACATGTTATACAGAACAGATTTTCATCTGACTTTTTCCATTGGCTGCATTCACACTCTCGTCCTGATTACCGGATTAACCCATTCTCTGGTTTTGCGCACATCAGACTGAGAAGGAGGGTGATTGGAGTAAAAACACCTTTATCACGATGAGACTGAACTGTTCAAGATTAAAACCAACCAACCAAATCTAGCATATAGTGCAAAGCAGCTGCCTGGGTTGACACTGATCTTCTTATGGGGGTTGAGCGAAACCAAACCCCATACCATAAAAAAGGTGGGAAAGAACCAACTTTTGGACTACTTAAACAAGCGTTCTTCAAACTTGGCAACTTTAAGACCTCAACTCCCAGAATTCCCCAGCCAGCATATTTAGACCAATAATACAAAAGTCACAACTCAGGGACCATGTGTGATCTGGCAAGTATCCAGAATGCCCCACAACATTCCTAGAGCTTGGAGATTCCTGCACCATTTAGTGAGGCCATCTAACAATGATCAAATAATCTCCTGCTATTTGTTTCCAGGAAACCGAACCAAGAAGCACGAAGGAGGTGTGGGGAGTGTGAGGAGGGATCAGTGAGAATGAATTATTTTTTAATCTTTTATGGGGGGGAATATTTTTTAAAGCCGGTTCCACATTGGATCTCAGCTCCACCACACGCCCTTTCTGAAGGCAGATCTTGAATTGCTCTGCAAGAGGTAAAGTCCTAATTATGAATTTCCCTACAACCTATTTTGTGTGTTTGTTTTCTGAGTGACTCTGTCCATGTGCTCCGTTAGCAAATACACTGGTCTAGAACGGGAGTGCAAAGGTTTAACAGCAGGAGAAATAATTGGAGTTAGAAAGGATGACTGCATTGGCTTGCAGGAGCTGCTGTTCCTTTTCAGGCCAACGTTCTGGGTCAGACATGTATAAGGACACACACAAGCTGCAACATTCCTCTTTACTCCTATGCGTTTGATGTAAGTTACTAAAAAGGGAAAAAATGACATCAGCCCTTTCCTGTCCATCATTAATCTCTTGAGAGAAGTGGAGACAGGAGCACCCTTCCTTCCCATCTTCTCCTCGTGTTTTGCCCATTCAAAGTCTCCTTCTAGTCAAGTGCAATTCCTGGTGACATCATGAATTGAGTGAGGTAGTTTTCTTGGCAGCCGTACAGAATAGGTCGGTCATTGCTTTCTCTCAGGAAGTGTTCTGACTTCCAGCATGCAGCCTTAACAATCCTTGAGAGGCTTCCATCCACGTTCTTCCAAGGTCTTTGAACCCTCCTTGGTTTTTAGGGATCCACCAAGCTCAGCTAATTGGACATCCACTAGCCCAGGGGTAGGCAACCTTGGCTCTTTTATGACTGGTGGACTTCAACTCCCAGAATTCCTGAGCCAGCATGGAGGAACTATGGCCCCCTTTATGACTGGTGGACTTCAACTCCCAGAATTCCTGAGCCGGCATGGGGGAACTATGGCCCCCTCATGATTCGTGGACTTCAACTCCCAGAATTCCTGAGCCAGCATGGAGGAAATATTGGCCCCTTCATGACTCATGGACTTCAACTCCCAGAATTCCTCAGCCAGCATGGGGGAAATATTGGCCCCTTCATGACTCATGGACTTCAACTCCCAGAATTCCTCAGCCAGCATGGGGGAACTATGACCCCCTCATGACTGGTGGACTTCAACTCCCAGAATTCCTCAGCCAGCATGGGGGAACTATGGCCCCTTCATGACTCATGGACTTCAACTCCCAGAATTCCTCAGCCAGCATGGCTCAGCATGGAAACCCCTCCCTTTCCCCTCAGCATGGCTGGCTGAGGAATTCTGGGAGTTGAAGTCCACGAGTCATAAAAGAGCCCAGGTTGTCTACCCCTGCACTAGCCCTTAGATAGCACAAGGGGATCTACTCAATTTCATAATTCTTTCATCAGTTTCACCATGCCCCAAGTTAAAATCACCGTGCTTCGTGTTCCAAGGTGATGTTTTGGCGTGCTTTCCCCTCCTAGTAGCTTCCTAGCAGGAGTAAACCAGTGGTGGGATTCAGCCAGTTCGAACCAGTTCGGCAGAACCGGTAGCTAATTTTTTATTGCCCAGGCCCAGAATGGACTACTAGTTTTGAAGCCTTGTTAAGTTTAGTTTGAACTTGCACAGCTTAAACCTATTAGAGGAAGGTATTAGCTGGGGAGCAGAACTGGAAAAGAGAGCCAGTTTAGTCTAGGGGTTAAGGCACCAGAATAGAAACCAGGAGACTGTGAGTTCTAGTCCTGTCTTAGCCATGAAAGCCAGCTGGGTGACCTCTGTTCCACTCTCTCACCCTAGAAAGAAGGCAATGGCAAACTACTGCAGAGATCTGTCCAGGCAATTGCCAAGATCAGCACTGACTCCAAGGCACATGTACACACACACACACACACACACACACACACACACACACACACACACACACACACAAAAGCATTAAGATAATAAGAAAAGTTCTACTGGAGCAAACTAAGGTATCTACTAATTTAGAAATGTATTCCCGTGGCAATCAATATGTCTTTTGGAGGTGATGCTACAGAGGAAAGGCAACTCCAATCTGGAAGTGCCAATGAAACCTGAAAGCCTTTAATGGGCCTTTCCCTCCGTGAATTTAACCCTGCCGCTCTCAAAGCATCCCACGTTCATAGCCATCACCAGGATGTGCAGGAATGAGCGGTCCTTGGTGCCTCTGAGCTTGGTTGCTTTCTTGCAGACGTTTCCTCACCCAACTAGGTGACATCATCAATGCTGGCGGTGTTAGTCTGGGTAATGAAACCTCTGCCCGAAAACAACCAAGCTCAGAGCGCACCAAGCGCCCCCCATTTCAAGCGACAAAGCTATTCTCTTGTTTTTTTCCCAATGAGTGCAGTATTTTATTAATAGTGACCTAACAACTGAGTTCTAAGACTCTTGAGAGCCCACTTATTTTATAATCAAGAACTTAAATCAAAATAAATCCAGTATTTGCAAATAAACAAAATACTATAGTAATCTGTAAATCATCCCTTTGTTGTACAAAATAATTGTATTGCACTTATTCTAGTTATCTTCAGCAGGGCTAAAGTGCTGTAATCAGTGTTGACAGCAGATTGGCATCATGTCCTAAATGATATTGCAGTTCTTTACACCAAAATAAGATATGAAGCAGCAAAACATTTAGGGTTCATTTTCTTTCCATATACTCAAGTATAATTTAAGCAACATAGCTGGCTATTCTAACATATTAGAATTCCGGAATGTGTAAGGCCTGTTTTACATAAATGCAGGGAATCCCGTGCATTTAGTTAATACTTAAATCATTCCTACAATTCAAAAAAGAAAAGTGTTCAGATAAAAGATGTAGAATATGTAATGCCTTTTACAGAATAACGGCGTGGAAATTCTGACGTGATATAAATATCTTCCACGTCCGCCTGCCTTGGAACAATGCTGTCCAAATTTGGCTGGCTGGCTGGCTGAGAATGGACGTCACGATCCACACATCTGGGAAGGGCAACGATTGGGAGTGACAGTTGTGCATCTGGGGGATGGAGCTGCGTTTACGCAGCCACCTTGGCTGTGTTTGACTATAACAAGTACAACAGTCCCTTTCATAGAAGGTTAAGAAACACCGATTAAGAAATGCTCGCCTGCTTGACAGGCAGCCACAAGCAGTATTAGCTGCCCTTCTTCGTGCAATGCCTGGCATTTTCTTTCGGTCCAAAAATCCCCCCCCCACTCTCTCCCTAACCCTCCAGTCACAGCAAACATTTCTCCTTTTATGGGCTGCGTTAGCAAAAGCAGCTCATACATTTCTGAGTGATGGTGCTCGGAGAGGCCCATGTCTGGAAGCAACCCACGATGGGAAGTCCTTTAAGAAAAGGCCAGCTGGAAACCAGACTTTCTGAAGGTGCTTCTCAGGATCAGGAGACGTCCAGCTTGGCCAACTGGTTGGCTGAGCTTCTGACTTGCAGATCCGAACCCTCCTGACGCCTGCTTCTAAGAACAGCCTCCAATTGAGCCGGCAAGGAATTGTCTCCCATCATTTTGAAAGAATCATCCCACCTTTTCGGAAGTGATTGTTGAGAAAGTAAGATTGCTTTTTCCATTGCATCCACTTTACCCTACGGTTGCCTTCGCACAACTCTCTGAACTGGAGCAGTGAATAATCTAGCTGTGATTCAATTTCTGAAACCTAGTTAGTTTTCACTTGGATTGTTTTTTTGTGTTGTTTTTTTTTTAAATGCGGCTCAGTGGGGGTGTGAATCCCGGCTGTTCCTTAGCTTAGGGATCAGCATGTTGGCTAAACCCAGAAATTGGTTCCTCCAGGAACAGTTTTGAGCAGGTTGGGTGAAGGCAGCCGGTGGGAACGAGAAGGATCGCCGCTAAAACTCCAGTTTCAAGGCTGACATGCCCAGTTCTGTTCCGTGTATCCGTGTGGCTCAGAGTAGACAGGAGCCCCCAGGCACTTGGAAACGCACATAGTTCAAATTCCTCTCCATTCCAAAGTTTCTCCCCTTTGTCCCCAATCATAGACCCACAAGCCCTACTTGCCCTAGACCCTTAAGGCAGCCATTGGCCTCTTGGCTTTTATAGGACCTCTAAGCTCATTTTGGAGGGGGAAGGCAGTGGAAACACGGGCGGGATGAGAGTTGGAGAAAGGGGAGAATGAAAAGAATGGAAAAAGAGACGAGGAGATGCGTCATGCCTTCATTTTGTCTTTTTTTTAAAAAAAATACTGGGGAACTACAATACCCAGAATCCCCACCCTTAAGAGTTGGTGGGGAAATTCTCAGAGCACAACTTCCAGATCTATTCTGTAGAGATTGGCAACTCTGCAGCACTTCAAACTCACGGGCATCGCCCCGATTTTGGTAGGACTGTCCTTTCTACACACAGTATTTTCCAGGTGTATTGAGTTACAACGCCCATTATTCTTCAGCCAGCAGAGTCCCTGAATGGTGGTCTAGTCCACTACCTCTGGAAGGGATTCAGATTAGAATCTTGGGACTGCACATTGATCCATTAACCCACAACAAGCCCAAGGTTAGAACCTGGTTTCCCTGAACAAATGTTGGGCTGAGAAAAGTCCTTGTAGGACAAACCAGGTTTGTCACATCTCCTCAACCCTTATTTGACTGAGAGGTGGGAAGCTACTATATTATATTTCCCAGAGCATCCAGCATCACATCACTCTGAGGCATGATAGGGGATTAAGAATGGGAACATTTAAATCAGGGGTGTCCAACCTTGGCGATTTTAAGAAAAAGTGGACTTCAGCTCCGAGAATTCTATACTGGCTGGGAGTTGTACTCCAGAAGTCTTAAAGTCACCAAGGTTGGACACCTCTGATTTAAATGTAAAAAAGATGCTGAGACTCTAGAAAGAGTACAGAGAAGAGCAACAAAGATGATTAGGGGACTGGAGGCTAAAACATATAAGTAAAGGTTGCTGGAATTGGGGATGTCTAGTTTAATGAAGAGAAGGACGGGGGGGACATGATAGCAGTCTTCCAATATCTCAGGGGCTGCCCCAAAGAAGAGGGAGTCAAGCTATTCCCCAAAGCACCTGAAGGCAGGACAAGAAGCAACGGATGGAAACTAATCAAGGAGAGAAGCAACCTAGAACTAAGGAGAACCTTCCTGACAGAACAATTAACCAGTGGAACAACCTGCCTCCAGAAGCGGTGAATGCTCCAACAGTAGAGGTTTTTAAGAAGAGACTGGACAGCCATTTGTCCGGAATGGTATAGGGTTTCCTGCCTGAGCAGGGGGTTGGACTAGATGACCTCCAAGGTCCCTTTCAACATTATTATTATTATTGTTGTTGTTGTTGTTATATGTTCCCATTCTTTTTTTATTTTTATTTTTTATTAATTATATATTTGTAAATGTAAACAGAGGAAACAAAGGAAAAAATCAGGTTGAGTGCAACTCAACTTAATACAATCATTTTGTACTTGTAAACATTCTTCACTCAGCATTTCATGATTTAACTATTCTTAACATCCATGCTAGCTGGCAAATTCTGGGAGTTGCATTCCACACATCTTAAAGTTGCCAAGGTTCCCTCCTCCCCCCCCTGATTTAAATGATGACTTTCTAACCATTTTGCCATTTTCTTTGACCAGCCAATAACCTGGGGGACCCCAAACACCTCCAGAGCTGGCCCTGATCCAGAGCATTTGAACTTTTAACCACAAGGAATCCCTTTCTATGTTTCCAAGGAAGCACTGCAGCATTTCTTCTGGTGTATTGTGAGAGTCTGGCTCTCTTTTTTTTTGGCTCTTGTGGGACTACAGGTAATCCTTGACTTAGTTTCATTTGTTTAGCAACCATCCAAAGTTACAACAGCACTGGAGAAAGTGACTCACAATCAGTTGTTGTGCTTACAACCATCATAGTGACTCTGCACTCACTGATCAAAATTCAGCACTTGGCAACCAGTGTGTATTTACCACAGGTGCAGCATCCTATATGACAGAGCAAAACTGAGAGAAGAAATAGACTGAGATCCCAAAACCCAAGTCTTACCAGAGGTTGCAATTATCCCGGTAAGTTGCTCCAGGGTGGAACTTGACACCGTTGCGAATGCAGTCTGGGGGGGGAAAAATTCCAGAACAAAAAGGGTTAGTCTACAGAGCTCTATGTATTGTGAGATGGCTCAGCGTTTAGAGCAGGAGTGTCCAAACTTGGCAACTTTAAGACTGATGGACTTCAACTCCCAGAATCCCCCAGTCAGCCCTGGTGTTCTGGGGGTTGAAGCTCACAAGTCTTAAAGTTGTCAGGGCTGGACACCCTGATTTAGATTTCATTTTTGAAGTGGCGGCGACGACCTTGTTTTGTTATTAACCAAAATCATGGGTGTGTGTGCACAGAGGGAAAGCCAGTGACATCACATGCATCATGTAATGGCACAAATGGCACGTATCGTGTTGTTGACATCAGCTGGAATGCAGATGACACCAACTGGAGGATTTTTGCAATGACATCACAATGCAAGTGAGGCCACCACAGTTTGTCCTGAATGCCTATGATACAATAGCTTGCAGAAAACCTGGCTTATGGGGTGATCTTTCATTCAGGGGAAATAAGAGGTGGGAAACGCAATCTCTCCCCTCCTGCGTCTGGAATGCACTGTTCCTTAGAACGGTATTTGCCCAGGTGGCAGCCTCCAGACCCTCTTTGGATTCCCACCCACAGACCCTGGACATTCCAGGGGTTGCAAACACATCTGGAAGGAGCCAGGTTGGGAAAGCCTGCCAAAGAGATGAGAGGTGAGATGAAGCAGCGCCAAAACCTTTCGAATTACAACCATGCAGCTTGAACTTTTAAGAATATGGCACAGGAGAGAGAGAGAGAGAGAAGAGAGGAGAAGGAAGAGAGAGGAGAACTGAGGTTGACAAGGCTGAGCTCCAGTTTCTCATTTGAGGAGTGGAAAAAAGAAAGGTGCAATTACTTTTACTGTGCAATTTATTTTATTAATCAAATTTGTACGTCCGCATCTCATGGAAAGTGATTCTAGACAGCATACAACAGGGGTTCTCAACCTTGGCAACTTTAAGACTTGTGGACTTCAACTCCCAGAATTCCTCAGCCAGCTGGCTGAGGAATTCTGGGAGTTGAAGTCCACAAGTCTTAAAGTTGCCAAGGTTGAGAACCCCTGGCGTACAACATTATTATGTTTTGCTTGTGTACTTTTCAATAAATCAGATGCTACAACTCCAGTAACATCTTCCCTGGAAATGTTTTGTTGTTTTATTTGCAGGCAGTTAAAGAATCGTTGTTTTTACACGTGCAAGAGAACACAATACATTCACAAATATGCACCCTGCAGTGGTTCTCTCCCACTCCCTTTTTCATCTGAACAATTACTTATAGTTTCAGGACCCCACTCCCTTATAAATATACATGGATCAGACAAATGCCTGGCTTTTAATCTCTCCAAAGGGTGGTGGAAACTTGTAGCAGTTAAACTGTATTTAAACCCCCACCATTACTCAACAAGGTTGGGTGGAAATGGGTCTGAAGAGGTGAAAGTTTGATTTTATCCAAGACTTCTGCCCAGAACCCATTTTGAAAGTTAAATGTTGAGACTTGAAAACGTGAAAAGTTGCGCTGAGCCCTCAGCTGCATGGAACAGGAGACCTGTCAATCAGAGAAATATTCAAATCCAATTTAATTTAAAAATTCCCTGGCATAGCTTTTGGGATTAAAGCTCTCAGAAAGGCAGTGGTAGACCAGACAGGCATTTCCTTACCTGCGGAATTTCTTTACCTAATAACTTATTATGGTTTGTCGCATAGTCCGTCAGATGTTTAGGTTGGGTCAGGCTTTTTTTATCCACCTATTGAGTGCTTCCCAAGGGCCTGGGCTCAACAGATGTTGTTGTTTGGTAGCAAGAGCACTTAGACTTATATATCACTTCACAATGCTTTACAGACCTCTCTAAGTGGTTTAAGGAGTCAGGATATCGCCCGCAACAATCTGGGTCCTCATTTTACCGACCTCGGAAGGATGGAAGGATGAGTCAACCTTGAGACCGTGAGACTCGAACTGCCAAACTGCTGGCAGCCAGGACTTAGCAGATGTAGCCTGCAGCAGTGCATTCTAACAAGAATGCAGCTTGGATGAAACAGATGGTACCTGTCTAGAATTCTTCTTTTTGCCCTACCTCTTCCTCCTTTTCTGAATCCCAGCTCCACAAAAACAACCCAGACAGCGGCTCAAAGCAGCGTTTGGGTTAATATCCTGGGTTTAGAGAAAAGGCAGATTGCTGAGGACCTCTCTTCCAGCCTCTCCATAAGAGGTCCAGAGAAAAGGCAGCTATTGTACTGAAGGAAGAAAATCACATTTTCCTTATTGGGGGCCAAGGCAGGAGATGAGGTTGCTGCAGAGAAGTGATTGTATCCATGGCGGGACTGCTTGAAAGGCTGTTTCATAAACCCAGGAACGACCTCTGAAATGTGGGCGGGTTGGAAACCCCTATGGATTTCACAAGCAACAATACAACCATACATTCACACTGCTGAGTTTTTAAAATGTATTTAAAATCCTAGCAGTTAACACTTCTTAAACAAAAAATGAGTGACCAGTCTGTAATATTACGCATCCATTAAATAATAGTTGCGATGCTCTTTCCCCGCCCCCCCCAACACATCAGTTTCTCTCATTGTCTTTTAACGGATGTGTTATTTATTTTCAATCCTTAGTAAGCCACCTAGAATTGTTCCCAAGTACGAGGCCTTAAAAGTTGAAATAATAAATAAATACAAAGCTATATTGCTATATTACTATCGCAGGGGGGGAAAACACTATGGACCCTTAAAAAAAACCAAAAGAAAACAAAAAGGCAAAAAGAAAACTTCTAAAACAAAGTACACACACACACACACACACACACACACACACAGAGGACGAAAAGTATTTTGAACTGCAAATGTGGAATTCTTGGCGCTTTCCAAGTTTCTTCTTGGTAGACACTACCAAGAAGAAAACCACACTGAAAGAGCAAATCTGTTATATGTAAACAGAGAGCAAACCCCACTCCCTTCTAGCATTGATGATGTTACCTAGTTGGGTAATGAAGTGTCTGCAACAAAACAGCCAGGATCAGGGAGCACCAAGGACCCCACAGTTTTCCTCCTCCTCCTCCTCCCAACCCAGTGAAAGAAATAAAGGCATGATAACTGGGGGGATCTATGGTGCCCCTTTCTCTTGGTATCCTAAGCACATCCTTACTGAATGAATCTTAGCATCTTGTCAGTTAACCAATGGAAGGGCCAAAGGGCACCATTGTTGGGCTTGGGCTCAGTTGGCCTAAACCAGCCCTGATTCTGATTCAGCAGGCAATTCCTGCAAGTCCTTCAAATCAGATGTAACTTCAGATCCACGGCTTACCTTTCTGCTGTGAATACGGTGGTTGAATGCCCAAACAGTATTCCCAAAAATCAGGGCAACAGTCAGAGATGGTTCGGTTGCAGAAGAGGTCACAGTAGCAAAGGGTATCAAAGTAGGGGATGGTGCAGGCATCATCCCTCCCGCGACAACACGCATCCTGCCGGCCACAGTAGGAGCCTCCTGCATCCCGTATCCCCTGTTCGTGCAATCCGGGTGCCAGTTCCCTCCGCGTACGATGCACCCGGGCAGGGAGAGTCTCGCCCACGAACAGCAAGGTGCACAGAAGAATCCAGCTTTTCATGGTGTCCTTCTGAGCTACTGAATCTCAGATGTTCTGGAGAGAGGAGACAAATACATCTGGAATCACATAGCGCAACGTCTCCTTTCCACCTAGCCCAGTCTGCTAAGAACGGACTCCCATTGGAAGGAGATGAATTGCCCACCGGTATGCTGGAAAGCACTAGGAGAAACATTGATTTTTCCTGAAGCAACAGGCGTGAGCTGAAATGGAGTCCAGAAGATGGTAGAGGACAGGAAGGCCTGGAGGAACATTGTCCATGGGGTCGCGATGGGTCGGACACGACTTTGCAACTAACAACAAAACTGGGTCATCAGGAGGCACAGACCGAACATTTTCCTAAGCTAGGAATTTTGCTAACTATATAATCACATACAACCTGAGGTAAATCCTTCAAGGTAGATCACTATCATGCAGGTCAGAACTACTTTTGCTGTAAAACTATAGGAACAGAATCTTTCTGTCTGAATGTGCTTTCCCCTCCTCCTCCCTTTATTTTTGTGAGAACTAAGAAGGGTCTTGTGTGAGGTGCTTCCTTAGGTTACACTCCTGTTCAAACTCAGGTTTCTTTTATCTGGACAATGTCTTGGTAGTGATTTTTCCTCCTGTCCCTCAAGGCCATTTCCTCTTGCCTCTAGCCCTGGTTTTCACTTGGATTAGAAATCCCAGGATAATAGGGGAACCAAGTACCTGGAAGATAGCAGTAGCCCATCCCTTGTGTACTATAGTCATCAAAACTACCTGAAGGTGTCCATGTCAGACACAAGCACCCAGATCCAAATATGAAGGGTTCAGATTTATTGTACCCAACCATAATATGAATCTCCCCAGATTACTTGCCCTCTCTTGGGAATAAACAGATAAGGACCCATGGAACTTAGGGGGTGTCAATCCTAAGCCTCTTGCTGCTATGCAACAACTCAAGACTAACTCCCTGTTTGATCCCTCCTCTTTGCCTGACTGGCAGTTTCCCACAGCGCATGAAGACACCAGGAGTTGAAGTCAAGAATAACTTTGCTTCTTTCCAAATATTCTTCAAGTCCCTCTTGGAGTCCCTTGTCCTGTCCTTTGTAGCACCTTAGCATGGGTAAGTTTTTGTGAGTGTTTTACCTATAAAATTCCAAATCGGGCCTACATAATTTCTGTTACATTGTCATGTCTATTGCTGGCCCCACCGTGTCTCCTGAGCACAGCCTTCCTAGCCAGCTCTCAGAAGCAAAGATTGTGTTTGGGACATTGTCCTGTTTGCATGGCCACCCAGAATGGAGAAAAGCAAGCAAAAAGTTTGAACTCTTGACCTGAAAGAGCTCACTTGAACTGGGAGGGGAAAGGATAACCGTCCCACATCAGCCTGTTTAGTGGAGACTCAGAAGCAAGTTAATTCCATGACTCTTAGGCTCCTTCAGTTTCTCACTTTAGTCTGCAAAAGAGATTTGGTTAAGGGCCACCCCATGTCCACCTTGCCACAGCCACATCCACCTCTTTCCTTGCTGCACTTCACAAGCGACATTTTTCCACTTTGGCTGGTCCAAAGCTCAACCGAGCAGTCAGTCTGTGGTGAACTATTTCAGGTAAACTTAAAGACAGAGATGGGTTGGGGGTTGGACCCTCTGCTCCTATTGCCCTCCCAGTGCTAAGTGGGCAGGCCCCAACTCTGATTCTTCGCTAAGTGGGGATGAGAAGACTCCCAGGATGCTACAATGTCTTCTTCAACTATACCAGGACTATGATTGAGGGACGCCTAGAGGTTATCCAGCTCATTTATCTGCCCTACAAGCCAAAGATGTTCTGCTTCACACAACCTGCTGAAATAAGACCAGGGGTCTCACAACACCCTGAGCCCCAGACTACTCAACCCTGTTTTCACCTGGTCTGTCAAGTTGTGGAAACCCAGCCAATGTCAAATGGTTTTCATTTTTTCTTCCCAGGAAGCTCGACGCTAACACTACACATATATGGCTTCTTCTCTGGATGTTTTTCTCTTCTGTGTGTGAACTAATCAAAAAGGGGGAAAATACAAACCTAGAACTCCCAAATAAACCCGCAGGGGGGGGGGTTTCTACAAAAGAAAAACTGGGCTTAAATTCCCCACTCTATTCCCTGCTTCAGACGTCATGGGCCAGATAGCCACCATCTCCACTCCTTTGCCAGGGAAACCTCTCCCGCCCTTCAGAAGCTTATTGCAACTCCCCCAAACCTTCACCTCTTCAGGAATGAAGATCTTTTGGATGATCTCAGCCTGCAGCAATGCAGCAGATCATCATTTCCAAAAGCAGCAGAGCAGCAATGTTACACCAAAGGAAGGAGCCGAAGGTCAAAAGCCAAGGAAGGAATTTCCTCTGTCTTTTCCCGTGCACCTTTCACTCGGTCTTCCGGGATGGGAGGCTGTCCCACTGAGCTTTGAGTTTTGATTAACTTTGCTCCCTGACCTCTTCCAGCAAAGTCCAAGGCAGGCTTGCTTTTACACACATGTGCCTTATCTGCCCTGAACAGCTGTGTGAACTGTGGAGTCTCTCTAGCTTCAGAGGTGTGTCCAAGCTCAGAAGGGATTCGTTTCTTTCTTTCATGTCATTTCAGAAGCCTTTGGACAGTGGCCCCAGGAGTGTGCAACGATCCCAGAAGACATTCCTGATCTACTAGATCCCAGGTCCCTCTGGTGACGCAAGGAAGGTTTCTAGAGTTGTAAAAGCTGCGTTGGTGACCATCTAGTCAAAAGGTCTGTTGCCGCCCCACCCAGTTACACCGGATGAAGGAAACCCATGCCTGGCCAGCCACCCAAACGCAAACCTCAGCCGCACGTTCTAAGCTGAATACGTGCCAATCAGTCTCAGTGCTCAGAGCACAACGCTACTTGAATGCTTAACTGATATGGATTTTTTTAAAAATAATAATAATAAAATTCTGAAGCTTCAGAATAGCACTGGAAAAAATTGTCTATAAAATGGGAAAATGCCCTTCTAAAATGCTTTGCATGCCACGTCTGTCACCTTGGGAGAAAAGTAAAAGTATTCTTTCCAAAATGGTTTTCCTAACCTTTTTTTAGAGCTTGACAAGTTTCCTCTGGCAGAAAGGGGATAAAAATCGTCTAGGGCTGATGAGTGGACTGCTCGATCAATCCATTCTTTTATTTCAGTACTCCTGAGTCTTAAAAGAAATGCACGAGGCATTTTTAATCAATAATGGAGAATATGTGCTGCTCAAGGTTGAAATGAGAGGTTATTGGAACTCTCTGAGCTTGCTTGCTTTCTTGCAGATGTTTGGTTACCCAAACTAGCTAACATCACCCACTAATGGTATTACCTAGTTTGGGTATAACGAAACGTCTGCAAGAAAGCAACCAAGCTCAGAGAGTTCCAATAACCTCTCATTTTTATTCTTTTAGAAACACTTCTCCAATATTGCGCTGGCAAGTAGCACTGCATTCTTTCTTGCCTGTTCTGCATTTTAATCACCTGCTGTGCCCACTTAAGCCAGTGCCGCTTGATCAAACACCAGGGCTGTGTTCACACACTGCCCTTCACCTGCTTTCTAAATTAACCCATGTTCTGGAAGGAGAATCACCCGAACGATCCAAATTGCTGGAGTTCACACAAGGCGTGCAGCTATCTCAAAAAAAAAACAAAAAAAAAACGAAGAAGCAAAAGTAGTTTTTGGGGTTTTGTTTTGTTTTTAAGTGGCGTGGTTAGGCATGCTTGACTCCAGCCAAGAGACCACACCTTCAAAGCTCAAGAAGGAACAGAGATTTCGGTTTTGGGGAGGTGGGGTTCCAATCAGAGAACTTTGCAATGGAAGCACCTTTCCTCACTTTATTAAAAGCTGCATCGGCTCTCTGCTCACTTCACCAGATGCCTCTGTGAGGGGCAGCTCTTAAAAGTTTGTGCCTTTTAATAAAATGTATCTGGGGGGGAAACAGGTGCTATCAGACCCGCCCTCGGTTCTTCCCCCCCCCTAATTTCCCAGGTAAATTAACCCAGCTCTCCCTGCAAAGGAGTTCTCCTTTCGGATTCAGAAGTGGATAAGAAGATGCCGACCCAAAGGACGACTTGACATCTGTGGGAGGGCGATGTCCTCCTCACCTTTCAAAGCGGGGAGGCATCAGCGGATGCCACCCCCTCCCCTTTCTAGCCACGGCCCAAAATCTGGGGCGCCCTGCCTTCCTCTTCCTCCCGGCTCCTGGGACTGCATTTCCCATCATCCCCAGCCCCCCCCCGGGCCCCGGCCCTCACCTGCCTGTAAGCCTCGGAGGAAGCCAAGTGGAGAAGGCGACGGGAAAAGAAAGTGAAGTGGGAAGAGCCTCGAAAGAGAGAATTTTGCCCCGCGGCAACGCTTCTACCTGGCGCGTCTTTGCGCAAATGGAGCGGCCGGTCTCTCCGCCTCTGCTCGGGCCAAAGGCAGGCGTCGCAGGCGCGCGTCCCTCTCCCCTCGCCGTCCCGGCCCTCGTCCTTATATGGAGCCGGGGACTCCCAGCCCACCTCCCCTCCCTCGGGCCCTCCCTTCCTGCCTACTCCGGAGCCCCGAGCGAGGGAGTCAGGTAGGGCGGGCTGGCTGGCCGGTGCGCAGGCTGACTGGACTCGCTCGTGGGAGCCAGTGGAAGAATCCGAGGCTCATGCCGGAGCGCGGCTCGGGGCCAGCCTCGCCCGCCGCAGCCGCTCTGCAACTTCGGCTCCTCCTGGAAACCGCTGCAGCTGCGATAAGCTGCTGCCGAGGAGACGGTCACAAAAGTCAGGATGGCGACCGCAACGGTGTTTATAGCCCCTGCGTATCTTGCGGACGTTCTACAAGTGGAAGGAGCATCGCGTGAACCTCCCCAATGGCAGTAGTAGTAGTAGTAGTAGTAGCAGCAGCAGCAGCAGCAGCAGCAGCAGCAGCAGCAGCAACAACAACAACAACAACAACAACAACAACAATAATAATAATAATAATAATAATAATAATAATAATAATAATAATAATCTGGCTGATTGCGATATCAAGAAGAAGAAGAAGAAGAAGAAGAAGAAGAAGAAGAAGAAGAAGAAGAAGAAGAAGAAGAAGAAGAAGAAGAAGAAGAAGAAGAAGAAGAAGAAGAAGAAGAAGAGCAGCAGCAGCAGCAGTAATAGTAGAGTTGGAAGGGACCTTGGAGGTCATCTAGTCCAACCCCCTGCTCAGGCAGGAAACCCTATCCCATTTCAAACAAATGGCTGTCCAGTCTCTTCTTAAAAACTTCCAGTGTTGGAGCATTCACCGCTTCTGGAGGCAGGTTGTTCCACTGGTTAATTGTTCTAATTGTCAGGAAGTTTCTCCTTAGTTCTAGGTTGCTTCTCTCCTTGATTAGTTTCCATCCGTTGCTTCTTGTCCTGCCTTCAGGCGCTTTGGAGAATAGCTTGACTCCCTCTTCTTTGGGGCAGCCCCTCAAGTATTGGAAGGCTGCTATCACGTCTTTCGAGACCCACCTGATTACACTGCTGATGAGCCCCCTCCTGGCTCATTGGATCCCATCCATGGGCCAAGCTGGCTTGCCTCCCCATATTGGCTTGGGGTGATCCTGGAAGGAGAGTAGGTGGGTGGGTGGGAGGGAGGGAGAGGCAAGGGAACCTCTCCAGGAGGTCAAAGCACACAGCTTCGTGGGTCTGTGGGATGGTGCTCAGGAACCCCTTAACTGTGTGGGTTAAGAAGATAATGCATTTGCTTGCCCTACCAGGCTTGGCTATGGCTAACATAACAGAAGATTCCTTCCTCCTATTTTCTTCACAACAATCCGGTGAGGTGGCTTGGACTGAGAATGACTGGCCCAAAATCACCTTTATGCCTAAGACGGAGCTACAACTCACCATCTCCTGGTGATTGACCCAAAGTCACCCAGCCATGTTTCGTACCTAATGTGGAACTAGAATCCTCTGTTTCTTGGCTTCTAGCCTGGTGTCGTAACCACTAGACCAGCGGTCCCCAGCCTTTCCAGTTTGGTGGACCGGGGGAGGGGGGGATGGTTCCGTGCAAGCAGCAGGCATATGCGCTCATGTGCGCCGCTGCATTTGTGCAAGCTGGCTGCAGCGCAGGGATTGGGGACCCTTGCACTAGACCAAACATGCATATATATCCTATATACTGCTTAAATCCTAATGACTCTGGACAGCTCCTAATAATCAAAATAAAGCAATGTATTTATGTAAGAAAATGTATAGGGCCACCCAACTCACTTCTCAGTGACTCCAGGCGGTTTACAACAATAAATGGCAACACGACTGGTAGAAAACGGCAAGGGCAATGAAGCAAAGGGTGCCACTGTTCCTTCCCAAAGCCATGGGGAAGAGCCAGGCCTTCTTGGCACTTGTAAATAACAGCAGGGAGATGCCCATCTGGATCTTGGGGATGGGGGAACTTTGTTCCAAAGTGCAAGGGCTGCTGCAGAGAAGGCGCCCTGCTGGGATTCTGATTAAGGATATGGTTTAATTGAAAGCTTAAGGCAGACATGTCAAACACAAGGCCCGGGGGCCGGATGCAGCCCGTGAAGTTTCATGTGGCCCGCGAAGCCACCCTGGAAACGGCCCCTGCTGCCTTGGCCCTGGCCCAGGCCGGTCGGGAGCCAGTGTACAATTTTGTGGCCATCTATGCTGAAATGCATTCAGTCTTAGCTCCACAAGGCCGTCCAGTAACAGCGAGGAACCAGCCCCTGCTGCGTCAGCCCCGCCCCCTGGGTGCATGCTAGGGAGGTGTCACCCTTTGTGAGGAATGAAGAAATGCACCATGCCTTGGCGCTTGCCCCGGTCCCCCCTTCTGCCAGAGACCCTCAGATCTGCCCCACTCCTGCCCAGGCCCCCATAGGCACCCTTGACGCAAATGATGTAGAGCTGGCCATGCCCACCCAGTAGGTCACACCCATTCCATCCACGCCCACCCAGTAGGCTGCACCCAATCTGGCCACACTCACCCGGCCCTCAATGAAATTGAGTTTGACACCCCTGGCTTAAGGAATAATCAAAGGAACCCAGAGTGCACTGTGGGAGCCATCCTGAAAGTCAATGGGCCCTGTGCCATGTAGGGGCTTTTCCAGGTAGTAAATATCACCCAGAAGTAAACTGGCAACCAAAGCAGTGTGTCAGCCTTGATAGCTGTCAGCCTTGATAGCTTCAAGGCAGGGTCAGACAGACTCATGGATGCCAAGTGTATTGGTGGCTATTAAAACGGATGTCCATGTGCCGCCTCTATGTTGGTTGAGGCAGGCAGGATTCCCTTGAGTACCATTTGTTGGGGGTCAAGGGAAAGGGAGGGTTTTGCCTTCTCTTTCTGCTCAAGATCCCCATGTACAATTGGTGGGCCACTGGGTGACACAGAAGTCTGGACTCGATGGGCTTTGGCCTGATTCAGCATGGCTCTTCTGATGTTCTTATGTTTCATGGACACACTGAGGCAAGCCCATAATTGCCTTCACTGCTGCATTCCACATGCTGGACTAGCTGAGCAAATGAAATATTTTGTGGGCAGGGTTGAGGAGTGGTAAACAGGGAGCAAAGGAAACACCTATTAGCTCCTGGCAGACCCAACTCTGACTTCCACTGAGCAAATTCTTTTCACGGGCATTTTTGCTTCATTCAACAAACTTTTCCTTCTGTTAAGAGACCACACACTACTCCTAGCCTTCCTGCCAACGTTTGCACATCTTGAAACATTTCCCCATCTTTTGTAAATGCATTCTCCCTCTCTACAAGGTGGCGGATTCAGTAACTCGATTAAATAGATTAAGGGATGGGCTTCTCTTCTCCAGCTGGTTAAGTCACTTTTTAGATCTGGACTTAATATTTTCAAGACGGGATCTTCCCAAGATGAAAATGTCTTTTAAGGTAGGGTGGTAAGGGGATTAGGAAGCAGACAGAAATTCATTCCTGGAGATGTGACGGGTGAATAGGCATTAGTTGCACCATTCAATGGAACCTCCATGTTTGGAAACAGTATAACTCAAGTTAACCAGAAAAAAAAAATGGGGAAAATCCTTAAGCTTTTTACCTGCTTCACTGAATGGTCCAAGTGGATTCTCAGATGTAAAAGTGAAAAAATGTGGGTGGGGTGCAGTCTGAAGGATAGTGTTTCTCAACCTTAGCAAATGAGAGAGAGAGAGAGAGAGAGAGAGAGAGAGAGAGAGAGAGAGAGAGAGAGAGAGAGAGAGAGAGAGAGAGAGAGAGAGAGAGGGACGGAGGGAGGGAGGGAGGGAGGGAGACTGCTAATTTCAGTTGCCTTTCATCTGTTTTTTTGGGGGGGAGGTACAAGATAACCCAGGGGTCCTCAAACTTGGCCCTTTTATGACTTGTGGACTTCAACTCCCAGAATTCCTCAGCCAGCATGCCTGGCTGAGGAATTTTGGGAGTTGAAGTCCACAAGTCATAAAAGGGCCAAGTCTGAGGACCCCTGAGATAATCCAATTCTGCTCAAATTTCCATTGTCCCCAGCAGAATTCAGAGGCAGTATCTATGTTTCAAGGCCAGATTTCTTCCCCAAAGCGATGCTTTAAAGGAAAGGATTCCCCGGCTAGTAGCCACACCCTCATTTTACTGAAAAGCTGCACAACGCGTGCCGTCCTAGACGACACTCTGTGCCAAGCCAGAATGACACAATGCCTGGCGGTGTGAATGCGAGTGCAAACCTCGCGCACGGAGACCGGACATTAGTGCCATTTAAAATTAAAATCTACAGGCAGGCTGCCAACAGTGACCTCAGGAAGTTGAAGGGAAGTCAGACAGGCTGAGGGTTGCTGGTTCAGGCTGGTTGGAATAGGAAAAGAAACCCTCTCAATTCCTGGCAAATAGATGGCGAAGAAATGGAGGGAGTGACAGATTTTATCTTCCTGGGCTCCAAGATCACCGCAGATGGGGACTGCAGCCAAGAAATTAAAAGACGCTTGCTCCTGGGGAGGAAAGCTATGGCAAATCTAGACAGCATACTAAAAAGCAGAGACATCACCCTGCCAACAAAAGGGCGTATAGTCAAGGCCATGGTTTTTCCAGTTGCAATGTATGTCTGTGAAAGTTGGACCGTAAGAAAGGCTGAGTGCCAAAGAATGGAGGCCTTTGAACTCTGGTGCTGGAGAAGACTCCTGCGAGTCCCCTGGACTGCAAGGTGATCAAACCGGTCAGTCCTAGAGGAGATCAATCCCGACTGCTCTTTAGAAGGCCAGATCCTGAAGTTGAATCTCAAGGACTTTGGCCACCTAATGAGAAGGAAGGACTCCCTGGAGAAGAGCCTGATGCTGGGAAAGATGGAGGGCAAGAGAAGAAGGGGACGACAGAGAAGGAGGTGGCTGGGTGGAGTCGCTGAAGCAGGAAGCGTGAGCTTAAAGGGACTTCAGAAGATGGTAGGGGACAGGAAGGCCCGGAGGAACGTTGTCCATGGGGTCGCGATGGGTCAGACACGACTTTGCAACTAACAACAACAAAACTGGCCAGAGCTTGGACTACTTTTTTTTTTTAAATTCAAAGTTTAGATAGCAGAGGAACACTTTTTTGAATAACGAAGGAAAACATGCTTCGTCTGGAAAGGGTGGTTTGGGGTAACCTGTACATGCAAGTTCAAAGCCCAGAAAAATTTATTCTGAGTCTCTAGGAATCCCTTTTCTGGAAATATTTCTTCCTGAAAGGATGGAAGCCAAAGTACAATAAAGATTTGTGGAAGCAGCCAATAAACCTGAGCTTTACAATGTTCTTTTAAAGCTCTTTTGAATGATGCAAGAATTGAATACTATTGGATAAAAGGTCTTTCCTGCCATGAGTAATGTGGAGGTTATGGGTTTGAATTAGGAGTGTGATTTGGCTGCACTTCTGGGGCTGAATAGTAAGAGTTGTTTGTCTTCTTTCTGATTCATGAACTATGGTATCTCTCATTTTAGAGGGAGGTTGAGTAAGACCGTCAGATCAATGGCACGTGGATGCACATAGAACATTTTATCCTCACTTGTTTAGATAAATGGCCAGCAGAATCAATACTAAATTGTGAGAATTTGCAGTATTTTGGTGAAAAGAATATCTTAGAGGAGCCCTTGTATATAAGAGATGTTAAGGATTCGGAATGTAACTGGGCAGGTTTATGTGCTAGATAGATGGTGGCTCACTTTGAGCTATATATACTTCATGGCTCTGGGGAAGGAGACCACCCGCAAAATATACTTTGAAAGTGGGAGGAGACAGGAAAGAAATCCATAATAGGTCATTGGATTGGATCATGTGATCTTCTGAAAACCCTGCAGTAGCTGAAGGTAGACTCAAGATTAGAAAATGACCACCATCCCTTGGTATTAATTATTATACCACCCTTGGAAAGATGTAAGAGTGGAAACAACATACCCTTCGGTTCTTGAAAATAACAATGCTGTGGTCTATGGAGATTCTCAGCCATCTAGATCCTGGCTGTCCCAAAGGTGCTGTCAATGCTGCAAATACTGTATTTTTTCAGGAGGGAACTGGGCTTCCTTGTTTTTCCTTTGAAGACGTTTCGCTTCCCATCCAAGAAGCTTCTTCAGTTCTGACTGGATGGCGGGGAACGGAAAGATTTATGTTCCTTGCAGACCGCTGGTCATTTGCAGTCTTCTAGAGAGTCGTTGAGGCCATTGGGGGCTTACCTGTGTCCTCAGGGTCCTTACACATTGGCATTACTCAGGTGACCCTGAGGACACACATAAATCCCCCAAAGGTACATAATAATAATAATAATAATAACAATAATAATAATAATAATAATAATAGTAGTAGTAGTAGTAGTAAAGTTGGAAGGGACGTTGGAGGTCATCTAGTCCAACCCCCTGCTCAGGCAGGAAACCCTATACCATTTCGGACAAATGGCTGTCCAGTCTCTTCTTAAAAACTTCCAGTGTTGGAGCATTCACCGCCTCTGGAGGCAGGTTGTTCCACTGGTTAATTGTTCTCACTCTCAGGAAGTTTCTCCTTAGTTCTAGGTTGCTTCTCTCCTTGATTAGTTTCCATCCGTTGCTTCTTGTCCTGCCTTCAGGTACCTTGGAGAATAGCTTGACTCCCTCTTCTTTGGGGCAGCCCCTGAGATACTGGAAGGCTGCTATCATGTCCCCCCTCGTCCTTCTCTTCATTAAACTAGACATACCCAATTCCAGCAACCGTTCCTTATATGTTTTAGCCTCCAGTCCCCTGATCATCTTTGTTGCTCTTCTCTGCCCTCTTTCTACCCTTACAATACAGTTCCAAAGTTCCAATAGCCGTTCCTTCTGCCCCCCCCCCCATGGTCACGTGGTTGCATGTCAGGCACTTAGCAACTGGTCTGCATTTATAGTCATTTGCAGCATCCCACAGTCACATGACCACATTGTACCACATTTTGGCTGAAAACCAGCATTAACTTCTGGTTTTCCAGCCAAAACAGCATATAGCAAACAATGGCTTCCACTTTACAAGCAGGGCGTCTGCTTAATGACCACCACAAGGTTGGAAAATTGGGTCGGTCACAGGGGTGATCTGCTTTACAACTATCGTGATTTATGACTGTAATGGGCAGACTCTGTGTGGCCTACTGTTCACCTGCCTCATTGCACTCTATTCCAGGGTTGTCCAATCTTAGCAGCTTTAAGACTTGGGGACTTCAACTCCCAGAATTCCCAGCATGGAAATAGTCCCACAAGAGCCAAACAAAAAAGAGCCAGACTCTCACAATACACCAGAAGAAATGCTGCAGAGCTTCCTCGGAAACATAGAAAGGGACTCCTTGTGGTTAAAAGTTCAAGTGCTCTGGATCAGGGCCAGCTCTGGAGGTGTTTGGGGTCCCCCAGGTTCTTGGCTGGTCAAAGAAAATGGCAAAATGGTTAGAAAGTCATCATTTAAATCGGGGGGGAGGGGGACCTTGGCAACTTTAAGACTTGTGGAATTCAACTCCCAGAATTTGCCAGCCAGTATAGGATTCTGGGAATTGAAGTTCACAAGTCTTAAAGTTGCCAAGGTTGGACACCTCTGCTCTAGTCTCTTTTGAAGATCACGGCTATTTCCTGGGATAGACCTGCCAATGTCCCATTGCACAATTGCAAATGTGAAGCTCCTATTGCAGCAATGTTCTCGTTGCACAATAGCACAACTGTCACTTTTGCATTACGAAAGAGAAATTAAAGAGAACTGAAAGCCAGCTTTTGTACAGAGCTGGGGGACTGTCTTCTAAGAAAAGGGCAAAGGAAGCCACCCATTATGACTAAATCATGATGGACCAGCCTTATCCTGGGCTGGTGAGCCTTGGAAAATGCAACACAGCATCCCTGAGTCAACGCTTGAGGTCAGGTCCGAACAAACGCTACTGAAGCAAATACTGTCTCTCTCTCCTTCCACTTCCCTTCTTCGCTCTCTCTTGCCAGACAAAGAAAGAAAATGCAGAACACAAAAGTCAGAAGTAGCTGAAAAAATACCCTTTGAGTATTTTCCACTGGCTGACTTTACAATATAGAGGAATTGCTTCTTGAACTAACCCATTTTCTGGATTCTCCAATACATGGGATGGTAAATTGATCAATCATGCAGGCTCCATATCCTGAGTCACCAGGTACAAACCACAACAACCCAAAACTGATTAAAAACAGGTATTGTGACATTGCAAGTCACCTCCACCCCAATGTACTTGCACGGGACATTACAGTTTACCTCACAATTTGCACTTTGTCATATGCTGTCCATCTCTACCCCATGTTCTCTGAATATCTTTCTCCTGGGCTTCTGCGGGAGACCAAGTATTGTCATACACAATACAGAGTAACAAAGATGGAAGGGATCTTGGAAGTCCAAGCTCTTGCCCAAGTAAGAGATCCTATGCAACTCCAGACAAATAGCTGTCCATTCTCTTCTTTAAAACTTCCAGTGATGGAGCAGCCACAACATCTGGAGGTAAATAGTGATTAATTGTTCCCACTGTCAGGAAATTTATCCTTAGTCCTAGGTTGGATCTCTCTTTAATGAACTTCTACCTGTTACTTCTTGACCTGTGCTCAGGTGTTTTGGAGAATAGCTTGACCCCCTCTTTTTGTGACAGCCCCTTAGACATTGGAAGGCTGCTATCATGTCACCCTAGTCCTGCTCATCACAGACTAGACCAGAGGCCTCCAAACTTTGGGGCACCAGGGACTGGTTCCATGGAGAAAGATTTTTCTGTGGACTGGAGGGGACGTGGTTTTGTGTGCTGCCTGTATCCCACGGATGGGGCATCTGTTGTTTGCGTGGACTGGTTGCTGGCATGCCATGGCCCGGTGTAGGTCCACCGCCCAGGGGTTGGGGACCTGTGGACTAGACATTCCCAATCGTTCTTCATATGTTTTAGCCTCTAGACCCTTAATCACCTTTGTTACTTTGTCATGGGCAAGATTGTGTGGATTTATCCTCTACAGTGCCCGAGGACAGAACTAGATAACCTCATCAGTGCTGCGAGAAAAGAACCAAGCTCAGAGAGCTCCAGGGATCCCACAGAAGAAGCGCAACATTCCCACATATAAGTTAGGCTTCCACTCCTTGGCCAAGAGAGATTGTCCTTGGATGTGTTCATTGCAAAGGGCCGTTAGTTGCCCACGTGAATTGTGAAGGGCACCCGCCTCTCGTTTTTGACCGTCATTTTAATGGACTGTCATCCTGGCTCTCTTCCAAACTTTATCCCCCTTCATCTTTTCACTCCTGTTTATTTAACCAGCTACACTCTTTGCTGGAGCCTTGTCTGCCTTTCACGCTACAGGGAAGATGCTTAACAAAACATTTGTTGAGTGCCTCAAAGGAAGCCTCCAAAGCGGCAGAATGCTGGCTTAGTTGCTTTCTCAGCAAGATGGCATGGCTGGTAGGTACCCACCTTATTTTCTTTTCTTTTGCCAGGCGAAAAACACGCCCCTCCTTCATTGTTTCAGACCCAGCTCTATTTCCAGCAGACAATTTCCATCACACCAGAAGGCAGCATACATTTTATGGTTTGCCCCGCCCCAAAACTATTTATTAACTGCTTTGATATTTTCATAATGTTGTCCTTTTCTTCAATAATAATAAAAAAAATCAGACATCATGATTCCAAGAGAGTTTATTCATTAGGTGGCTTAGAACGATAATCAGGCAATCAGCCAGTGATTCACAAGCTTGCTTTTGAAATGTTAAAAATGTTCTCTGGCATACAGCAGACGAGGTCTAACACAGGATATCCGTGCACTCCTAGCTAACTAAGCTTCCTCTGCTCTACCAGGCTGAATGGTTTAGAAGAGGATTTTTCAAAGAAAAAAGATATTGAAACTTCAGTTTCTAGCTCTATTTTTATTTACACAGATGTTCCCCAGAGGCCCCATGGACATCTTGGGAAATGAAACAGCTGGATGGTGGCAGGCTAAAGCTTTACTGGGGAGGACACTCACTTGTCCTCAAAAGGTGAGAGCAAGCTGGGGAAAAAGAAGCATCATGAAATGTTGCTAGATGGGGAGTATCTACACCAGCTTGTCTTCTTGTGTTCTGCCAGTGTCTGTAGGCCCATTTTACTACTCTTTTAGGAATACTGGTAGTTTCAACTTACATCCAAACCGGTCAGTCCTAGAGGAGATCAACCCCGACTGCTCTTGAGAAGGCCAGATCCTGAAGTTGAAACTCAAGTACTTTGGCCACCTAATGAGAAGGAAGGACTCCCTGGAGAAGAGCCTCATGCTGGGAAAGATGGAGGGCAAGAGAAGAAGGGGACGACAGAGAAGGAGGTGGCTGGATGGAGTCACTGAAGCAGGAGGCGTGAGCTTAAATGGACTCCAGAAGAAAGTAGAGGACAGGAAGGCCTGGAGGAACATTGTCCATGGGGTCATGATGGGTCAGACACAACTTCACAACTAACAACAACAACAAAGTTACAATGGCTCTAAAAAAAGAGACCTGTGACATTTTTCACACAACCATGGCAGCATTCTCAAGGGCACATGATCAAAATCCGGATGCTTGGCAACTGACTGGTACTTATGACAGTTGCAGTGCCCCAGGGTCATGTGATCCCCTTTCGCAACCTACCCAGACAAGCAAAGTCAATGGGGAAGCCAGATTCACTTAACAAGTGTGTTACTAACTAACACAGGGATTCACTTAAGAACTGTGGCAAGAAAGGTCATAAAACAAGAGGCAAAACTCTCTTAACAAGTGTCTTTTTAGCAATGGAAATTCTGGACTCATTTTTGTGGTCATAAGTCGAGGACTCCCTGTAGAAGATTCCTCTCCAACCAGGCCATTTTCAAAAAGCCCCAATATCTTATTCTCCAAATCTGCCTACAGGTAAATTACTTGCTCCTATAATAGAATAATTCCTGTCCCCCTCCCCCCCAGCTTTGAAATAATTTCAGCCATTGTTTCCTGAAAACAGGAAAGGTATACAGGAAGGCCATTCTTTTAACCCAGAAAGTGCTGGTCCAAGCAAGGACTCTCCCTCAGCTTAACCATGTCAGGAACAAGGTGACATATCCTACCATGGACCGATTGGGGTGTAAGACTTAGAACTGGGTTTCATCTTTGCTTTTGCTATCAAAGAATTCTTGATCTTAATTTCCAAATGAGAATTCCAGTGAGAGTTAAATATTCACCAGAATGACTTGTTGTTAAGAGCAAAAGAAAAATGTACAGAATGCTAGGAAATATGACTCATCGGTGAAGGGTAAGTGCCTCTTAGACCCGCTTATCTGCAAGAACAAGGAGAATGGGGTGGGGTGAAAAACGGAGATACCAAAAAGGACCTTGATTTCTTCCTTCTTTGTTCTCTGTGCCAAGTCTGTGCCTTGTGAATAATTAACCTCTGTAACCTGGTTGTTGTTTTTTTTTTTTCACACACTATATTTATTTATTTATTGATCAAATCATATGGCTGCCCATCTCACAAAAAGTGACTCTGGGCGGCATATAACAATAAAGATATAAAAACAGTCATTATTAAAAATATTAAGTAATTCTTGTTAAAATATAAAAAGTACAAGGCCCAGAGAAATTAAATAGAGCAACTGGTCCATAGTGCTTTACAGCACTCTCTGAGTGGTTTACAATATCAGCATATCGCCCCCCCCACACCAAACAACTTGGGTCCTTACTTTACCAACCTTGGAAGGATGGAAGGCTGAGTCAACCTGGAGCTGGTCAGGATTGAACTCCTGGCTGTGGGCAAAGTTTGCCTTCAATACTGCATTAACTGTTGGTCCTGCAAAACCTTCTCAAGGCACCTTCCTAGTGGTTTACAAAATGTCAAGTGCAAACAAAAACCGTCTTCCTGCTGTTCAGAATTAGCTGTACTGTGATGCCCCATCTCCTCCATAGATACTCTATCAAAGAAGCACTTTTGACATTCATTTTTGACCTATGAACATGTTGTAGCAGGACTGAGCCCAGAATTCCTGGAAAGTTTGAATAGTCAGCCACAGTTTCACGTGAGCAGTCTGAAACTATTTTTAAAAAGATGACGTGGGACAATCCTGCCTTCCTATCACCCATATGTCAGTGTCAAATATGGCATCAGAAGTGAAGGGGTTGGAGAATAGTTGAAAACATGTTGAAATTTGACGAAGTCCAGGGAAATCTCTAAACGGGGTTTCCTATTTTTGGACATATTCTAGGTGCATTGATTTCAAGTCCTAGAGTATTTCCTGATGACCAAGCTTTCTGTTGTCCACTTCTGATTTCAACTGAAAATTCAAACTGGGAATGCTTGGATATAAAGGTTTCTCTGTCCAGTCGTGTCCAACTCTAGGGCATGGTGCTCATCCCCATTTATTAGCTGGGAGAGTCAGTGTTGTCCAAAGACATTTTCTGTAGTCATATGACCAGCATCGCTATATGCCAAAGATGCATGGAGATGCATCTTCCCACCGATGTGGTACCTATTAATCTACTCGCATTTGCATGCTTTCAAACTGCTGGTAGACAGCAGCTGGAGCAAGGAACAGGAGCTCATCCCGTTGCACAGCACTCAGGACTCAAACTAGGGCTGTCTCCCTCTTTAACTGCTGAGTCATTTTGATGTGTCTGTGTGTGTGTGTGTGTGTGTGTGTGTGTGTGTGTGTGTGTTTTCAACATTGGCAAGTCAGACCTTAGAGTCTGGAGCACCATTGTCCCAAGAAGTTGACTCTTTGATGGGAAGAACTTCTGAACGTCGGACTGGCTTGAGAGTGACCAGAGAGAATTTATCTTGCCTGCATGACAATGGCTAAGGCTAATTCCAGGAAGAAATGTCCTTATTGCCAGAGGGGAGTTTTGCTTTTCTCCAGAGGTCCATGAGAAGCACAAGAGGCGAAAGACTTCCCATCCGCTCTCAGTTACCACCAAAAGTACGTGAGCTGCGGATGTGAGTCTCCAAGTGGTGAGACCTTCCTGAAGGACAAGCCAACGCCTTGTCTCCTTCCAAGGCGGTGGGATTGCTGCTTCTACATTTTCCCATTTTTCCTGTGAAGAAAAAGGAACCTTGCGGATTAGAGTTCAATCAAAATAGTATAAACATTACTCATGATGGTGACCTTTTTTAAGGACGAGGCCATTGGAAAGCTAGGAAGGACACTAAAGCAACAGCCGCAAGGATGTCAAATTAAATTCCTTTGTTGATTTCTACAGTTCCTTTGACAAAGACAATTCTTCCAATGCCATTTTTAGGACCAGCTTTATATTGGTGGTTATTAAAACGGATGTCCATGTGCCGCCTCTATGTTGGTTGAGGCAGGCAGGATTCCCTTGAGTCCCATTTGTTGGGGGTCAAGGGAAAGGGAGGGTTTTGCCTTCTCTTTCTGCCCAAGATCCCCATGTACAATTGGTGGGCCACTGTGTGACACAGAATGCTGGACTCGATGGGCTTTGGCCTGATTCAGCATGGCTCTTCTTATGTTCTTATGTTCTTAACTGAGGGAGGAAGTAATCATAACTATCCAACACTTGCATAGATTAGGTGATAACATGGAAAAACACTGCCCAAACATGTGTCCAGAATTAAATGCCACTCCAAGTTTTTCAGGGGTGTGCCGTCAAATTATATTTGTCCCACAAGTGGTTGTCATGTGCACTTATTGCTATCACACACTTTGCACCACTATATTGTTAGGAAGGCACACACGCAACCAGAACACAATTTCTGAGAGCTACAATAAAAACATACAGAAAGCAAAGAAGGAAAAATAAAGGCTCAGGAATTGCATATTGATCATTGTAAGTGGTCTTATCAGGCAATGTGCTGCAAGGACCAAGCCCTCTCTTGGATTATATCTAAATAATGACTGAAAGCATCTTGCAAAACCTAGACTGAATCATTACTTGAGAAGAGAGATGGAGCAGAAATTACTGTGCTTGGAAACGTTCCCCACTGAATTGATCGTGCTTGGATTGAAAGGACCATGATTAGGTTTTCACGAGTTCCAAATATAAGCTTCTTAACCACATTGTCCTTCTTCTTACACTGATCGTTAGGAAACAGTATATGACCAATTTCCTCTTCACTGGAACTCATCAGATATACATGGCTCAATCTTATTTTATGAGGTTCAAATCCTCTACGGGATATCATTGCACTTTAGATGACTATATACAGTCATTAGCTTTAGAGGCAACGTGATCACTTTTTGCAACTTTTCAACAAGCAAAGCCAGATTCACTCAACAACCGTGTTATTAACTTAACACCGCCAGTGATTCGCTTAACAAAGGTGGCAAAAGGGTCATAAAATGGGGCAAAACCCGCTTAACAAATTTCTCACGTAGCAACAGAAATTTTGGGCTCAACTCTGATCATAAGCTGAGGACTACCCGTGTTCTCTTTTGTCGGCTCTTCAAATGATGTGCATTTTGTGTCGAACGGGATAGAGAAAAGGGCTTCCCCCTCCGTGGCATCTTTCTGTCAACCAAAGATGGACCCAGGGACTGCCCCTCCCCCTCCTCCCATGTTCCCAAAGACGCCCCCAAATAGTTCAGGCATTCACAGACAGAAACTCTGAACTCCGTCAAACAACAGCCCTGTTCTTCTCCTGGCTAACCAGAGGAAACTCACGTCTGCCCAGAATGGTCGCACAAAACCGACTTTGTCCCGATGCACATTTTCTTGAGATGCTTCTGAAGCCAAAGCCCATGGAGTGAGTGCGTGAATGTGACAAATATGACTCTTGAGAAGGGTGGGGGGGGAAGGATGGGTGAGAGCCTGACGTTGGCACAGGGATATTGTAATGGTATGTGAGGATGACCTTGGGAAACAAGGGAACAATTAAATAAGAGAAGCAGGAGCCCCCAATGGCTAAAAGGCCAGAGGGAGAAACTTAGGAAGGACCTTACCTAATGAGTCAAGTAGCTAAAAGTGCCAGTGGGAAGTTTGTACCTTCAGATATGTGAGGTTCTGTTAATGCAGCCTTACAATAAAGTAGGATTAGCTCCTCTAACTGTGTTTCCTGTTTAGTTTATCCAGCAGGGCTGATATCAATCTTGCAAGTCTAAAAGTACATACCTCCCACTGCCACTTTTAATTTTCTAGTCCAGGGGTAGGCAACCTCGGCTCTTTTATGACTCGTGGACTTCAGCTCCCAGAATTCCTGAGCCAGCATGGCTCAGCTTGGAAACCTCTCCATTTCTCCTCAGCGCGGCTGGCTCAGGAATTCTTGGAGTTGAAGTCCACGAATCATAAAGCGGCCTAGGCCTAGGGCACGGGTAGGCAACCTGGGCTCTTTTATGACTCGTGGACTTCAACTCCCAGAATTCCTGAGCCAGCATGGCTCAGCTTGGAAACCTCTCCATTTCTCCTCAGCGCGGCTGGCTCAGGAATTCTGGGAGTTGAAGTCCACGAATCATAAAGCGGCCTAGGCCTAGTGCACGGGTAGGCAACCTGGGCTCTTTTATGACTCGTGGACTTCAACTCCCAGAATTCCTGAGCCAGCATGGCTCAGCATGGAAACCTCTCCATTTCTCCTCAGCGTGGTTGGCTCAGGAATTCTGGGAGTTGAAGTCCACCAGTCATAAAAGAGCCAAGGTTGCCTACCCCTGTTCTAGTCCATGAGGGCAAGTGTCTTCCTCTGACTGTTAAGCCACTGGGGGCTCCTCCCTTTCTTGTCTGATTGTTTTATACGATTGTGGGTAAGGCTAAAAAGTAAGCATAATAGGGAACCAGTTTGGTATAGTGGTGAAGCCACCAGCCTAGAAATCAGGAGAATGGGAGTTCTAGTCTTGCTTTAGGCAAGAAGCCAACTGGGTGACTTTGGGCCAGTCCCTCTCTCTCAGCCCTGGGAAGGAAAAAAAACCAATGGTGATCCACTTCCAAAATCTTACCAAGAAAACTGCAGGGACTGGTCCAACAGTCACCCAGAGTCAACACTGATCCAAAGGACTAAAAAAAAAAGCAGCCAAAAAAAGGAATAAAACTATGTAAGCATAACATTAATATAACAATGATATAAATAACAGTGACAATTACTAAGATTAGGTGTTATTATCAGTCCTAGATGGGACAAATACTGTAGAATGAATAGAAGCACAACATTGGACAATGGAAGGATACATCAGAGGCAGCAATACTTTCCAACCAAAATATCTCCAAGAAATATGATTTTTAGCTTTCAGTCATATATATCTCAACCCTGGCAACTTTAAGATGCATGGTCAACTCCCAGAATTTCCTAGCCAGCATGTATCTGCAATTTGCCAAGACTGAGACAGTCCCTCTTACTAACTTCTTCAGCCATCTATGAAAATGTTCTTACCTGCTTTTTTCTCCATTGATTTTTTTTTATCTTTTCTTCATGCTTGACCATTTATTGCCTTTTATCTAAACTGTAGGTCCTTGTACAATTCTTTGGTCCTAGTTAACTTCTGTAAAACTTCAGTTTTCCCTTTCAGATTTGGTCTGGTTTCAGTTTCACTTTAGAATATTTTCTGGTTCCTTTGAGCTGGTGCTATCTCTCTCTTTTTTTTTTTAATTGAAAAAATTCTTTTATTGAAACAATCAGCATTGAACATAAAATCATAGTATGCATCAATCATCATAGCACCTGATATACATCACTAAGTATTAATCTTTATAATCGTCTGGTTTGGTAAACATTTTTCACTCCGCACATCAAGCCTCAACTAAACGCGTTACAATTTGTTTGTTTGGTGTTTCTCTGTTCTATAGTCTATCCACAGTTCCTAGTCTATCACATATTATTCATCTCAGTATTAGTACAATCTTTTATGATCCCTAACCAATAATCCTGAGGTAGAAATTCAGTATCCTGAGGTAGAAATTCAGTACGCTTTCCCAATATTAAAGCAATCAACATTAAATCTGGGTTCATATTAATAAGCTGTCTTCATAAGACCCGAAAATACATCTCTTGTATATGGTCTATCTACATTCATACAATCAGCATTGAACATAAAATCATAGGTAAACATTCGTCCCTCTTTACATCGAGTCTCAACTAAACACCAGGTGCATTTTGTTTGATTGGTGTTTCTCTTGTATATAGTCTATCCACTGTTTCCAGTCTGCCTCTTTGATAAATTGTCTTATCTTATTAACATTATGTCTATTCTGCGTTCTTAGTTTTTTTTTAATGGTTTCTGTTGCACTGAAATAGAAACATCCCAACACTGAATGAGCTTTCTCTAAGAGAGGACATATGAGATGGAAACCATAGTTATCAAATGTTCGAATCAGTAAGTCAGTAGAATTTTAGTAAGCCCTGTGGTATTTGCAGATTACTTTCTTGTCAGTTCCACTCTTGTCTATTTTTAACATAGAGATGTTTTCTGTAGGAATTCCCCAAAGACATTTGTTCCAGCATTTCCTATATTTGCCAGCAAAATCGAAGCAAAAAAAAATGCATTACACTCTACTCTTCATTTTAGTGATATTTATGTCTTTATTCTTTTTTAAAAAAATAATAATTGCACTACCGGTAGTACTTTAGCCTGCCTCTCTTACAGTAATGTAAGGAAGAGAGACACGTTTTCTCTCCCCTCCCCTTGTTTTACTGGACAGTGTAACCCTGGGACATCGGTGGGTCCTTTTTCTGGAATTGAGACAAAGTGATGAACCCAAAGACACACAGGTTTGGTGGCCACTCAACGTTCTGATGGACCTAAAACAAGGTACTTATGACCAGTACTCCAAGTTCTGACAGCTGCTGCCCCCTCAGGTCACATGATTGTATTTTGGGTGCTCAGCAATGATCATGTCCCCACAATTTTTTGCCGGAAACCAGCATTTACTTCTGGTTTCCGGGGAGGAGGGAATTGCCCGTTATGTGGAAGAGATTTGCTTAATGACCGTAACATTTGCTGAATGGTTGCTCCAAAGAAGTCATCAAATCAGGTGCAATCATGTGGTGACTAGCTTAATGACTGGCATGATTTACATGAATTATAAGTGTAACTCCAGGTTCAGTTATGGTTATAAGGCAAGGGCAACCAGTACCATGTCTGAGCTTCATATGGTTCATGGTTTAGTTGGGTCCATTTAGTTCAGGGGTTCTCAACCGTGGCAACTTTAAGACTTGTGGACTTCAACTCCCAGAATTCCTCAGCCAGCAAAGCAGTGAAGATGGTCTACATAAGCTGGCTGAGGAATTCTGGGAGTTGAAGTCCACAAGTCTTAAAGTTGCCAAGGTTGAGAACCCCTGATTTTGTTGCTGTTGTTGTTCTTGCAGGTCTAGCGTCATTATTTCCTTCACTGCAGAATCTACACTGAGCTTCCCTGAAATATTTCCTCCGATAAAACATCCCAAGGGACGTGCACAGCTCTCTCTGGCCTTGTTTGCAGAATGAAGCTTGTCCAAGGGCAATGTGGATAATGAAACACCTGGCTGGACCAATATAGAAACCACTGGGGGTAAACAATTTGAGTCCTCCTGTCACAAAACTCACAAAAGAGAGGGAGGGGCAGAGCAGAAAAGGTGGGCAGAAGTCCCAGTCAAGGGTATGGACGGTGGTGAAAGAAATGGAACACTTTAGCAAAATGCTTCCCCCCCCCCCTTTTTTTCCTTTGGAATACTGTATAGGATGGAAGGCAGTCTTTGAAAACCTGGGTTTGAGAGATAATAAAATAAAAATGAAATAATTAAATATAATAAAACCATAATAACATGAAATAAGTGTTGTGCTAATCAGCTCTCACCTGTTATTTGAGCTTTTGTTGCTGTTGTTGAACCAAGGGGAAGTCTGCTCTTTTGCTGATAAACCGCTTTATCCCCAGTAATGCCCCCCTCGTTATTTTACCATTACCGCACGGCTGTCAATAGTTTTATTGCAAATTTTATACCCTTAAAACATTCCATAATTAGTAACTGTCACAAACCAACTCCTACAGCTCAGTAAGTAAGAGAGAAAGCAGGGGAACGGTCCTCGCATCCAGATCATTCGTGTTGCTTATAGAGATTTTTAAAAAAACATATTTTTATGGGGTATTTCCCCTAGTTCAGACATTTCCCGCAGCAAGTGGAAAAGCCAGTTAATTTAAATAAATATTAAAATTAAATACTAAAATTAAAAGGTGCCCAAAGGACAACGGTGGTGCACAATGATGTCAAATGCAACCTTCACGGTGCCAATGATATACAGTCATTTGTGTAATTCCACCCATGGCTTGGGGTAACTATGAAAGTAGTATATGCCCTCAGTGGAAAAAGGAACTGAACTTCTCACAAGGCTAAAAGTCTTTTTCACACCAATAAGAAATGCACTTCATTTCACCTTGGGAGAAAAAAAAAGATGTTCCCATTTGTTTGCCAGAAATCCCTAAATCTCAAATTAGGATGCCTGGGATCACTCAGTAGAGAAAAAAAGAGAACAAGACATGATAAAGATACCAAACCTATTTTTGCAAAGTATATATTACTCTCTCTCCCCCCCCCCCGCCGCCCCTCTTTGTGTGTCTGTCTGTCTGTCTGTGTGTGTGTGTGTGTGTATTCCTTTTGTCTTTGGTGTGTTTAAAAACAGAGTTTAGAAAAGCAATAGCTCCTCTTAGAGGCAATGAAAAGGAACAACCTTTATTTATTTTTGCTAAACTGAAAGGAACCTTTTATTGGCGGGATTCACATCACAGCTAAGAGGGCGGGCAGGGGAGATGGTCTACATAAGAAGTAAAACCTAATGGGAAAATAAATAGGTTATATATGTGGCAGACCAGCGTTTTTCAAACTTAGCAACTTTCAGATCTTTAGATTTCGCCTCCCAGAATCCCCCAGCCAGTATGGGGGGAGTTTGCTATCTGGGTATTTTGACAAGGGTGGGAGGACCATCCCTTATCAAAGACTTTTAGGCACTAACCAGCCCCTAACGCAGCACCCACAATATTGGTAGTTGTGCTAAAGTGATTCCCATCCACTAACATGCTGACCGTTCCTCCCCCCCACCTTTGTATTTTATAGTCTTCAGGGGCAGCCCCATGTAGAACTCTTTGAGGTATTGCAATAATGTCAAGAAGGAATGAGGGTGTAAGTTAGCCTGGCTAAAGCCTCCCTCTCCATATATTATATTCTAAAAACCTATGTGTACAATATAAACATAAACCAAATACCCTGGGTTCATTGAAGGTAGCCAAAGTTAGCATTAACCAAGCTACACATGTTGGATAAATGTTGCTATTAGGTCTTTGTCTGTCCTGGTTAAACAAGATGTGAGCACAATGTGAGCCAATGAAACACACACCCAAATTGATAGGCATTTTGGCAGAACTGTATTATGTCCCGCTCAGATCTTTGTCAAGTAACCCTCTATTTATGTTTGAAAGTCTTGGCTGTCGTGCAGTTTGACCTTTTCTGAAGAAAGGAGGAGGAGGAGGAGGAGGAGGAGGAGGAGGGAGAAGAAGAAGAAGAAGAAGAAGAAGAAGAAGAAGAAGAAGAAGAAGAAGAAGAAGAAGCAGCAGAAGCAGAAGAAGCAGCAGAAGCAGAAGCAGAAGCAGAAGCAGAAGCAGAAGCAGAAGCAGAAGCAGAAGCAGAAGCAGAAGAAGAAGAAGAAGAAGAAGAAGAAGAAGAAGAAGAAGAAGAAGAAGAAGAAGAAGAAGAAGAAGAAGAAGAAGAAGAAGAAGAAGAAGAAGAAGAAGAAGAAGAAGCTTTTTGTTTTGCCACCCAAACATTGTGTCTTTCCTTCCCAGACAACTTCCTCAGCCTTGTAACAAGAAGTCAGAGAGGACACCTCTTCTTCTCCGGCCCTTCCCTTCACTCTAGAAAAGTTAAAGAACCATCCTTTCCCAGAGATTCATTTCTCCCAACACAGGTCCCATGGAATCTCCCAAGAGCAAAGAAGTAATGAGACACACAGGCAGCCATCTACTGAAAATTTTAATGAAACAAATAAGTTAATAAGTTAATAAAGTGAGGTAACTATGCATTGTCTCAGAAACAAAATTTATTAGGAAAACTACCCCGAGGCCCACTTTATTGTCTTTGGCTGTCAAAGCCATCCCCTGCTCCCTTCCTTTCCCCTATTGCCCTTCACCATGCAGCCCCTCCCCTATTTCTAGAGATGACCATCCTGGATGAAGACTTGGGAGTGCTCTCCAAGGAGGGTGTGTTCAGTGCACTGAGAGAGAGGAGAAGAGTCATAGTTTGATGGGGGAGAAGCTGGGAACAGCTCTCGCCATTTCTTCAAGACACATGCATGGACATGCAAAGTGAAGGTGCAGTTGGGCAAGTGGGGGATTTCGGACATGCAGCCTAAAGGAGGTGTGAAATGGAAGCTGGGCACGTTCTATGGGACAACTCACCCACCATGGTGTTGGTGGAGCTAGCTCTGAGAATATGGGAAAGTCTTCCAGATTTCATTCTGTTCTCTCCCAGTAAGTTAGCCTTCTCCCACCAGACACCCTCCAGATGTGTTCTATCACCATTCCCATAATGCCCAGCCAGCTGCCATGCGAGCTATAGCTCAATACAATTGGAAAGCCAGTTTCTATGCAGCAATCATAAAGGTGGGAATGACAAATGAAGACATTCAATAGAAAAACAGGACTTCTGTTGGTTCTCTTGTTTGAAGTTAACCAAACAGCCCACCCAGGAGCAGATTTCGGTAGCTAATCAGAGACCCAAGCAAAAGGACTGGAAGCAAGGGGCTGTTTGGACTTAGAACTTGTTCAGGGATGGGTCTGTGGTTTAAAAAAGTCCAAGTGAATGACCATTGGGCCAGGAACAAGAGTAGAGACTCAACAAAGAAGTCACAGACAATCCTGGCTGTTGATCTATTCATACATATCACACTGTATTCAATGTAAACCTAAGAGTTTTCTGTTTTTCAAATGCTGGCCTCCCAGACATAGAATGTGCCAAGAAGGTTCTGCTTGTATCATTGATCTTTCTCAAGACCAAAGTACAGCATGAAAGCTGCAAAAATTAAAACGAATGCAGAAGGGCAAGGAGGAAGGTGAGACCTGATGTGCATCGCCAGAGAGGCAGATGGAATAATGGAACGATTGGAATAATGGTGCTTCATATCCTAAAACAGTATCCCTCAACCTTAGCTGCTCTACGTTGTATGGACTTCAACTCCCAGAATTCTCCAGCCAGGATGGCTGGCTGTTGAATCCTGCGAGTTGAAGTGCAGATCTTAAATTTGCTAAGGTTTGAGGAACATTATCCTAGAACAGTGTTTCTCAACCTTGACAATTTTAAGGCATGTGGACTTCAACTCCCAGAATTCCACAGCCAGCATTGCTGGCTGTGGAATTCTGGGAGTTGAAGTCCACATGCCTTAAAATTGTCAAGGTTGAGAAACACTGTTCTAGAAGGACTGCACGGCGGAATGTCTCCAGAGAAATCCTGGATGGAAATCATAATCCAAGGGTCTTCCGTTAGCAATAGAAAGGATGTGCTCACAGCTGGTAGGGAATTGCAGTCTAAAGCAATGGTCCCCCAACCTCCTGACCCCAGATGGGTTAAATTTCCAAAGCTTTTCATTTCAAGCCTAAGCAGTCAAGATTAGAATCACCATCCAAACCAATTGGAGGACCTCTGTTTGAGGAGGGCTACTCAAAAGCTACATCAGAGCACTGATAATTCTACAAGTGTATAGGACCTGAGCCAAGCTTTATCTTAATTCACTGCTGTTGAACGAATGGGAAACTCACACACACACACACACACACACACACACACACACACAAACACACACACGCAATTCCCTGGGAGAGAGCAAAATTCAACTCTCCCTCCAGAGACGGCAAGCTGATACAATTCCCCCTGAGAACACCAGGACCCATTCTACTCTTGGCTACCTGAACTGGGTTTCCTTCAAGGGTGCTCCTGAAGAGCAGCAAAGGGCCCCCAACCCCTGCTTACTTCCTAGGCAGAGAAGGCACCTTAACCGCTGCTGAAGATTGGTTTCCGGTTGCATATTCAAGATAGTTGCATATAGTGCTGCCCATCTCCCCCTGAACATGTTTCCATTACATGGCAGGTTCCCCTCTGTGCTCATGAACCCAGGGGCCATAAAGTGGTGCCTGCTACCTGGTGGAACGGGGAGCTAAAAGAGAAGTAGAAAGGTGCTTCAAGGCTGCCAAGAGTAGGGTTAGGCATTGCCAGTCATTCATTGCTTCTAGATGCAAAGACAAGAAACCAGATTCAGTCAAGTTGCAACGTTCCTTGCTGAGCACGGCTTGAAGAAAAGAGTAACCTAGCTTTTGCATAGCTGAAAAAAAAAAGCATCTCCAACCTGGTTGCCCAGTGAAGTCAAAGTCCAGAGTCGGTGGCTGTCATTCCATGGCTGTCACCGTTTGCATGGTTTTCCTTGATGAGTTGGCCATCACAATGACTCAAGAGTCCAAAGTGGCCATTTCATCTTGGCTGCTCTTTTTCAAAAGAGAATTTAATTATTCGGTAAGCCTGGAGGTACCTGAAAACGCTGGAGTTAACTGGGAACCATGGCAGATGTCTACAGGAGGCTGAGAGGCTAAAGACAGATTCCTCTGCCCCTTATGTCAGACTAACAAGACTTGTATCCCAACAGAGAAAGCTGCTGACTGAGTTTTACATTCTATCATGGCCACCGTAGGAAGCCCAGAAGCACTGTCGAAGTTACGACTGACAGCTGATGTGTGCTGGGACCAGCCGTTTGTCTACATTTGCTCTAAATGCTCTGGTGCTAGTGGCTTTGCCCCCAATTGGAAGACTTCAAGTATAGTTGAGGTGATCGTTCTGGTGCAAAGGCGATGAATCTGATGAGGAAAGACCAACAGGGTGAGGCTGGAGAAGGTTTCGGCTGAGTTGAGCACGCTCCATAAGAGTAGTCCGAAATTGTCTCCCAAGTCCTCCTTCGAAGGAAAGACTCCCTCCCAGCCTCTCCTCCCTGCATGTAGCTGGTGTGTTGCTGTTACACAGCTAGTCTGGGGAGGCCATGTTAGTCAATGTTGGTGCTAGCCGATCGGGAGATGTTCAAGGTCTGAGCAGAGACAGAGATGTCTTCATGGTCCACAGGACTATGATAGTCAGAGGTGATGTCCGGTTCCCCAGTGTGAACTGGTATAGCAGTCAAACTAATGGAGTTGATGGAACCCTTCCGTAGGCACTGGGAGTAAACGCCTAGCAACAAGTCCAGCTTGTGCTCAATAGACTCAACCTAGAGAGAGATTGAGGAAGGGAGAGGGGGGGAGAGAGGGAATGAGGTGGAGAGGGAGGGGGAGGGAGAGAGAGAGAGAGAGAAAGAGAGAGAGAGGAAGAGAGAGAGAGAGACAGAGAGAGAGAGAAAGGAAAGCCTCTAGTGGAAGTCACAGTGAGGTCACATATGACATGAAATCATGATGCACACAATGCAGATTACCCCATTTAGGCCATCTGCATGAAAATGTCATTGTGCGCTTGATGTCACTTTTGAGATTACCTCCACAGATGTTCACCATGCTTTAAGGGGTTGAACTAGAATTGGGGAAGGCCAAGTTCAAGTTCCATCCTTAGCTATGGAATCTCCCTGGGGGAATAAATCACCCACTTTCAGCTCAACTCATTTTAAAGGGGTGGGGTGGGGAAAATGAGGGAATGCATGTTAGGAATACCACCAAGAGATTTTAGACAAAAGGGGGGGGATGGAAATCTAATCATCAGAGAGATGAAATAGAAGATCCAAGCAGTGGCCCGATCACATCATGTATATAAGGAGCCCACCTCCCTCTACCCACTTTCCCTCCAGGCCCAGCCTCACCTGCTTTTCCACCTTTACCACTCGGCCCATCATACTGAGTTCATCCACCAGGTCCACCTCCAATGGTGCTTTTTCTCCTTTCTCCCGTGTCTTCTTGTCCATGGTGATACCTCCCCGGCCCACAATCTGATCCACACTGGAAAGAGTGAAGAGAGAGATGCAGGGGAGAGGACAAAATGAAGCTCACTTGGGGAACTAGATCAAGGCAAGATCCCCCTCTGAAAATTCCACCTGAAGGAGTTTTTTTTCTGTCTAAAAATTAGAGGTTTCCTGTCACTTCCTAATTTTAATATACTCTAGAACTGTATATCCCCAACATTTCTGCTTAAAAGTAATTCCAACAGTTCTCCTGAAACCTAAGTCTCTAATAGCAGAAGATGGGCAAGGACCAACTGCTTTTGCTTTCCTGCCCAAGTGGTTGTGCAGATGTTGACCACCTTTGTCATTGGGATTCTTCCAGTCTCTCATAGTATCTTGTCTGCAGCGGCATCATAGCTGTATGAAAGAAACTCAAGTCTTCTAAGTGCAGCTCAACCAATGCTGGCCAAAACTGTAGTTCAGGGGTCCCCAACCCCTGGTCCGTGGATCGTGGCATGCCAGCAACGAGGCCGCACAAACAAGCAAAGCCCCATCTGCGGGATGCAGGCAACACACGAAACCATGCCCCCTTCTGGTCCGCGGAAAAACCTCTCTCCATAGAACCGGTCCCTGGTGCCACACAGGTGGGGGGCCTCTGCTGTAGTTGTTTCTGAACATGGTTGAGGTCTTGCCACCACTAGCGGCACTAGTTTTGGCTTTTCAAGTTGCTGGGACAATAACCCCGAGCTCCATTGAGCTCCAATCTTTGTCCTCACCGTGTCTGGAGACTTTTGATTCTGCCAAGCATGTCCAGGTGGCCAGCAGAGTATTGCTCAATCACATCCTTAACATCATATGGTCTCAGAGTCTCCTTGAACTTTCTTTTGGCTACCAGGAATTTAAGAATTCTGCAAGAAAACGAGTTAAAATGAAAGGCACCAAAGCCCGGAGGAGAGATCTAGGTGACCTTTTACTGCTCCGGGTAACCTTGCATGGCATACTCCCATTTAGTAAGTGCGCTTCAGAACTGCTGGTGGGGAGGGAACGCCTTAATCACAGTTGCCAAAAATGCATCCTGAAAGCAGGAGATGCTATGGCCCAGTCTTCTCCAACCGCAGTGTCCCCAGATTTAATCACCCATAATTCTGAGCCTATAGAACAGGGGTAGTCAACCTTGGCTCTTTTATGACTTGTGGACTTCAACTCCCAGAATTCCTGAGTCATAAAAGTCCACGAGTCATAAAAGAGCCAAGGTTGACTACCCCTGCTATAGAACAAATAGACTTTCATATATAGAGGTCAACCACTTCAACTGAAGTTCATCAAAAACCACAGCAAACCCTAAGATGTTAACTAAATGACTCAGTTATAATCACCCAACCATTTTAAAGGCCCACAAGGCAAAAATTGCATCAGTGTCAACACAGAACATAGAATTTGTTGGGCTCTCCTACTAAAGGCTCTCCTACTTAAAGGTTCATCATTGAAGAAAACCAGGCACAATTTTTAAGAGCTGTTCTGGGGCTGACCTGAATACAGTGGCGGCAGCAATCAGAGCTGAAACAGGTACCATCTATAGCCTAAGTCTTTAGTTACTGGTGGAGCATTCTCCCAACGGAAGCTGATAGGCTACCAAAAATGCCTTGAAGGACAGATGGGCATAGGGCAACCCATCTCATGGATCAAACAACTTCAAGGAGCAAAAGAGAGACCATCACATCTTCTACTTGTGCATTTCATTGTCATCCTTTTCTTCCTGGAATCTTTCTCTTAGTTTGCAGGGATTTCTCCAAGGCAAAGTATATATTCAGCCATGAGACTTTTCCCTTTCTTCCCTTAAAGCCAACTGTGATGGGCTTTCATTTCAATTTCTTTAATCTCAAATTCTCTTGAGAGCAACATCTGGGCTGCAAAAAGTCTACTCTATTTGGCTCTGCAATCCCAAATGCTGAGACTTTGATTTGAGAGGACCAGACGCCTCAAAGCAAAGGAAGTTTTCTCTGAAGCCACCTTGTGGACCCAAACCTGGAGTTCTTGGCTTTGATTCCAGCTTTACAGCTCTCACCTGACTGCTCGGATCAAGGTCTTTACAGCAGGCATGATGTCTTCAAAAGTCAAGTCACATTGATAGGTCTTCTCCTCGCTGCTTTCCTCTGCAGGACCATCAGCTGTGGATGGAAACATGACTTGGTGGAAGGACTATCCTTTAGTCATTTCAAGATGTCTGGACTTCAACTCTCAGATCTCCTCAGCCGCTACCTGGGCTGGGAAATTCTGAGACTTGAATTCCGCACATCTTAAAGTTGCAGAAGTTGGAAAGCACTTGTCCTAGGGGAAATGTGTGGAATATAAACTTAAGAAACTATTAAATAAAATATACCAAATAGTAAATCTACCACATGTTTTGAACTCTTCAGAAACATGAGACGAGATGGAATAAATACAAATAGTTCTTCGCAAGCTTGGTTGATTTCCTCTTAAGATCAGCTACTATGAATTAAAACCAAATGAAAATTTCCAACCTCCAGCTTTGGCTGCTTGCAAAATTTACCGTCCACTGGCGTCCGGGGCTTCAGCCTCAATGAGGCCCGGAACTTTGTCCTGTCATTGAAGCTCCAGCTCTTCTGTACCTTGCTGGGGCTGAGGCCTTCACTGACGTTCTCTGTACTGGGGGACCGGTGGAGTGGAGGCACCAGATGCTGCTTCCCCCGGCTGCCTTGCTTCTGAGAATTGCCCACTCGGATGCGGTCTTTGAGTCCCATTTTATTGCTGGAAAGGGTGTAGAGTGGAAGTCAACCAGGGAACATGTGAATTGGAGAGGATGCAAAGCAATAGCTAAAAGGGGCCCTAGACTCAAATCTGCTGCCCTCCTCTGCTCACCCTTTGAACAGGTTACAGTTTTGACTGTGGGCTTTCCTTTGATCCAAGCAGGGTCATTGGCCCTGAAATCCTATCCAGTTCAGACAGTCCTCAACTTACAACTGTAACTGAGCCCAGAAATCAATTATAAGCCATACTAGTTGTTAAGAGGGTCACCACACGACTTGCCTGATTTTATGACATTTTGAGCTAGTCGTTAAGTGAATCTTAGCAATAGCAATAGCCCTTAGACTTATATACCGCTTCACAGTGCTTTACAGCCCTCTCTAAGCTGTTTAAGGAGTCATCTTATCGCCCCCAACAATCTGGGTTCCCATTTTACCAACCTCGGAAGGATGGAAGGCTGAGTCAACCTTGAGCCGGTGAGACTCGAACTGCCAAACTGCCGGCAGTCAGCAGAAGTAGCCTGCAGTACTGCACTCTAACCACTGCACCACCATGTTATTAAATGAGCACAACAGTCATTAAGTGATCTATTGTTTACAATGGGGCGTTTTTTGCTGGAAATTGAAAATAAATGCCGATTTCCAGCAGGGAGAAAAAAACATCATAAATCATAGTCACATAACTGTGGGGTCCTGCAAAATGCCAAGGCTTCAAAATGCCATCACACGACTGCAGCGGGGAGGGGCATTATTGGAACTTTAAATCCAGGTTGTAAGGAGCTCCATGGAGTCTGCCACCACTTTGAATGGTCGCAATTTGAGGTCTTTATGTAGCAACCCCTACATACGGACGAGAATCAGAAGGAAAGTTCAGTCTCCCAACGTGGTTTAACCATTTGGAATAAAATAGCTAAGTATTTTATCAGATCAGCATTCAAATTTGAAATGATACTTTAGTCAATGAGAGCTTCTATCCTGCGATATATTTTTTTCTGCATAAATGGGCAATATTGTAGTATGCGCATCAGCTGCTACCTTACGCTTGCTTCTGTTTTACTCTCCCCAGAGTTCTGTTTTGAACAAAACAGAACTCTGGGGAGAGTAGCCAGGAGGGGAAATGAAACTGACTTCTGTATCTCCTTGAGATGCTGCTTGTGCTGGACCAGTATAACTCTGGCCAGAGCATATATTAGCTTAAGTACTATGTTAGAACATTTTACAGTTTTTACCAATGAAAAATGGTTATAAAACAACTATTTATTCCAGGAATTCTTAGTAGAACTTACTTTCTGAAGATGCATCCGGATGTGTACATTGGTCCATTTTACGTAGGTAAAAACAGTAATTCCTTCATATCAGCTTTAGCGTGGTTGTAGACAATATCCCGGCATGCTTCCCCATGCTAGTTTTACACAAAGGCATTCCTTTCACAACCTGGCACGTAGCCAGGATATCCTGTGATGAACTTAGTGGCCCCTCCCACTGACTTGATAAATATAGGATTCACTAAAGAGCTAAAACTACATTACCCATAAGCCATCTCTTAAGGAAACAGCGTTTAACCCTTTAAATGCTAAGCGTTCTAACATAATACTTAAGCTAATATATGCTCTGGTCAGAGTTATACTGGCCCAGCACACTGCTTCAAGGTCAACCAGTTGGGAGAGGAAGACAGCTACATACCAACCTATGCTTGAAGTGACTGTTCTGAAAACATCTTGGTTGAACCTGATGGGTCATGGGGGGGGGAGAGGGGTCAGCAATGGGGAGCAGTTAAGGAAGGGAAAAGTTGAATTTAGGGATTTTGGCGCATGATTCTCAGTTCTGGATGTGCATTATTGCCGTGCACTTGACTTCTATTAAAATTATGCTTTTCTCAACAAATGGAGCCAAGGATGGTTTCTACTTAGAGATTTAAGTGGTGGCAGATCTGAGAGTATGTGGACCTGATCCTCTTGGAGGAATCTTGGGGGCTTAAGCTAGAGACTTTGGTTTTGTTTTTTCTGGAGATGTGCCCAATGATTCCTCTTCCAATTGAGGGCCCAAGGGTTGTTAAATGATGTATATCTCTCCCACTACCAATTTGTCTTTGGGGATAGAAAACAAGCATATAAGGAAGCTAAGGCTTTCCCCGATGCACTAGTTTTCTGTAAAAGATTAAAATAAACAGTCTCAATAAAAGATTTTAAAAAAAAAGATTTAAAAAAAAAGTCTCAGTGCAAATCCACACCAAGCTCTCTGCAGCACCCACCTCATTGTAGAATTTATGACCTTTGGTGCAGTGCGTTCGTTATCCATTTGTAGGGTCTACAGGCTGGACCACAAGTCAAGCAGCTGATTTCAGTTAGAGAAATGATAGAGGAAAGGGGCCCAAGCTAGCTCATGCCACAACCCCATTCATAGTCCGGAGCCCTTTCCAAAATACTTACAATAAAGATTGAAAAGGAAACAAGCAAACGAACCAAACATGAAACGTTAGAACAATCAAAAGATGAAAGAGACTGAAAGACACAACAAGACCAGGGATGCCTGCAGAGGAGATGTTTGGAAGCTCAGCCAGCTCAACGCAAGATGAGCCGGCTAAAATTAGAGTTTTATTTAAGATAATGTTTTGGCCAATAAACCAAGAACATCTGCTTTGATAGCAAGGGAAGGCCTACAGCCCAAGCAAAGGGGGCTATGGAAGGAAGAAGCCATTTTCCCCCAGATAATACTTCTCCTTCCTTCCTAACAAGATATTTGACCCAATAGAAGAGAATACAGTGTAGCTCAGGGTTGAACTGTGGAGTCCTTGATGCTCTCTGAGCTTGGTTGTTTTCTTGACGACATTTCATTACCTGACTAGGTAACCTCATCAGTGCTAGATTTTATTTGCTAGAAGAGACTGGGGTTTGCTCTCTATTTATGTAGAATAGAATAGAATAGAATAGAATAGAATAGAATAGAATAGAATAGAATAGAATAGAATAGAATAGAATAGAATAGAATAGAATAGAATAGAATAGAATAGAGTAGAGTAGAGTAGAGTAGAGTAGAGTAGAGTAGAGTAGAGTAGAGTAGAGTAGAGTAGAGTAGAGTAGAGTAGAGTAGAGTAGAGTAGAGTAGAACTGGAAGGGACCTTGGAGGTTTTCTAGTCCAGCCCTCTGCTTAAGCAGGAGAACCTATACCATCTCAGACAAGTGTCTGTCTAGCCTCTTCTTGAGGGGGGACAGGATAGCAGTATTCCAGTATCTCCGGGGCTGCAACAAAGAAGAGCTATTCTCCAAAGCGCCTGAAGGCAGGACAAGAAGCAACGGATGGAAACTCGTCAAGGAGAGAAGCAACCTAGAACTAAGGAGAAACTTCCTGACAGTGAGAACAATTAACCAGTGGAACAACCTGCCCCCAGAAGTGGTGAATGCACCAACACTGGAAGTTTTTAAGAAGAGACTGGACAGCCGTTTGTCCAAAATGGTGTAGGGTTTCCTGCCTGAGCAGGGGGTTGGACTCGATGACCTCCAAGGTCCCTTCCAACTTTATCATCATCATCATCATCATTATTATTATTATCTGTGGGAGTGTTCTTGGTGGTGCCTCCTAGGTTATGATCTTATCCAGTTGGGTAATGAAATGTCTGTAAGAAAACAACCAAACTCAGAGAGCACCAAGGATCCTATGCTTGCCCCCAATTTGCCTATTTCTTCAAAGTAGCCAGGAGGACTCAGAGCTAAAAAAGTCAAGATGGCAGCTACAACCATGTGATTGAAGCCCTGTGTCCTTTTTATATGCATATCACTTGCAACTGTTAGGTAAGTAAATATTTTGGTTCACGCAAGTGCAAGAGGGATGGGGGAGGGGTGAAAAATGCCAAGATCACAGCCATATCAGTACAAATAAAGTCCTGTCCCTTTTTGAAATGTGCAGTGAATTTTTTTTAAAAAAGGAGGGACTTCAGTCACAGCATTGCAGACATCTAACCATCCAACCATAGTTAATTCTAATCAAAATTAACATATGTTTCAGTGGCTAACTTTAGCTAACTTTAAAGTTGGCTAACTTTCACTAACTCAACTGAGCTGGTTTTGCACTCTCAAGAACCATCAAAACCTTTGCTCTAACAGAGTGTCCAGCTTTATGAATTTGTTTAACCAACCAAACCACTTGGGTTCATATCACAACCCTAGGTCACTGGAAAATTAACCAAGTTAAACCTAACCAATAGTAGCCTGTTTAGTAGCCACAGCCAAATTGTATGAGGTAGGACATCTTTATGATATGCCATCTCCAGACGATGTCTTTTGGGGCAAGGGCTCCAGAACTGAACTGTAAAACACAGGAAAACACCAAATTGCTTCTCCTTCTCAAGGCTGGCCTGTGAGTTCTGCTCAAGAGGAGCATCAGAAGCAAAGAGAGAACTCCACAGATCCAAATGGCATTTGGCCTAACAGACCCAGCAATGGTTTGGCCAAGAATCTGACTTCAGCAGCAGAGGTTTTTTTTCTTCCCACCCAAGCAGAAAAGGGTATTTCTGACCCCAGTTTTAAATTTCTTTGCTAATCATTTCCCACATGCCTAAGCAAAATATAAATTACAGTCCCTTGCTCGCAACTACTGTCTCTGTCCCACTCGGCTTCAAGCATGCATTGTATAGCACTTTGTGTTCATGCCTTCACCAAGGGTATCCACCAGGTATGATCATAAAAGTGGCCACAATAATAAAATCAAAGTTCTGGGTGGACCATTGCACCTAGAAAACAGGCAAACCTTCATGTCACTGTCGTTAACCCCCAACCTGTGCACATTTATCTTTCTCTTCCTCTTGAGTTGGACAGTTCTGCTTCCAACTGGAAGGTTCCAGAAACAAAATCTAGTGGCTATCATCTCCCTTTATCTGCTTGCTTTTTGCTTACCATCATTCCTTTTGGCAGAGAGAAAAGGCATACCGGTAGCTTTAAAATGCGGATTGGTCAACAAACAGGAAGAATCAAAAATCTACAGTGGTGGGATGAGGAAAAAGGATTGACACAATCGACCAGTGTCTTCATGTGAATGTGTCAGGAGTGGGGAAATCCCAGCATCTGAGAAGAAGGAAGGACAGGATTTTACCATTCATGGAAAACTGTTCCCTATAGCTCCAGAGAACTGGCAAAATCAGAAGCCCCTGGTTTTGTGGACGTGGAAAGTTGTGCAATGTCAACTTAGCCCCAATGTAGAATTATCTGTGATCCAAAGGAGATGAAACAGTTCTTACTGGATTGAAGAGGCATCCAAAGAAGCAGGAAAGGTTGCCCCATCCATGCCTAGCATAAAAAAAAATATCACCGCATTGTGGACCTCAAGACCATCTGTAGCCCAGAGCATGGAGAAATGCCTCCAGATTTATAGAACTGCAAAGTCCAGGAAGTTGATTCCTCTTTTCAGCAAGGATCTGTGACTGGTGAAATGAAAGCAAGATAAAATTGGCATACAGAAATGCCAGTTGCCAAACATGGCTCAGAGAGTGAAAGCATCGGGCTAGAGACCAAGACTTCTAGTCTCACCTTAGGCACAACAGTAACTGGATGATCTTGAGCCAGTCCCACTCACTCAGCTCTAAGAAAGGATGCAATGGAAACCACTTCTGAGATCTTGCCAAGATAATTGCAGGGACTTGTCCAGGCAACTGCCAGGAGTCAATCTTGGCTCAAAGGCACCACCCTCGCCACAAAAAACCTTGGTTAGTTATCTTAAAAGCCATTAATGGGCATAATTCTCCCTGCTCAGCTGGCCAAGCAAGGAATCACAAGCAACCTTTTTCTCCAGAAGCCTTGTCCAACAAAATATCCTGTTTGCAACAGGGTTTTAAGCTGCAGGTATGACTTGAACTTAAGGAAATAGTTGATATTTCAGAAGTCCCTTCCCGTTCCCAGGTACCACCCAAGCAACATTTTCTGATCAACCCTCCAACAAGCACCAGGCTTTTATTGGATACCTTTCATGGGTTGTTCCCCCAACTTGGCTTCATCCAGCTGCGTTGGACTACAGTGGCCCACAACCAATGGTTTAGGGATGAAGGACTGTAGTAGAAGAGATTTGGAGGATGGCAACTTTGGAGAAAATGCATCAGCACTTCAAAAAGAGGAATTAACAAGAAGAACTGAACTGCTACACTTGCTTTACAGAGGTGACTCTATATCAGTTCAGGAGCCGATGGATGGATTCTTGGGAATTATTTTCCTCACTCCCCAAAAATACTTTTGTCATGCCGCAGCAGCTTTCATAATTCCAGAAGATGCATTCCTGCCTTCTAAAGCTACCTAAAGCTGCTCACATGCCTGGCTTGCTTTTGCTACTTTAGCCGTGTGAAGGTCTGAGCAGACCTGGGCAGACCTGAAGCAAGCTGTGAAAAATAAGGCAGCAGCAACAACACTGGTCTCTGGTCACAAACACGGCCCAGCACAGACTCCCCAAAAGAGGAGTGAAGACTTTTTTTAAAAAGAACCACAGGCTGATAGTTGGTTATCTAACTTGTAAGGATGTCCTGGCACAATGGCTGGAGGCCTTGTGAAAGATCACTCTGGGGGGCACCATCAGTGAAAGCAGAGCACTGATCATTGACCTGATAATTTCTCACCATCTTGCAAGAATGCACCGTTGAGATCATCCACAGGAAAATTGACAGCTCTTTTGGGGCTATCTTACTGGGCAACATGGTCATCGGTGTTGATTTTCTTGAGGAACTTCAAAGCAACTCTGCATTCTCAGGTGAGTTTCCTTTTTCCAGGAAAGGCGGAGGACCCTGTTTTTTCCACCTTGGATTGGAGATTGTTCCAACGTCCAGGTTCCAATCTCCAGAATTCCCCCTGTTCCTTTAGTCTTTCCCCCATGCAGCTCAATTAAGAAAACTGGAATAACTTCAGGGCCAGCCCTAGGGTAATATTCCCAACACGTTCGGATTCCTTCTTCAGTTGGACATTGTTTGGGTGAGATTACTTCCATGACAATCACCAAGTCTTAATGTCATGGACAGAAGAAAAAGGGCATGAAATTGTACATAATCAAGATTCTTTTAGTACCTTCTATAGTTCAATCTGACAAACCAATGGTCTAAATCTAAGTCTTTCCAGGATTGCTAGGTTATCCAACCAAGGTTTTCATGGATTGCATCCAAATCTCAAATCAAAATCTGTCCATCTGTAAGAAGTGGAATCACTCTACTAATAGTAGAATCTCTACATCTGGAAAGATGAGGGAGATGTTCCTGTCTTCATGCATTCATGTTTCCAAGTGGCTACCACTGGCCCCAAGAGTTATTCCAGACCCAGAATATAATCACACAGCTACAAGAAGGTAAATCTCCAGCACAGCTTTATACTTTTATTTAAAGTAGAACCTGAGTAAACCAATCTTTCTGATTTGAGATCAGAATTGGAGAGAAACACAAAAACTCCCAAAATAAACTGAAGCAAGGTTGAGATGGAGTAATACTGCAAAGATATAATGTGTCATAATGGTGGCCCACCAGATTACTATCTCGGCCTGAAATGATTAATTGCATTCCATATTAGACTACCTTCAACCATCAGGTACCATTTTCCATTAGGTTCAGTCCCCAAGACTCAAGGAACATAGAACCCTTTAAAATCATCTCAATGTTGGTTGCTTTGGAGACCTGGATAAATTCTCCTGCCCTATATTTTAAACATCCTAAGAAATCTATACCATGTCGAAGTGTTTTGGTTTCTTTTAATTAATCCAGCTATTCTCTTAGGGTCATCAGAGGTCAGCATAATGTGGCTTGGGTGGTTATTATTATTTATTTATTTAATTATTATTATTTATTTAATTTCTATGCCGCCATATTCCGGAGAACTCAGGGCGGCTCACAACATGATAGAAATTACATTAAATACATAAATATATAAAAAACCCTAAGTTAAAAAAGAAACCAATCATTCCACGAACGTACACTGGCTAGGGGCAAGGTGTTAGCTGCCCCAGGCCTGCCGGCAAAAGTGTGTTTTAAGCAATTTACGAAAGGCGGAGAGGGTGGGGGCGACACGGATCTCCGGGGGAAGTTGATTCCAGAGGGCCGGGGCCGCAACAGAGAAGGCTCTTCCCCTAGGCCCCGCCAGGCGACACTGTCTGGCTGACGGGACCTGGAGAAGGCCGACTCTGTGGGCCCTAACCGGCCGCTGGGATTCATGAGGCAGCAGACGGTCCCGTAAACAGCAGACGGTTGGGGCAAGGATGAAGAAGAGAAAAGAACAGAAGGTTTTAGAAGAAAGGAATAATTCAAGAAGTGTTAAGTAGCCACAAGGGTCCCTGGTTTCTTTATCTCCCATTCCTGTGTGGTCCATGTTGAATCCATTGGTGCATTTGTTTTGACTCTTGCTTGAAAGCTGCACTGGAGACATACCTTTTTTTTTCCCCCTCAGGAGAGCAAACGTATCTCCCACCCTGGAAGGGCATCATAACAAATGGGAAGGAAGGACATCCCCATGCACTTCTCCATTGCACATGACTATTGCAGCATGCCCTCTCTGATGCTAAAAAGGGTAGGAGGGTTTGAATCAATGGGACAACCGTAATGCAAATAGAATATGAACATCAAGACAAGTCCCCAAACATCTCCTGGACAGCAGATCCAAAGCCTCGGTACCTCTGTTTCCAGCCGGTGGGAATCCGAAAGAAATTCCTTTTACTACTAAAGAGCTGGCTAGAGAGAGGAGAAGGAAAACACACAAAAGAACAAGAACAAAAAGAAGAAGGGGAAGAGAAGACAAGAAGGAAAAAGGAAGGAAGAGGGGAAAAGGTTAGTAAGGAGAAGGACAGAGGGGAAAGCCATGCTGAGGCCAACAGGACTTGATGAATGTTGTGAGAGCATCATCCACAGAACACCTCACTCAGGGCACCCCAAAATTCACTGTGATTTCCAATCCCAACCCCAATATGGACGATTCACTTGACCTCCATGAAACAAGCTGGCATCACCAGAGCTTGCTGGAGAGACACTTGGTTTAAACAATGACCAGTGTAGTTCAGATCTGGAAATGGACATATGGCCAAGAAGGTCAGATGTCAGATTGCTCATGTTCTTCTTATCTATTGATAGCTCTTCCCAATACCTCCATTAAAGGGTCTTCCTCTTGACTGTGAGGGAAACCAAAATAGAATAAAGTTTGCCGGTCTCACTGTCGGTCCCAATTGCTTTTATTACAGCTTACAACTAGTCTTCAGCTGGGAGACTTGGCAGCTTTGTAATATGAATTTAACAGGTCTTCTGCACAGGGAGTGGGCAAACAAGATGTCTCTCTGTTGCTTCAGTGGGTAACCATTCCCTAGACCTGTCAACTTTTCTTTAGGCTTCTTTCTGAACATAAGTTCATTGCTCTTCTGGAAGAGTGCTCAGAAGCCTTAGGACCACAGATGATAGGTGCTGGGAGAGCTAATGCTAGGGAGCAACAGAGAAGCACCTCTCATTTCCACTTTCTTATGGGACTTCCATACCACCACTGATGGGGAGCTGCTATTCAGGTTGATCTAAGTTTCTGAGTCAGGTATAAGAGGTCACCCTACTTTGAAAGCCTGTTGCCCAAATCAAAATAGTCCTGGAAGACAATTCCCATGGAGAGGAGGTACCCTCACCAACCTAAGATGTTCATCTGACTGCACCAACAGGACGATTGGTGAAATGTATCAGCTTGGGTCCATGCTAGGAGGACAAGCTATGGTGTGGTCATTGCAAGTTTTTCCAGAGAGAAAATAGAACTTGTTATCTTGGTCTACAAAGCAGTACCTTCCAGGCTACTGAGTGACACTTTGAGTCTGAATCATCATTTCCATAGTCTGCAAGCAAACAATATTCTTTTTTATAGCCCCTAGAATACCACTGGAACACCCAAAGTGACTTTTAAACTTAGTTTGAGGAGAGGCATTTGGGAGAAATTTAGGGGACAAAACCTGACCCTCTGTCCTTCTTCCAAGGTCTAACAGCCTAACATTGGGCCAACCTGCGGGTTGTACTGTTAGAGAGTGTAAGACCTTGAATGAGACATGTAGGTTGAGTTTGGTTGCCCATGATTGTTACTTCGGTTGTTACCGTTGCTTTTGTTATTATTGTTGCCCTGCTGTTTTCACATTCCAAAATCATTAGATTATATTAATTATATTGTTTCTTGCAAATTGGGCAGACCTATACATCAAAATAAAATAAATAATGTTTAAACCTTATGGAGGCTTAAGACAAGCTTTCGCCCTTAAAAATCCTAGTCCTTCAAGAAAAAGCAACCTGGTGGAGACTTTTTTTCCCCTACTTGGAGAAGTGAAGAGAGAAAGCATATCCTTCCCCACATCCCTGACTGAGATGTCTGGTCTTTCCACTTCCACTTTCCACTTCTGGTGACGCCAGAACATGTACCGCTTGAGGAACTAAGGAATCACTGCAAAAAGTGGCCCCTGGTTTCCTAGGAAATCTACCTCTCTTGTCTCTAAGCATTGATGTAGCAAACAAGTCCCTTGGTCACTCTGTGATAGTTCCACTTTCAGTGCTGTTTCTCCTTTTTCCCTCCCCAGAATGCCAGGTTATTCCCCCTACCTCAGCAGGAGATGCGGCCCACCAGCACCTCTTGTAGGAAAACCTACCGTCCCGCTGCCTCCCTCTCTTTGACGAGGGAATAAAAGCAGACACCACCATTTTAAAGGGAAGGGTTACCTTAGGCGCAAACACTTGGGTGACGGAGCTTCTTCTTCTATCCAGCTTCCGGAAATGAATAGGAAATGGAGAAGTGATGAGAAGATGGACAGAGAAATAGGAATCAAGGGAGGCAGAGAGGAGGAGAGAGAGAAAAGATGATGAAATGAGGTGGACTGCAAAGGAGACTTGGAAGGTGGAAACTGTCCAGGCCCAGCCATACTGACCCTCTTTCTGGAAAGAAACTGGTGCTGAAAACGTTTTGCCACAAGTCCTGCTAGAAAATGAGATCCTGGGTTAGCCACGACATTGTTTGTGTTGGGTTAATGCTTTTGGCGGCACCACCTAAATTCCTCCCTTGAAAATGCAACTATGAACATGGTCCACAGGTGGAGGGGTGTAATGATGGCCTCAAGTCAGAAGAGGGAGATAAAGAACCGTGCACGGTTGCGCCTTTCTTTCAAGGGCTAAAGAGGAACCCAGATGAAACCAACTCAACTCGTACCACATGTAGAAACAAACAAAGGAGTAAAACCAGGAGGGAGCAGCAGCACAAGACATAGTCCACACACCAGAGAGAAAGAGAGAGAGAGAAGGGCATGAGACACACCAGGGGCACGAAAACGTGCAAGGAGGTGGCATCAACCCTACCTTTCTCCTGTGTAAAAAGGAGGACTGGAGGCTTTCAGGCCAGAGGTGAAGGAGTGATACGACGGTGGAGCTCCATCAGGGAATTTCCTCACCTCAGAGATCCTAAGCCCTCCGTTGCGAGCTCGGTGCAAGTGGTCAAACATAAGGACCAGTTCTCTAGGGTTGGGTTCAAATAAAAACATGAAGGAATTAAAAGCTTTCAAATGGGAGAGGGGGGGCAAAACAAGCAAGCAAGCAAAAAAGTAAAAGAATGTCAAGGAAAGTCTTGAAAATAGAAGGGGATTAAAAGAAAGAGAGAGAGATAGAGAGAAGCAGGAAGGAGAAGCAATGAAAAACCTAGCAGAAATTTAACAAAATTAAGACAAACACATTTGTGGACCACTGCCCATAAATTCTTTATGGAGCACCTTGTTTTTCTCCATAGGAGAAAAGAATATGGATCACTTAATTGTTTTGTTTTCTTGATTGACTTATCTGGATAGACTAAATTGATTGGTGTTGCTTATAGAATTGGGGTGCATGGCTGATGAGTTACACTGGCCTTCGTTCACACATGTTTAATCTAACTCCAAATCCAACTAAGAAATCAGTCCATTTCTTAGTTTGTGGAATGTGTGGAACTACACATCAGCCAATGGCTTACATTCATAAAATACATTAAGCCACAAAAAAATGAGTGATCAAAGTGTCTAAGCTTAGCACATGAAACCAAATGTGTAAGTAATTCAGTTAAGTGTGTTGCAGGAACACTAATTTATGAGCATGAGTTCCAATTTTGGGAGGGCAGGTGAAAACGTCATCACGGATTATCGTAATTTCATTCTGAGTGCAATCCAAGGCAACAAACCAGGGGTTCTTCTTCAGATCTGTAGAACATTTCATTCAGCTACAATGTGTAAGTCTGTGGAGGGTGGAGCAGAAAAGCAGCTAAGGTCCTGCTGACTAGATCTCCATTGCATTTAAACTGCATTTAAAGTAACAGTACCAATCACTGAATCTTACTGTTAATTGACATATTCAGTCTTCAGTGCTAAACAATGCCCCATGGGTTGTTCACCATTGATAGTGTTCAGTGATAAACATGATTGAATGGCTATGAAACTTATTCCCTATACGTCTCCCAAGGGCAGGCAAGCATACAATGAGAATACATAGCAACTGAAATTAGTCCAAAAGATTTGCAAAAAGAAGAAGCAAGTCAAAAGGGATGAAAAGCTAATGCTGGTCAGACTTCCATATTGGACTTTTGTTTGGAAAATAACAGCAATTTGATATATGGAACTAATCACATGGAACTTCTACCTCTTGGAGGTCTTCAAGCAGAAGATGGAGTGCTGAACTGTTCTACCAACTCTAGATTGTGGGCTCCTTGGTACTCTCCAAACTTGATTGCTTTCTTGTAGATGTTCCATTATTCAACTAGGTAACATCATCAGTGCTAGAAGGGAGTGAGTTTTGCCTTCTCTTTATATACAAGTGGTTTGCCCTTTCAGTATTGGTGGGAATATTCTTGGTGGCTCCTTGACTAGGCTGTTGTATCTTGTTTGACTATTTGTTTGAGTTGGTATTTTCTTGACTGGGATATTGTTTACTTCTCCATTGTTGGTCTACTGTTAATCCTGGTGTCAATATCTGTTTATCTATGTGTTCATTGCTGGTAAGGTTTTTGGTTTGTTTTTTTTTTTTTTTTGCTTTTTTGTCTTTTTTTTTAGTGGTACGTAGATATTTATCTCAATGTGCCTGTTAATGGCTGCTTTGTCTAAGTATCAGGTTTCCAGAAATTCTCCAGCATTTTTGGACTTAGTTTGGTTTAGGATGCTCAGTTTCACAGTTGAAATTATGGTGAAGTCTGTTCAGTTTCACAGTTGAAATTATGGTGAAGTCTGTTCATGTGTTGTGCAATTAAGGAGTATTCATCATGTCTTCTGACTGCTAGTTGGTGTTTATGGATGCAATCGGTTAATCTTCTGCCTATTTGTCCTACATGTCAGAGAGCACCAAGGACCCTACAGTTCAACCCTGAGCTACAAATATTATTTTCTATTGATACAACTCTTTAGATTCACTATACTCAACAACAACAAGAGGGCTAATAAGATCTCCTCCAAATCTAACTCTATGGCCAAGCAGAATCTGAATTTAGGAGTCAGAATCAAAGAACACTGGACAGCCAATACACCTTGAATATAAAGGGTACAGCCAAAAAGTGATCTTCTAAGAATTATAGCAGATGGATCTTTGCTTATAAACCTAAACCCCAGTTCTAAAGTTGCTAGTATTGACTTTCACAGCATTACCGTTAAGCTCTAAAATTATCTGCACTGATGGGCCAGGTAGTAGGTAATTTGAAGCAAAGCTAGGAGGGTCTTCCTCTTTCACAATAACGCTTCTCTACAGAAGACACAATAGAACCTCCAACTCATAAGACTTCCTATTTGGAACAGTGAAACTTGGGGGGAGACCATAGTTCATCATTAACACATCACTACTCCAGATCAGTGGTTTGTCCATGAAGGAAGAAAATAAAAAATTGGTCTCCAAACCATGGCCAGATGCTCTGGACTATCCTTTATATTGGGCGTGGGTGGGTGGGAGGAAGAGAGAGAAAGAAAGATGGCTTGCAAAGCAATGACCCAAATCCTTGAACAGGGAAAGATGGAATGTCTTCTCCCTGATGTTTGGCAAAGGTTAATTTTTGGAAGCTTCCACTTATGCCATACTAACCATCATAAAGGAGGCAGGTTTTGCATAATTTATTCTTTCTCCTTAGTGCAGAAACTATAGCCTTCCAGAAAAAATATATATTAAGTTTTCCAACGAATTTGACCAAATCCACCAGAATTTGCACTGCATTCAGCATTGCAATTCAAAAAGCTTCACAATCCAGCTTCCAAGCCTATCTTATGTCACATTCAGACAGAAGCCCTTGAGGCAAAGACGTTTCGCATCATATTTGTTTTTTAAATGTCTCTCCCCTAAAAAAAGGTCAAATATTTTGAAACTGGAAGAAAAGCGAAATGACAGCACAAGCCTTCTGAGTGCCGATTCTTCTTTTAAACCATCTTTCCACACCAGGGAAAGGTGTAGCCAGGGATAAATAAATCCCCTGTAAATCTTCTCTTCCCTTATTACACTGCCTAGTACAATTTGTGATTCACCTAGCCCAGGGGTAGGCAACCTGGGCTCTTTTATGACTCGTAGACTTCAACTCCCAGAATTCCTGAACCAGCCATGCTGAGGGGAAAGGGAGAGGTTTCCAAGCTGAGCCATGCTGGCTCAGGCATTCTGGGAGTTGAAGTCTACGAGTCATAAAAGAGCCAAGGTTGCCTACCCCTGGTCTAGCCTCACAGTGTAGTTGTGGTGGCATGGAAGTGTATGGAAGTTAATCAAGGGTGTCATGGTCTCCTTGTTTATTAAAAAGGGCCGTGGGAAGGGCCATGTGCCAAAAGCGTCCAATCATGAGCTATAAAAACCTGTCATTTTTTTGTCCTTGTTTTTTTCTCACTTACTTTCCCCCTTCTGTCTTCCTTCCTATCTCCTTCTCCTGGTCTCGGAGGAGGATCTAACGTCAAGATGTCTATCATGCCTGCGATGATTCGGGCACCACCCATTTTTACATGCAGAGGCCATCTTGACATTTTTATTTCTCCCTGGGTGGACACTCATAACCTCCAAATACAGGTTTCCCATTATTTTATAAAGGACACAGCATGAGTTTAAGTAATTGTGGGTTCCAATTCTAATAGGAATGAACTGGTCAAGTGGGGTTGAAGTCCCACCTTTGGGGGAGGACATGACTTGGTGTCCTTTTGGTGAGATCAGCCTCCTGCACATAATGTTCTCAAAGTCAATTAGTACTCTCTGTGTTGGAGGTGCTAAACCAACTCCCCAATTAAATACAAATGTTACGGCAGGGATGACCGTAGGAGGAGCATCACAACCTGCAAGATAGTAGGGGTGGTATGCACACATTATATTCCATTGTGAGGCTGCAGCAGCCATTTTCCAGTTGTTAGCACTCCCCACAGATGCCTTTCGGTGCTCCTCAAGGTCTCATTGAAATCCCCAAGTATGCCCACTTAGTGCTAATTCCTTTTGCATGTACAAGCCTCAACTTCCCCCTCCCCTCAAATCATCATTTTTAATAGTTGTTTTGTGCTGCTTCTGCCTGTTTGGTCTTTAATTTTGCTTTGGTTTTTTGAAGATGATCACTTGATTCCACAGAAGTTGTCTCCTTTGTATTTTCATCTTGTTCTCTGATGAAGACAACTGAAAACCTTCTTGTGTACTAAACATTAGAAAAGTGGGTTATGCATTTAGAAAAATCAGACGCAGAGACCCCCGAGGGCTGCCATAGGCCTTTCCTTGAGACAATGAAAAACTGGTCAAAATAAGTCTTGCAAAAGGGCAGCTTTTTGACCGAACAATTTATGCTTAACAATAACATTTCTACCCTGCATGTATATATGCACGTGACCTCATGCGTGTCTACATATTTGCAAAGGTCCAGAATCACCCTCCCATTAATAGCCCAGCTCCTGCCCTCCTACCTCTCCATTAGTCTCCATTGCAGCTTCCACCACCTAGAAGATCCTGGAGCCCAATTTGAGTGGAGGAAACATCACATGTTATGAAAGATGTGGATGGAATTATGATGCCTTATGAAGAGGGCATGGAATCTGAACATTCAAAACCCAGCAAACATGTTCAGAGGAAGTGGTCTGCTAAGCATCAGCCTCACTGGTTAGTCCTTTCACCACGGCCAATTACTGTCCTGCAATGATGCATAATTGTTCTACCACCTTCTCCTGATGGATGGGATTAAAACACTGGATTGGATAAGACTGATTTATCAAAGGAGGCCAGATGGAAGGTAATTCTCTATCCGGCAAGCAGGAAACAACATGTCCCCTGCATCAAAAGGTAGTCAGAAAACTGATCAAAGAAGCTAAAGGACACATGCATCCATTTTCCATGATTCTGTAATCTAATCCAGCTTTCCTTTCTGAAAATTAATGAGACTCTGAGAGAATCTAGCATTCTTCATTGTGGGCAGCTGCTAAAGCTGCCTGACACTCACCTTGAGCCAACACAAAAATATCAGGCACTAAATATCCACAAACTGCCACAGAATAGATGCAAGGCCACCATACAATCCCCATTGATTTCTCCGCCCTGTTCTCCCATAAAGTGACTCACGCATTTCCCTGGAAATGTGGCAGCAGTCAGAGTAGGCAGAAGAGGCATATTTAGCCCTACCAATTACTCATGCACATTGGGTTCTCTCTGATATATTTTCCCTAATTTGGTCCATCTCGTTGCAATTTCCATCAACTTCCTCTTTCCGGTTCCTTGGCCAGGACTCCCAAGGAACACCTCCCCCCTGCTCCAATTGTCATCCCTCCAAGCCCCCAATGTAACTTCACACATACCTAAAAGAGGGAAGCATGCTGTCATAGTAACACCAGGTAGCAGTCAGGTAGGATCGATTGACGTCTGTGGAGTAGAGGCGCCAAGCAGCCTACGTCAAGGAGGGAGGACAGGAGAAGAGAGAGAGAGAGGTCAGAGCTAGACCAGCTTAAGAAGGCTTCCCCTACTTAATGAAACCAAAAAGTAGAGTGCCTTGGATGGTGGACCCCCAATCCCACCCCTTGCATTCCTGGTTTGATGCATCTCCCTGCTGAAAGAGACCAGAGATCCCCAAGGGAAGGCTCAGACAATCCAAGTAACAAGGTCCTATGCATAGCACAGCCAAAGACAACTGGAAAGTCAGAACTTGAAGGAAGAGATTAAAAAGAATTTAATTAAAAGATTAAAGCTTCAAATGCAAGCATAATTGCTTTCGCTTGCTAAACTCTAACCCCGTCTATAAAATATAAGCAGTATTTTTCCGGTGAGCTGCTTTTTTGTCATCATCAGCCACCATCATCCTTAAACAAATCATAAAGGGGATTTTACGAAGAAATCACACAAGTAAAGATGACAAAAATACAACCCATAACCATGACAAATTTCAAAAAGGTACGATAGCTTAAAGCAATGGCAGAATCCAGTTTCATGGCCCTGAATATATACTTTAAGAACATCGGAATTAAATATTGCTATAGTTCCCTTTGTTGGTCTTCCTGTCAGTACAGAGATGCTGGGGCTGAGGAAGAGAAGAGAGCTGTAGGAAATTGTGAACTGGCACCTAAAAAATCAAACAGAAATGGTGTAGTGTTGCCGCTCATCATATAGACCTAGTGAACACATGACCATCTTCACGAACCAAGATTCTGGTGCTCTGGTTGTGTTCCCCCCCCACCCCCCAGCCCCCCGTTCTTCTAATCAGTATCCCACTTTTGGTGAATTAACCAGGTTGATCTTCATCCTAATGTTGTCACTGTAAATCTGGGGCTATGGCTACAGTAGAAACTGCCACACCAAAACATAGTAAGAGAGAACTTGGCATCCATCGGCTAGGTTGGTTGTCAGTATATATGTGAAACCAAGTTAAATACCAGGAAGGGAAAGGAAATTGATTGGAGAAGTCCTGTAATGAAGGGAGAAATATTCACCAGGTTGCATATTTCCAAGTCAGAAATCCACAAAATATGGTGCAGGGTCCACACTGGTCAAAAAAGGAGACAAGCTTTTTCCCTTGAGTTTGACAACACCTGCCTGACCTTGTCAATTACTATGTTTTCTGAGTTGGACTCTAATACAACGCCCCTTTTTAAGTAGGTTTCATCAGCGAGATGGGTAAAGTTGGTGCATCTCCTGAAGCTTTGCCCTACAACCCGCAGCTTCCCCAACCGCCAAGAGCGGCAAAGCCTGCTTCATTTCTTTGAACATCTCCACACTCACCAAGACAAGAGCCATGGAGATGATCGGGCTTGGGGTGCTCCACATATAGGATTAGTACTAGGAATGTCTGGAGATCTTCTCTCTCTCCCTCTCTCTCAAGAACACTCAAATCACAGCAGCTCTAAACGTGGAGCTGTTCCTAAGCCTTTTCTGGGTGCGTGAGAGAAGGTGGAAGAAACTCCATTAGAGATTAATTATCAAGGAGAAAGTGCAGGCAGAGACGTATCCTGACCTTTCATCTGCTCTGGAAAAGAAGGCTGTGTGAATTGACCAGGGGTATCAGATGGGAAGAGGACAGCATCCTCATTCAGGAAAAAGGAGGCCAGAGCTGTGTCCCTAAGATAGTTTTGTGTGCCAAAACAACTGCGTGCATCCTTTTTGTCTTGTCCACCATCCATTTCCAGCTGTTGTTGGAGGCCTCTCAGCCCAGGAGTTGAATGGCAGGGCAAGGCTGTGAGAAGGAGACCTTTTGTTGCACGGATCCTCTGCACCACAGAGATAACGTGGTGTCAGAAGCTTCATCTTTCTGACCACAATAGCAAAGGAACCAATCCAGACAGGAGGGCAGAATGTTGCTGGATCAGACGTGATTCTGCAACATAAAGTGCATGGCCAACAATGCCAGAAAAGAAGATTTGGACTTGTGCTTGTGGCTGGAAAAGGAAGTTGGACTGGAAAGGAGGTCATGGCTTAGGATGGGGCTGGGGTATGTGTGTGTGTGTGTGTGTGTTATATCTATCCTGAACTGCACAAAGCACAACTCAAAGATAGAAGAATACGGAAGTGCCCATAATGGAACAATGGATTGTGAAGGTGGCAGAGCTAACAGAAAAAGCAAAATGTTTGCTTATTTGACTAAGGAGTGAACAACAGTTACTTTTAGAGACAACTGGAAACTCTTTATGGACTTTTTCTACTGAAACTGGACAAAAAAGAATTGGCGACTTTGGGATTTATTGATGAAAATGTTTGTTTATGGGGGGGGAAGAGAACCATGATGCGCAATTTTGTAATGGTTGCAAAGAAGATTGGAAGTCACTTTTTGAGTTATCTTTTTTTTTCTTTGGTTATTGTCCCTTCTTCTTTTGTTCTTTTATATCTTTCTTTTTTCTACTTTCTTTTTTATGTTTCCATAGCTTTCTAAATCTTACGTAAAATGTTCTCTTAATAAAAATGTTTTTTTAAAAAGAAAAAAAGAAGAAGAAGCAAACTGCTAACTCAGAGTCTCAGCTACGTTTGGAGGAAGGCAGGGGGTCATGAAGACTTTCAAGGATTTTTTAGAAATTTACTTGCTCAGCAGTAGAACAGTACGCATTGCAATTATTCTTGCAAATGCTTGGAAAGGTTGTCAAAAAAAAAAACCCAGTATTTTTTTTTAATTTGTGATGGTCGTGCGATATCTCCTCGATGATTTTTTTTTTTTTGCAGAGATAAATTTCTTCACTAAGCAAAGAATTGAACGCTCTCCAGAGTTAGGCTTATTAAACTTTGTTACAGGACCAAACCATGCACTTAAAAATAAAGACTTTATTATCTCTTGAATTTTTCGCAGCAGCCAAAACAATAATTATGCAACGTTGGAAAACTCCAGATAATGATTGAGTTGTGGATTAGCAATGCCTCTTCAATTGCCACATTAGAAAAAAAAACATCTCAGATAAAGTAATGAGATTTCGGGAACGTAAAATTAGGGAGGAGAAAGGTCCGTTGGATACGCCTGCCGCCTTGAGTTATTTATAAAAATAATAAAGGTGGGTAGAAAGAAAGAAATAATAAATAAAACCCCACAGTTTTATTCAATTTTATTGGATTTTATGATTTACCTTAAGAGCAATAGATTATGTTTTCGTGTATCTTTTTATTTATGGCACATTTTTATATGTATAGTACCTGTCCTTTTATTCCCATTGTAATTGATCTGCGGTTCTCAACCTTTTCCGGGGCTCGACCCTGGCCCGCGCCGCGCTTGTGCATGCGTGGCGCGACTGCCCGCATCGCACATGCGCAGCGTGACGGCCCACATCGCGATAGGGAAAAAAATGGCCGACCAAAAAAAATGGCTGACCAAAATAAAAAAAATGGCGGGCCCGCACCGTGCATGCGCGGCGGGACACATCACGCATGCGTGGTGTGACAGCCCACATCGCAATAGGGAAAAAAATGGCCAACCAAAAAAAAATGGCCGACCAAAAAAAAATGGCGGGCCCGCACCGCGCATGCGTGGCGCGACGGGGTGCATCGTGCATGCGCGGCGCAACGACCCACATCGCGATACGGGAAAAAAATGGCCGGCCAAAAAAAATGGCCGACCCCCCAAAAAATGGCAGACTGCGGTGCTTGGCGACCCCCGTGAAATGGTCGTTCGACCCCAAATGGGGTCGCGACCCACAGGTTGAGAACCGCTGTAATAGATCTTTTTATTCTACTGCCCTGAAAAAAAGTCAGAAGACATCACTTTTTTTCCTCTTTTCTTCTTGCACTTCTTTCTTCTTTAACTTTTCCAATTTTTCTTTCTATTTGTATCTTATCTTATAAGAAATTTTAATATTTTTAGAAAAACATTGTAATAGATCTTTTTTTATGTTTTATGCAACGATAGCAACTTAGACTCCGTAGTGCTTCATAGCCCTCTCTATGCAGTTTGCAGAGTCAGCGTCTTGCCCCCAACAACATGGGTCCTCATTTTATCTGTCTCAGAAGGATGGAAGGCGGAGTCAACCTTGAGTCAGTCAGGATTGAACTCCAGGCTATGGGCAGAGTTAGCCTGCAGTACTGCATTCTAACCACTGCACCACCATATATCTTTTTCTTCTTTATATGCACAGTATGTTAATGCAATTACCTGATATTGCTTTAAATATTTCTGTTTAAATTAAAACACAATATACCTTGCCTTGAAAGCTCTTATGTTCCAACTGGGGCACCCCTAGTTAGAAAGATTGTGTTCTGGTATTCAGACAAAGAGTGTGGCCTAGTGGAATGCTTCCGAAGGGCAGTATCTCCTGATTAAACAAAAGGACTGTTTCCCCCCCCCAAGCTGTGGCTTTTATCCAAAGATTCTATAGATTCCATTAGGGACTTTACCCACAATCCTTTTCAGAGAACCCCATTCTTCCCATCTTTGGCTACTGTTCTGCCAGTAAGATAATACCCAGAATAAAGTCTTAACTCAAAGCTGATAGAAAACTCGGCTGGGAGAATAAATTCTGTCCTTATTGCCAATCCCTCTTCTGTCCCCTCACCTGTTTTTCCAGGCAATTCCAGTCACCTGACTTTCCTCCAAGGAAAAAGATGACACAGCTAGATGATTTTACCTCCCTGAAGCTGCCCTTGGACAGTGTCCGAATTTGGGGGGTGGGGGGGGAGAGACTACTTTATCACTAGTACAGCTAAGGACAATTTAAGGTGTTCTCACTGCAAGGCTGGGTATGGGGGTAAAAGCAGCGTCTGTAGTTAAGGTGGATAAAGATGTTTGAGCAAGTGGGGGGGGAAGTCTGTCTGGTAGAGCTTTCCCGTGGCAAAATAGTAGAGGGCACAGGGAATGATCTTGAAGGACACCAGCCAGATCACTGATAAGAAGGCCTTGAAACCAGGCCAAAAAATGAGCCTGAAAAACACCTCAGAATGATTTATAGATGGCATTTAACACCAGCGAGATTGGCCAAAATGCATAAAAATATAGATCCAAAGTGTTGGAAATGTAGAATTAGAGAGGGAACATTCTACCACATGTGGTGGCTGTGTCCTAAAGCTAAAAAGTATTGGGAAAGAATAAGAGATTGGATACAGGAGATAACGGGAATAAAAATGGATTTTAAACCAGAATTATTTTTACTGGGTATAATAAACTCAAAGATCAAAAAACAACTCCAACACATTATTATATATATACTGACTGCAGCTCGCATAGCATACGCCCAATGTTGGAAGAATGAAAATATACCCACAGATGAAATGGTTATCTATAAAATTTTGGAATGCGCAGAAATGAATAAACTCACGCTAGAATTAAAAGACAAAGAGGCGACAGAATTTTATGAAATTTGGAATAAATGTTATATTTGGCCAGAACAGAGAAAGAAAAAGGTATAATGATTGAATGTAAATAAAATGTAAATAAGATGTAATAGAATAGTTAGAATGTATAGCACGGTTCTGTTAAAAGAAAAGATTTTTGTTTATATATGTATAGTTTGTTTTTGGTGTATGGTGTATGATGAAAAAATAAAAAAAATTAAAAATAAAAATAAAAAAGAGAGAAAAGAAAAAATCTCAGAAAAGCCCCCTCCATTGAAGGGTGTAGGCAAGCACATCCAGACTTGCAAAATTCTGTTACTCTAGCTCCGTGATGGCGAACGGCACGCAGAGCCCTCTCTGTGGTCACGCGCACCGTCGCACCAGTCCTAAGCCTTCAGCTGGGTTTTATAAAACCTTTTCGCTTTAGGCCTCCGCTGCCGTGTGCAGAAACGTATTCAAACATTCCTTGGCTTCTAGCATTGGTCACATTCTTTAAGCAGGAAGGCGGAAGGAAAAGAAAAAGAGAAAAAATCCAGGCTATTCCTTTTTTACTCACCTGGATCAAATTTGCTGCAGGGGTCCTTCTCTTCTCAAAATGCTTTTGTCGGTGTTGTTCTTGGACTTTGAGAGCAAACCCTGAGCCTAGAATTCCCTGTGTGAAAAGACAAACAGCATCAGGACCCTTCAGAACAGCTCTTAAGTTCCAACTCAGAGGAAGGTCTAAGAAATTGGAGAAGTTGTACTATTTGTTGAGGAAAAAGCCAACTATCTAGGATGGGGAGAGACCAAATGTCTAAGCCAAAGAGAGTCCCAATATTTCAGCATCTTCTCAGGGGCTTAAAGACCTTCCAGACAGCCAGCTCATAGGCACAACAAGCCCACAACTATGCAATTCTTTTTCTCCTCCTTCTTGTAAAAAAAGACAGAAACTACAGATAATTATCAGCAGCTAGCTAGCTTGGAGAGAGCCACTTTGGTACCATAATGAAGGCACCAGGCTAGAAACTGGGAGACTGTGAGTTTTAGACCTGCCTTATACACAAAACCAGTTGGGTGACCTTGGGCAAGTCACTTTCTCTCAACCCTTGGAAGGAAACAAGGGGGCAAACCATTTAAAAAAAACAAAAAACCAAGAAAATTGCAGGGACTTGTCCTGGCAATCTCCAAGAACTGGACATTATTGAGAAAACTATCTTAGGCTGATCTCAAAAAAAAAAAACTAAGTTGGGTCTACCTTGGTTACTACTTGAGTGGCAGAATTCTTGAAAACCCCAAGGATTATTAAAAAGTTTTTTAAAATATCCCAGAAAGAGATTAAGGAGACAGACCATTACACACATGTGTTCAAGGGAGTCTTTCTACTTTTCTCTGACCAGCTCAGGATTGTGTGAGTCAGATCACAGCTCATTTTTATGCCCAAACCACCTTTGTGAGTTGATTATAACTGAGACTGGTGGTGGTGGTGGAATTACTAACTAAAGGAGAGCCAGGCATTAAGAAGCACGTCGCATAGAGTTGCTCTCATGGAGGAAACATCCTACATCGGTCTAATAATGAAGCCTTATCTACTGTTTCCCAAGGGAATGTAGCCAGTCTGACCAGATTCTTGTAATATGGGTGATCAACAATAAATAAATTGCTTTGGCTTAATTCAGGAAATTATTCTGGTTTCTTGCACCTGACCGATGGGCCAGAAATTACCTAGTGAGATTCCATGGTTGAATGAGAACTTGCATCTAGATGCCCATGTTCTCTGTCACAATTCACAGCCAATCTACTGCCCTGAGTCTGGCCTAGGAGAATACTAGTTCCCAAGGAGTCTGGGGTCCTGGTTTTTCCTGGGGGACTCACCGCAGGAAGGGCAAAGAAGGAGATTCCCAGCAAGGCGAAGCAGGCCGTCAGCACCCGGCCCAGCCATGTTTTTGGAACCTTGTCCCCATAGCCAATAGTGGTGAGTGTGATCTGAAATCACAGAAGGATAAATTTTACAGGAACCTTCTCCTTCAGGCTTCATTACAGGTGCAGTAGCTAAATTGGGTGTTGCTGCAATGAAAGCAAGATATAACTGGTTAAAGACATATTCATCTTTGTTTTAAATATTACCTTGGGTTCAGGACATCTTAACTAATAAATTATAGGGGATATATAGTTTTTATTTTTATTTTATACTTATGAATGTTTTCGACTTATCACCCAGGTAACAACTGTATTAACATAGTAATAGAGGAGTGAGTAAATGCTATATTTTGTGATTCATTCTGCTACTTAGTATACTATTGTATGTTTTTGTTCTTTGTTACTTTTGCTGGTCAGTGTCCAAATAAATATTAATGATTGGTTGATACTGTGACCATTTCTTTCCTGACATCTTCCATCCCTCTAGACCAACAGCAAAATCCACTGCTCCTGATTCCTATCCCAATTGATTTATCTATATAAAAAATATACCTGCATGCAATGGTGGGATTCAAATACCTTAACATCCGGTTCTCTGCGTGAATGCAGGCCTGGGCCTCCAAGGCCTAGAATGGTCTTCCGGAAGTGAAATCCACACACTTCCACCGGGCCGTTCTAGGCCTCGGAGGCCTCCACCAGGCCTAAAACAGACTTCCAGAAGTGACATCCACACACTTCCAGTGGGCCGTTCTAAGCATGGGAGACCTCCTCCAGGCCTCCGAGGCCTAGAACAGACTTCCAGAAGCAACATGGGTTCAGCCGGTTCTCCAAACTCAACAAAATTTAGCTACTGATTCTACCGAACCAGTGTGAACTGGCTGAATCCCACCACTGCCTCCATGGCACAGGGTTCTTGACAGAAAAAAGAAAACTATTTTACAAAGGAGATATACTGTTTCTCTTCCTGTTAGGTAACGACAGTACTAGTTGCTGGTTGGGTTACAACCTTTCAGTTTACACAGTTTGTTTCCCAGTGTAGCTACCTATCACATGTCCATATCTTGAAGATCAGCCATTCCCAACTTGATGTTCTACTGATGAGTTGGGATACCAACTTAGCATTGGAGGCATCTCCAGGAGTTACAGTTCCAACACAGCTGGAGGTCCCAAATAAAGACACAGATATCCAGTTCATACAGGGTATCTGGATAGCCCTGAATCAATCCTGTGCCAATCCTGATGTTTTGGTGGCTTTCTATTATTCATTCCCATGTCAGTTTGTTCTTAGGCTTTCAGTTCTTCCTCTTGCTTAGCAAAAAAAAAGGGGGGGCAGGTTTTTTTTTAAAAAAGGGGGGAGGCACACTTACCGTACCCCACCACAGGGAGTCTGCATAGGTGAGAAAATCATCATTGGCATCTTTTTCCACCAGGTAAACCAGGAAAGAGGAAAAGATAAGGACAAGGAACCCAATGTACCATGCTGTGATCAGCTCCTGCCAGAATCCACCAGAGAAAAACAGTTTTCAGCAAACAAAATCAAAGAGAGAAGACAGAAACCTAACTAACGACCATCATCGCACCAAAACAGAATATATAGTTCTCCTTCCAATGTTATCCAGTAGCATCACCCTGGTAAGGCAGGTTGCTCTTCCAAGCTATGGATGGATTTGAATGTTTCTGGTCCTGTTAACCAGTTTCAACTCTCCACCAGCCTGGCCTACTGGAATAGCTAAGGAGAAGGCAAAAGCTTCATTTAGGTTCGGTCTGCATACCTGAAAGCTGAGGGGACAAGGGAGCTAATAAACCCCATTTAGTCTTTATTTTCCTACACTGTGGGAAAGCACCTGGCTTGTGCATGCATTTGCAGGTAGATAGGATGCAAGTAGAAATGACAGGGTGATTGGACAGCTAGGCAAAGTTGGGAATCGGACATGAACGCCAATTAATGGACCCCTTTCATCCCTCATGCTAATACGGGATTGATGACACGGGGCTAAATAAAATGCCAAGAAACTTTATCAGACAAAAAAAAAAAGCACCATCTGCCTGAATCTTGGAACCTTCTTGTATTACCACAGAGACACACACCAACATCAACACACACACACACACACACCTGCTGATTCCCTGGGGCATTTTGAGAATTGCAAGGTTTCCCTAGCGTTATGTAATGTTACTCACTATACTTTCATCTGTCCCTTTCTAATTGCTTCCACTTTGTAGAGAATGTCACACTTACGGAGAAAGCCTTTCAGAGCTGCACAACACTTGCACAATCCCTGTTCGCCCCAGGTTTTCCAGTTGCGCTTTCTCGAGGTGCCGCAATAACTTTTCTTGGTCCCAGGGAACCCCTGAATATTTTCCACCACACAGCATTGGGATGGGGAGGGGGATAGTTGGGGAAGAGAGTTAAATTGAAAGCTGCTTTCTTAGAAGGAGGCAGGACCTTGTTAGAGATGCCGCCAGGAAATTTCAACAATTTCCTCTCAGGAACTGGGTGCTGCCTTGCAAAATCAGGACCCGGATGGAGCAAATTAAGTCACATCACTGCACAGAAAAAGCAATCTGGTTCTGACAAGGACTGCACTGTAATAGTCTTTGCTCCGTCTGCCATCCGTCTGGTAAACTCGCAAGATTCGTTTTTCTCGCCATACACGTGGATACATAACCTGAACTGGGCCATGTTGTTTCTCTGTGTCATATATTATATATGGGTATATGTATAATTCTGTATTTATTTATTTATTTTTGTCATATTTATGTAGGGTACATCAGAGGTGGTGACTCTTTGAGAGCTGTAGGCAACAAAATTTCATTTTAATGTATGCCGATTAGTGAACATTCAAAGGGACAAAAAAGTTTCTGTTTCTATTCTATTCTATTCTATTCTATTCTATTCTATTCTATTCTATTCTATTCTATTCTTATTCTGTTCTGTTCTGTTCTGTTCTGTTCTATTCTAATTCTATTCTATTCTATTTTATTCTAATTCTATTCTATTCTATTCTTATTCTACAAAGGTCAGCTTCTACAACCAAGAAGAATCTGGTCCATATGCATGCAGAGGTTGAAATCTTTTTTTCTCCTGCTCTTTCATAATGTGTATTCGGTTACTTCAATTCCCTGCAATTCCCTCTCCCAAAATGGAAACAGAAGAAAAAAGCAGGTGTCTTTATTCCCATCTCTGAGAGCAGATTCCTGTGCCTTGCTTGGGCTGACCTGCCTCCAGGGACTCACCTTGCTATGGGCATAGACCACTGAGCCAAGAAGCTTCCAAGTACCGCCACGGCGGTCCATGCGCACCATGCGTAAGATCTGCAGGAAGCGCATGCTGCGTAGGGCCGAGGTAGCAAAGATGTTCCCCTGGGTGCCAGCTGCAATGACGGCCAGAGAAGCAATAAAGACGATGAAATCTGAAGCACAGGAAGAGAAAGGAAAGAGAAGGCAACTTACAACCTGTGGTCTAAGCAGTAGCTTGATGGCTGCATTGCACAGACATCAGTTCCTCGGGTGCAAAGCAACGAAACCAACTTCAAAGAAGAACTAAAAGTCACCCTTGGATCAAGCACCCCTTTAGACTTGTTATCCCCTATGGGAGTGGAGAAAAACATTCCTTTGAATTACAGAATCAGATGAAATATATGATGTTCTCCACAATACGAGGTTGCTCTTCTGTGCCATTTGGCTGTTTCTCAAATCCCTAGGGAACTTTAAAACATATATTAGCTGGGTAGACTTAAAGTGTCAGTCAAGGGTTCAAAGTCAATAGTCAAAAACAACTGTGGTCTGAAATAGCCTCTGGGTATCCAGAGAACCATGGCTAATCAGGAGAGGAAAAAAATGGCAGCTGGAAGATGAAAGGCACCATCTCTATAACCATATCACAGAGTAGAGCTATCTGAGATTACATCAAGGTTTTTTGCACAACAAAAACATCCAGTCTTTTAAAATCTCGTCAATGGCTGGGTAGAAATAATTAAGCCTTCTCTTAACAATTAGGCACCTAACTATCAGAAGGACAAGCCCAGGTTTGTCCCAGGCTTGAGAAGAAGATCATTCACTTGATCTTAGGGGACCAGGTGTGTTTCTGGCATCCAGACTTTTCTGATGACCACAACAATGGGCTGAAGGTGTCTTCCCATCTTGGCCCCAAGAATATCCCGCCACCAGTCCTGTCCCACCTACTTTCTCTGATTTAAAGAGAACGTGGTATTTCATCCGGGTAACCTAGTCAATTCTCCTTCAAGCACATCTTCCTGGAAGATTCATGGATAAGCTACGTCAGTGTTTTGGTGACAATACAGAAGTGATTTTCCATTGCTATCTTCCACCAAGTTTTCCTCAACGCGTTTGCCTAGCCTTCAGCCCTAATATTCCCTGGTCCTGTCCTAGCCAAGTCCTAAATAGATCCAACCCCACTTAGTTCCTATGCAGACCAAGTTGCCCAAGTGCTTTCATCTGTTACTTGTCAGATGCCTGCTTGAGGTTATATAAACTCCATGAACTGCATAGTTCAGATGACTTTGAGCGAGGGAGAATTAAGTGATATAGCTTATATATCTGGTGGGCAGACAAGAAAGTCTGCAGATGGGCTTTCTTGGTGTTGCTGAATTTAAACACAAGCAACTTTTTCAAATGACTGGAATTGAAATCTTACAAACTTTGAAGTCATCAGTCTAGAGGTCATTTCATGTACCTGGAAGTCATCATGCTAATTATCTAGAGTAAACACCAAGCTGTAGTTTCTGTTTAGGGGTTGTGTTTATCAATATATGGTTCGATGCATTCAACATATCCATAAAATAGGACAACTCCAGGTGTTGTGTGAATGTAACCAATATAAATCTACAACTACAAATGATAGATGTCACAGCTGTCTGTAGTACAGGATAATGGAACTTTTCCCATTCTCGTTCCTCCTCTTCCCCCCAATAATGATGGGGCACAACAAGAATCCTTCTGACATGCCTCCCCATCCCCATCAGATGCTTACCGATGACACAAAAAGGTTTGCGGGCAAACCGGAAGCGACCTTGCCATCCTCGATAACGACAGCAGCAGCCCGCCGACCAGATACGGACAATGTATTCCACTCCAAAAACAACAATCATGACAAATTCCTATAAGGAGAAAAGAAGGGCAGAAAAATCCAACGTGAGGTTTTATGCACGGAGGGCAAGCAGAAAGAGCGGTCACAAAAACCCCAACTTACTTGAAGGACTTTAGAACAAGAACTGTGCAGAAGGAACAGCATGTAGATAGATAGATAGATAGATAGATAGATAGATAGATAGATAGATAGATAGATAGATAGATAGATAGATAGATAGATAGATAGATAGATAGATAGATAGATAGATAGATAGATAGATAGATGGATGGATGGATGGATGGATGGATGGATGGATGGATGGATGGATGGATGGATGGATGGATGGATGGATGGATGGATGGATGGATGGATGGACGGATGAATGGATGATAGATTGATAGATAGATAGATAGATAGATAGATAGATAGATATAAAGGGGGTAGAGATAGGTAGGTAGGTAGGTAGATAGATTAGATATAAAGAGGGAGTAGAGATAGATAGATAGATAGATAGATAGATAGATAGATAGATAGATAGATAGATAGATAGATAGATAGATAGATAGATAGATAGATAGATAGATAGATGGATGGATGGATGGATGGACGGACGGACGGACGGACGGACGGACGGACGGATGGATGGATGGATGGATGGATGGATGGATGGACGGACGAATGGACGGATGGACGGATGAATGGATGATAGATTGATAGATAGATAGATAGATAGATAGATAGATAGATAGATAGATATAAAGGGGGTAGAGATAGGTAGGTAGGTAGGTAGATAGATTAGATATAAAGAGGGAGTAGATATAGATAGATAGATAGATAGATAGATAGATAGATAGATAGATAGATAGATAGATAGATAGATAGATAGATAGATGATGGATGGATGGATGGATGGATGGATGGATGGATGGACGGATGGACGGATGGACGAATGGACGGATGAATGGATGATAGATAGATAGATAGATAGATAGATAGATAGATAGATAGATAGATAGATAGATAGATAGATGATGGATGGATGGATGGATGGATGGACGAATGGACGAATGGACGGATGGACGGATGGACGGATGAACGGATGATAGATTGATAGATAGATAGATAGATAGATAGATAGATAGATAGATAGATAGATAGATAGATAGATAGATCTGTGGGAGAGATAGATAGATGGCAGATAGTTTCTTCAATTGGCAGTATACTTTAATATATAAAAAAATATTACTAAGAGATTATTTGCAAGAATTCTGGAACAAAAAACTGGACTGTCCCGTATTCACAAACCAGTGGCAAATATTGTTATAGAATGTTCAGAATGTTTCTTATGATCATAAGGGAATAATTCAAACAAAAGATTTCCCCCCCCCCCCCGATTATCCTCATGAGAACTTTTTAAAGGCCTGGCTGTCGACCTGTTGGCCCTTTGAGGCAGTCCGGACAAGAAGCACCACAAAGGTCCCTAGCCCTATCTTTATTGTAGAGTTACAACAAGAGACTGAACACATTTCTCTCATCCTTTCCTTTTACTCTCTTTGGAAAAATAGAGAGAGCCCCTTCTAAAAGGCTTCCGGTGCCTTCCCTCCTTCTGTGGACTAAGATACATTACACATACAAGTTGTCCAGTCTGTGACTCTTTCTCCTGTCTCCCAAAGTCATCCCATTGCACAACCCCCTCATTACTAAAAAGTGTAAAATGGCTGACAGAAGACTTACTCATAGGAGATGGATCTGTCCCAACATTGCCCTGTTTCGATTCAAAATCCATCAGTGAGTTCAGCTGGTCAAAAAAAGATCAATACCTTTAAAGATGTGGGCATACTTTCCAATTGTGAGGGGAAGACTTATGGATGTATCGCTGTATGAAGACTTGAGCATTTAATTGGAGGCAGCAGTGGGGCTTACTGTTCAATGTCGGGATGACAGTGTGAGCTCAGATTTAATATCCAGGATGGCTAATAACAGGGTCGCTTTTTGTTTACAAACTGACTCTGTATTGATGTAGCACAAAGACGAATCAATATTGTTCGGTGTGCTCAAGGTTTCAGCGTGTCTTGAAACACTAGGCAGAATAATTTCCCCTACCCAACATGATGTTTTTGCCCTTTCCTTTTTAACTTTTCTCCTCGTCCCTCCACATCTGTCTGCGCATTCTCGTCTTTCTTTTCCTTTTGGAAATATTTTCTGTATTTTAAAGGTGGCAAATAAAACAAACTAAAAAGATAAATGGTAAAATTATTCTACCTTTGAATAGTAAAGGCTGGGTCGAATAAACCACAAGGGAAACCTGTGAATTTCACAACTCATTTGCCCGTTTCCAAAGACATTCAGCAATCGGAGTTTCCGCTGACTTGGAAAAACTTGTCACAGGAAAGGTCAGATAAAATTCTACTTCTGTTCTTCTTATCTACTTCTGTTCTTCTTTTCCTTTCTCTTCTTCTTCTTTATAGTTGCAACCGTGGTGTTAATGACCCAGCGTTTTGACCAGACCGCATAGAGGCTGCAATCAGAAATGAGGACTCCAAAAGGGCAGGATAGCATAAGGAGCTGTTTGCTAAATATAAATGTGCTCGTTGCAACTCATTGATTCTCCCCACACAAAGGCAGGACCTCGGCAAAGACATCTATGGAGCAAAGGGTGGCATTTCATGCTGCTACTGCAAATTCACTTTTGAACAGACATTTTGGGGACATGTCAGGAGAAAACCTGGCATGCAAAGGCCTCCATGGATGCCATGTTCCCTGGGGAAGAATAATTCCTGACGTGGCTTTTCAGAAGTTGCCTGGTTGGCCGATTATGAGGTTTTGCCCTGCCTTGAATCCCTGGGAAATTACTCAGGTAAAGTGCTCGGGGTAAATGGGAGGCTACAAAGGATGGATAATTCAGGTCCGATGAGACATAAAGTGACCATTTAAAGTAGGGAAGAGAACATTGGAGAGAAGTGGGGTGGTGGGAACAGGAGAAGGCAACCGAGTTGAAGGAGAATCCACAACACCTGAGGGTTCAACTCTCTTGTTCTTGAGTTCTCCTTCTTATCTGGTTAGCTAATACAGTCTGTGTTTAAGGATGATGGAAGGTGGATTCTAAATGAGGGTCAATCAATCAATCCTTTTGATGACAGCATTAAATTGATGCACTAAATCCAGAAACTGATTCTGCAATCTTCCATCTCTCGAGCTAGACTGGCATCCTTTTTTTATGCCTTTCCAGGATCCAGAGTTTCTCTTCTCTTAATGTTTTTCTATTTATTCCTCAGTTCTTTATTACAGATTAACGCTACGATTTGATTATTATTTGATTATTTCTATATATGCATCATCTGATTATTTTGAACAGCAGATGCTTCTTGTTATTTTTATTCTTAATGGCGCCATCTTTCCCAGCCCTACCTGAAGCTGCATTCAAAGTAAGGGCTCCACCAGTGGCTTTTCTCCTGGATGGTGGGCTCTGGCACAAATGTCCATCATTCCTGGTCCAATGGGAAAAGCAAAAAACTGGGCCTGAAGTCTTGACCCCCAACTGGTCTCGCTGCATCCCTCTTTGCATGAATCAGAAAAGGCCTGTTTTCCTGCAGTGTCAGCTGTGGCCTCCTTGTCACCTCCCTCTCTATTTTTGTACAAACAGGTACCTATTTTGCTTACTATGGGAAAGTCACACGGACCTTCTTAATTTAGTTTTCATCTCAGTTAGAAGAAAACCAGCGTCAGCTCTTTTTGAGAGTTTGGGGGAAAGTTGCTAAAAAAGAGAGATATCTTTCTTTCTGAGATTTGCCTTCCTCCTTCCTTCCTTCCTTCCTTCCTTCCTTTCTTTTCCTTCCTTTCTTCCCTCCTTCCTTCCTTCTTTCCTTTCTTCCTTCCTTCCTTCCAACTGTCACTTGTTTTTTTCTCCTATGCAGATGAAAACAAGCAAGTTGTGCTGATGGCTGAAACATTCAAATTATTTGTCTTTCTTCTTCCAGCCTGTCCCTTCTATGAAACGGGACTGTCCTTCTTCCCTTCCCAAGACACAGTAAGAGATCATCCTATTTCCAACAGGGAAGGAACAAAAGCTGCAGGGATTATTATTATTATTTATTTATTTATTGTTGAACTCTGACTCATGTCTTTATGGATCACCCCTTGTCTCCTCTCTGCTCTCTTCCCTTTCTAACCCTGTCAGGTCCATCTGGTGTCCTTCCTCTCCCTGCTTGGCAGTGCCTCCTCCTTAAAGCCTTATCCCAGTTCCCGGTCCCTTAATTGCAGACCGAGCTTCCTCCCTGTCCCTTCATCCATCTCTCTGTTTTTTCCTGGCGCCTCCCCGCCAATTATGTTCACTTTTCCAGCTTCATCATCCAACTCCTCTCTGAGGCGGTCTCCTTCCCCAATCAGTACCACCTCATTGCCCTTGCTGCCTTGCCTTGCAGGGCGCTTTAAAAGCACTAGTAATGGGATGAAGTCAATTCAGAAGCGCAAACGAACAATATGCAATAAACTAGATACAGCAGATAGACCATATATAAGAGACACACCAAACAAACAAAAGGTACTCGGAGTATACTTGAAGAGGGAAGGGAGGAGGGAAGAACGTTTACTAAAACAGATGTTTACAGAGATTAATACCTAATGTTGTATGCTATGTTCTAGGATGATTGTTTAGCAATAGGATCTTTGGTTTAATGTTGATCACATTAATATGGAACCAGATAAGAGAAACACCAATCAAACAAAGTGTAACAGGAGTATAGTTGAGGCTAGACGCGAGGGGTGGAACAAGGCTTACTAACTCAGACATTTTCAATGACTAATACCTAGTATTGTATATCAGGTGCCATGATGATTGCTGCACAATATGTTTTTTTTATGTTCAATGTTGATTGTTTTAATAAAAGAATTTTATATATATAAAAAAATTCTCATTTCTGCAGGAGCTTCTTCTTTTTTTTCCAGTATAAAAATTCTTTTATTAAAACAATCAACATTGAACATAAAAACATATTATGCAGCAATCATCATGACACCTGGTATACAATACTAAGTATTAGTCTTTGAAAACGTCTGAATTAGTAAGCCTTTTTCCCACCCCTCGCGTCTAGCCTCAACTATACTCCTGTTACATTTTATTTGATTGGTGTTTCTCTTATCTGGTTCAATATTAATGTGATCAACATTAAACATAAGATCCTATTGCTAAGCAATCATCCTAGAACATAGCATACAACATTAGGTATTAATCTTTGTAAACATCTGTTTTAGTAAACGTTCTTCCCTCCTCCCTTACATCTTCAAGTAGACAAGCCCAAACTCAAACTCTCGGTCAATTGGAGCGTGCCCCTTAAACTGCTGCTTTCTGACAAACACGCCAGGCATCCCTTTGATACTAGAGAAATAAATCAATAATTAAAAGATCTAATAAACTCTTCTATTCCTCTCCTTCTGCCACAAAGTATGCCTTTTCTGCCAGGGGCTGCGACACGCCTACCGTGAGGACGGAGGTTTCCTTCCCCCCCCCAGTCTTGCCAAATCAGCCTTTCCCTTTTAACTTTCTCCCACACACAGCTATTAATCCCAGCCAAAACCTTTCATTAGTGTCAATGGGAGATTTCCTTTTTTGGGCTAATAGCAAGGGGGGGTGGCTGCACTGGAGCGGAAAAGGGTTATCACTCCTTCCCAAATGCTGTACAGGTAGTCCTTGACTTACGACCATTTCTTCAGTGAGCATTTGAAGTGATGACGGCATTGGGGGCGGAATGAATTATGACCAGTTCCCAGAGTTGTAATCATTTCAGCATCCCTGCAGTTACGTGATCAAAATTCGATGCACTAGGCAAATCTAGATAGCGTACTAAAAAGCAGAGACATCACCCTGCCAACAAAAGGGCGTATAGTCAAGGCCATGGTTTTCCCAATTGCAATGTATGGTTTGAAAGTTGGAAGAAAGGCTGAGCACCAAAGAATGGAGGCCTTTGAACTCTGGTGCTGGAGAAGACTCCTGCGAGTCCCCTGGACTACAAGGCGATCCAACTGGTCAGTCCTAGAAGAGATCAACCCCGACTGCTCTTGAGAAGGCCAGATCCTGAAGTGGAAACTCAAGTACTGCACAGATCAGTCCCTAAAGTTACCAGAAGCCAAGCTTAGCAGCTGATTTTAGCAGCAGAATAGGCATCCTGCAAACTAAACTCTTTAGATTAAATCTGTGTCTCAGGAAGCATTTTAGAGGCCAAGGAGATGGGCGATGGAATAGCTGAGTTCATCCAATGTTCTCACGAAGTTCCAATGAGTGACCATCCAGGACCTCTTTCTTTTTCCAAGGCCAGCCAAGACTTTTGGCTGGAATTTCTAGGAGTTTGGTAGAGTCTCTTATCAACTCCAAGGTCTCTCTGTCACCCACCTAGCTGGATTGCTCCAGTTGGAGAAGATCTGCTTTCATTTCTTAAAGAGAGGGCCTCACAATGGAAAGGTCCTCAGTCCCAGATGGTCCCAAATCCATCAGGAAAGTGGTGCTTCCACTCGAGAAGGGGACAAGCTCTCGTATGCATTCATTCAGAGTTTGCATCACAAAACAGCCTAGGTAACCCCTGCAAGACTGTCCCTCCCTCCAGTCAAAGGGCTCTGCGCTTCTGTGGTTATTTCTGCTTTAGCTTCCAGAGAAGAGAAGTCTTGCCCAGGGTATGGCCAAAAAAAGGTCAAGATAGAACCTTGACAGTGTGAAGCTTTGTCCATTTTTGCGGATATCATAGCTGCAGTCGCTTTTTTAAAAAAATTAATTTGTGGATGGGGCAAGCGCCATGGCATGGTCCATTTCTTCATTCCTCACAAAGGATGACATCTCCCCAGCATGCACCCAGGGGGCAGGGCTGATGCGGCAGGGGCTGGTTCCTCGCTGTTTCCAGACAGCCTTGTGGAGCTAAGACTGAATGCCTTTCAGCATAGATGGCCACCACAAAATTGTACATTGGCTCCCAGCCGGTCTGGGCCACGGCCAAGGCAGAGGGGGCCGTTCCCTCACTGTTTCCAGGATGCCTTCGTGGGCCACATGAAACCACATCACAGGCTGCATCCGGCCCCCGGGCCTTGTGTTTGACATGTCTGCTCTAGAGGTTCATTTTGTCCTAGCCCTGCTGGCCATTTATACAGCATTAAAAACCTGCTTTTCCCTCAGGCATTCAGGCTAGGATGCTAAATGCACCCATCTTGGAAGAGGCTATGATATGGCTTGACAAGCAGATAGTATGTCTGGGCTTTTTAAATTTTTAATGGTCCTTTTTATTGACTGTTTTTACTGTCGTGTTCACTCCAGCAAAATAAATAAATACTACACATATATATATTGGATGAGGGGTTAGTCTGAGTTACAGGGGGGTTAGAGATGGTGAGCTGCATAGCTGTTTGGCTTTGTGTTCGTGTTTGGCTTCGTGTTCGAAGCCAAACAGCTATGCAGCTCACCATCCCTAACCCTCCTGTAACTCAGACTAACCCCTCATCCAATCAGAGCACAGCCAACCCCCTAACCAATCAGAACACACCTCCACCCAATCAGAACACAGCCGAGCTCCCAGCCAATCAGTTCAAACCCCCACTGGCAGTTAAAAGGAAGAAACAGTTGCAATCACACATTGCTGCTAGAAGCACGAAGCCGAAAGCACCAGCCTGAAGATGACGAATGGGACTTCGTCGAAACGTTGCCAAGACACTTCAAATTCTATGTGGGAGAAAACCCAAAGAACCAAAGACCTACATACAAACACCCACGAAAACCTCAGAAAACAATATATATATATATATATATATATATATATATATATATATATATATATATATATATATATATATATATATATATATATATATATATATATTAGAGATTTATATTAATATATAAATATTTCAATGGTTAAATCAGTGTGTTTCTCAACCTCAGCGGCTTTACAATTGTGGATATGCTGGCTGGGGAATTCCGGGAATAAAGAAATCCATACATTTTAAAGCAGCTGAAGTTGTGAAACTTGTCCACTCTCCTCCCTTCTGCAGGAATCAGAAACAATGACTATAAGAACTTCTCTCCCCATACTTACCTGCAGAGAAGTTGGGTTCACAATGCACTAAACTGTAAAGCTCAGTTACTAAAGCAAAACGCATATGAGTCACTTGCCATGCAATGCTCAAAGAACCACCATTCAACCAACAGGCTGAGATAATGGCTGGTTTCTCAGAACATGTGGAACCTCCGATGACTCAGTCTGGCTTTAACCAAACAACATAAGGATAAAAATCCCAGAAGGCTGCTGAAGAAAGAAGGAGTAGCTCTCCCTTACCAGGATGAAGAGATACTCATTGGCAAATGTGTGATGCTCAGGAATAGTTGAAAACACAGATAAAATCAGACAGCTGAAGACCAGGATAAATCTGGAAGAACAAAAAGGAGGATAACATGGGTTAGCCCAAGCCAGAAACCCCAAGAATTCTTGTGTCATGTGAATACAAGACTTTCTAGTACCACAACTTGTTTGAGAATCAAATCTTGCAGTGAGTTAGGCCAGCATTCCCACTCGAACTGCGCAAAGCCTGATTTTTTTTTTTTAAAAAAATGTGATTCTGCCCTCAAGGCTTCTCATGATCCTCTGGGGATCCCAAACCATAATTGGAAAAAATAAAACTCCAAAGGATCTGAAGAGGTTATGGAAATGTCCTGAAAACAGCAAAGCGAAACCTGAGAGACACAAATGCAAACATCTTCACTTGGAGGAAGAAGTCAAACCCACAACTACAGCTGGACGCTAGTTATGCGCAAATAGAATGTTAGAAGTGCATTTGATCGAGGGCTGAATGTGAATCAGGAATGTAACCTGGCTGCAAAAAGATGTCAGTTTTAGACTGTAATAATAAAAATATGCTTGTAAGATGTATTAGCTCTACTTTATTCGGCATTTGTTGGCTCCCGTCTTGAGTACTTGTCCAATTCTGGACACTGCGTTTTTTGAAAGATACTGAAAACAAAATGCAACAGCTATAGAGACGATCTGGAGCTGTGGAACTGGGCATGGTTTGAAGGGATTTTCCATAGATAAATTACTTGAACGATAATGCTTCAACCTCTTTTATTAACATCCCAGGAGCAGAGAATTTGGAATGCCAATCTTGAAATTCCAGGAAGGGATATCTAATTAAATGCTAGGTGGGAGGAAATAAGATCTTTTGGATAAGAGAACCATATCCCCAGACATGGAACAGACTTCCCTTTATTGAATGGATTCAGACAGAGGATGGATAGCCATCTCTGTGCAGAATGGGACAACTTAATGCGGCCAAGTAGAATGGCTAGGCTGAGAGAGAGGAGCTCCATGACTGAACTAGATCAGTATTTTTCAAACTTGGCAACTTTAAAATGTGTGGACTTCAACTCCCAGAATTCCTCCGCCTGGGAATTTTGGGAGCTGCAGTCCACACATCTTAAAGTTGACAAGTTTGGAAAAACAGAGATAGATGAAGGTCATGCTTGAGGAAACCAACACCAGAGTGTGAAATGTATTTTATCAGGCAAATACTGATGACCAGAAGGGCAGAAGAGTGAAAGGGAAACATGCAACGTACAATCAAAACACTGCAAAGATGCTGCAATGACTACTATTGAAGACGTTTTTTTGAAAAGTAAAAATAATACAAATTTGCAAAAAAGAAAGTAAAGTGATAAGAAAGTAATAAAGAAAAAATAGAAAAAAGAAAGAAAAAAAATATGAAGGAATGACTTCCAACTATACAGTAGTTATAAATGCATTTTATAACTTATATAAACTCTTCCTAAGTTTATATCACGTCTCCCTTCTTTCCATATTCCACCCTTTCTAATCAACAAACCCATCAATCATAAGTCCATTTTTTTTCCATTTTCAGCAAAAAAAAAAAATCCATAAAGTGTTTCCAGTCACTAACAAATGTAGCTATTGTCTTTTCCTTAATCAACAAGTTGATTTTTTTTTCCCATCTCTGCAAATTCTGTCAACTTCATCAACCATTCCTCCATTGTAAGTAAAGATCTGGTAGTGGCCGTTGGCTATTTTTAAAAATAAAAATAAAAATCCACAAACTGCTGGAAAGAGGATCATTGACAATTGCATTTTCAGTCTGCTTGTTACAAATGGTCCCTAGGGGAATTACATGGAAAGAGTAGAATAGAATTGAGCTGGAAGGGACCTTGAAGATCTAGTCCAATCACCCGCTCAAGCAGGAGAACCTAAGTTTAGAATCCTTGCATTGTCACAACAGAATCTAAGCCAGCTCCCCCTTAAAATCTGTGGAGCCTTATTAAGCACCAATTTAGCGTTGGTTGTTAGTTGACTAGAGTCTTGTGTGTAAACCTGAATAAATCGTATGTGCTGTAACCTTACAAATCATCCTGAGTCTTTGCGTCTGACAGAGGATTTCACAAATACTAAACTAGATCAGTTTTCATCTTGGCTTAATCTTTTCATTTTCTGATTCAGCATGTTGAGAGAATCCACCTTATCTGGTTGGTTGATTTTCCAAGTACTGAGCAAATCCAGAAGGAAGGCTAATTTCAGGAACCAAATTAAGTGCGAATGCAAACTTTGAGCAGCTTGGGAAACCCCTTCCAACATTTTCCCCCCAGATAATAAACACTTCACCTTTTCAAATCTGCCGTATGAATCGTTTCTGAGCTGAGGTATGTTTTTTATGACTCACTTGTTGAGCTTTCCAGCCTGTCTGCTGGCTATTTTACTAGCTCCAACTGATTAGGTGAGTTATTGTTGGTTCTGTCTCTTTGTTACAGTTAACTGCTTTGATTTCTTTTTTAAAGCATTTAATAATTTTAAAGAATAAGAAAAAACAACATTCCTCCCCATGACTGAACCTAAAAGCTTTTTGGTTTTGAATCATATTTGAAATGTTAAAGAAATATTTGAGTGTTCCAAGTTATGGTATAGAAAATGTCAGGAAGATGTAGCTCTGTTTTTCTTTCTTCCTTTCTTTCTTCCTTCCTTCCTTCCTTCCTTTCTTTCTTTCTTTCTTTTTCTTTCTTTCTTTCTGTCTCTTTCTTTCTTTTTTTAGTTCTTTCTTCTTCTTTTTCTTCCTTCCTCTTTCCTTCCTTCTTTTTTCTCTCTCCCTCCCTTTCTTTGTCCTTCCTTCCTTCCCTTATTCCTTCCTTCTTTTCCTTCCTTCCATCTTTCTTTTTCTTCCTTCCTCTCTCCTTCCCTCTCTCCCTCACTCCCTTCCATAATAATAATAACAACAACAATAATAATAATAATAATAATAATAATAATAATAATATAATATAATAATAATATTGGAAGGGACTTTAGAGGTCATCGAGTCCAACCCCCTGCTCAGGCAGGAAACCCTACACCATTTCAGACAAATGGCTGTCCAGTCTCTTCTTAAAAACTTCCAGTGTTGGAGCATTCACCACTTCTGGAGGCAGGTTGTTCCTTCCTTCCTTCCTTCCTTCCTTCCTTCCTTCCTTCCTTCCTTCCTTCCTTCCTTCCTTCCTTCCTTCCTCTGACAGTGCAATATAAACAAACCAGGCAGCAGCATTCATTTTGTTGGAAATACTAAAGAAATGCGAGTCAGATACTTTGGCGCCTGTGGAAGGCATCTTGCACCAAGTTGGAAACTGAAGCCCAGGCCGAAAGGTGCTGAAAAAAGAGATTTGAAACTCATTTCATGCTGAGTTGGAAAAGGCCATGCCTGAAATTCAAACCCACCGGATTTCAATTCTGTCGACACCGGTTGTTTCTAAAAGCTGAGAAAACCTGCCTTCAAGCGAAATAGATCAGTGTCTTTGCATTTCTTTTTGGCAAAGGAAAAAAGGGGGGATCCCGATGAAAGGCAGGAAAAGGCAGCCAGGAGAAACCTCCACAGCTTTAGCAGGATGTGGAAACAGAGACTGCAAAAACTTCTAAGATGGACAAGAAGAGACGAAAGGACAGAGATTGTGGAATTAGACATAAAAAATAGACATAAAAAATTTGTAAGTTTTAAAGGTTAAGTAAGAAGAATTTAAAAAGCAAAGAAAATTAAGGGGAAAGGGCAGAGAAAAAGAAAAAAGAATAAGAGAAAAGATATTTAAAAAAATAATTTTCTCCTCCATAAACGATCTCGGTAGCTTAACACCTTCTCTAGTTTTTTAATTTAAAAAATTCCCTTCATCCATCTCTTGTTCTGATTGGTTAGGGGCTTGGCTGTGCTCTGATTGGCTGGGGGAGTGTTCTGTTTGGGTGGGGGCTTTGTTGTGCTCAGGTTAGTCTGATTTACAAGGAAATTAGAGATGGTGAACTGCATAGCTGTTTGGCTTCGCGTTCGTGGTCGTGCCTCATCTTCATGGTGGGTGTCAGTTTGTTTCGTGTATGGACTGGAGGGGTTTAAGGTGGCTAATGATGCAGCTGTGGTCTGGCTTCTGGTTTGTGGTCATGCCTCCTCATCAGTGTGGGTTTGGGTTTGCTTTTTGCCTGGATGTGTGGTGGTGACATCTTGTGTGGTTTTTGTGAGTGTAGGTCTGGTGTCATTCCCCGTACTATGGACTCGTCTGTCAATAAGGGCAGGTTTCCAAATGGCTGGTAGGCGGGAGGTATCATCTTGTTTGTTCATGCTGTGTGGGTGTTTTTCTATCTCGATGGCTTCTCTGATTATTCTGTTATTAAAGTGTTCAGTTTTGGCAATAGTTCTGGTCTTTTTGAAATCAATTTTATGTCCTGTGGCTTTAAGGTGTTGGACCAGGGAAGAAGTTGGTTCCTCTTTTTTTACTGAGTTTTTGTGTTCTTCAATGCGTGCACTTATTCTTCTGTTGGTTTGTCCAATGTATGTGGTGGAGCAAGCAGTACATGGGATTTCATATACTCCTTGATTTTCTAACTCAATTTTGTCTTTAGGGTTTCTTAGGATGGTGGATATTTTTCTGTTTGTGCAGAATGCTGTCTTAATGTTATGTTTGTGCAAGATTTTGCTGATCCTGTCTGTGGTGCCTTTTATGTATGGGAGGAGGGCTTTGCCATTTTCTTGTTCTCTGTCTTGTATTTTAGTGGGAGTTTCTTTTTGGATTAAGTTGGAAATCTTATTTCTTAGAAATCCGTTGGATTTTAGTACATTAGTGATAATGTAGCATAGCCAAACAGCTATGCAGTTCACCATCTCTAATCCCCTTGTAAATCAGACTAACCTGAGCACAACAAAGCCCCCACCCAAACAGAACACTCCCCCAGCCAATCAGAGCACAGCCAAGCCCCTAACCAATCAGAACACACCTCCACCCAATCAGAAGACAGCCAAGCTCCCAGCCAATCAGTTCAAACCCCCACTGGCAGTTAAAAGGAAGAAACAGCTAAAATCTCACATTTCTCCTAGAAGCAGAAGCCGAAAGCACCAGCCTGAAGATGACGAACGAGACTTATATATATATGTCAAGTGGTTATTTTTTAGATTGCACCCTGTAAACCCAAATATGGGAGGAAGAAATCATTCTTTCCTTTGCTTGTTTCAGCTCAACCCAGAGCCATCTGCAAGCACAAATATATATATATGTTTTTTAAAATTGTTAACAAAGAAATAAGGGATTTCTGAGATAGCTATTTCGAGTTATTTAACTCTCTTCAGTCAGAACTCACCCTTTCTGGGATTCGAACCTGGGCAGTCTGCATGCTAGGCAGAAGCTTTAGTCTCAAGCCACAGGCTCTCTCCCGCTTTGTTAATATTCAGGGAGTGAATATGTGTGCCTTAATCAAATGAATCCATTTTGTATTCCAACTTACCACTTTCCCTAAGAAATAAAAAAAAAAGAAATCTCTCCAGCTACATCCTCTGTTATTTCCCACCCACTTCTATCGAATGCTTGTTCTCCAAAAAATCTGAATTAGCTATGCCGGTAATGGCGAACCTTTTAGAGACCGAGTGCCCAAACTGCAACCCAAAACCCACTTATGCATTGTCGGGTGCCGGGTGGGTGTGGCCCATTGGGTGGGCGTGGCCGTGGCCGTGATGGTAACAGCAGACTGAGTGGGACTAAAAAGTTCAGTCAATTCCAACTTTGCGAGATCTTTTTTTTTCTTCACAAAAAGTTGAAATTGACTGATTGATTGAACCTTTTTTTTTTTTGCACATGGTGGCAGAGGCCTAAAGCGAAAAGGTTTTATAAAATCCAGCTGAAGGCCTAGGACTGGGGCGATGGCACGCGTGTCCACAGAGAGGGCTCTGAGTGCCGCCTCTGGCAGCCGTGCCATAGGTTCGCCACCACTGAGCTATGCCAAATCCCAGGGTAGAAATCTTGACTTATATAGAACTTACAGAAAACCAGAGTTGGAAGGGACCATGGAGGTCTTCTATCCAGCCCACCTGCTTGAGCAGGAACCCCTATACCATTCCGGACAAATGGCTGTCCTGGGCCAAACTCCGGCTGCAGAAGCTCCAGGCTGCAAAATGGCGTCTTGGCTGCTGAAAAGCAGAGCCTTTTGGTAACGGCACCCAACATTTTGGGACTTCCTGCTCAGCAACTTTGTTATTTTTTTAATTATTATTACATTGTGAACCCCCCCCAGGCCATTGATTAGTTCCTAACAGCACCAAAAGTAGCTTGAATTGCCTGGTCTGTGTCTTTTCATTTAAGATTGCAACTGCTGTCATCCTCATCCATCACCAATGTCTTTTCAATGCCGCCCAGCATCCATCGTATTCTTCCAGCAACTCATGGCTCTTAATGGCACGGAGATATTTATAACTGCCTTCTATGAGAACACTTATTTGCAATTAAAATCACTGTCTTTACTGTTCTGCCATTTTTATTTTGTCCTTTAGTAGAGATGCTTCACCCCTCCTCCAGCTTTTGCATTTTAGTATTTTAAGCCATCAGCCTTTCTGTAGCCATCTCATAAAAGGCAAAATAGAAATGCTATATATAAAAAACAAAGGCACTCCAGACATGGATTGAGGTAGGAGCCAACTCATAGTTGTGGGCTGTTGCCAACATTGTGGGGTTGTGGCAGTCCAGATCACTTGCATTCCTCCCCCCCATGCTACATACTAGAAAATGGCATTATTTGATTCCATACACTGAACACCTCCCCCATCAGTCTCTAAGAACAATTAATCATAAAGGTGCACAGTTCCAGGCCATCTGAATAAAGCCTTTTGCTAAAAAAAAAAAAAAGGAACGGTAATATCCCAAACTGGACTAATTTGATGTGTCAAAGGAAAGCCCTGTGAAAGTGCTCGCTTGCTTTATTATCCAGGTGTCCTTAAAACAGAAAAATATCTTTGGCACAATTAGCGGTGAAAGGAATAAAAGGGAAAACAAAGATTGCTGAAGACAAAGAAATGAGATGTGTGCAAAAATATATTTTCCCCCTGATTCAGCAATTCTAAATATGGAACATGGAAAGATTAGGCCACAAGCTTGCATAACAGCTTACAAAGACCATCCATCTCCCAGGTCAGCATCCTGCCTTAGAGACTTAGCAGTAATAACGCTAACTACATATGTGTATTAAAATTGGGCATATATTTTTTTTACAGATGATGAGGGGACAACACAAAATGTTGAAGTCTTTGACCATTACTGGAGGACTTTGGTTGTCCTTCCTAGCTTAAGACAAGGAAAAACAACCCAGAACCCTTACAAAGGAGAAATCTACCATTTTTTGACATTTGCCCATGTTGGCCGTGTTTTCTAAGAATGATCAGCCAAACGTATTGGAGATTTGTCCATCCTTACTAAAGGATATGATGACCTGATAATCCTTGCTAAAAGGTATGATCCAACTTGATCAACATAGGCATGGTATGTAAAAACCTTCTCCTTTCCCCATTTGATGTTACAGCTCAAACTCAACTGGGATGTTGATTAGTCCCACATTGACCACAGGAAGCCGTGTTACCCCAAGGCAAGATGATCATCTAATTTAGCCCAATATGATTGCTCTTTGCCAGGAGTCTTCAAGCTTGGCCCTTTTATGACTTGTGGACTTCAACTCCCAGAATTCCTCAGCCAGGTTGCCTGGCTGAGGAATTCTAGCAATTAGTCCACAAGTCATAAAAGGGCCAGGTTTGAAGACCCCCTGCTCTTTGCCATCAAGCTGCAATCTTCAATCTCATTTTGTCTTACCTTCTTGGCAATTGTTTTGGCCTGTAGTTCTCAACATTCATTGGTAGTACAGACAAGTTTCAGAAACGGGGGATTTTCCATTGGAAAGATACTTAGTTGTTTCTTTCCGTCTTAAGCTAGGAAGTGGAATCTACCCTACCTGAAGATTAAATGGAGTTATTGATCGTCAAAAGGTTCAGGAAGTGTCTTCACCCATCTTAAGTGAAAGCAAAAGAGAATTGAACCTAGGAGATTAAGGTCCGAGAGTTCTTCAGCCTCTTTTCATTCTGGAGAAGCCATAGAAAGTCCTTTCCCAACACATCATCAGAAAATTCTTTATCTTAAGCTTCAGCTCTGATCAAGGGCTGAGAAGAAGAGGAGGCAGCCACCTGGAGATTTAGACTATCAGTATTTATTTGTGTGATGGCCATATTGAGGTTCCACAGACAAAAGAAGTATACCATTGAAGATTGCTGGCTGGGGAGGAACTGAAGGAAGAAGCTTTGGGGTTTTCAAGGTTCATGGGACTGTTTGGCCTGTGGAAAGGGCATGACTTAAATACTCTGGAATGTAGGACTGTTGTTGTCATCTTGAGTTCTGAACATGTTCAACTTGAGAATGAAGAATAAAAGCTGATCTTCAAAGAGGCCACCCCAAATAAAAAGGGGTCAAGCTATTCTCCAAAGCACCAGAAGGCTGGACAAGAAGCAACGGATAGAAACTAATCAAGGAGAGAAGCAACCTAGAACTCAGGAGAAATTTCCTGACAGTGAGAACAATTAATTAGTGGAATGACTAATTGTTGTGGGTGCTTCAACACTGAAGGTTTTTTGAAAGAAATTGGACAACCATTTGTCTTAAATGGTATAGGGTTTCCTGCCTGAGCAGGAGGTTGGACTAGATGACCTCCAAGGTCCCTCCCAACTCTGCTATTCAGTGGCACGGTGAATATTTAATCCAGTGCTTATCAACCTTGGCAACTTTAAAATGGGTGGACTTCAGCTCCCATAATTTGCCAGCTGAATATTAAAGTTAGGAGATGGAGGTTTATTCAAAGGAAAGTTACAAAGATGATTAGGGGACTGGAGGCTAAAACATACGAGGAACGGTTGCTGGAATTGGGTCTGTCTAGTTTAACGAAGAGAAGGACGAGGGGGGACAGGATAGCAGTGCTCCAACATCTCAGGGGCTGCCACAAAGAAGAGGGAGTCAAGCTATTCTCCAAGGCTCCTGAAGGCAGGACAAGAAGCAACGGGTGGAAACTCACCAAGGAGAGAATCAACCTAGAAGTAAGGAGAAACTTCCTGACAGTGAGAACAATTAACCAGTGGAACAACCTGCCTCCAGAAGCAGTGAATGCTCCAACACTGGAAGTTTTTAAGAAGAGACTGGACGGCCATCTGTCCGAAATGGTGTAGGGTTTCTTGCCTGAACAGTGAGTTGGACTAGATGACCTCCAAGATCCCTTCCAACTATTATTATTATTATTATTATTATTATTATTATTATTATTATTATTATTATTATTATTATTATTATTATTATTATTATTACATCAGCCAAGTACTTTATCACTCTCTCGCCGGCCTTTAGAAATCTACCAGAATATACTAAGAAGCAAACAGTTAATTCAATTCTTGTTATGGCAAAGGAAGCTCATCAATTTTATATACCAACTGGGTTTTTTTTAAATCAGTTACAAAGTTTTTCTGGGAAGTCTTGAAAACATAGGAACAAGATTTCAGCTTTGATGAATCTCAACAGACGTCTTTCTGGCAAGGAATTCTTTTTCAATCCATTTCAGTGAATCATCAATAGATAACAGTAATCATTCACCAATGACATTCTAGTTCATTAAATTTTCATTGTATTAAATGAGTAGGTTTTCTAGATTGGGTTGGCCAGGGTGTAAACAAATAGCACATATTTTCATCTGAGTGGCAATGTACAATTAGCCATTTTCTTTTTGTTTTTAATCATTTGTTTATATATATTTTGAAGAAATCACACAAAACAGCCTTTGAAAAGGAATCGCCCAGCAAGATTAATGCATATATATTCTACAATAGAAAAAAAAATCTGCATAAAATTTTATTCAGTTTCTAATCTAAGAAGCCAGATGGCCTCTGGATGAAATGTGTTCTAAATGATGGGAAATTTTATTGGCATGAAACTAAATTCAGCAATAAAAACATATGAAAAATCCCATAATGAAAAATAGAGTTAGTTAAATTTGAACACCATTTATTTCATAAATTTAAAATGTTTTCCTTAATAGGTTGTCCGCATCGGCACAAATGTGATTTTAGACACATTTATTTAATGTTGATGATTCATATGTATTCTTAATTATAGATACACTAAATCCCCAGTTATAACCATTTGTTTATTTATTATTTTATTTACCCCCCCCCCTTTTGTTTGCTCTTATTTTTGTTTCTGGTTTATTTTTGTAACTTGTGTGTGTGTTTTCTTCCTGCATGCAGGAAGTGCAGGATCCATTTTTGGTTTTGAGGGTTGTTGTTTTGGATGTTTTTTGGATCAATCAAACGGGACCCATTCATTGCAACATGAATTTGATAGACACTCAACAGCAAGATGGGCAGCATATAAACCAAGCAACCCTGGCTTGGACTGGACTGTCTGGAGGAAAGAAAGGAAGGAAGGAAGGAAGGAAGGAAGGAAGGAAGGGAGGGAGGGAGGGAGGGAGGGAGGGAGGGAGGGAGGGAGGGAGGAAGGAAGGAAGGAAGGAAGGAAGGAAGGAAGGAAGGAAGGAAGAAAATCAACAAATGGGTTTTAGTCCTGGCAAACATCCAAAGCATTACTCAAAGTGGATCTTTTGTACCAATTGACAGCTAAGATCTCTGCAACTACTGCAGGGCCTTCTAGATAGGGACTGTCCTTGAAGACTACTCAGAAACTTCAACTGGCCCAGATTACACCAGCATTGCCCACGATGAAGGCTTCACATTATGTTTGTGTGGCGGTTGCATTTTTTTTTCTTGGAATATGATCTGGAGTTGCAGGGCACACTAAGTGGTGAACTAATAGCATGGCCAAAGTTGTAAAACAACCCAAGGTTAATACTCGTAAGTGGATCAAGATTGAGTGATTAAGAGCTGTGGTGGCGCAGCGGTTAGAAGGCAGTATTGCAGGCAAACTCCACCCAGAGCCAGGAGTTCGATCCTGATGGGGGGGGTCAAGGTTGACTCGGCCTTCCATCCTTCCGAGGTGAGTAAAATGGGGACCCAGATTTGGGGGGACAATATGCTGACTCTGTAAACCGCTTAGAGGGGGCTGCAAACCACTATGGAGTGGTATATAAGTGCTCTTGATATCAAAATGTTGTGAAGTGTAGCGAGTGTGGTTGTAATTGATCCATGTTTAAGGCTGTTGTGTGAATGCAGCAAAGTTTTCTCTAAAACAGGGGTTCTCAACCTTGGCCACTTTAAGACTTGTGGACTTCAACTCCCAGAATTCCTCAGCCAGAGTTGAAGTCCACAAGTCTTAAAGTGGCCAAGGTTGAGAACCCCTGCTCTAAAAAATAGCTGGGCATCCTTAGGTTGCTGAAGATAAATGAGGAGCAGACAGAAAGAGTGGTTCTCGATGCTCCTCCAGAAGGAGGGAGGGGAGAGGGGGGAGGGCTCCTTGCTGAGGTAATGAATTTCTCTCTTTCTCTCTTTTTTTTTCCCCTTGCTGACCTAAGGACTTACAAGCAAATCAACAGTAACCAGAGTCGTGGAGACATAAAACCAACCAAGCCAAGTAGGAATATAAAACACTTCCTCAAATAGCAACTCCTTGGTTTTTCAGAGTTCATTGCTGGCTAGTGGAGAACCATCATGCACCTGGACAGATCACTTCCTTTGCCATCTGCAGAATTCCCTGTCTGGCTGTAAGCATAACGCCATCCCCTTCAGCCTTACTGTCTCCAGGAGCCTCTGGGCAGACATCCTGAGCTGACTTTCTCCATCAGATTGATTGATTGATTATGCACCATCAGGTCAGCACTGGTTCTTAGCAACTGGATAAATAGGTTTTCTCCCTAACTTGGTCTTTCAGGTCTTCCACTGGTGCATTCATTGCCACTGTAGCTGAATCGATCCCATAGCGATAGGTAGATAGCATCATAGAAAAGTCTGGAGTTATCACCATCACAATATTCAGACCCAACACAGCCAATGGCAGTTCAGGAATAACATCTCAACATCTGAAGGAGGCCAGGTTGGAAGGAGGCCCTCTAAATCTAAGACCTTTCCATATATACAATGACCAAGGTGGGCATCCATGTCCTGTGCCTGTGCATTTGACTTCTTTTTCTTAAATTAAGAACTTTGAATATTTCTATCACATTCCACTATTTAATTTTCAGCTGTTTCTCTACCCTGTCGAAACCATTCAGGGTTATGGTTTGTATGCAGGAGACATACCTCCTAAAAGCTAAAAATAAGCCAACGACGGAAGCTGTCAGAAAAATTAGCATCCTTCCACCTTGGGGAATGGTCCACGTCATGGTTCTCCCAGTCTTCTCCAATTTAGAAGAAGTACAACTTTTTACCACCTCAACCAGCAGGGCTGTGATATGACTGTGGGCAATGGGAGTTGAATTTGAGATTCCTACAAGATGCCAGGTTGGAAAACTCCAATGCAGAGAAATCTATTCCTTTCTAACTTTAAAGAATAGCTCTGTGCTACCATGGGGAAGAGAGAGGCAGTGGATGGGGGGAGAGGTGTAGCAATATTCAACCTGTCTCTGTCCTTCTCTCAGACCTATCTGCCTGCCTAGACCAAGACCTAATTCCCAGCAGTAAACAACAATGACATCATCTGAAACCAAAGGATAAAGAAGTAAATTAGAAAGAGCTAACACAGTTTTTCCACCAGGATGAGCACTGCCTGAGCAAAAGTCGCCTTTTATGGCTGCCTATTTTTTTCACACGGGGGCTCCTTGCATTGTCAGGAACTTCACATTCCTCCAAACCATATCAAAAAGAGAAAAAAAAGATATCCGTGTGAAGTTTCAGATACTACCTAAGACCAAGATAACATCTCCCTGGAGTCAATCTCGACTCCTGAGTACTATATGAGCCTGCCCGTTTGTCTGTTAAGGAGAGTGTGTGTTAAAGATAATACTGTGGCTTTGTTACTGTCTTCTAAATATAAAGAATAACGTTAATAACAAAAGCAAAATATCAAGAGTTTTCCAGTTAGTTCACGATTCCTACTATTTTGCGCACACAGCGGAAAGACTGCTCTGATTTAGGTCAAAAACTCAGTTGAGTTCCAACCTTAGGAGCCTTCTTCAAGCGTACAGTTTCAGGCAAGGTCTTCTAGTCCTTGATGACTCAAGGGTAAAATTGGTAGAAGGTTTGCATATTGGCTATTCTCCTGCTATAGTGGCAGGAAGACCCATGCTTGTATAAGTATAAGGCCTTCTTCTCCTACTTATTCTGTCAGCAGAAGATGCAAAGAATATGGCTTTAAGAAGCCAACAATTCCTGCACATAATAAGCTCCCATCATTCTCAACCAGCATACATGGATAAACTGAGGTGGTCTTACATCTTGCCTTGAGTTAGCCTTCACAACCAACCATAAGACTCTTCCTCAGATCTTGCTTGTCACAACCCAAGGATGGTTTGTCAGCCATATTTGAAGATCCTCAAGATCTCACCTCTACATCATCCTGGTAACCTAAAAAGGAGTATTTAGCTGATCTAGTTTGGAAGTGGCATTTTCTGTCTTCTTTAGGCCCAAAACTTTCTGTGAGGGCTCAGAGATGAATCTGGGATGATACTGTCAGAGACAGTGATCTACTTAACTCCAAGTGGTCCATCCAGTTTCTGGACATTGTGTCTCTCTGGCCCTGTTGGCTTTGGCTGTAAGAGAGACTGGACAGCAAGTATTTTTTCCTTTACACTAGAATATTGAACAGTCAGGAGATCGATAGATCTGTCAGCCAAGAACTTTGCATTTTGGTATCCAGATATATCAGGACTCTCTCTGTGAGTGTGTCTGAGTTGAGGGTGAGCTAGCAAAGCAGGGAAAACATGTGAGATACACCTACACACAGTGGTGGGATTCAAATATGTGAACAACCAGTTCTCTGTGTGGATGCCACTTCCGGAAGTCCGTTCTGGGCCTGGGCAACAAAAAATTAGCTACCGGTTCTGCCGAACTGGTGCAAACCAGCTGAATCCCACCACTGCCTACACACATCAATCTGGAATGGAGTGGTGGTGGTGGAGGGGGCAAGAAGCTCTTAATCTAGAGTGCAAAAGCAAAGAGAACACAATGATATAGGATCTCTGATTATATTTCAGCTCAGCTCTTCCTTTGATATAATCAAATGACTAAATCAATAAAGATTCTATTCTATTCTATTCTAGTCTAGTCTAGTTTAGTCTTATTCTTGGCATTTACAATCATTGAGACAGACTTTTTCTTTGCAGGAGGTGGGGAAAGGGTTATTTGACACAAGTATATTGATTTTTTTTGTTTTTCTGACAGAACTACTGTCAAATTCTCAAGAGACTGATAATCCTGTCAGAAGAAGCCATGCATCCAAAACAGTGTTTCTCAACCAACAAGTTTAACAAGTGTGGTCTTCAATTCTCAAAATTTCCCCAACCAGTCATATAGGCATCAAAGCATCCTAGAAGACTTTAGGTCTCTCTCTCTCTCTCTCTCTCCCTCCTTCCCTCCCTCTCTCTTCCAAAATCTACATGACTTTGGGTGAAGAAGGGGTTGAGTTTGTTGGTTCACTCTTCCCCCTCTCTTATCTCCTGTCTCTAGCCTTCATGAGGACAGTTTCCACTGATGGAGAAGGAGGGATAGTAATTGCACTGCCTCATCACTATGGGAAGAGCTGCTTGGCTGAAACTCCTGGACAGCTTAATGCTCCCCTTAGAATGCAGGACTTGCTGGCCTGCTGAATTATTAAAGAGCACCCTGCCATCTTCCCATTCAGCATTTCTGATCTTAACCCTTTTGAAACAAGAACTCAAAGGCAGGATGGGGATGTGAGAAGCGATGAAACATCCAGAGACAGAGACCTCAGGTAGGCAGAGAGCAGCTGCAGGGGAAAGTGGACAGGGAGATGGAAGAAGGTGGAAAGATGGCCTCTTGGGTTTCCACAGGGATCTCAAGAATCTCAGTAGGGATTGGGATTTGGGATAAGATGCTCAGAGAATGAAACCATGATTAAGGAAAGCAAGGTTCTACATTTAGGCAAGAAAAACCAAATGTACAGCTATAGTATAGGTGGTACCTTGCTCAATAGTAGTAACTGTGAGAGGGATCTCGGAGTCCTAGTGGACAATCCCTTAAATAGGAGCCAGCCGTGTGCTGCAGCTGCCAAAAAAGCCAACACAGTGTTGGGCTGCATTAACAGAGGGATAGAATCAAGACCACATGAAGTATTAATACCACTTTACAATGCCTTGGTAAGGCCACACATGGAATACTGCATCCAGTTTTGGTCACCACGATGTAAAAAAGATGTTGAGACTCTAGAAAGGGGGCAGAGAAGAGCAACAAAGATGATTAGGGGACTGGAGGCTAAAACATATAAGGAACGGTTGCTGGAATTGGGTATGTCCAGTTTAACGAGGAGAAGGACGAGGGGGGACGTGATAGCCGTATTCCAATATCTCAGAGGCTGCCACAAAGAATGAATCCAGAATGTGGGACTTCAATCTATAACTGGGTTAAGAGGGATGTGCCAAGATAATGTAGAACGCTCTCAAATATTGTCTGTTCCTTCCAGCCTTCTGTAAGTTGGCATTAAACAAAGGTACCTAAAGCTGTCCCGCACCCATCTAACCCTTGTCTGTTATGATTTAGCAGGAATTGAGTAGGTTTTCAGACAGGAGATTTCCAGGTCTGGGCTTTTGACTCTACCCTTGAGCGATAGTCTAAAATCATCTAATTTCTTGTGGAAAAACACACACACAAATATCAACGCTTCTCAATCATTCCCAATCTGATCATCTCCCAGGTTGATTGAAACTACAAAGTCCCATTAGAAGATAACCATAGAAGTTCAGACTGTTGGGAACAGTCAACCTAAAACTGACTTTAAAAGCAATTGTGTGAAGAGAATGCATGTGCTCCCCCAACTCTCTTCTTCCTACCTCCTGTTTACATTCCAGTCCCCCTCTTTCAGCCCAATCTACCTCACAGCGCTGTTGTTGTGTGGACAAAATAGGAGGAGCATTAGGTACATTTGCAACCTTCAATTATTTATAAAAGATAATAAAGCTGAAAGTATCTATCTATCTATCTATCTATCTATCTATCTATCTATCTATCTATCTATGTATCTATCTATGTATCTATCTATCTATCTATCTATTATCTATCCGCCCATCCATCCATCCATCCATCTATCCATCCATCCAAGTTTACCTTAAATTTTAGTAGTTGAAGTCCACATGTTAAAGTTGCTGAGTCTGACAAACACTGACCTAGATCACTACACCAGTGACAACAACCTATGACATGCATGTCAAAGGTGACACACCACAAAGTTTTGAGTGACATGCCAGCATTCACCAATACCTGACAACACCTATTCTCAAAAGCAGGCCCTGTTCTTGGACATTTTCAGAAGCAGAGGAGGCCACACAACAACGGGATGTGCTGCCACATTGCCCCTGGACCTCTGGAAGTCACACGGGGGGGGGGACAGGCTTTTGCATGCCCTTCAAACCCTCTGAACATAAGTTTCTTTTACTTGTATTTCATTTTTGCAATTATTCGATGTGTATTTATATAATACCTAGCACCATCGATGAGTGGACTGGATTGGATTTCTTAAAAAAATAATAAATGAATATGTAAATAATTCTAAAAAGCAGAGACATCACCCAGCCAACAAAAGGGCGTATAGTCAAGGCCATGGTTTTCCCAGTGGCCATGTATGGCTGTGAAAGTTGGACCGTAAGAAAGGCTGAGCGCCAAAGAATGGAGGCCTTTGAACTATGGTGCTGGAGAAGACTCCTGCGAGTCCTCTGGCCTGCAAGGCGATCAAACCGGTCAGTCCTAGAGGAGATCAATCCCGACTGCTCTTTAGAAGGCCAGATCCTGAAGTTGAAACTCAAGTACTTTGGCCACCTCATGAGAAGGAAGGACTCCCTGGAGAAGAGCCCGATGCTGGGAAAGATGGAGGGCAAGAGAAGAAGGGGACGACAGAAAGGGAGGTGGCTGGATGGAGTCACTGAAGCAGGAGGCATGAGCTTAAATGGACTCCAGAAGATGGCAGAGGACAGGAAGGCACGGAGGAACATTGTCCATGGGGTCGTGATGGGTCGGACATGACTTTGCAACTAATAACAAAATAATTGTTTTTCTTTTGTTTGAGGGTGGGGCGGTGACATGCCAGCAGAGTTAAGTTAGGCATTTTCCTAATTTTTGACATGCTAAGCACATAAGGCTCACATATCACTGAACCATACATTGCCTCATCCCCTTCAACCCATCAGAAAACATGACTCAGTTCTTTTTAACTGCCCTCTCTTTGGTATCCAGCATACAGTCTCTCCGTCCTCCCATCGGCCTTCCTCTCCAAGATGTGTTTTGCATGTACTGGGCCACCTTAAATGTCCTCCTCCAAAGTCATCCTGCTATTCCATGCTGCCCATAATGTACATTGTCCTGACCCAGATATAGCATTCTAAGTATTGACTAATGAGGAAGAAAATAGAATTTTCTCCTCTCCAAAACTAGAAAGGTGACTGGCAATCAAAGAAGCAAAACAAAGCAAGCAATTCTGATGGCTTAAAATAAAAAGGAGAGAGCTTCCTAGAGAATGGTTATTTTACGTGCTCTGATTAGCTTTGCTTAACCCAGCATTAGCAGCAGACAAGCTAAGAATTATAGCCCCGGCAAATGCTGGGTTATCAAAAGCAACTTGGACGCTGGAAGAGCTTAAGAAGAATTTGGATCTTCACGAATGTATGCAATCGATCTGGGGACAAAGAGCAAGCCAGGATGCCAATAACATAGTGCTTTGGCTATGAATCTCCATCAGGATGGACACCAGTGAGAGCAAACCATCACAAGAGTTGGAAGAAAGCTAAGAGCACTCTTAGGTCACTGAAGGATGTCAAACTCAATGGTTCTTCCATCTGGGCCTACAAAGCTTTTTCTTTGCTCCCCCGTCCCCCTCAGGGGACAAGCCAGCACTGAGGGGAAGAGCAGCTTTCAGAAAGAAAGGCATAGAACATCCAAGATCTGAGCACTCTTAGACATCTTAGACATTTCCCAGTTGCAATGTATGGCTGTGAAAGTTGGACCATAAGAAAGGCTGAGCGCCAAAGAATTGAGGCCTCTGAAGACCTGGAGAAGGTCTGGAGAAGACTCCTGTGAGTCCCCGGGTCTGCAAGGAGATCAACCCTGACTGCTCTTTAGAAGGCCAGATCCTGAAGTTGAAACTCAAATATTTTGGCCACCTAATGAGAAGGAAGGACTCCCTGGAGAAGAGCCTGATGCTGGGAAAGATGGAGGGCAAGAGAAGAAGGGGACGACAGAGAATGAGGTGGTTGGATGGAGTCCCTGAAGCAGGAGGTGTGAGCTGAAATGGACTCCAGAAGATGGTAGAGGACGGGAAGGCCTGGAGGAACGTTGTCCATGGGGTCGCAATGGGTCAGACATGACTTTGCAACCAACAACAACAAGAAGGAGACATCACAAGACAAGGTAAAGATAAAGGTTTTTCTGCCAGTTTGTCAATCTCTGTTTCTTGGCCAAGGGAGCCAACATTATCTGAAGACATTTTCCATGGTCATGTGATCAGCAAGGCTATACGCCAGGGCACACGGAACACTTTTACCTTTCCACCCAAGTGGTACCTATTTATCTACTCACATTTGCATGCTTTCGAACTGCTAGGTTGGCAGGAGCTCAGGCAAGTAACAGGAGCTCATCCCATCGCACAGCACTTGGGTCTGAGTGCTGGGCTGTCAGCTTTTGACCTAACAAGTTCGGTGTCTTTAACCGCTGAGCCCCCTTATCACACAAGCATCTTAAGTAAAAAAATCTGGCATCATTTGGAGATTTTTTTTTAAAAAAAACCACTCACCCACCCAGACATACCAAAGCAAAGTCTGGGTGAGACTACCATTTATAGTTAGGCTGAAGAAAGGGCAAGGATTTCATGTAAACCTTTAATCAGATCAACTCTAAGCCCCAGGTTGTCAACACACCGAGTGGAAATGATCAAAATTGAAAACTTAGGCAATTCTGAAAGGAAGGAGGGAGAGCAACCAAGCGGTTACCGCTCCACAACTAAAGATGTGGGCAGCTCTGCCTGGCTCCTGAAGATAGCCAGGTACAAAAACCCACTACCCATAAATGTTTTGATTTCCTTTGAACATGTCCCTTACAACGCAAGGCGCCTGCTGCAATTCACTGCATGTTTCCCACTGTTTCTTTGGAGAAGGGCTGGCACAGATTCTTAGGTCCTCATCCAGAGCAAACTAAGAGTCTAGCCCTCGTGGTTGCAGAAATACAGTACGACGAGAAAAGGGCACGTCCAGCCTCCTTCCATCTTCCTGCCTCTCAGCTCAGGGATAAAGGAAGCCGTTCGCTGCTCTGTGAACCACTGAATACTATGCATGCATCTCTTCTGCTGGCAGGCCAGTGTCTGGGCTAGGAGATCTCCATATATGGCAAGGGAATGTCATTGCATGACACAACCAAGCTGTGAAACTTATTCCGTAGCAAAAACGGGAGTCTTTATTTTCTCTGCAAATACTGAATACACAGTACCGCCTTCCTTGTTGGAGTCTGGAGACTGTGATCGAGAAGGTGCCAGTTATGAGTTTAATCTCCGTTTGCAGCTGGGAACAGAACAAATAGAGCAGTGTGTGCCTTTTCCAACCATCTCAATATTCTCAAAGATTCTAACTGCAGCCATTATTTCATTCCAATTGTATTTATTTATTTGTTGATTTATTCATTTAAAGCATTACTGTAGCGATCCGTCTTATGCCAAACTCTGGGCAGCTCCTGGCTTTAATACTACCCATGATATTTCAGTTTTATGGGCGTAATGCAATTTTATTCTCTTTCTGGTAGTCATTAATACAGATTGTGCAAAGGCTGTTCGTATGCATTGTGCTATGGAGCAATCCACAACGGAGGATTCCTTTTGAGGTTGCAGAATTTCTAGACCTACATGCCTCTGAATGAGGACCGAACAACTTTTCTATGTTGTCTGTCATGATGAGTCCTGTGCTGTAATATTAGAAGCAGTAAAACAGAAACTGTACCGCAACTTCAGCTTAGCCTGAGGACAAAGTGCTTAAATAAGACATCCTTGTTTTTCCATTGCCATTGTATGCAGGATTCAGCTTCCAGGAGAGAGGAAGGGAGGAAGGGAGGAAGGGAGGGAGGAAGGAAGGAAGGGAGGGAGGGAGGGAGGAATGGAATGGAAGGAGAGAGGGTGGGAGGGAGGAAGGGATGGAGGGCAAGAGGGAGGGCAGGAGGGAGGGAGGGAGGGAGGGAGGGAGGGAGGAAGGAAGGAAGGAAGGAAGGAAGGAAGGAAGGAAGGAAGGAAGGAAGGAAGGAGTGGAGTGGAGTGGAGTGGAGTGAAATGGAATGGAATGGAATGGAATGGAATGGAATGGAATGGAATTGAAAGAGAGAGAGAGGGAGGGAGGGAGGGAGGGAGGAAGGAATGGAATGGAATGGAAGGAGAGAGGGAGGGAGGAAGGAAGGAAGGAAGGAAGGAAGGAAGGAGTGGAGTGGAGTGGAGTGGAGTGGAGTGAAATGGAATGGAATGGAATGGAAAGAGGGAGGGAGGGAGGGAGGGAGGAAGGAAGGAAGGAAGGAAGGAAGGAAGGAAGGAGTGGAGTGGAGTGAAATGGAATGGAATGGAATGGAAAGAGAGAGGGAGGGAGGGAGGGAGGGAGGGAGGGAGGGAGGGAGGGAGGAATGGAATGGAATGGAAAGAGAGAGGGAGGGAGGGAGGGAGGGAGGAAGGAATGGAATGGAATGGAAGGAGAGAGGAAGGAAGGAAGGAAGGAAGGAAGGAAGGAAGGAAGGAAGGAAGGAAGGAAGGAGTGGAGTGGAGTGAAATGGAATGGAATGGAATGGAATGGAATGGAAAGAGAGAGGGAGGGAGGGAGGGAGGGAGGGAGGGAGGGAGGGAGGAATGGAATGGAAAGAGAGGAGGGAGGGAGGGAGGGAGGAAGGAATGGAATGGAATGGAATGGAAGGAGAAAGGAAGGAAGGAAGGAAGGAAGGAAGGAAGGAAGGAAGGAAGGAAGGAAGGAATGGAATGGAATGGAATGGAAGGAGAGAGGGAGGGAGGGGGGAGGGAGGGCGGGGGGAGGGAGGGCGGGAGGGCGGAAGGAAGGAAGGAAGGAAGGAAGGAAGGAATGGAAGGGAATGGAATGGAATGGAAGGGAAGGAGAGAGGGTGGGAGGGAGGAAGGGAGGAAGGGATGGAGGGCAGGATGGAGGGCAGGAGGGAGGGAGGGAGGGAGGGAGGGAGGAAGGAAGGAAGGAAGGAAGGAAGGAATGGAATGGAATGGAATGGAAGGAGAGAGGGCGGGAGGGAGGGAGGGAGGCTCCACAAGTTTTATGTTGTTACTGATTGTGCTTGGTTCTTGTTAGTTATTAATCCTGCTTTAGCCCAACATTTTGCCACGTTCTCCAATGTTCGGGGTACTAAGTCCCTAATAAGAATGACTTATCACTTGATCTTCTTTCTTGGTCTTAGCAAAGAAAGGAATGATACTTTCTGAGCACAACTCTGGACAGACCAAACAAGGTGTTATTTGTGTTAGGGCAACAACAACAGCTTCTGAACAGAGCTGGTTTCCCACCCGGGAAGGAGGAGGGTCACCTTTCCTCCCCTTCTCCAGGCACTCAGTCCTGGAGCTTCTGGGCTGGCATCAGCAAAGGCCTTTGAGGATGTGGGGAGACCCTTTGCCCCCTGAAATTGTGCTGCTGCTGTGTTTTCAAAGGCTGAGTAGAGAGATGTCCCATAATTTGTGGTGAGCTGAGTTTGGATGCAGCTGGCTTCTGTCCGTGGACCGTGAAAAATGCCAGATCGCTGCTTTGCTGTGCTTAGCAGTTAGGAAAACTTTAACAACTGATTCACATGAGCTGAACTGGACTGAGCTAGTCCAATAACAATTCCAAATTACTACTTCATTTTGGGCAGATGTGATCTGTGACTTTGGCAGATGACATCCAAGTAGGTCCACGGAAATGCATTAAAAGGCTAAGAAAATCAGTCAAGCATCTAGCAGAAATTCAACTATCTGGAATTTTAGACTTTCGTTCATTGGGCACCACAGTTCTACAAATTTGGCTATCAGCGTATATATATTTTTTTCTGCAGATTAAGCATTTCCTTAATTTTAATGACTCCAAAAAGTAAGATCAAGGTTCATCCCTGGTGACTCATCCAGACTTTCCCCAAAAGACCCTTGTGCTCCACTGCTCTCCTTCAATAAGTTTAAAGGCTATTCCAGCTTCCAATATAATGTATTAGAAAGATGGAAGTGACATTTGAAGAGATTATCAATGGTACCATTGACTCAGCCATGAAGATGGTGGAACACCAATAACAGAGATGGTTAGAACAGCCCATCAACTCAAGTGCAGTGTTTTATCTCTTCATTGGGACCCAGGAAATGATCACTATTAATTCACTACAAAACGTCTCTCCTGAATTATCTTCAGCTTGCGATTCTGATCATTGAGATCTCCTCTCAGTGGATAGGACTAGATTTAGATCAGATACAAGGAAACACCCATCTCCTTTCTAATCCTTTCAACTCCTCCATCCCAACCTCCCCTATCTCAAGTCCTGAGATAGTTCAGCTGGTCCCTAGACTGGCATTTCTCAACCTTAGGAACTCTTAAGATGTATGGACTTTAACTCTCAGAACTCCCCAGCCAGACACGCTGGCTGGAGAATTCTGGGAGTTGAAGTCCACAAAGATGACTAGGGGACCGGAGGCTAAAACATATAAGGAACGGCTGCTGGAATTGGGTATGTCTAGTTTAACGAAGAGAAGGACGAGGGGGGGACATGATAGCAGTGTTCCAGTATCTCAGGGGCTGCCCCAAAGAAGAGGGAATCAAGCTATTCTCCAAAGCGCCTGAAGGCAGGACAAGAAGCAACAGATGGAAACTAATCAAGGAGAGAAGCAACCTAGAACTAAGGAGAAACTTCCTGACAGTGAGAACAATTCACCAGTGGAACAACCTGCCTCCAGAAGTGGTGAATGCTCCAACACTGGAAGTTTTTAAGAAGAGACTGGACAGCCATTTGTCTGAAATGGTGTAGGGTTTCCTGCCTGAGCAGGGGGTTGGACTCGATGACCTCCAAGGTCCCTTCCAACTTTATTATTACTATTACTATTATTATTATTATTATTATTAACATTATTAACATTATTAACATTATTATTATTATATCTTAGAGTTGCCATGGTTGAGAAACACTGCTCCAGACATCAGCCTCTATTCAGAACTTTCATTTGTTTTTCAAAGAGCAGCTCCTGGTTTTATAAAATCTTGAAAAGAGACAGATTTTCATCCAGGATAAAAAAATATATATATAATGTCTTCTTCAAAGTACAACAAATTCTAGGAATTACAGGAGCATACCCAGGTGGGTGGATGGGTGTCTTGGCATTTCTAGGGAATCAATTTATCTTAGTTTTCTTCCAAGATTTTTTTTTCCTTCTTAACTTTCCATTCTAGCTTGAAGCTCTGAAATTCCAACCAGTTTCCCATCCCTGGACTAACCCATGGCAACCAAAGTTAAATGCCTGAGATCAGCCAAGGTCAGCAACATGGAGAAACCAACAGGCGTGATTCTGTAATTTATAGTAGTAGTTGAAGTGTTAGAAAGTCAGACTCAAGTGTTAGAAAGTCAGACTCAAGTGACATTTAGCGTGCATCCCTAAGGGGAGAGTAATTATCTTACACTTTTTCTTCCCTGTTTCAAATACGCTGAAAGAGAATCTGCTTAGAAATTATTTCCAAGAAGCAACAAATGTTGGAAATAACCCACGGGTTAAATGGGGTGTGTTTGCACTAAAGGGCGGCACTTCACCAAGACCTTTCATCTGCTCAGGTATTTAGCCTCCCATGCAATCCACTGAACCATCAATTAAGCAAAGTATTTTATCTCACCCATTTGACTGTGCTGTTGTGTGGTACATTTTTAATCCCTGTGTATTTTTAAACCACTGACCTAATAAAACATTAGGGCTAAGCAAATGGGCTAGTTTCACACCACACAGTAAGGCTTGGGGAAACAAACAAGCTAATGTTAAAATGAACTAGGACAGCCTGTGCTCCATGGGTCATCATTTCAGAGATGTTTCCTTACCTAAACAGACAAACGGAATGACCACAAAACTGACTGCAAAAAAAAAAACAGTGGGAGCCAAAGCGACTTCTGATTTCCTGTTGGCTTCCCCATTGAGCTTTTTGTGGGAAGCTGGCAGTATGCATTAGAAATCTTTATTTCCTTTCTTCCTTCCTCCCTCCCTCAAATTCCTGCCAGCTGTGAATTGGGAAAGTTATGTGTGGATGCACAAGAGGTGCCACTCAGGTCAGAAGCCTGTGTGGGTGTGCACAAGAGATGCTGCATAGGTCTGGGAGGTCACACGGATGAATGGTTGTGAGTTGGGAAGGGTTCTTGGAGTAGGAGTGGTGCTGTGTGTTTAGGGTAGCACGGGAGGGGTGGCCCAGGTCAAAAAGGGTGTGTGGGGATTGTGGAGGTGCGTAAGAGACACTGCATGGGTTGGGAAAAGCATTGGGGGCAGCATGGGTTGGTAAGGGGGTCTGGGGGTCCTTGGGAGTGCCTTGGAAGTGTTGTGCAAGTCACAGAGGCATGTGGGGGGCAGTGTGGGTCCTGTGCATGAGGGTGCCCATGGGGGGTTAAACAAACCAGGGAAGGAGTAGCTGGGGCTGCATTGGTGTGCAAGAGGTACTGTACTATTGCAGATTGGGGAAGGCACATGGGGGTCATGGCACAGGTCAAGGAGGGTGCATGGGAAGAAACCATCCCCCCTCTGAACATTTCCAGGAGTAATGCTACGGTATTATTCCAGCTAAGGAGAGAATAAGTTCCAACATGCCATTTTGTCTCCAATGATAACCAAGACATCTGAGGACCATCCAGAGAAAGGTCTAAAGAATCTTCCCAACTCTAGACCTCTTGATCCCTGAATTTTGCCGAGAGTCAACCTGAAGGAGAATTCACAAGCTCTTCCTCAAACGAAAAATACAGGAACTGCACGGAAGATCGTCAGAGTGGGAGATGCCAACTTTACTCATTTCATTTTTTGTTTATTGCTTTGTAGCACCAGCCACCCTTCCTTCTTCCCCCCCCCCACCAGCCCTACCCTGCCAAAAAAAGTGTGAACAAGTTCTCTTAGCTCAGATCCAGAAGTGCTGAATAGGAGATGTTAGACAGCGATGTTGTTTGCAAAATTATGCAGCTAAGCGATGTAGCAGCAGAAATCTGGAGCTCCAGTGAGCTACAAAAGGGCTCCTTTCTTCAAGTATTTCCAAGAACTGTGAGCAGTTCCCAAGAGGGCACTTTGATATCTGACTTCTTTATGACATGCTTATGGCTCAGGTTGGGTGCCTGCCTGTTTTTCTGCTTTTGCTTTAGACTCTCCAGATGGGATTAGCATCCCAAGAAAAGCATCGTCCAAGCATGGGGGAGGAGGGAGGAGGAATGCTATTAACTAGATCATTTGATACGCATTAGTGTCTAAAAATAATCGCTGACTTTTTTATGGTCCGTTGCACAGTCAGAAAGATGTTTAGACTGGATGGAGGGCATTTCTGTTCACCAATCAAATTCTTCCCAAAGATCTGGGCTAGGCAGATGTTCTTATTTGATGATATTAAAGCTATTGTCGCAGGATGTAAGCTGTTCCAACTAAAGCTGCCTGTTGAAATTGACTGGCGGTGATTTTGTCAGTGCCAATAGTGTTCAATTGATGCTCAGTTGTTTTGGGATTGCACCCCAGGCACCTGTTACCATAAGTATTATCTTTTCTCTGCTTTTCTTCTTCTTCTTCTTCTTTTGACACAGTCATTTTACTTCTATTTGCAGCTTTTTGTATTTTGCTATCTTCTCTGGTTTTTTTTCTCTTTTGTTCTGTTACCTCCAGATACTGCCATGTCCACAATTCAGACTTTTTGTCTTTCTTATTGACAATTGTTCAGTCTGGGGTGTTATGTGGCAAGTGCTTATCTGTTTGAATTCTAAAGTTGCAGAGTGCTTTAGCTTCTTCATTTTCTATAACTTTCTCTATTTTATGATCCCACCAGTTTTTGCCTGCAGGCAAATGGTATTTCTTGCTGATCTTCCAGTGCACCCTTGTTGCTACTTTGTCATGCTGTTGCTTGTAGTCCAGGGGTGTCAAACTGCCGGCCCATGGGCCAGATGCATCATAGTGAAACCGTGCCCACCCCATTGCCGGCAATGGCAAAAAAAGTCACAATATGTCGCGACACGTCACGTGACGTTGCGAGTTTAACATCCTGTTGTAGTCAGTCGGTGTGTGATCTTCTTGCAGCAGGCTTACCTGGTGGTCTACCATTTCTTCAGCTTCTTTGCAAAGGCCATATTTGCTGTTGATTGCTGTCTTCTTTTTATTATTACTGGTAATATTAACTCCTGGGCTAACACACACTAACTTTACACCCTTTATCCAAAGCAGCTCTAAGCTGCTTAGCAAAAAGGCACATGCAACAATGGGCAGCTAAATGGAAGGAAAGAGAACGGAATGAATAAAGAGGTTAAAATCTCAGGCAGGGATGTCTCTGAGGTGGGGATAAAAAATAATAATATTAAAAAAGATGTGGCTGCACTAAAAAAGAGAGGCAGGCTTTCAATCCATACTTGCAGCCACAAATTCATTTGTTTGAATTCTGCCTTCCTTCCAGCGTCATTCATTGCTCCGTTAAACATAGCTAAATCTTGACAATATTCAGTTGTCATTCATTTGTTAGCTCTCGTTGAGAGGATCTGGGGGTCCTGGTAGAACCACAGATTCGATATGAACCAGTAGTGTGTTGCATCTCCCAAAGGAGCCAGTGTAGTTTTGGATTGCTTTAACAGAGGCAGAATGTTGAGAACATGGGAAGTGATTGTTTTCCTCTGTATTGCAGTAGCCAGATCACACCTGGGTTAATGTGTCCTATTTGGGTCATCTAGAAAGTTGCTGAAGAACTGGAGACAGTACAAAGAGCAAAAGCAGGAGTTCAAAGGCTAAATTCTCCAATGGACAGTTAAAAGAACTGCATATAGCAGGGGTTCTCAACCTTGGCAACTTTAAGACTTGTGGACTTCAATTCCCCGAATTCCCAACCTTGGCAACTTTAAGACTTGTGGACTTCAATTCCCCGAATTCCTCAGCCAGCTTTGCTGGCTGAGGAATTCTGGGAATTGAAGTCCACAAGTCTTAAGTTGCCAAGGTTGAGAACCCCTGCTATATAGCAATAGCAATAGCGCTTAGACTTATATGCTGCTTCACAGTGCTTTATAGCCCTCTCTAAATGTTGACAGGATTACTCTATTGCCCCCAACAATCTGGGTCCTTCTTGATTCTGGCTTTCCAAAAGATTGTGGACACGTTCTGTGGCCATGATATAATGATAATAGAGAAATGAATAATGTTTCACTAATCAGTTGGCCAGGATTTTTTTAAATGATGTTTTCTGGAGATGGTGGATTTCAATTCCCATCATCATTTGCCAGGTCAGCATATCTACACATCAAAATATTTACTTATAGATGAGGGGTTGCTCGAGCAGTACCTCTGTACTACATCTGGAGGGGTCGTGAGGGAGGAGTGAAAGAGGGGAAGGAAGTAGGATGGTTGAAGGAGAGGAGGGTGGAGAGAGGTAGGGAGAGAGGTGAGGAGAAGGGAAGTAGGAGAGGGAGATAGGGAGGAAGAAAGGGGATGTGGTAGGGGGGGTGCTGCCGAGCAACACCCATAGTTACTTAAAGTATTGTATATATGCTTTTAAAAAAATGTATGTTGGTTTTTTGTTTAGTGTAAAGTTGAAAAAGAATGTATTAAGTTGAGTTGTCTTGTTTTTTTCTTTTTGTTGTTTAAAATTATAAAATCAATAAAAAATTGTTTTTTAAAAAGCAGGCCTCAAGATAAGCCCTCGTCAAAGTAGGGCTGCTCTGTTTTTCTCTTTTGCAACAGGGCATAACACTAGTATGGTTTATTTATGTAGCTTTGTAGCAGAACTTTATAACTTTCTCTGAACAGAACATGGAACATAAAGTTTAGACAGCAAGCATGCTGGCTGTCTTTTTAATGTAATTATAGTATGGGATGGGATGTATTGTCTGCAGGTGAAAAACAGAAACCAATGTATTGCATATCAAGCCAAGAAAAAAACCCGTTGCACCAAACAATTCCGGTAAACTAGGCAATGGGGAAGAGGGGGGGGAAAAGATACCCAAATATGACTACCCAGAAACAAGCCATAAGACTTAAGCAAAGCTAAATAAGTCACCAGATGAATAATTGTCAAGGAGATTGCAAAACATAGGAACACATTAGGAAAAAATGTCCGAAGGGAAAAAAAAGAAGCTGTCTCAATCAATCAACCATCAAATTGGTAATCCTGTTTTGGTACATTTCTGTCACTGAGTGGCCGTGCTCAAAAGAAGGGACGTTTTGTTTGGCTGAAGCGCCTCTTTTTCCCTAACAAATTTATTTTAATTAAAAAAAACTTGCTACCCATTGGGGAGTGGGGGAAAGGCCCCAGAACTTTAGCCTCAAAAACAGAGGCTGTCAGAAGTGACCATCTTAGCTAAAGTTTTTTGAATGCATTGGGTGAAGCTAAAGATTTCTTTTCTTTTTTTAAAAAAATATTTTTTTATTTTTCCAAACTCTCCCCCATACATATACCGTGGTATTTATCAGATGTTAACATACATTCTTTTTACATTCATATGTAAGATACTTTTAGTAAAATGAAATAAATACATACACATGACTTTTGGTGTTGCTTGCCCATTTCCCCTTTCACTGTATCCACACTCCTCCTTCTCTACCTTCTTTCTCCCTTTCTTCTCTTCCCTCCTTTCCTCTTCTTCCTCTCCTCTTCTCTTTCCTTCACCCTCTCCTCCCCTTTCTCCCCACTTCTCCTCTTCTCCTCCAACCTTCCTACTTCCTTCTCCCTCCTTTACTCTTTTCTCTCTCCTCTCCTTTCTTCCCTCTCATCCTCTTCAGAAACAATTCAGCTAAAGATTTCTGAAGCAAGGAAGTAAAATTAAGAACTGGTGCAGGAATGGGTAACACTTTTTAAAGCTCTGGCTTTGGAAAAGCAGTCTGATTTTTTTTAAAAAAAAAAATCTCTTTCAAGCTGTCCACCAAAAGCAAAGATCTAAGGCATTAAAAAATTTCCTGCTTACATAAATCAAATAAGAATTCCAAATTTCACAGGAGCAGCATGTAACGCAGAAGAAAATTGTTCTAATGGACTCAAGTGTGCCAACTAGAAACATATCAAAAATGTAAAAACGCAGGCTGTTTGTCAAGCTGTATTACAGGAACTCCATCAAAAATTTTCTCCAAGACCTAATTGGGTAAAACAAAAACATCGCCCTCTGCGTTATGTGTGAACCCTGGAGCTGAATTTAAAGATCCTTCTAATCAGGGGTTCTCAACCTTGGCAAACTTTAAGACTTGTGACTTCAACTCCCAGAATTCCTCAGCCAGCAAAGCTGGCTGAGGAATTCTGAGAGTTGAAGTCCACAAGTCTTAAAGTTGCCAAGGTTGAGAACCCCTGTTCTAATCGAAGTCTAACATTTCTTAGAGAGAACCCACATTATACTGGAGCCTCGTAGATTTTCAAGCTGCGATCCAGTAAGATCTCACAAAGGAGCTCATAAGAAGTTCCATAAAGAAAAGTAGGGATCTGACAGAAATAGGCTGAAATTCCTTTGAAGACATCTTTAGTTAAATTACAGAGGCATCACGAGGCACATGTGTAGCTGCCTCTCCGAACTCGGAGCAGTAATATGGAAGTGTCAAAGGACAAATCAGCTGGCAGGGCTGGACATGCCTAAAAAATGGAATGCAATGGACATTGACCGGTTAGGACTTCCTTAGAGTTCTTCAGGAATCTAGAACCATAAGACTAGAAGACAGAGCTCACTCAGCTGCCCAACCCCTGGCTTGCAAGACTTATCACTTCAGTGTCCCTGTCCCCCACCCCACTCTCCTTATTCCTCAAATAAAACCCCCAGAAGAAGATCGGCTTTGCCAGCATTTGGATTCATGTTCTTTGGTCCAAACCCAACCCATATTCACCCTTGACATTCCCAAGCGAAGGGGGTAGGGATTTCTTGGCTGCCTCTTAAGTCAACACTCAAGTCCTATGAGAATTGGAAGGGCTGCTTGCCTCTTGTATAAACAGCGTGTCTTATAAATCCACCCATGTCCTGAGTATAAATACCCTCCCCCCACTGGTGGAGCAGCACTTGTTTTCATGGGTAACCATGGCAAGGGCTGGGAGCTGTTGTTTTCCTTGCCCGTGTGTTACACTCCAGGCCTGACTTTCTCAGCACTGCAAATGCCAAGGCAAACCTGCAAATCTGCAGTCCCCTGGGAAGGCTGGCTGGAGGCCCAACTCCAGCCTTACTATCTTACAGTCCAACAGGCCAGATTTTATAATACTCTGTTAACTTTGGAGCAATTAGATCCAAACATTAATCCAAGCTACAGAACTGCCCCGGGCATAACCTTCTGCAATAATGATATTCCTTAATTTCTTGTTATCTGGAAGAAGGATCATATCTACAGATGGAAACCCCCGGCTGTTAAGCGGATGAAAACACTGCAAATCTGGAGAGGAAAACATCAACAAGATAGAAGTCATCTATTATGTCCGAGGGATTATGATATTAAGTTTTTATTAAATTAAGCAGAAAGTTCATGTCCGTTTCACTCAGCCAGAAGAAAGGCCCAACGGGATGTTCTGTTTTCTTGTAAGCCATGGGAAGGCAAGTTAATTTTCCCATGGTGCTATAGATACTCTCTCTCTCTCTCTCTCTCTCTCTCTCTCTCTCTCTCTCTCTCTCTCCTCTCTCTCTCTCTCTCTCTCTCTCTCTCTCTCTCTCTCTCTCTCTCTCTCTCTCTCTCTCTCTCTCTCCCTCTTGCCTTCTGGCCTACCAGCTTGACCTATATTTTTTTTAAATAGAAGCTACAAAGAAGGAGCATCATCTTTGTTTATATACAGTAAGGTCATCTTTGGGCTACCCAACAATGGATATTTTTAAGAAGTGAAGGTGATAAATAGCTAATGCCCACTTTTGTCCATAGAACACTCAAAACCCCTAATCCCAGGGTTTAAAAACCCCACAATCACTATGGTCATGTAACAGGACTATGTCTATACAAATAAGCCATCTTCTGGCTCAATAGGATGGTCTGGATCAGATAATACATACGGTGATGACCAGATTTCTCACAATGTAACATTGAAGCCCAATGACCAAATCCTACTTTTGTCTAGCTAGATTTCATGCACAACCTCAGCTCTAAGATAGAGCATCGGGGAGGAACAGAAAGAGAATAGAATTTAGAATCATAGGGCTGGGAGGGACCTCAGAGGTCTCCGTCCACCTCCTATGAGCAGAAGACCTCATACCATCCTGGTCAAATGGTTGTCCAGTCTAATCTTGAAAACCTACAGCAATGGAGCACCCACAATCCTGAGAGGCAAGCTATTCCATTGATGAATGGTTCCCACTGTCAGGAAAGTTCTCCTTAGTTCTAAGTGGGATCTCTCATTAACCAACTTCCACCCATTATTTCTCATCCTGCCCTCTTGAGCTTTGGACAAGTGGCAGGAAACTAGCATCCTCATCCATCCTCCCATTAAAAACAAGCATCTACACTGTGTACCTTTGTGATACTTCAGTGACAGCCACCATCCTAAAGGATGGATGGATGATTATGTGCCATCAAGTCATTTCTGATTCTTAGCAACCATGTCAATAGATGTTCTCAATGATGATCTATCCATAACTTGTTCTTTCCTCCCCAATAGGACATTTTGCCACCCACCATCGCCAGCTACCCAACTTGCTGTTGGTTGTCCTTTTCCTCTCTTTCTCTCTATCTTTCCCAGCATTAGAGACTTGTCCAGAGAGCTTCACACAATGTGTCCAAAACCATAGAAAACAGACTTTGGAAATTTGGAACATGAAAATAAGGTAAAGGCTTCCAGTCTTACTATCTGTGCATTTGTCCAATCAAAATCCTTACGGTTTTCCAAGTTTAAAACGAAAGACTTGTTTTAAATTACATATTTGGAGAGCATCTCACATGTCCTGACTGATTTAATCAACTTGTATAACTGACCATCTCAGGTAGTCACTCTGGGCAGCAAATAATATTAAAATAAAATGAAAGAAAATTACAATCACAAATGCAAAAAAAAAAAAAAATCATGGATAATGCAAGACAGATGAAACAGAACCTATTTAACCAGAGCTGAAATCTTATCAAGATGGATGGAGCAAAAAGACCCTCATTTCACCTCTGCTGGCTGTTTGCTCAGATATTGTTTTTCCTTACAGAGATGAAGTAAGAGATGGAAGGAGGGTTTCCAAAATGTAGTGACAACTCAGTGGGAAGGCAACAGGAAAGTTGCTCCCGTTCCACTGATTTTTTTTCCTACCTGTGGTCATTCTGTTTTTCTGTTTAGAAATATAGTACAGTATCTCTGGTATCTCTGAAATGATGACCCAATGGGTCATGGGTCCCCTAGTTCTTAATCAGGTAAACTGACCTGTTTGTTTCCTAGATCTATCTGCGTCTGATCTGGGGCAGGTATCAATGCAGGTGAATAACAACAAAGCCACATTTGTCCAAGTCATTTAATGTATGTTAGTCTTGCAAGAACTAACCCATATTCTGCATATGCACAGTAACCAATTGTCTAACATACCAAGCCATGGAGAAACAGTATGAACCAAACTTAGCATATTGCCCAGATCCACTGACTAAGTAGGTTGCGGGAATGGTGCTGGAACAGCGTGAGTGAAAATGTGTTTCTCCTTCAGTCTGTCACCATCTTACCCCATATCCTGGCATTAGTGTGCAGGAGGTATCTCTGTTTAAAAACAATATTGCTGTTCATCACTAAAGACACACACCTGCATTTTCTCTTAACTTTCTATAGTTAACTTCCTTAAATTTCCCTCAGTGCATCCACACACATCAAACCAGGATTTCAGAGAAAAAAACTGAGGCAGCTTCAGGCATCATCATCATCATAATAATAATGATGATAAAGTTGGAAGGGACCTTAGAGGTCATCTAATCCAACCCCCTGCTCAGGTAGGAGACTCTATACCATTTCTGACAAATGGCTGTCCAGTCTCTTCTTAAAAACTTCCAGTGTTGGAGCAGTCACCGCTTCTGGAGGCAGGTGGTTCCACTGATGAATTGTTCTCACTGTCAGGAAATTTTTCAATAATTCTAGGTTGCTTCTCTGTTTGATTAATTTCCATCTGTTGCTTCTTGTCCTGCCTTCAGATGCTCTGGACAATAGCTTGACTCCCTCTTCTTTGTGGCAGCCCCTGAGATATTGGAACCCTGCTATCATGTCATCTCTAGTGGCGTGAGACAGTGGTGTGAGACAGTGAGACACCACCTTCACAGTGGTGGAGGCACCCTGATGGAGGCAAGCAAGGAAAGGGCATTTCAAGTTGAATCTGGCACAGATTTAGGAGGACTCAGCCTGTCCAACCTAGACTAGCCTAGAAGGCCTTCAAGAATTCGTTCTCGGCTGACCTCATACTAATAACACCACTCCAAAGAACCCCGTGGATTGTGCTATCCAATCATCTGGTAGTGGCTACTCCAACATTGTGGTACATGTGCAAAGAGTATAGGGTGGCTCTCACCATCACATGGGGGTCAGCAGACAATTCAAAGCCAAACAGGAAGAAAAACTAGAAACAGCATCCCTTTGCCCATGGTGAACTAAAGCCATCCCTTGGGTCTTGGGGATTTTGAGACAGGAAAAGTAGAGAGGGTATTAATGTATTTTATGTATATAGTAGATAAATTACCCTACCTTTCCCTGGTTGAGCTACAGCTGCATGTCCCATCCATCCATCATCTGGCAATATCTCCTGACAGAACCTAGCTTGAAAGGGCCAGCAAAACTCAATAAAACTCTCCAGGGTGACTGCAAACCGATGTAAATATTTCATGACGAGCCTCCTGCGTGACTTTCTGCTGGTGCCCACCCCATCCATCCAAGAGCCAGCCCCATCAAGCAAGGCGAATTATACCAGTGCTGAGGGCACTGATGAAGTTTTTGTAACACTTAGGTCAAAAGGGAACTTGCCCTTTCTCAAAATAAGAAGTGAAAATTCATCTACTCTGCAGGTAATCTACCCTGTGTGTCAGAGAGAGAGAGAGAGAGAGAGAGAGAGAGAGAGAGAGAGAGGGAGGGAGGGAGAGAGAGAGAGAGAGAGAGAGAGAGAGGGAGGGAGGGAGGGAGAGAGAAAGAGAGAGAGAGAGAGAGAGAGAGAGAGAGAGAGAGAGAGAGAGAGAGAGAGAGAGAGAGAGAGAGAGAGAGAGAGAGAGAGAGAGAGAGAGAGAGAGAGAAACCTAGAGTTCTAGGATGTTCTAGTTCAACCTTCTTCCTTATGCAGATATCTTCAAAGAACTCTGGACAGATGGTTGTCCAATCTTTTCTTGAAAACCTTGAGTGATGGAGCACCTACAACTTCAGGAGGCTAATAGTTCTTCCAATTAGTTCACTGCTAAGCTTCCACTCATGAATTCTTGTCCTGCCTATCAACGCAAATATGCACATGTATACCAAACACAAGCACAGGTCCAGACACACAGAGAAAGAGTGGTACACACCATCCAGTAGAAATATCAGAAAATTACTGCTTATCTCTCCAATGGTAAGCCTCCATCCCCCAAAGTAAAAGTGATTCCTGTCCCTCCCACTGAAGTGGGTCTGGACATGGTTAGGAGAGTTGAAATCCAGAACAGCCAGAAGGTATGAAGATTGGAAGAACACAAATATATCAATTCTCCAAAGTGCAGAGGGGGTGGAAAGTGAACCGGTGTTGGAAGTAACACATCCTTCTATCTAGCGATGAAGCTGTGGCTTTAAAGATGGAGAAAAACAAAGATGAAATTCTTTGGCACTCGGCAACCAGGGTTGTTGGCCAGCAAAGGAAGAGCAATGAGTAGACAAAGTATGGAGATGTTTCCACTGTGATTAATGCTCTGTAATTGATCCGGTATACTTTTGTGGATGCATTTCCTATAGACCAGTGTTTCTCAACCTTGGCAACTTGAAGATGTATAGATTTCAAGTCCCAGAATTTTCCCAGCCACTCTGGGAATTCTGGGAGTTTGAACTCCACACATCTTCAAGTTGCTAAGGTTGAGGGGGGAAAAAACCTGCTATAGACACTCAACACAAGCACAAGATTTGTCTGCTTGTTTGGTCCGAGGTTTCTTTCCCACAGTTTGCCACCTTTCAATGCTCTGGCAAGAGAAGGGGAGGCTAAGTTGAACAGAGAGGCAGGGGGGAAAAAAGTGACAATTGGCTTCTTTCAGGCTGATCAACGTGTACCTGGTGCTTGGATTTATGCAACAGCTAAAACCTGGTTGTTTCTGGGGTTTCTGTCCTGCAACTGCCTGGACCAGTTTCCTTGGAAAGAGTTTTGAAAGAGGTTCGTGGTTTGTCCTTGCCCTCTTCTTCCGAGGGCTGAAAGAGCGTGACTGGCTCAAAGTCATCTAATTTGCTTCGTGCGTAAACCGAGAGAAGAACTCAAGATCTTAGCAGGTTTTACAGCACCAGGTGAATTTTCTTCAATCCTTATTAAAAGAAGTTTAAAATGCAAGTTTAAGGGCATGTTTTGTTTTGTTTCTTTTGGGAAAGAAAAGAAAAAAAGAAAATCAGAAACATCATGAAAAGAACTTCTGAGACATTAAGTGAAATGAGAAATTTTGGTAACATCTGGCATCACTTTGTTCAGCTCCCCTACACCAACAAGGGTTTCCTCGTACAATGAGAGCCCCTTAAGAAGCTTTTCCTGGCCAAGTTTCTATAGACATATTGAAAGGAAGGTGGGAGAGGAACTGAGATGATCAAAGGCCTGGAGACTAAAACATACAAAGAATGGCTATGGGATTTGGCTCTGGCTAGTCTAAGGAAAAGAAGAAGTAGGGATGACATGATACGGTAGCAGTCTTCCAGTATCTGAGTGGCTGCCACAAGGCAGAGGGGGGCCAGGTTGTTCACCAGAGCACCAGAGGGAAGGACGAGAAACAATGCTTGGAAACTGATCAAGGAGAGAAGCAACCTGGAATTAAGGAGAGACTTCCTGACAGTGAGGACAATTAACCAGTGGAACGGCCTGCCTCCAGAAATCGTGGGCGCTCCATCACTGGAGGTTTTTTAAGAAGAGACTGGACATTTACCTGTCTGAGACGATATAGGTTCTCCTGCTTGGGCAGGGGGGCTGGACTAGAAGACCTCCAAGGTCCCTTCCAGCTCTATTCTATTCTATTCTATTCTATTCTATTCTATTCTATTCTATTCTATTCTATTCTATTCTTTATTTCCATTCCATTTCCTTCTATTCTATGCTATTCTATTCTATTCTATTCTATTCTATTCTTCATTCCTTCTATTCTATTCTATTCTATTCTATTCTATTCTATTCTATTCTATTCTATTCTATTCTATTCTATTCTATTCTATTCTATTCTATTCTTTATTTCCATTCCATTTCATTCTATTCTATGCTATTCTATTCTATTCTATTCTATTCTATTCTTCATTCCTTCTATTCTATTCTATTCTATTCTATTCTATTCTATTCTATTCTATTCTATTCTATTCTATTCTATTCTATTCTTTATTTCCATTCCATTTCATTCTATTCTATGCTATTCTATTCTATTCTATTCTTCATTCCTTCTATTCTATTCTATTCTATTCTATTCTATTCTATTCTATTCTATTCTATTCTATTCTATTCTATTCTGTTCTGTTCTATTCTATTCTATTCTATTCTATTCTATTCTATTCCCATTACCATCCCCATATATTCTATTCTATTCTATTCTATTCTATTCTATTCTATTCTATTCTATTCTATTCTATTCTATTCTATTCCATTCCATTCCATTCCATTCCATTCCATTCCATTCCATTCCATTCCATTCCATTCCATCATTGATGATCCAGGAGAAGAATCAGAAAGTTTAAGGTCAAAGATCTCCCCGTCACATCCCTATTAACTGGCTGGACTAATAGGGATCAAATTCTAACAGTTTGTTGGAAAAAAAGATTGCAGGAAACTGTATTGTTTATGCTTCACCTTTTTTTCCCCTTCCAGTTATAATCTCTTCTTAGGCTCTTCTCCACACTCTTCTAGGAGACTTTTGACCTTCCAATCATCTTGGAAGCAACAGGTGAAATGAAAACAGGAATGATTGGAGAAACCTGGGCTGAAGTCTTCTCAGACACCAAGATAGCATTGGTGAATCTGAGACACCACGTCTCCTTCTTTAGCCATCTTCCCCAACCTGGCACCCCTCAAATACCAGGTCACCCACTCCTAGCCCATAGATGAAGAACTGTGCTGTCCCAGAAAAGGGGATCCTAGCCCAGCATATTCTGAAGGACACCAACTGTGAGAAGATTGCCTTAGCATAGCACTACCTAGGTAGCCATGCTGAGATGCCGTGCGGAGCTCCTGGGAGAAAGAACAGGACAGAATTACCCAAATCTTTATGTTTAATCAGAATTTTAGCAGAATCAGAGCAGTTTTGATATTATCTAACCAAAAGTTCCCATTCTAAGCCTGTCCACAGAATTCAAAACTCCTTGACATTCTGAGCAGATTTCATGTTCACTTTTCTAAGTTTCTAGCCTTGGTAGCTATAGGAGGATGTATTTTGAGGTGAACAAAAAAACCACCTCCTGGTGTATCCAAAGCAATCAGCCTATGTTCCATTGAGTTCAGCATCTTCTGTTATTTATTACTTCCCCACTGAAGCCCCATGAGCAGATCACAAGGCAGCAGAAGCAAACGTACTTCGTAATTTAGCCAACAATTGTAGAATTGAATTTTTCAGGCCACCCTGAAAAATTAAGGGCGATGCAGCCCAGATCGATCTTGATGCCACCAGCAACACACACATTCTTGCTAGAACCCAGCTGGGCACAACCCTACAATCTTCAGTGTCACAGTTCACAAGCCAGGATGCGAATATGATGTTCTTTGCAAGATCACCAACCGGGCCAGCCTCTTGCTCTATGCATCCAAGGGTCACAATACCTTGGTGGGGTGGCTTCCCTGCTGTCCATGCCCTTTTGAAAGAGCAGATGCCACAGGCTCAGCCCTGAATCACTTGTGTGCAAAACACGGGTCCTGACGCAGAGAGACGACCTCTGCTTTCTCCGTCCCCCACCCCTGCGGCCTACGCTATCCTCTCTCTGCTCATCCACTACCTTTTATTAAGTTGCAACAGTGGGGCAATTACATTCCACCGTTTTTCCCTAGCAGGCAGGAGCCCAAGGGTTTTCATAACTATTTCAAAAGGGATTTTGAGCACCATTTGTCATAGTATTGGCAGCCCAGCTGCCAGGTGGCTCTTTATAATTAAGCATCCTGCTATTATCACAACACGCACCAACCCACTACAGGCAAACTCTGCACCTCTCCAACCTTCTCTATCCTCACTCACCACCACCCTCTCCCCCCCCCTCATTGCTGGGGGAAGGTGGGGGAAACGTTCCCTTCTGAAGGCGCTTCCTGCTGACAAAGCAGCTTTTTATTTTAGCTTCTCGAAAATGGGGATGCAAACACCCAAGAGTTTGGCTACCTCTCTCTGCACTGTTTGAATCTGGAGCTGGGCACAACCTCTAGATCATATGCCCCCGGGCTGAGGCCATCGTCAGAACATCGTGCTGGACATCCGCTGCTTTCCGCCACTGTGCTGAAGCACGAGGCAGCCTGGATTTCTCCTTTAGGCTAGCAGAATATTGTAATAATCCAGGTAAACCAAGGCAAGCATGCTTTGAGAAAAAGGCAATGACCAAGAAGACAGACATCACAGGTGAGAAGAACCCATCCTCTCTTGGAGGCACACACACCAGGGTTAGACCACGTGCTGATGGCTGTAGAAGACTGGGAAGAATGCAGAAGCTGATAGAGAAGAAAGCAATGACAGCTCAGACCTGGAAAAGGCAAAAAGGTGAGAAAGAAACTCAAAATGACCCCAGCTTGATTTGCTTTGGTATAAGAGGGGACAAAGAGAAGCATTGGCAGGCTATCAAGCTTCTGCTATTATACCCTAAAAAGATAAAATCACATTGTGCTATCTTGACCTGACCTACCCAAATGCTGATAGTGGCTAACCCAATCACCATTCTAGGGCTGTGTTCACATATCACACTAAGCCACAGGTGATAGGCATATTTGGTTTGGCTGCAATTAAGCACTGTGATTTGTCACTTGCCATCAATGGTGAAAAAAGTAAGGTTCTACATTTAGGCAAGAAAAACCAAATGCACAGGTATAGTATAGGGGGTACCTTGCTCAATAGTAGTGACTGTGAGAGGGATCTCGGAGTCCTAGTGGACAATCCCTTAAATAGGAGCCAGCCATGTGCTGCAACTGACAAAAAAAGTCAACAAAGTGCTAGGCTGCATTAACAGAGGGATAGAATCAAGATCACGTGAAGTATTAATACCACTTTACAATGCCTTGGTAAGGCCACACTTGGAATACGGCATCCAGTTTTGGTCACCATGATGTAAAAAAGATGCTGAGACTCTAGAAAGAGTACAGAGAAGAGCAACAAAGATGATCAGGGGACTGGAGGCTAAAATATATAAGGAACGGCTGCTGGAACTGGGTATGTCTAGTTTAACGAAGAGAAGGACGAGGGGGGACATGACAGCAGTGTTCCAATATCTCAGGGGCTGCCCCAAAGAAGAGGGAGTCAAGCTATTCTCCAAAGCGCCTGAAGGCAGGACAAGAAGCCACGGATGGAAACTAATCAAGGAGAGAGGCAACCTAGAACTAAGGAGAAACTTCCTGACAGAACAATTAACCAGTGGAACCACCTGCCTCCAGAAATGTGAATGCTCCAACACTGGAAGTTTTTAAGAAGAGATTGGACAGCCATTTGTCTGAAATGGTATAGGGTTTCCTGTCTGAGCAGGGGGTTGGACTAGAAGACCTCCAAGGTCCCTTCCAACTTTATCATCATTATGATGATGATGATGATGATGCCTGAAGCTGCCTCAGTTTTTTTCTCTGAAATCCTGGTTTGATGTGTGTGGATGCACTGAGGGAAATTTAAGGAAGTTAACTATAGAAAGTTAAGAGAAAATGCAGGTGTGTGTCTTTAGTGATGAACAGCAATATTGTTTTTAAACAGAGATACCTCCTGCACACTAATGCCAGGATATTATTATTATATCTTTAACTGCAATTGTTACTTCAGCAAATCATGGCTTAGCGCAAGGTAGGGATGATTGAGAAAGCTGTCAGAGTCCACCAAAGCCACACAGGCCAGGTTATATAAATGGAGTAAAACCAAGGTTCCAAAGTTTGGAGAAACAGACGAAGCTGGACTTCAGCAGGGTGACCCAATTCCTGCTGAGAATTAAAATGAGCGCTTTTCCCACTGATCTTTTTGTAGAACAATGAAAGATCCAGGTGCTTAAAACTTAAGCAATTTTTAAGTGGCTGCTGTTCTGCAAACATTAAGAAAAGGGTTATGAAATGATTTTTTTCAAAAAGAAAAAAAACAACCCAGGAAAAATGGATCATAAGTAGTTGAAAACCACAGCCATACCTTCTTCTTCCTACATGGTAGCTTCAATTTTCCTGGAAGGATAGTTTCATCTCTATGGCTGCCAAGTGCATCCTGACCAATATATTAGGGTTGACATCAGGCTAAGACCAGCATGCCTGGCTGAGGAATTATTGGAGTTGAAGTCCACAAGGGCCAAGTTTGAAGACCCCTGGGCTAAGGAGTATCCATACCAATTGATTCAACTCACTAAACAACATGCAACCTTCAAGAATCCCCTTCACCTGAAAGGGGATACCACTTTCCAGTTGCAGCTGATGACGCCGCTCTGTTTTCAACGTTTGGGAAGGATTAGCACCGCTATGGCATCTGCAAAGGATCCTGGGAAGAAGGGAGCAGGGCAATCACTTGCTGTAACCCAGGGGTTCTCAACCTTGGCAACTTTAAGACTTGTGGACTTCAACTCCCAGAATTCCTCAGCCAGCTTTGCTGAGTCTTAAAGTCTTAAAGTTGCCAAGGTTGAGAACCCCTGCTGTAACCAAAGGAGCTTGCCTGGACTTGTTCGTTGATTTCATTCATGGTGTCTCTCCCAGCACATTCACATCTTTCATCAGTGGAATGCCAAAACTCTTTTTTATACAAGCCACAGCAGTCAATACAAGTGACAGTCAGTCAATGTTTCCCAACCTCAAGAACTTTAAGATGGGTGGACTTCAACTCCCAGAATTCCCCCAACCAGCATGTTAAATAGGTAGACTTCTAAGCTTCTACACACGTATGAACCACAGACCGATAACATGGAAAATAGATCTTCAGGCTGGAGAAGGAAGAAGGGGCACATTCCCCTTCCAACAAAGAGTCCATAATTTCCTTCTCATTGGGCTCGGCTGAATGAAATTTTCTGGTGGAAAAGGAGAAATTGGGCTGAGTCATTTCACTTCTTTTCTTGCAACCATCTCCAGTTTCCAAACAATGAAGGGCTGAGCTTGGGCAAGACTTAGGAAAAAGACAACCATACAGTCGTACAAGCGAAGACCCCACCCCACAAGCAAACAGAAGAAAAGAGGAGTGAAATTGTTAAATGGAGTGCAAGCATTGGAGAGATCAGGGACAATAAAAAATAGAAAAGGGGGGTGAATCCTGTAGTCCCCAAACTTTTGCGCAGCACGGACCAATTTTGTGGAGAAAGGTTTTGCCACGGACCAGAGGGTGCGTGGTTTTGTGTGCTGTCTGCATCCCGTGGATGGGGGTTTGCTTGTTTGTGCAGACCGGTTGCTGGCATGCCACGACCCGGTGCCACTCCACGTACTGGGGGTTGGGGACCTTTGCTGTAGAAGTTGCATCCATCTTTTTATCCACTTGGCATTCATTCTCTTTCAGGTTAACAGGTGTGGTGAGGTCATGTCCCATCTCCCTGCCAGCCAGATTCTGGGGCTTGGAAACATTCAGAGGGACCCCACATAATTTTTTAATAAAATGCAGCTGCCTGTTCTATCGGCTTCACCCAAAGAATAAGTGAAGAAATAGTACTGAACACATTTATATTGAAGAAGTTAATGTTAAATATCTGAACCCAGACAACATGTTGTTTACTAAGCACTAAAGACTGTAATTTTTAAAAATTAATAAAACTTTTACAAGAGAGAGAGAGAGAGAGAGAGAGAGAGAGAGAGAGAGAGAGAGAGAGAGAGAGAGAGAGAGAGAGAGAGAGAGAGAGAGAGAGAGAGAAGAAATAGCCCTAATTGTTCTCCAACAAAATGTTGACATTGGAGGTTCCATCCTCCTCTTCCCCCTTACAGCTTCTTTCCTAAAGCTTTTATATCTTTTAGAAAGTCGGAGTCCTCTCAAAGGCTGTCAATATCACTCCCGCTCAGCCTGCCTAGGAATATTTTAGCTACAAAAGGAACAGCACTCAGGGAAAAACTGTGTAAGTAGTTTATACAAGAGTTATTAATATGGTGCCCTCCGCGTACTGCGTTATGTAAACAAAATTTGGGAAAAGAGAATTGCTCTCATCCAGGAGATCCTGGATGGCAGCAAGCAGAAAATAAACCACACAAAGGGGCTGCCTTGTTTCCAGTTCCTGGAGGCAGTGGTGGGATTCAGCCGGTTCGTACCACTTCGGCAAAACCGGTAGCTAATTTTTTGTTGCCCAGGTCCAGAACGGACTTCCGGGAGTGGCATCCATGCAGAGAACCGGTTGCTCAGTTCGTTTTCCAACAAGCAGAGTCAATGGGGGAAGCCAAATTCGGTAATAGCAGCATGGTTTCATTTAATAACTTCACTTAACAACTATGGAATAAAATTGAGAATGTCTTGTTGCACAACCTCCTTGCTCAGCCACAGGTAAGGACTGCCTGCCTTGCAAGTCAATGCGGTAAATCTCGAATCTTCTTTGCTCAAATGCCACAATACAAAGAATTCTAACTCAGCCTAGAAAAAGATGCAACCACCAGGCTCAAATTCAATAGGAGTGCCTGCCATTTCTGCTTCCCTTTGCATTAAAGGCAGCATATGGGCCGGGAATTCAAACCCAAGGATATAGGACAGAGAGCAAACAGTTTTTCCAGCTCATTGCCCCGATCCATGTCTTTCACCAACACAGCTGCTTTTAGACAAAGACAAAAACAAGGTAAGGGGTAATTTTTGGCCCGACGCCTGGATAAACAAGGGAAAATCCAATTCGAATAACTGATTTGATTTGGAAAATCAGTCAGCGACTCAGATTGATTTTTGGAAAGTCAACCCAGATCAATCTAGATCCACTTCACTGTAATACTGGGTTGCTTTGGAATAAGGCCAGCTCTGCACAGGTGGAGACAGCTTCAAAATCATCCAGTTTGAATTCAGCTTTCGGATTCAGTCCAGAGATCTGGCTGATTCTCCTCTGCACTGTCATTTCCTTTCCCAGAACTGAAGCCCAATTCATTCTGTCTACCTCATCACATTATCTCTCTATGCTGCAGGAAGCCCAGGGATTTTTCTGTAGAAAATAAAGGCCAGAATTAACACAGGAGGACAGTGTCTCCTTGGGTTAGGGCCACAACTCCCAAAATTCTAACATGAACAAACAAGAAAGATTCACAATTTGGGGAGCTGCGATCTTAACACAATTCAAAGGCACCAGATCAACAACCTAAAGGTTGACCAACTCTAAATGGTCCAAAAGAACACACTAACTCAGGGGTAGGCAACCTTGGCTCTTTTATGACTCGTGGACTTCAACTCCCAGAATTCCTGAGCCAGCATGGGGGAACTATGGCCCCCTCATGACTCGTAGACTTCAACTCCCAGAATTCCTGAGCCAGCATGGCTCAGCTTGGAAACCTCTCCCTTTCCCCTCAGCATGGCTGGCTTAGGAATTCTGGGAGTTGAAGTCCACGAGTCATAAAAGAGCCAAGGTTGCCTACCCCTGCACTAACTTAATGTTTGTTTCAGAATGTGGTACCATTCCATTGGTTATCAAGCCACTGTTGTTCTTGGGTTTGGGATTGTTTAGCTATGGCGGCACTTCCCAAGCTGCTCAGAGTTCTGTTTCGTACTTCAGAACAAAAAGTAACAGATGGAAGATCATTAAAGAAATCCAACCTAGATAGAATTGAGAAATTTCCTGACAGTGAAAATCTCCAAGGTCCCTTCCAACTGTATTATTCTATGTTCTATGTTCATGTGCTAAACATGCCCTTGCATTAACTTTGTTTCTGCCCTGGTGGAGTATGCAGTGTGAACACAACTTAACATTTGTTAGCTTTAAACAATCTTTTTAAACGCACACCAAACAGATGATGAGAACTAAGAATCTTGTTGTTAGTCGCAAAGTCGTATCCGACCCATCGCGACCCCATGAACAACGTTCCTCCAGGCCTTCCTGTCCTAGACAGTTGCAATCAACAAATCATTTTTGCAGACCGCACATTTTGCATTAGATACGAAACTGTTTGAAAATTTGGGGGGAGAACACGGATTGTGTTGATTTTCTCACCTATGAAAACCAGTGAAACCAGTTTTAAAAAATGTGCTGCCTATCCCAACATCGAAATGTAGAATGCACGGTGGGACAGCTAGAGCGTGACCTAAATTTAAATGGAAAACAAAACTTAGCATGAATCCAACCGGTGTCCAAGCACCAGATGCGCCTAATAAGAAAAGACCAGTCCCAATTAGCACATCGTATTGACTCCTGTGCATTTCTACATTAGTTTCCTCCACCTTTCACCAGATGGAGAGAAAGGGAGGCAGAAGACCTCTTGGCAGGAGAACAATTAACACCTGCTTTTTGATTTATAGCCTTCTTGCTTTCTTCAAAGCTTGCAGTGCTTACAGACATTGAGCTAACTAATTAGGTGGAAAAGAGACACCAATTGGGCACAGCAATTCGGTCTTCAACCAAATTAAGGTGGCCTGTACAGATCGTCTCCCCACCCCCCCACACCCCGTCCAGAGGGACTCAGAGGTCACCAGCAGTCAGCCCCTTGTCCCTCTGGCTGGCTAACCTTTCTGCTGAACTGAAGAAAAACACTGCCAGCCCTGGCTATTAATTCAGATCATTAATGCTTGTTGGTACTTTGTAGAACAACAGTACTCACTACTTGCTCATTTCTCATTTATTTGCTTGTTGGTTCTACACGGCATCCTATCTCGCAACGGTGACTCTTCGCAATATTTAAAAAAAAAAACAATGCAGGCAACATAATAGAAAACTCATCTAGATAACTAGCCAGCCACATCATTCTCAGGTCCAGGAACACATCCATGATTTGAGACTCTCGGAATCAACCTGCCTTTGGAGGGGGACATTGTCCCCCAGGGATGGTGCAGCAGCAGAACACAATGTTAGAACAAGAGTTCTGGTGACTGTCTATGGAGAGTCTCGATCCACCAGGTCATTTTTGTGATAAGCATGCTTTTTCCAAAAGTCAACTGACTTTTCCAAAAGTCCAATTGGCTTTTGAAAAAAGCGCTTTGGAGAGTTCTGGTGATGTGTCTCCAGTCCATAACTTCAGACAACCATCTCCCACTGATCAGTTGCTGAGAATAAAAACTATGAAGGGGGTCAACTCCCCCTGAGATGTTTCTGGGAACAGGCAAGAAGTTGCAAGGAGGAGAATTCCAACAGCCCTTTGGGTTTCTTCAGGACCCTTCAGACATTTTGAGAAAAACCCTGCAAGGTTCACTGATAGCATCATGGCCCTGGGGGGGGGGAGGCACAACTAGAAATGGCAGCTTCACTAAGACCATCTTAGCAGCTTCATGGCATACCCAACATTGGAATGAAAATGTCCTTCTCAGGCTCTTAACTCCAAACATAAAGATGCCACTTATTTTACAGGCAGCTCTCAACTTATGACCATAATGGAGCTTGCCAATTCTGGTCGTAAGTCATGACAGTCCTCAAGAGGGCATCATGGGACTGACGGGGTGGGGTTTTTTGCAGCGGTTGTGAAGTGAATGCAGCAATCATCAAGTGAAACAGCAGTGGTTCTGTGAATGCAGTGGTTGTTAAGCAAACATCCAGGTCATTAAGAGAACGCTGTGTTCATTAAGCAAACCCATTGTTTCCTATGAGGTGGATTGGCCAAAAACCAGAAGTAAATGGTGGTTTTCAGCACAAATGTCCTAAGTTGCAGTCACATGACTGCATGATGCTGCAAACAGCCACAAATGTGAGCCAGTTGCTATGTGCCCAAAGGTGGATGGCGGCCATCGGAACTTCAGAACTAGTTCATGAATGGCTGTTCATAACTTTGAATGGTTTGCTAAGTGATAAGTCAAGGTCATAAGTCAAGGATTCCCTGTGCTGTATTTTGCTCCATTTCATCGTATAGATTTACACAGTGGCCCATCTTGCCTACCATAACCATCAGCATTGGACAAAGCAGCAAGTCATCTTGGGGGGTACCCCAGGCTCTGTCCTTGTCAAAAAGAGGTCTACATTCTGGATGCACTTTTATTTTATCAAATGCACATCCTGCTGCTGCAGGAGCAGAAGGAAAGAACAGACGTATCTCCCTGCCTTTGTTAGCCATGACTGAGGTGATTGCGTCCAGCCCAGAGGAAGAAGCATCCGAATGGCGGAACAATTTATATAATGAGCGAGCCCCTAAATTGGAGGACCCCCACCTCTTCGTCCTAGGGCTGAGAGAAAGATTTGAGGACCCATCTATTGGTCTCAAAGCAGGAGAACAAATCCACAAAATAAAACAAGCCGGCAGGCCTGCCCTGGAGTACGTGCGAGAATTTCGCAAGATAGCAGGTCGAATAGAGGGGTGGTCTGAACAATCCCTAATCCAGTGGTGGCGAACCTATGGCATGGGTGCCAGAGGCGGCACTCAGAGCCCTCTCTGTGGGCACACGCACCGTCGCCCCAGTCCCAGGCCTTCAGCTGGGTTTTATAAAACCTTTTCGCTTTAGGCCTCCACTGCCGTGTGCAAAAAAAAAAAAAAAAAGAAGATTCAATCAGTCAATTTCAACTTCTCGCGGGGAAAAAAAGATCTTGCAAAGTTGGAATTGATTGAACATTGAACTGGGTAACACCCAGTCTGCCGTTACCATCACGGCCATGCCCACCCAATGGGCCACACCCACCCGGCACCCGGTGATGCATAAGTGGGTTTTGGGTTGCAGTTTGGGCACTCGGTCTCTAAAAGGTTCGCCATCACTGCCCTAATCCATTCACTTCATTGAGGGATTAGACTATCACCTCTCTCAGGCCTGCATCTATTGAACAGTACCTGATCAGCTGAAGGCTTGTCTGTATGTGGATATTAAAAGAATTTTTTAAGAGCTCTGTAGAAACAGGTCATACTTTTTTTAAAAAAAACAACAACACACCACTTGTTTGGCCCTGTCAGCAGTGTAAGAAAATACAGCATTAGAACCAGCTTTTACAAGTCTGTAATTGTGTGCTGATTCTGTGAAGGTGATCTGGACACTGTGTCTTTATGGCTTTATGATTATTATTTTTTGTGGTTTTGAATTGGATCCAAAAATAAAAAGATTGGAAATATGCAAAAAAAAAAAAAAAAGAAAGAAAGAATGGTACCAGGCAGCAGTGAAGTTAGACGTTCAGCTCGCCCGCTACAAGAAGCCTCCACCGCTACAAGAAGCCTCCACCGCTACAAGAAGCCTCCACCGCTACAAGAAGCCTCCACCGCTACAAGAAGCCTCCACCACCCGAGCAGCAGCCAGAGCAACCCGAGCAGCAATCAACCTGGAGGGCAAAGTTTCACTTCCATTCCCTTCCTGCCCGCAGTCCTTATCTTTCTTTACCCCAGGGTCATCAGGATTAGGGACCCTGCGAGGCGTAAGTTGAGCAGCAGTTTGTGGATTTCCTGGCCTTCAGCTCCCATTCCCTTTTTCATCTTTGCCATCCCTCAATTTTGTGGACACTCCAAAAATTCAAAAACTTTTGTCAAACCTCTAGAGCAGGGGTGTCCAGCCTTGGCAACTTTAAGACTTGTGGAGATCAATTCCCCAAATTGCTGCCCGGGTGATTCTGGGAATTGAAACCCACAAGTTTTAACGTTGCCAAGGCTGGACACCCCTGCTCTAGAGCTAATCAGGATTTCAATCTAGCTGGCTGGCTGGTGAAGCCGGAGGAGGCACTGCAAAAGAGATTAGATTTAAATAAATCAGATCAAATATCCTTATTACAATCTTTAGCCAGCCATTACAGTAGAAAAAGAGAAAGAGTTTAACGCAACAAAAAAACTGAGAGGGGGACACCAAATAAAACAATCAAATGACTTATCTAATTAAATGTCTTTGCATGATTGTGTGATTTGATGAAGATATTGGGCCACCAGGTATCCTGGTGTAATGTTAGCATCCCTCAAAAACATAGAATTGATCTGTATGACCCTCAAATTTAGAGACGACTGTGGAGATCAGAAGATGCCTTGTCACAAAAAGGACAATATATAAGGACACAAAAGAGCGTTCCTACGTGAAATAATCAGGAAAATACTGGAATGTGCAGAGATGGACAGATTAACTATGAGGTTGAAAGATAAAGAAGATACAGACTACTATCAAATTTGGAATTTATTTTATTCTTGGTTAGAGAAAAGAATGAAGGATTAGGAATTGAACATGTATTAGCTTAGCAAATTCCAGACAACTTGTTGATTGGAAAAATTAACATATGTTGATGGGGAATATATACATTGCTCCTAGAAGCAGAAGCCAAAAGAACCAGCCTGAAGATGATGAATGAGATTTCATCGAAACGTTGCCAAGACACTTCAAATTCTACGGATTTCTGATATAGCCATTTCGAGTTTCTTAACTCTCTTCAGTCAGAACTCACCCTTCCGGGATTCGAACCTGGGCAGTCTGCATGCTAAGCAGATGCTTTAACCTATTGAGCCACAAGTTCTCTCCCGCTTTGTCAGTAGTCAGGGAGTAAGGATATGTGTCAAGTGTTTATTTTTTAGATTTTAGGGTTGAGCTGAAACAAGCAAAAGGAAAGAATGATTCCTTCCTCCCATATTTGGGTTTACAGGGTGCAATCTAAAAAATAAACACTTGACATATATATATATATATATATATGTATGTGTGTGTGTGTGTGTGTGTGTGTGTGTGTGTGTGTGTGTCAAGTGTTTATTTTTTAGATTGCACCCTGTAAACCCAAATATGGGAGGAAGGAATCATTCTTTCCTTTTGCTTGTTTCAGCTCAACCCAGAGCCATCCTGCAAGCACAAATATATATATGTTGTTTAAAATTGTTGACAAAGAAATAAGGGAATTTCTGATATAGCTATTTCGAGTTTCTTAACTCTCTTCAGTCAGACTCACCCTTCTGGGATTCGAACCTGGGCAGTCTGCATGCTAAGCAGATGCTTTAACCTATTGAGCCACAAGTTCTCTCCCGCTTTGTCAGTAGTCAGGGAGTAAGGATATGTGTCAAGTGTTTATTTTTTAGATTGCACCCTGTAAACCCAAATATGGGAGGAAGGAATCATTCTTTCCTTTTGCTTGTTTCAGCTCAACCCAGAGCCATCCTACAAGCACAAATATATATATGTTGTTTAAAATTGTTGACAAAGAAATAAGGGAATTTCTGATATAGCTATTTCGAGTTTCTTAACTCTCTTCAGTCAGACTCACCCTTCTGGGATTCGAACCTGGGCAGTCTGCATGCTAAGCAGATAATAATTAGCATGCAGACTGCCCAGGTTCGAATCCCAGAAGGGTGAGTCTGACTGAAGAGAGTTAAGAAACTCGAAATAGCTATATCAGAAATTCCCTTATTTCTTTGTCAACAATTTTAAACATATATATATATATATATATATATATATAGATAGATAGATAGATAGATAGATAGATAGATAGATAGATAGATAGATAGATAGATAGATAGATAGATAGATAGATAGATAGCATGCCTACGTCCCTGGAGCCGTGAGGGCAAAGTCTCTACCGATAAGGATTCCCATGAAATCCTCCTGCCAGCCGTTTGTCTGAAATGGTATAGGGTTTCCTGCCTGAGCAGGGGGTTGGACTGGATGACCTCCAAGGTCCCTTCCAACTTTATTATTATTATTATTATTATTATTATTATTATTATTATTATTATTACCTAGAAAAAGCAATGCTGAGAACAGAATTTTAATATAATAGCATTTCGTTTCGAGAAGCAGACTTATTAAAAAGAGGAAAAATGATGAAAGATGATGTTTGACCTTTCAAAATATTTTTGCTACGTTTTTTTAAAAAATAAAACATTATTTTAGAAATTATTCAATGCTATTTGCATGAAGGAGGGGGAAGAAGGGAAATGGACTTAAAAACTGAAAACATTTGAATCTTGACCTATGTTGTAATTGCTTTTAGTTTTATTTTAATATGGTTTGCTGCTGAGAGCCCCTTGTGAAGATCACGTATGGTTTAATTAGCCCTACAAACTGATTGAATAAACAAACAAGCACATTTGCCTGATGAGTGCCAGGGTAGCATTCAGTATTAAAACTTAACAGAATAACAGAGTTGGGAAGTATCTTTGAGGTCTTCAAGCAGAAGCCCCTATACCAGGGCTTCTCAACCTTGGCAACTTTAAGACTTGTGGACTTCAACTCCCAGAATTCCTCAGCCAGCTTCAATTCTGGGAGTTGAAGTCCACAAGTGTTAAAGTTGCCAAGGTTGAGAATCCCTGCCCTATACCATTCCAGACAAATGTCTGTCCAATCTTTCTTTAAAACTTCCAGTATTGGAGTACCCACAACTTCTGGAGCCAAGCAGTTCCACTGATTAATTGTTCTGACTGTCAGGAAATTTCTCCTTAGTTCTAGTTTGGATTGCTCCTTGATTAATTTCCATCTATTTCTAATTGTTCTGCTTTCGGGTGCTTTGGAGAATAGGTTGACCCACTTTTCTCCTTTAGATATTGGAACACTGCTATCATGTTCCCCCTGAAGCTTCTTTTCATTCAACTAGACCTATCCAATTCCAGCAACCGTTCTTCATGTGTTTCAGACTCCAGTCCCCTAATCAGCTTTGTTGCTCTTCACTCAAGAACTTCTAGAGTCTCAAAAGTCTTTTTTACATCATGGTGATGACTAAAAGTGGATGCACTTGAGACAGAAGCTTGCTGTGACTTTGACCAGCCAGCTCAATCTACTTTAGAGTGTAGTCCAGGGGTTCTCAACCTTGGCAACTTTAAGACTTGTGGACTTCAACTTCAAGTCTTAAAGTTGCCAAGGTTGAGAACCCCTGATGTAGTCAATAAGACATCGGAGGAGAGAATGCTGTCCACCTGGATCTTCTGGAAAGTTCAGGGCATCAAGCTAACCAAAAAGCAGGGTGTAAAACTCAGCAAATAAAATGAATTGGCTATGTATAATACAAGTATGTAGTCCTCCATTTATAACCCTTCATTTAACAACTCATTTGAACTTATAATGGCACTGAAGAAAGTAATTTATGACAGGTTCTCACACTCATGAACATCATAGCATCTCCCCAATCCCATGATCAAGATTCATGTACTTGGCAACTGCCATGTATATGTGATGGCTGCAGCATCCATAGTCTTGTGGTCCCTATGTACAGATGATGAGGGGACAACACAAAATGCTGAAGACTTTGACCGTTCTGGAGGACTTTGGTTGTCCTTCCTAGCTTAAGACAAGGAAAAACAACCCAAAACCCTTACAAAGGAGAAATCTACCATTTTCGACATTTGCCCATGTTGACCATGTTTTCTAAGAATGATCAGCCAAACGTATTGGAGATTTGTCCATCCTTACTAAAGGATATAATGACCTGATAATCCTTGCTAAAAGATATGATCCAACCTGATCAACATAGGCATGGTTTGTAGAAACCTTCTCCTTTCCCCATTTTCTCTTGAATGAGAAAAAAAAATCTTGTAAATGCAGGAAGAATATCCTTAACTTTTTTATAGTGAGTTCATTAAGGTGGGATCTTGTTGAACGATTGGAAATGTTTTTTTCTTAGATTTCCTGCTACCTGCGTTACCATTTATGAGATAAGCCACCAAGAAAGGAAGCTCCTTAGATTCTCAGGCTATAAAGATGGAGACAGACGGAGATTTGTACTTTCAGATGTGCGAGACTGATGTCAGCCTTCCCAGTTATATCAGTAGAGCTACATCTGCTTTATCGTAAGGCTACATGAACAGAATCTTGCAAGTCTGAAAACATAAATGGCCCGCCGTCTCTTTCACAGCCCAAGACGTTAAGAAGTCTCTGGGTCTCTTTCTATGCCTCTAATGCAGGTAAGCAGCATCTCTTCACCCTCTTTCTCAAAGTTTTTCTCACATACCATTACACTTCTGTGGTTGTTGTTAGTTGCGAAGTCGTGTCTGACCCATTGCGACCCCATGGACAACGTTCCTCCGGGCCTTCCTGTCCTCTACCATCTTCTGGAGTCCCTTTAAGCTCACGCCTCCTGCTTCAGGGACTCCATCCAGCCACCTCCTTCTCTGTCGTCCCCTTCTTCTCTTGCCCTCCATCTTTCCCAGCATCAGGCTCTTCTCCAGGGAGTCCTTCCTTCTCATTAGGTGGCCAAAGTACTTGAGTTTCCACTTCAGGATCTGGCCTTCTCAAGAGCAGTCGGGGTTGATCTCCTCTAGGACTGACCGGTTTGATCGCCTTGCAGTCCAGGGGACTCACAGGAGTCTTCTCCAGCACCAGAGTTCAAAGGCCTCCATTCTTTGACGCTCAGCCTGTACACTTCTGTACAGGTAGCCAAAGCAGAGGTGGGGTAAGGGGTAGGAAACGTCAGCGATGTTACATGTCTCATTGTGCAAAATATGCCATTATGCAAGTGTGCCATTGCGTGATTACATTATGAAATGTGTGATGGCATCAGGTCTTAGATGCATCTGGCCAGCCCTTAAGAGGCTTAGTTCTAAAGTGTAGTTATTGTATAGTTCACATAGCATCTTTAACCTGGTTACTGAATTGTTCCCTTTTCTGGTCTGCACAGTCAGCAGCCGGTTCAATGGGCTGGATTCCACATTACACGCTGACTCAAACAACTAGAATAAAAACGAATCAAGTTTATCAAACTCATATGCAACTTTAATGGCTGAATAAAGAATCTGAGATTCCTGTTTTGCCCAGACACTAGGAAAAGATATTAACATCAGGGCCAAAACATTCCGTTGATCCTGGATTATATCATATTTAACCCAAGACAATATTTTAGATTCCTTGGACCCCACTGAGTTTATATAGCAAAGGCTTGCATAAATCACCAGGAGATAAAATAAGATTAATGCTTCATTCAAAGATATGTTTGCTTGGTCCTATAGAGAGAAACATGCATTATCTCAACTTTCAAACTTGATGTCGTATTTTCAGAGGTTTGAGTTCTTTTGAATTATATTCCTAATGCCTGGAAACTGATATCTGGACAGAGAAAGCAGATTCTCAGTGCCCTATTTTGTACTAAAAGATTTGTTCTTCATTGTTTGAAAGACAAAGCATAGGGCCCCAACTATCATTGTCTGCAGAGAGCATGTAATGAGCAACTTAGGAACAAATCATGTTTCCTTGAAATATGATGACGGAGTATGGCTATGGTTAGTTGAAATGCTTATGTACAATTTGTATATATATCCTGGTATAGATCCTGATTTTCTCTTCCTTTCTTCTTTCCTTCTTTCCTTCCTCCCTCCCTTCCTTCCTTCCGTTTGTTTTGCCCCCTTTCTCTTTCCTTTATTCCTTTCCTTCTTTCTCCCTTCCTTCTTTTCCTTCCTTATTCTTTCTTTTCTACCTTTCTTTCCTCTCTCCCTCTCTTTCTCTTCTTTCCTTCATTCTTCTTTCTTTCATTTCCTTCCTTCCCCCATTCCAATCTTCTTCCTCCCCTCCCTTCCTCTTTCTCCTCTGCCTCACTCTCTAGGCTTCTTTCCATCAGCCAGCAAATCTTGAACTCATTATTGTATCTTAAATTCAATTTCTGGAGATAGCACTAGAAAATGAATGAGGTTACTAACCAAAGGCGAGCTGATTTAATTTTAGAGAAGGTCGGAAGGAATCAGAATGGGAAATGAACTTCATCCCCACTGCCTATAATTTTCGGATTCGTGCTTGTTTAAAACTTTGAAATATTTGGGTGCAACTATCTAATTTTTTGAGGAGTGATTTTTAAGAAAAGACTTGGCAGGGGAAGAGGAGGAAATCTACCAGGCACTGTTTTATGTTCTTTTTTTTTTTTACACTTGTTCATATTCACTACAAATTAATTAACTATAACTGAAGGGTTAGCAACAGAGTCAAAATTACCTAAATTTTAATTTGATCAAGGTTATTTTGGATGGGTCATTAGAGGTTAATCTCCTTGAAATTTAAATAAATCCTAGTAATTATGTCTAAATTTAAATTGACTGCTGTAAATGAGCCTATGCAGATTTGCATCTACCAGCGTGGGTGCACTTCAGATAAATATTTTTTTTATTATGAAGCTACAGTACATATCTGGAAATATCTGAGCTGGAGATTAAATAGGAAAGCATCTGGGATGCTACAGGAACCACAAGGCTGCAGCAAAATGTAAGACCAAATCCATCTTTAAAGGCACTTTTTAAAATGCAAACTGAGAATCTGAGTAGCTTTTTTTTCACCATCTTCCATCTGCTGAAACTTGTTGGAAAGTTCTTTGGTGGAGAAAAACTTGGAACATCTCACTCAACCAAGTTAACTTGGTCACTGAATTCATCAATTCATCAAACCTAACCCAGCCTATCGAGTTCATACCACAGGTTAAGCCACAAAGAAAGAAGGGAACCTGTCAAGAACAATCAGATTAGCATGTTGAGTAAAAACAGGATGTGGGTTTGTAACGGAGCCGCTGAAGCGCATGGCGCAGCTGCAGACCAAGTCACTCTCTGGAACTTACACAACTCTTAAAGCACAGGGCATCTTCCCAACTCAACTCCTCTCCATTAAAAGCCACGAGAGCTTTAGAGTTATATAGAATAAATCTTTATGCCAACGATTTCTTGACTCTTTAATCAGCAAGAAGAGATGCTTCCGGGCTCCAAATTTTCCAGGGTTGACCGTGTCCCCCGTGATGATGACTCCAGCACTCAGCAGGGATTTGTAAGCTCCTAAACCAGGATATCAAGTTGGGCTCTCCATCCCCAGGATGACAATCTAGATCTGATTATATGACACAAATGTAGTTTCTTCCTGGAATTGTCTTGTCACTTTGGCAGCTAGCTAGACAGAGTAGAAAAACCATGGTAGTTGCTTGCAGGTACGAAGCACTTCAGGATGGGGTGGAACACCACTTATTTAGTAATTTTTTTATTTATTTATAATTTTTATTTGCCGCCCATCTTGTATCCAGCAACCCTGGGTGGAACACCATACAATGCAAGCAAAGGTAGTAACCAGGGGCATCTAGGTAAGGATGGGCACAGGTAAGCATCTATAAGGGTCCTGAATGGAGGAAAAAAAGGAGGACGTACTTTGCCAAAGAAGAAATCAATCTTTCCATGCACTGTGATTTATCTTGCTTCAACAACAAACAAGCAAGCCTTTGATTCTTGCTTTGGGCAGGGGGCTGGACTAGAAGACCTCCAAGGTTCCTCCCAGTCCTATGATTCTAGTGCTTCTTATAAGTTAGAGAAGGGGGACCAAGACAAGTGGGGAGAGAGAAAAGGAGCGGGCATTTTACTCTTTCCTTTACAGTGCTCAGAATGGATTGGCTGAAATCTGCTTTTGGATTTTATCAAAGTGCAATTTGGGGAGGGAAGGGGGTGGGGGAGACCTTGCTAATAAACCTTGTCCAGTTTGATGACCTCCAGATATCTTGGCTAAACATTCTAAAGCGGTGGATCACCTGGTGAGCATCCTTTTCGGAAAGGCTGTGTCCCAAGGAGCCTCAAATTTAGCAGTAGCTTCACCGTTGTGAAGTGCAGAAGTTTACCATCTTCTAAAGCTGCCTTGTGACAGCCTCAGAGGCACCACACTCACACCCGAGCATGCCGGCAAAAATGGCTCTGCCTTATTTGCCTGATTTATTGGACAGGTGTGGACAGATGATTGGCCCAGCTAATCTAATACATATGGACCTAACAGGAACAATCAGCAAGCACATCTCAATAGTCTTGGGAACTTTTGGAACAACCATTGCACAAGCTTTTCTGCACTCAACTCCAGTTCATCAGACAGATATGGAGCACCCTCTTAAAATAGATTGTTTAATATATACTTACTCAGCATTTAACCGTGAAATTAAACAGGCATAATGTTTTTTTTGTTGTAATGTTTTTTTATAGTAGTCCAAATTGCCACCATTCTCCGCCCTCAAAAAAAAAAAAGTTCCTCTCCCAAGGTTTAAACTATGTGGTGGAATAATCTGACTTTTCATCCATTTGGATGGGGAAGAGGGACACGGAGGAAAGACAATGTTCTTGCAAGGCACTTACCTGGCTACTTAACAACGTAAGGACAATATTCATACATGCTAAGTTTGGCTAGGACGAACCTTGGTTGATTTCTTTAAGGTTTAGCAAGGGCACGAACTCAACAAGCTGCACTATATCAGGCTTAGGAAATGGGCCAGTTCAGTAAGCGGGTTCCCCGCGTTGTGTGAAACAAAAGCATCGGGGACGCCTTCTCCTTAACCACGGCCCTCCCGACCAGACCAAAAAAGTTTCAATGACTCTGACACGCGGGGCGAGGGGGAAGCATTTGCTGGCAACCCAAAAGAAGTGACAGGGGACCGACGGGATCCCCTGAGACAAAGTTCTGGACCGGAGGAGGAAAGACAGGCCAGGACTTACATGAAAACGTGGTAGATGAACGCCCAGCCTCGGGGTCTTTCCAGCAGGTTGTAGAGGCAGTTCTGCAGGCGACGGTATCGCTTCTGCGAGGCGGATCGAGCTCCGGAGCCCCCGCGTGGGACCGGTAAGGGTGTCCCGAGCAGTCCCAGACGCCTGGGGCTGGATCCGCCGCCGCCGCCGCCACCGCCGCCGCCGGGGCTGGCGTCGATCTTCTCGGTCTGCACGGCGGTCAGAGGTACGAATTCCACGCGCTGGGCTTCTCCGCCGCCTCCGCCGCCCCCTCCGCTGCCGGAGACGGAGGACCGAGGCAGCCCGGAGCGGTCTCCGCCGGGAGCCCCGGCCATCGCGCTGGGCAGGAAAGGCGAGCGCTCTCACGGCATGGAGAAGGCTGAGTTCCGCGGCAGGTCAGCCCGGCATGGCCCGGCTGCCGGAGGGCTGAGGGGCTCCGCCGCGATCCTGCCCGCTGGCGCCAGCCCTCCGGAGCCGTCCTTCCCCCGGCAGGCAGGAGGGAAGATTGAGCCTCGCTCGCTCGCTCGCTCGCTCGCCCGGGCTCCGGCGGCAGGCAGCGCCTGGGACTCCGCCGCGGGATGCGCCCTGGGCGCACGCGGGGACTCTTGGCTAGCAACCTTGCGCGCTCCCCGCCGCTTCTGGAAGCCGCTCGGCAGAGGCGCGGGCTGGGGGGGAGAGAAGAGGCAGCTGGAGGGACGCGGACCCCCCTCCCCGCTTCCTCGCCTGGGTGCTGCTTCTCCGCCTACGCCCAAGTTTAGAAGAGTTGCCGGCTTCGCGGGCCGCTGCGCTTTGGAGAGCTGGGCAGCGGCAAGAGCGCGGCCGGAGAAAACAGAGGCGGCGGCAGCAGCAAGAGCACTTTCTGCCGCCTCCGCCGCCGCGGGCTCTTTCTCCTCCTCTTGCCTCGGCCCTTCTCCATCCTGCTGGGGTTTCCACCTGCCTTTTGCTTCGCCGACTCACATGGCATCCTTCTCCACCCCTCCTCCCCACAACCACCCCGCCTCCTCGCCGGCTCGTCTTTCCAACGACGCTGAAGGGGCCGCCCGGGCGCCCAGCAAGTCAGCCACGCCTGCCGCCGCCGCCCCCTTTTCTCTCCTCCTATTCCTCCTCCTCCTCCTCCTCCTCCTCCTCCTCCTCCTCCTCCTCCTCCCTCCTCCTCCTCTTCCCGGGCAGGCGACTGACTAGCCGCGGCTGGAAGGAAGCGCGCTTTTCAATCTCCGACGCGGGCGCTGAGCTGCGCCTTCTTCTTCCAGACGCGAACGAGAATGGAAAAGTTTATTTATTTATTTTATTTATTACTCGAACTTATATACCGCCCTTCTCCTAGGACCCAGGGCGGCTTACAAACAATGCAATAAAATTATAACAATAAAATTAATCACATTATTTATTTATTTTATTTTATTTATATGCCGCCCTTCTCCCGAGACTCAGGGAGGCTCACAACAACAACACAATTAAAAACACAATTAAATTAAAATTGTAATTCCATTCATACAACATACAAGCACATTCAACTCACAAGTCGCCGATGGCGGGACACTCCTAGGGCCCAGGGGCAGAGCACAGCTCATATGCCCCAAGCCTGTCGGCATAGATGCGTCTTCAGCACTTTCCGGAAAGCTAGGAGGGAGGAGGCAGTACGAACCTCTGAGGGAAGCTGGTTCCAGAGGGCTGGGGCAGCAACGGAGAAGGCCCTAGCCCTAGGCCCCACCAGACGGCATTGTCTAACAGACGGGACCCGTAGGAGGCCAACCCTATGTGCTCTGACCGGTTGCTGGGATTCATGGGGCAGGAGACGGTCCCGCAAGTATCCTGGTCCATTGCCATAAAGGGCTTTATAGGTCATAACCAACACTTTGAATTGTGTTCGGAGACCAATAGGTAGCCAGTGCAGCTCACGGAGGGCTGGAGTGATATGAGCATGTCTTGGGAGAGCCAAGATGGCTCGCGCAGCCGCATTCTGGACTCCTTCCAACAAGACGTCGGTCTCTCCCCCTCAATTTTCTGCTGCCTGGCGGGGGTTTCCTTCTTTCCTTCAGCCGGTCCGGCGCCCACATTCGCCACCATCAACTGGCCCCGGGCAATTCGGCTTGGGCCAACTCGTCAGGCGACCATTGGCCCGCAGAACAAGACTTAACGCTAATATCGAAGAAATGATGGAATCGAATCATTCAAGAAAGGATGCCCAAAATGAAACGTGAATGGCAAAAAGGACAATATGTTTTAAATTATTTTAAATAATAATAATAAATAAAAATACAAAAGAAGAGGGAGTCAAGCAAAGCACCTGAGGGCAGGAGAAGAAGCAACGGATGGAAACTGATCACGGACAGAAGCAACCTAGAACTAAGGAGAAACTTCCTGACAGTGAGAACAATTCACCAGTGGAACAACCTGCCTCCAGAAGCGGTGAATGCTCCAACACTGGAAGTTTTTAAGAAGAGACTGGACAGCCATTGGTCTGAAATGGTGTAGGGTTTCCTGCCTGAGCAGGGGGTTGGACTCGATGACCTCCAAGGTCCCTTCCAACTTTATTATTATTATTTAAATTGTTGAATTGTTCCTCATCGAGTTGGCCATGGCAAGTTGTCCCATTCTGCTTGAAGTAGGCTTGTTTCCTGCAGTTCCAAGATTCGGCTCAGCCTGATGGGTCTCTTGGTTCTTAACCTCCAAAATGTGTTTCCAGGGTTTCAGGTTTTGGCCCCAGGCTGGCCCTTCCAGTCTTTTTGGTAAGGGCAGTGAAGACAAACACTCACGTGACTTAATTTTATTCAAGGAAATGTCTTTGATTAAAGGCAGTTGATTTAATTGCTTCCTCCGTGGTCATGATTTATTTATTTATTTATTTATTTATTTATCAAATTTGTATGCCGCCCCTCTCCTGTGACTCGGGGCGGCTCACAACAACACAGGTACAAATACAAAATTCAATAATAATAATAACAACCAGTCTAAAAATCCATACATACAACACGCAAACACAGTCAAACACACAATCAATGATGGAAGCACAATTCCTCAGCCCGGGGGCAGAACATAGTTCATACCCCCCAAGCCTGTTGGCATAAATAGGTCTTCAAAAGCTTCCGGAAAGCTAGGAGGGAGGAGGCAGTATGAACCTCTGAGGGAAGTTGGTTCCAGAGGGCTGGGGCAGCAACAGAGAAGGCCCTTGTCCTAGGTCCCATCAGATGACACTGCCTAATGGACGGGACCTGTAGGAGGCCAACCCTATGTGCCCTGACCGGTCGCTGGGATTCATGAGGCTGAAGACGGTCCCACAAGTAACCTGGTCCATTGCCATAAAGGGCTTTATAGGTCATAACCAACACTTTGAATTGTGTTCAGAGACCAATTGGCAGCCAGTGCAACTCACGAAGGGCTGGAGTGATGATGAGCATGTCTTGGAAGACCCAAGACAGCTCGCGCGGCCACATTCTGGACAACCTGCAGTCTCCGGACATTCTTCAAAGGTTGCCCCATGTAGAGAGCATTACAGTAGTCGAATCTCGAGGTGACAAGGGCATGAGTGACTATTAGGAGTGACTCCTGATCCAAATAGGGTCGCAACTGGCGCACCAGGCGAACCTGGGCGAATGGTCCTCTCACCACAGCCGAAAAATGGTGTTCTAAGCTTAGCTGTGGATCGAGGAGAACACCCAAGTTGCGAACCCTCTCCGAGGGGGACAAAACTTCTCCCCCCAGGGTGATGGACGGACAGTTAGAATTGTCCTTGGGAGGCAAAACCCATAGCCACTCCGTCTTGTCGGGATTGAGTCTGAGCCTGTTGGCACCCATCCAGACCTCAACAGCCTCCAGGCACCGGTTCATCACTTCCACTGCTTCGTTGTAATGACGCGGGGTAGAGATATAAAGCTGAGTATCATCATCATGGTGGTCATGATTAATTACAATTAGCTGCCAAGTTTGGAATGAGGATGAGGGCTGTTGAAGGAGAGGGCGACTGGCTTGTGTATCCATGAGGTGTGGGAAAGCAAGGCACAAAACAAAGTAAACGAAATGGGACTTAAAATTAAGTATACAGGAGACCAACCTGATGACAGCAGGTAGAACAACCAACCTTAGACACAGCTGAGGAAATGACTGATAGATTCTGTTCCTTAGGATCCACCATCACCTGTAAAGGAAAAAGAAGCAGTCAAGAAATATGCCGCAGATCAGCAATTGATCACTCAACTGCAAAGGCTTTGGAAAAGATATTCAACTGATGTGATGTGTTTATAGCTCCAAAGATCAGAATTGTTCAGGCCAAGGTGCCCTCTGTGACTTTCTAAGGATGCTTTTTGGATGAGAAATGCCTGTGGAGACTGTCAGTCATCCAGGTCATGGTCATCTCAAAGGTGCTTTTTCAAGAGGCAACTGGACTTTCTTTGTTTTCCTTTGAAGACTTATCCAAGAAGCTTCTTCAGCTCTTCAAAGAAAAGAAAGGAGGAGGAGGAGGAGGAGGAGGAGGAGGAGGAGGAGGAAGAGAAGAAGAAGAAGAAGAAGAAGAAGAAGAAGAAGAAGAAGAAGAAGAAGAAGAAGAAGAAGAAGAAGAAGAAGAAGAAGAAGAAGAAGAAGAAGAAGAAGAAGAAGAAGAAGAAGAAGAAGAAGAAGAAGAAGAAGAAGAAGAAGAAGAAGAAGAAGAAAGGATTACTTTCACACTGCATTTAGAAGGGCAGGACTGGAAATCACTCTTTAGATGGGTGTTTTTTCAAACTTGACAACTTGAAAATGGGCGGACTTCAAACTCCCAGAATTCCCCAGCCAGCATGAATTCTGGGAGTTGAAGTCCACACATCTTAAAGTTGCCAAGTTTGAAAACAACAACACAGCTTTAGGTCCTCAAGTCTGATCCCTACTTAGAAAAAGAACTCTCGGTTTAAGGTCTCCAGCCAATGTCTTGCTGATCTTCATTGAAGGTGTCCAATAAAAAGAAGACCTTCCCCTCCACCAACCACTGACAGGGCCACTAGAATATAAACTGAGAGCGAACCCCACACCTTAATAGCACTGATGGTGTTTACCTAATTTGGATAATGAAATATCTGCAAGAACGCAACTAAGCTCTGAGAGCACCAAGGACCCCAATCTTTCTCTAACTTGGTCCTCCAAATCTGTCTATGGTCCCTCCATCATCACTATATCTGAGCTTCATTCTCTTCTTGTCCTTCCTCCCCCCTTTCCCAGCACTAGAGCCTTCAGCAGAGAATGAGGTCTTCACATAAAGCATCATATAAAAATATTTACTGTACTCAGCGCATTTCTCACTTTATTCCCCGTGCATTTTTTCCCCTCAGGCAGCCTGCAATGTTCTAAAAATGCAGTTGAAAATTAAATTAAAAAGAACTGCACCTTAAAAGAGCAGCTAAAATACACACACGGTATTCAGGCAATAAATCAGCAGGAAAATGTCCTGTAAAAAGCTCCATATGTGTTAATTGCCCTTAAATGCTGCAATGTGCACTGAGTGATGCATCAGAAGAAGCATTTGTAAAAATTACAGTAAACAGTAACTCACCACATCTCAGGGCAGTGAGTTCCAGAAGACAATTTTTAGATTTGATGGGAAATTGTAATTTAGTACTCCCTTGTATCTGCTATTAATTTACAGAATTAGATAACTGAGAGACAAAAAAAACCCCTTCCCTGTTCATGTACTGTACAGAATTAGTGAGCCATACATACACACACACACACACAAAAATAAATAAATATGTGCATACATGTATCCTCAATTGTGGTCATAAGTCAAGGTCTATCTGTAATTGTACATATTAACAGACTAGGCCATGAGTCTTCAAACTTGGCCATTTTGTGACTTGTAGATTTCAACTCCCAGAATACCTCAGCCAGCGTGCCTGGCTGAGGAATTCTGGGAGTTGAAGTCCACAAGTCATAAAAAGGCCAACATTGAAGACCCATGGCCTAGGACAACTAAATAAACTAAATGTGAGGGGGAAAGATCCAATCTCATGCCATGCAATATTTTATAAATCACTGTTCCCTCAGTTGCTTTCTTCTCTTTTCAAAAATGCCCCACAAATTTTAGTCTCTGTGCACTTGTTTTGTCCTTCACTGTTCAGAATTATATGATGGCAACAGTTTTATTTCCAGCATGTTTTTTAAAAATCATCCACATAAAATTTGCCTTTTTCACAGTTGTCTGGAAGTGGGCTGATGTTTTTATGTCCCAAGATCTTGCTAGCTAAAAACTACAAGTTTCATAACCCAGATTAATAAAGTTGTTTTACCACTGTTGCTAGGCCCAAAGGCTGTGTCCTCACACCATTAATATTCAACAGTTTTGCTAGTCTGTGTTTCACTTTTTTTTAAAATAAAACCTGGTGATGTACAGCAGATTAAAACGACCAAGAAAGTAGTTTTACCATTTGCCGTTTTTAAAATTGTTTAATTGTTTACCTCAGACAGAGGAGCAAATAAAAGTTCCTTTTGTGTATCATCGAACTGAAGTAGGTTAACTTTATTTAAAGAGGCCTTTATATTTTTATTCCGTACGTTCTTTGGTTTGCTAAATAATTCTGAATAAAATTTTAAACAGTCAACAATTTGTATATTTCGTCCCTTTCACCTCCATTGGCCTCTTTCCAAGTCTCTGGCCTCTTTCCTCCATGTAAAATAGAATTCATCCCATTTTGTAGAGGTTGCATTTGTTATAAAAAGCTGATAATCCATGTGGTCCAGACACCTTTGCTAGTTTAATCTTTTTTTTATAGCTTCAGAAACTTCCCTCATGGTGATGGGTCCATTCATAATCTGTCTCTGTTCCTCTGTCATCCTTTGTAAGTTTCGTTTCTTTGGATATCCATCCATTCTCTCTAAAGAGATGTCATTGCTTTATACAAATTAGAATAATATTGATAAAATGCTTTTGGTATGGCCAGATTGTCCATTAGTATCTGCCCATTTGTAATTGCAATATCATTTTATTTCCTTTTTGTAATTTAGGTCAACCATTGACCTGGGTTGTTTGCTAGCTCAAAGGTTTTTTTCCTCTGCAAAGTTCATTTTTATTTTATTTTCTCTTGTAGTTAACATACTATTAGATAACGGCCATTGTAAAAACTTAATTTGTTGAGAAATACTTATCTAAAAATTTCTTTAATTCCTCTTTTTGCTTTATCTTATCCAAAACAGCTTGTGTTTTCTCTTGCCCCACTTTTTTAAATTCACCATTATGTTGTATAAAATAAATTGTGATAAAAGCTTTACTTGCATCCCAAGCCCTTCTTATACCAATATCTTTATTTAAATCATTTTTTAAAAACCATTTTAATTTTTTTTTACAGTTCTCCACAATTTCTTATTTCTCTAACAATGTTTCATTTAGTCTCCGTCTAAAAGAATTGGTCTTCATTTTATAAACCACAACTCACAAGATTATGATCCAAAAAAGTCTTTGGGAATATCTCTCGAAATTGTAGTAGCCAAATTCTTTGGAATTTGTATCACATCTATTCTTGAAAAGGATCTATATCTTCCAGGAAAATAGATGTACTTTCTTGAATTGCTGTTTTTCTCTCTCCTTATGTCTCTGAGCCCTGAATGGCATCCTAAATGGTACTTCGTAATTACAGTCAAAATCACAAAATCTGGCTTATACTACCTTTATCTTTTGTTTTGTAAAATTCAAAATGCACTCTTTAATAATAATAATAAAAACATTCTCACAAAGGTCCAGCTTGTTTGTCTATTTGAAATGCAATTTAGTCAAAAACACTTTCACCCCAATTCGTTTTCAAAAAAACCTGTCTCCTTTATCTGTTTTAAATTTTCTTGTTAAGCTTTTTGCCAAATGTTTTTCAATCTTTAAACCCCGCTCTTTTTTCTTTTTAATCCATAAAGAATGGTGACCCACCGAGTTGAATTCTCTTATCCTGCTGCTCCAAAAAATCTCTCTTTACCTGCAAATTAATTATATCCAAAATAGTTTAAGAAAGTGAAGTTTGCGTGAACTGTATGTCCATATAGGCTGCATGACAACTGTGAGCTTGATTGAAATCCCTCAATTCTCAGCCGCTCAACTCATGAGTTGATCACAAAAAAAAAAAAATATCTCCATTTCTGCCATCTACTTACTAGGACCAGCTGCACAGAGTGCAGGTGGATAATCTCACAATCTTCCCTTTAGCCAGAGAATCTGCACCGATCAGAATTCACCATCTACTCTCCTTGCTCCTTCTGGGATGTCTAGTATGCCAAACCCCTCATATAGGGTGGTTTGGACAACTTTGCAAAATGCCAAGAATTCGATATTTTTCCACAAAATTTCAAGGGCAAGGAGTCCCATACTATGGGGTCCAGAATGGATTTAGCAGTAGTTTCTGCAATTGCCCCATCAGTCATCAAGCTCCCTTATTCTGGACCTGTTGCAGCTTCTGGATTATCCTCAAAGGCTGCCTCATGTAGAGTATGTTACTATAATCCAACTGAGTGATGATCGGAGAAGAAGTGATAGTTGCCAAAGGAACCTGGTGCAGGTAGGGACATCAATAACCGACATGCCACCATGACTAGTAATGGTCTCTTCCTGCTACTAATACAGCAGTACAAGTCAAGAGGACTTCCAGAACTCCTTAGCCTAGATCTTTATTAGTAAAAAGCAGTTTGATGGAATTTCCTATTGGGTCTCTTAAGAGTTTCCCAACACTGTTCAGAGTTACCATGACATCTGTGGTCCATCCTGGGTGGCAATGGCCAGCTGAGTGTTATCTCTATGTTAATGGCATTTCATCCCAAATCAATGGATGATTTCAGAGGCTTCGTCTAGAGCAGGGGTTCTCAACCTTGACAACTTTAAGACTTGTGGACTTCAACTCCCAGAATTCCTCAGCCAGCAAAGCTGGCTGAGGAATTCTGGGAGTTGAAGTCCACAAGTCTTAAAGTTGCCAAGGTTGAGAACCCCTGGTCTAGAGGTTAAGATGTAAATTGGAAAATTTATTTATTTATTTATTTATTTTTACGATTTTTATACCGCCCCCCTCCTGAAGGACTCGGGGCGGTGTACAACCCAATTAAAAAACATCAACATACAAAAAGTAAAATTATTAAAAATAGATTAAATAATTTGGCCCAATCATTTAAAAACCCAATACATAATCTTAAAAACTCAATCCCCTAAAAACAATTATAACCATTGTTGGTACCGGAGCTACTATCCCAGGCCGGCTTGTCGAAATAGATGTGTTTTTAATTCTCGACGGAAGGAGCGCAATTCCATCATCGTACGGAGTTCGGGGGGGGAGATCATTCCAAAGCGTTGGAGCTCCCACAGAGAAGGCCCTCCCCCTGGGGGTCGCCAGCCGACATTGTCTGGCCGACGGCACCCTGAGGAGACCCACTCTGTGGGAGCGTAATTGTGCAAAACCAGCCGATTTGATTATTTTTCAGGTCATGTTATCGTGAAACCCCAGACTGCGCATTTTATTGTGCAAACCCAAAACCAAGATAGCTTGATTTTGTAACTCAGGTCTGATTGCTTGTATGCAGCCCCTGAATCATAATCAACCCTGCACACAGTACACCGGTTTGTATATTGCCTAAATATCTTTTTGGCACCCTCTAGATGTATTGAGCATGCCCTGGGAATTGTTAGAGCTGCAATCCTAGCACACTGGCTGGAGGGAGCACTACATTCCAACTAAATTAAGGCAATAAATTGCAATTACATTGTGGTTTCTTGTCCTTCCATTTTGGAGAGTTCTCCAGCTGGGCTTTTGGCATGCCGAATAACTTGACCACTTGCAGTCTAGCCTGACATTGGTAATAGGTTTAATGCAACTCTCCCTGAGGCTGAGGAGTTCATATAGCATACTGAACCCCAAAAGGTGGGTGCATTCACAAGAGACACTGTGGCTATACAAATACATCATACAGATAGACCTTGACAGTAGTTCTGGATTACAATCATTCATTTAGCAACTGTCTGAAGTTACAACATACTGAAACAAGGGGCTTATGACCAGTCCTCTCACTTAGGACTATTGCAGCATCCCCACAATCATGTGATCAAAATTCATGCAATTGGCAATCTATTTAGGACAGTTGCAGTGTCCCAAGGTGATGTGAACTCCATTTGCAATTTTCCCAGTGGGCTTTCGACAAATAGAGTCATTGGAGGAAGCAGGATTTGCTTAATGGCCATACGATTCACTTAACAACTGTTGAAAAAAGGGTCATAAAATTGGGCATGACATACTTAAGTGCCTTACTTAGCAATGGAAATTCTGTTGAGGACTACCTATATTTTGGCTTGATGTGGTAGCCTGGGTCACATGTTGTACATGAAGATAATTCTGGAGTTTATCTACGTATCACCAGGTCCATCGTACACCTAGTTTCTGCATTTGTACCTCATAATAACCTTTACTTTATTCATGGCTTGCTCTTTTGTGGCTGTAGCCCCATTGGTTAATTTAGAATAAGGGTGATGCAGAAGTGTAGGAAGTAAGCAACTCAGGTTATTTCAGTAAACCTGGGTTGGATGGACCCAGCCAGGGGCTGAGTTCCTAGATCACATTGCACTAATCAGCATCCATGCACATCTTAGGCTGCCTGACTGTGTTGCATAATGTCAGCCATTAGATTGCCTTGGCACTGACAAATCCTGGTTTGCTCTCTCCTGCTCCCATGGAAGAACCACTTTGCTCAGTGTGGACTGAACCCAAGGTGGGCGGGGCGGAAGGGGGGGGAGTGAATCATCTTTGAGAATGGCTTAAGCTTCCTCCAGTGCACCCAGGAGACTAGCTTTCTCCAAACCACAAGGAAGAAGCGTGAGAATTAAAGGCCCATGAGCTAGTGAATTATTCAGCAGGTGGTGGAGAACTCTGGCAGGGCACCCAGCCTTAAGAAGCACCATTGCATTCAGAAAGCTGTAGAAACACCAGCCGTAAAACCATCACTAAGTAATAGATCCACCACCTATTTTGACCTCCGTGCAAGCTGCAGAGCTAGGGGGCAAACATGCAAATGATGCAGTCTCCCAGTAGTCAGGGGGAAATGTACAGTTCTAAGACACAGTTTGCTTATCTGTTCCTGGGGTGTCTGCAAGGTCTGGTCAAAAAAGGTGAGGTAGCAGCCATGACGGTACAATCAACTGAATGGGGCCCACGCTGAATGTGGATGGATGGACCTTTTCTTTCATGATCCCTTTCCCCCACAACCTTTTCAGCTCTCTCAAACTACGGGCTCCGGAGCAAGAGTTGGAAGTTCTACCCGATGCAGAAACAAACTTATTTGGTTTTGACAGCATGCCCGAGTCCCACATCTAACCTTCAGGTTACCTACAGTTGGGGGGAGGGTTCAAATTACCCTCCTCAATCTACTCTCTGGGATCAGCAACTGAATCCAACTTGGTCTGCTGATGCCTACGGACACGTATCCTTGTTGTCAGCTAAAAGAATGAAATAAATAATGGGGGTGGGGGAGGAACTTGCAGTTCTTCTGATGTACTTGCCAGCAGACAGCGTAAGAGAGAAGACGCGGCGCCTCCGTTTCCGAGACTGGCCTTGTGCAGAGCAACTTGCTGATGAGGGGGTCTCTTGGTTGAAACGGCGTAACCCGACCACGGAAAGTAGGAAGACTCCCAGATTGGATTCTGCAAGCGGTGACTTTTGGGAAAGCAGAGAGGATGGGAGTTGCAGGGGGAGGGGGGAAATCCCACCACATTGACTAGCTAGGCTGGTTTGAGGGGGTTGTTTTCTTCTGGCCTCTGGGGTGAAGGGGTGGAAGGGAGACTCCAAAGGACTCCACGTCCCCTCCGGAAAGGCTGAAATGGACATTGGGTCATGGCGCATGTGCCCGGGAGGATGCCGATTCAAGCATTTTGTCGCCAGTTGCTAACCCTCGTGCTAAAACCATTCCAAGCAGAGATTACTTAAGGCAGGGGTAGGCAACCTTGGCTCTTTTATGACTCGTGGACTTCAACTCCCAGAATTCCTCAGCCAGCATGGCTCAGCTTGGAAACCTCTCCATTTCTCCTCAGCATGGCTGGCTCAGGAATTCTGGGAGTTGAAGTCCACGAGTCCTAAAAGAGCCAAGGTTGCCTACCCCTGCTCTATACCATTTCAGACAAATGGCTGTTTAGTCTCTTCTTAAAAATCTCCAGTGATGGAGCACCTACAACTTTAAACAATCAATCTCAGCAACCAGCAAACAATCAAGCAAGCTCAGAGAGCACCAGGAACTTCACAGTTCAACCCTGAGCTACAGATATTTTCTTCTATTGGAGATTTTCCAAGGTCTAAGCTAATCAGAACAGGGTGTTCCAAGAGCTTGGAGCCCATAATCCTTCTGGGAATCAGGCTACAGTTCCTGGCAGTTACCTGAAGAGAACATTGGAATCTTCCTTTTAAGACTCAGGATACAAAACCAAAAGGCCAGCGAAGGACCACCATCTTCTGCTGGAAAGAGAGCAGATTTGGGTTCCTAGCCCTGGAGAGACCAGCTCCTACTGTCTTCGTGGTGCAACGAGCGTGAAGTAGATTTAAGACAGTTCTGAAATCTGCCTTGGAATTCTTCAAAAAGGTTCTTCCCTTCTCCAAAGAGGCTTGAGGTATTGTCAGCAAGCTCAAGAGTTAGGACGGTTCGTTTCTTTGAGGGCTGCTTTGCGCTGACAAAGGAACGGAGTGAAGTATCTCCTCCAACCTACTTCACAAAACTTGGTCTCCTTGTTTCTAAGAGCAAAGCAGCTATTTTAGCCAGCTATTTACACGACCCTTTCGGTCAAGGATGATGCTGAACTCATTCAGAAAATTCCAAGCAACCTTACAGTGACCTACTGATGATGGCTTTTGCGTTTCCACTGATGATGTTTCTGAGCTGGCTTTAGAGGTAGTGGAAAACAATGCTCGTTGGGATGGCTTCATTTTTTATTACTTATCTTTCAATATCTTTGAGGTTTCCCTGATTACAGTACCCATATTTCTCAGTTTGCAGAGCCATTTTTGCCTTCTAGTTAATGGAAGGAAACGGGATGGTTTCAACTTTCAACAGAGTAAAGAGCAACTACTGCTTCATGTCTTCTCTTGGGATTTGATTGAAAATCAGGAAGCTAGAGAAATGCTGGGAGAACACTATGTGATGAAAGTCTTCCTTCCTTCCTTCCTTCCTTCCTTCCTTCCTTCCTTCCTTCCTTCCTTCCTTCCTTCCTTCTCTCTCTCTCTCTCTCTCTCTCTCTCTCTCTCTCTCTCTCTCTCTCTCTCTCTCTCTCTCTCTCTCTCTCTCTCTCTCTCTCTGTCTCTCTCTCTCTCTGTCTCTCTCTCTCTCTCACACACACACACACAGACACAGACACAGACACACAAATCTCCTTGGCTACATCTTCACTAAATAAGTATAAGAATGCCTAACTCCACCCATGGGAATGTCTCTTAGATTTTTCTCCTCCCTTGAAATAGATGTTGAAATTTGGTTCTCTTTTCAGCCAACTGAATGTGACAAAAATGCAAGAGAAAGTCTTTGCTCAGCATGCAGAAAATTGGATTTCAGTTTCTCAGGCTAATGCCAGCAATGACAACATCTAAATTTGAACCTAAAAGATTGGACTCTCCAACCAGAGTCAGGCTGAAGAGGTTGGACAGCAATTACAAGTTTTGCTAAGTTGGCTAGACAATGGGGCTCCTGAGATGTCTACTTGGATTGGCCATGCAGGAGTTCAGACAGTCAGTAATTACAGGAATTCCAAGTACTTACAAATTCACGGATGAGAGTCTATTTCAAGTCTACAAGCCATTACAAATTTGTAGCTGCCCCTCTATCTTGGCATCCTCCAAGTAAGTTAACCTGTAATTCTTCACATTCCTGGTAATTCGGGAGATTGTAGCCCAACACACCTGGAAGAGTCATTCATTCATTCATTTATTCATTCGTTCAATTTTTATAGCCGTTCAACTCAACCAATTGACTCTGGGTGGTTTAACAGTTCTAAAGTTGTAAAACAACTCAAACAATTTAAAAGACATTAAAACGATAAAAACATCCACAAAATGAATAAGTACAAGGAACAGCCGTGATGATTAATCAACTAATAGTAAAGTCAAGTAACAGGCCCCACCATAGGCAAGTTTTTAAAACTTTGCAAAAACCTAACAGGGTTGAGCCCATTCTAATCTCCAGGAGAATAGTCCACAAAGCAGAGGCTACAGCACAAAAAAGTCCTCCTTCTATTTCCCATCAGTTGGCAATATTTGGCTGATGGGATCTGCAACATGCCCAAATTTGTTGAATCGGATTGGACGGGTAGAAACTCTTGGAAAAAGATGGTCCCTCAAGTAACCTGGACCAAGATTCCACCCCTGAGCTACTCTCTCTCCAACCTGGTGCCCCCTAGATTTCAAATCCCAGCATCCTTTAGGCTGCATAGCCAGCAGCCAGGAGTCCTGGAAGTCCGGGCTGGGGAAGGGAAGGGTGCTCTACAGCAGCGGTTCTCAACCTGTGGGTCGCGACCCCATTTGGGGTCGCATGACCATTTCACGGGGGTCGCCAAACAACGCAGTCCGCCATTTTCCCCCCTTTTCCCCTCGGCTGGCGCAGGGGGCAGCACCGCGCATGTGCGGGGTAGCACCGCACATGCACGATGCGGGCCGTCACGCGCGCGCCGCACATGTGCGATGCGGGGCATCGCACCGCGCATGTGCGATGTGGGATGCCACGCCACGCATGCGCGATGCGGGCCGTCACGCGCGCGCCGCACATGTGCAATGCGGGCCGGGGTCGTGGCCTGAAAAAGGTTGAGAACCACTGTGCCTTAAGCAGGGTGTCAGAGTGGGGTGCAATTCTTATGCAAGAGTTAAGTACAGAAGGGGAACACACTAGAGAGAAAAGACTCTTTACTCAATTAAGCTGACTTTCCCCCCTTATTCTTCTCTACCTTGGTGGACCCTGACATATTTTGCATTTATGCACAGCTCCATTAAGCTTTGATGGGGAAATTCTGGGTAGTCATATCTGCTCGGTGGCTTACCCCCTCTAATGGCTGCTCCCTTGTAACAATTCATTCCATACATTAATTTTGCATTGACAACCCAAGGAATGATTTCTGTATGGTGACAGAGCCAAAGAGACCGGCTAAAGGAACCAAGTATGTGTAGCCTAACAAAGAGAAGGAATTAGAAATGACATAATTGCTGTTTCCTGGTACTTGAGGGGCTGTCACAGAGATGATTGGCTTGCTCTCTAATGCACCTGAGGGCAGGACAAGAAGCAAGGGGTGGAAGCTTGTTAAAGAGGGATCCAACCTGGAACTAAGGAGAAATGTCCTGACAGTGAGAACAGTTAATGAACAGAACAACTTTCCTCTCAAAACTGTGGGCGCTCCATTGCTGGAGGTTTTCAAGAAAAGATTGGACAGCCATTTGTCTAGGGCAGGCAACCTCGGCTCTTTTATCACTCAATCATACCTTCATAGCCACAGCCTTGACTTACTTGATCCTATCCTACAGACACCTGTAGAGTACAACAAAGAGAAATGTAGAATCCTTGAGTTTTCAGTTCCATGAAAAGAAACCCAAAATCTAGTTGGAGACGACCATGTGTCCCAGATCTGACCTTTAACATTTTAGACTTGTCGAGAACACAGAAACTGAGGTGGATGAGCTTCTCCTTGTTCTGCCTTTGTGCAGAGAAATAAAATAGCCTTAAATTCAGTTTCGTGGTGCTCTCTGACCTTAGTTGTTTCCTTGCAGACATTTCACTACCCAATTAGATAGCATCTGGCATTGATGATGTCAGCTAGTTCGGTAATGAAATGTCTGCAGGTAAACAACCACACTCAGAGGACACCAAGGACCCCTGTTTTGAACCCTGAGCTATGGATAAAGGTAAAAGGTAAACAAGTCCCTGTGGGTTTTATTCCGTGGACCAAATTTAAGAGGCAGTGCTCATCTCCGTTTCTTTGAGCCCCTGAGCCAGTGCTGTCTGAAGATGTTTCCACTGTCATCTGGTCAGCATGACACCACATCACAGCATAAAGTGTGCAGGGAAACACAGAATGCAGTGTTACTTTCCCGCTGAGGTGGTACCTATTTATCTACTTGCATTTACAAGCTTTCAAACTGTTAGGTTGGCAAGAACTGTGGCAAGTGACGGGCGCTTACTCTGTCACATGGTTGTTGTTGTTAGTTGCGGAGTGTCTGACCCATCGCGACCCCATGGATAACGTTCCTCCAGGCCTTCCTGTCCTCTACCATCTTCTGGAGTCCATTGAAGCTCACGCCTCCTGCTTCAGGGACTCCATCCAGCCACCTCATTATCTGTCATCCCCTTCTTCTATTGTCCTCCATCTTTCCCAGCATGAGGCTCTTCTCCAGGGAGTCCTTCCTTCTCATTAGGTGGCCAAAGTACTTGAGTTTTAACTTCAGGATTTGGCCTTCTCAAGAGCAGTCAGGGTTGATCTTCTCTAGGACTGACCAGTTTGATCGCCTTGCACTCCAGGGGACTTGCAGGAGTCTTCTCCAGCACCAGAGTTCAAAGGCCTCGATTCTTTGGCGCTCAGCCTTTCTTATGGTCCAACTTTCGCAGCCATACATCGCAATTGAGAAAACCATGGCCTTGACTATACGCACTTTTGCTGGCAGGGTCCGTCACATGGTAGTAGGACTCAAACCACTGGAGTATAGACCTTCTCTTGTATCCTTTAAGACACTGTGCCATTGTGCCTCTCTAAGCTACAAATATTCTCTTTTAAATTCAGGTTATTCTTCCTTTTAAATAATCATAAACCATCATTTAATAATCCACCTTTACTGCAATCAATTGGATGGAGAACATACACTAACAGGACCCCACCCCAAAGTATTTGGTGCTACCAATTCACAAAATTTGCTCAAGTTTACCCTGGGTGTCTGACTCTGCCCTCTGACCTGGTTACTTAAGCCTCAGAGAACGAAAGCAATGCCAAGAAAAACAGGGTCGATATTATAATATTTGCATTTGTTAACATCGTATGTACCTAAATGCATGCTGAAAGCAAAAACATTAAGCCTTAATGACCAACTTCTGAATGATTAAGATGTTTCATCTCTCAGTGTTTTTAAGCTAAAGAATACTTTCAGTTTTTATTTCTCTTCCCTCTCCAGTTTGCTCTTACATATCTCTGCCCTTGGATGCAAATGGCCTCTAGCATATTAATTGCTCCAGAAAGCAAAGATCTGGGAGGAGAGTCTTACTTCAGGTTAGTAAACCACTCAGGTTCTCCCAAATTTATCTTCATTTACAAACAAAGAAATTGTTTTCTGAGGATCCTGATACCAGGGTTGGGCCTGCCTTAATTTCATTAGCTGGGAGATGACATTCCTGCATTGATTCTCCAGGAACTGCCCTTGGAAACCTTATCCTAATTCAGAGCACTGAATGTTGTTGAAGAGACCTTAGTGAGGGCAATGCTTAGGCTAGAGAATATGTTTTGAATCAGGAAAGAGAGGAAATCAGCCTTAAATCCATGTGACTTTCAGTCCGATGGGTGATCAGCAAATTCAGATTTCTGAGGAAGGCTGCCATATTGATAAGCCAACTTCTGCAGGCAATGTCCATGTGTAGGAAATTGAAAACACCAACATTGTAAGTACAAAATGCAAAACAGTTACCTCTCAGGGACTTGCTATTCGCAAAAGAAACATCCATTCTTCAGAAGATAAACTGCTGAAGTTGCTCCCCATCCACCCCTGAACCCACAAGAAATGCTTTTGATCAACTTGGGACCATCATTTTTCTTTGATGTTGCTAGTCCACCTGATTGTTTGAACCCTCATCCTTTGAACTGGTGGTTTAAACAATAAGTGAACATAATGGCAAGGAAAAACACAACTGATATTTTAATATTTGCATGTGTTTACATCTTACCTACACACTTGCCAATGTGCCTACAACTAAAACATCTATGGGAGATTCCAAAATGGCAGGATGAAGGCCATAATTGTGACTGTCATCTTGACTATTCAGACATCCCTTTATTCCCCCATGAATGCTCCTGATTGCATCATCCACTGTTTCTGTTTTCAAACACTGCCTACAGGCCCACGATGAGCCCTGAGATGTTCTTCCCAATATGCTGATACTGGAGGTTGCAACCATCCTGTGCAGAAATCCACCTTCCTATTTGCTGATGGGACTTAAGAGTTGGGCAGGTACTTAGAGCAACACCCTGGCCATCAGAACTACGTTAGCTGTGCACAAGATGCACAGATCTCCAAAATAACCAATCACACTTTAGCTTAACTTGTTGAGCAAATCCAGACTAAAAGGTTGAGAAATGGTACCAGGGGCCCTGCAGAAAATAGCACTGGGTAGACATGGTTCTGTTAACGGAACGTATCTTGAAAACCCAGCTATTACTTGCTCCTAATTTTTTCACAAGAAATAGACAAGAGCGCCACCTGAAAGCATAAGGCACCTTAATTTTAGCTTAGCTATCAAATTAACGTATCTTCCAAATTTGTTCAATATATCAGATTAGAAGAGAATATTTGTAGCTCAAGGTTAAATTGTGGGAGCCTTGGTGCTGTCTGAGCTTGGTTGTTTTCGTGAAGATGTTTCATTAACCAACTAGGAATATCCTCAAGGACACTGATGATGTTACCTGGCTGGGTGAAACATCTGCAAGAAAGTAACCAAGCTCAGAGAGCACCAAGGGCCCCACCTAATCAAATAATAAAAAACCCTAAGACCTGATTCCACCCAACTTGTTATTGTGCCTTCAGGACTCTTGTAAACTTCTTCAACAAGTCCATGAAGGCTTCTTGACAAGATTTTCAGAAGTGACTTGATGTTGTCTTCTTCCTAATGTCATGGTTGAGAGAGAGAGGGATTGACCCAAAGTCATCCATTCGGCTTTTGAACTAAGCTGTAGGAGAAGAACAGGTAGAGCTGGGGGGTGGAGTTAAGCACGTCATTAGTTTAGAATCATTGCAATCTATAAACCCCTCAGAGAAGGTTCGCAACTTGGGTGTCCTCCTCGATCCACAGCTGACATTGGATCATCATTTGTCGGCAGTGGCGAGGGGGGCATTTGCCCAGGTTCACCTGGTGCACCAGTTGCGTCCTTACTTGGATCGGGAGTCGCTCCTCACAGTTACACATGCCCTTGTCACCTCGAGGATCGACTACTGCAACGCTCTCTACATGGGGCTACCCTTGTTCGGAGTGTTCAAAGACTACAATTAGTGCAAAATGCAGCTGCGTGAGCAGTTGTGGGCCTTCCTCGTTGTGCCCACATTTCATCAACTCTCCGCATGCTGCATTGGTTGCCTATTGCTCTCCGAGCCCAATTCAAGGTGTTGGTTATTACCTATAAAGCCCTTCATGGCATGGGACCAGGATACTTACTTACGGGACCGCCTTCTGCCACATACTTCCCTACGACCGGTGAGAGCGCACAGGGTCGGCCTCCTCCGGGTCCCGTCAGCGAAACAATGTCGTCTGGCGGGCCCTAGGGGGAGGGCCTTCTCTGTTAAGGCGCCCGCCCTCTGGAACCAACTGCCCCCTGAAGTCCGCGTTTCCCCCACTCTCCCGGCCTTCCGGAAAAACCTAAAGACTCATCTTTGCCGGCAAGCCTGGGGATGATTGTGGTTGATTGTTGCATTGAATGTGTGTGTTTTTTTATTGGTTTTTAGATATCTTGTTTGGGTTTTTTTTAATATTGTAATTTTCTGTTATATATATGTTGTTAGCCGCTCCGAGTCCCCAGAGAGGAGCGGCATACAAACCCAAATAAATAAATAAATAAATAAATTCCCACAGGTCCAACCTCTCCTGAATTCCATTGACCCTTATCTAATGTCAATTTAGCGTTGAACTTTAGTTGACCAGATTCTTGTGTGCTGTAACCTTACAAATGGTCCTGATTCTTTGCACCTGACAAAGGCAGAACTAGCGCTCGAGTCTCCCTGCTTCTGGTATAATCCTTTAATCGCTAAAGGCAACACTCTAAAGCACAGAAAAGAAAATCAGAACTAAAATAGCCCCATTCCACACATTTTGCAAATGCATCTGCTAGGTCAGGCGCTGACCTGGCTAACTATACCATATAAACACAACCTCTACTTGATTGATTTACTAGGTTATATTCTCTCTTCAAGAGCTCTCGATATAATCCTTTTCTAAAAACAGCATCATGAGATCAGAGTGGATTAGAACCACGGTCTAGTAGAAGTCATTCAACTCCTTAACCATTACATCACACTGCCCCCCCCAGGGGAACTTCTAACTTTCCTGCCCCCTTGTGAGTTGAGATGTATCAAAACCAGCCTTAGCTAATCCAACTGGTGTCTCAATAACAAGTGATATTGGTGAGTTTAAACCAGTGTTTCTCAACCTTGACCATTTTAAGGCATGTGGACTTCAACTCCCAGAATTCCACAGCCAGCAATGCTGGCTGTGGAATTCTGGGAGTTGAAGTCCACATGCCTTAAAATGGTCAAGGTTGAGAAACACTGGTTTAAATGGATATTAATGGGGCCTTTATCAAGCTAGACTTAAGAACCTTGGAAAGCTCCCAGCAGCCATTTTTACGCTGAGGGTTTGTGGCATGACTGACCACTTTATTCTTTTTTTTTCTTTTTTTCGTTCTTTTTATATATATATATATATATATATATATAACATTTTTTATTGTTAGATATATATTTGTACATGTAAACCAAGAAAAAATGCAAGTTAACTGCTATTCAACTTAATACAATCATTTTAAACTTGTAAACATTCTTCACTCGGTACATCAAGATTTAACTATAAGCAAGATACATTTTCTTTGATTGATGTTTCTCTTGTATGTAGTCTATCCATTTTTTCCAGCCCAACATATATTTTTCATTTGAATGATCCTTCAAATATGCAGATATTTTAGCCATTTCTGCCATATTTATAACTTTCAAAGTCCATTCTTCAATAGATGGTAATTCTGGCTTCTTCCAATATTGTCCCACCAGCAATCTCGCTGCTGTGATCAGGTTCAAAATTAAGTTCGTCTCTACGGTGTTACAGTCTTTTATGATCCCTAGCAAAAACACCTGAGGTAGAAATTCAATACGCTTTTTCAAAATGGTTTGAAGTGTCCACCAAATTTTTCTCCAGAAAGCTTTAATTTTTCTACATGTCCACCATACATGAAAATATGTAGCCTCCATACTTTCACATCTCCAACATTTAGGTTGGATGTCAGGGTAGATATATGATAGTTTTTTCGGATCTAGATGCCACCTATAAAACATTTTATAAAAGTTCTCTCTTAAATGTTGCGCTTGCGTAAATTTTACATTTTTCACCCAAATTCTCTCCCACGTTTCGATCGTGTTAGGTTGCCCAAAATTTTGTTCCCACTTTATCATACAATCCTTGACTAGTACAGTTTCAGAGTCAAAGAAGTTTCCCTTTCATAGATCAGGAATTCTTCAACTTTTTCTGCCATGGGCCCTTTTCAAAATCTGGCCAAGCGTAATGATTTCTTCTCCAGAAAATGTACTTGTACACATGAAATAAAATACAGATGAACTGTATTACAGAAGAAACTTGTTATGAAAATGTTTTCAAATAACTCATGGGTAACAGATGTGCTTTATTAATCCATTCAATCAATAGCAAGACAAAAAAATACCTTTAAAAGACTGGCAAGTTAACATAATTATTCCCCCCCTCCCCATCCAAGTCCACAGATCATCTAAAATATATCTACAGATAGGTTAAAACCCCAAATTAAATAAGAATTCATTTCCATTGCTAGTTCTTTCCCCTCCGTTATCAGAATCCTAGCCTAAGCTAATTGCAATATGTCCATCTCAATTTTTAGGCTGGGAATATTACTCAAATGTGAAGGGCCAACACTTAGCCCAGTAATTTAACTTTACATGAAACCCCTTATAAACCAAACTTCCTGTATTCTGAGCTCTTGCAGCCACTGAGGGTTTGGTCAACTCAAGAAGCCTGGAGGCTCACCCCAGGAAAGAACTACAGGGGCCCATGATGTTCAAATCTGAAATAAGCATATCTTGAATTCTCCAGAACCTGAATGGCGCACTTCTGATTCATATCCAAGCATGGATACTTAGCTGTAGCAGAGGTAAAGCATCTGTTAGCCCAGGGGTAGGCAACCTTGGCTCTTTTATGCCTGGTGGACTTCAACTCCCAGAATTCCTGAGCCAGCATGGCTCAGCATGGAAACCTCTTCCTTTCCACTCGGCGTGGCTGGCTCAGGAATTCTGGGAGTTGAAGCCCACGGGTCACAAAAGAGCCAAGGTGGCCTACCTGTGTTAGCCTCTCCTTTCTTTGCCGAGGAGAAAAGCCAATGAACTGTCCATTCTCTCACAGAACTTCCCAGGGATCAGTCGGAAGGGCCCCAATCCAGTGAAAGGCAAAGAAATCCCAGGAACACACCTAAAGACTAATACCCTACACCCAGGAGTGCCCTTTGGTTATCAGCAACGTAGGATGCAAGCACTGCTTGCTGGACACTAAGGAGCTATAAGACTCTTACCTGGCCCTCAGCTGCAGACAATACCAATGAGTTGGAGCCAGTTGCACCTCTGCAACTGGATAGCCCTTTATTCATGAAGAGGTCCACTCCTCTCTGGGCCCTTCTCTGATGAGCCTGAACTTTCATTCCTCCTGAATAGCTGAAACAAATCATGTGCAACACAATGTCACTGACAGGTGATGCCATTTGTTCTCCAGGAATTCGTATATGCATTCACCTGTCCTTCTGAAGATGGATACGTTTCCATCTCAGACTTATTTCTCTCCACACTTCCCTTCAGTTTCCCTTTGTCTGAGAATCTGGAAGCAGAACAGAAGCTTCAGAAGGTCTAAGACAGGGGTGTCCAACCTTGGCAACTTTTAAGACCTGTGGACTTCAACTTCCAGAATTCCTCTGGAAGCTGAAGTCTACAAGTCTTAAAAGTTGCCAAGGTTGGACACCTCTGGTCTAGGACATCTCTAACTCCAAATCTGAAGGCCCTTAAAGTGCCCATCCTTCGGGAGCACTTTTAAGTCCAGGAATTGGATTCCTTCTGAAGATTTCTCCAGAGGTATCACAAACTACAAGGTGAACAGGCCAGCTTTGTGGATACGAGTGGGGTAACTCTCGCCAATGACTACGCACTAGACTCTTCAGTGAGATACAAAACTCAGTGGCAAAGTCTGTAAGGGACTATGGGAGGAAGGGATAGGAGAGTTCTCCCTCTGCCCCCAACCCAGCCTCCATATTCAGCCAACGGCAGCAAGTAGAAGTTCCAAGGACAAAAATGTTGAGTTTGTGAAGAGGCAACTTGCCAACCTAATACCCAGAGGGGAAAAGATGTGACCTTGATCCTCCGAGCTAAATTCCACAGGGAGGTGGGGGGAGATTAACATGTGATTCTTTTGGAAACAGGTTAACGGAGTGGCAACGTCATCATGCAAAGTGTGCCCTCTGCTGCAAGAAAGGAGTGGGTGACCAAGAAGCCAGCATTTCACCAGCCGGCCAGTTCAATGGTCTTCTGGTAGGAAAATCATCTTCTGATGATTTTCTCGTCATCTTGAGAAGGCAACATGTTTAAAGGAGGGCAATCTGGGGCTTCAGAACTGAAGACATTGCCAACTCTTTCTCTCCTAAGCTTCTTTCTGGTCATGACTGCTGAAAATTGCCCGTCCAGCTTCTTATCATTTGATGCACGAACCCTAATATTATGGTTTCACCAGGGTTGAAGACAAAATTTCAACTGTCTCCTCAAACTCAAGTGAAAAACTCTAAAATATTGATCCCCCCACCACCAATGCTTGTGATGTAACTCTGTTCACACTGCATCAATAGTTCTCTTGATCCCACACCCAAGTGTAGTTCACAGAATTGAGAATCTGAGAGTTGGAAGAGGTTCTTCAAGATCATCCATTCAAACTCCTGCTCAATTCATTAGACCATCTCTAAGAGATGACTGTCCAGCCTCATTTGAAGACTTCCAGATCCAGAAAACGTGTCACTTTGCGTGGACAGTCTGTTCCACTGGATGGTAGCTTGTACAGTCAGGAAATTTCTCCAAATATACAGGCTGCATTTTTTTTTTCCAGGAAGTTGTAATGAATTGGTTCTCGTTCTCCTCTCTGAGACAACAGAGAATAGGTCAACTTCGGTTTGATAACTCTTGAGATAGTTGAAGATTTCTACTGTATCATATCTCTCCTCAAGTTAAATATATCTGGATCAGGGGTCTTCAAACTTGGCCCTTTTTTGACTTGTGGACTTCAACTCCCAGAATTCCTCAGCCAGGCATGCCGGCTGAGGAATTCTGGGAGTTGAAGTCCACAAGTCATAAAACGGCCAAGTTTGAAGACCCCTGATCTGGATCCTTTATCTGTTCCTAATAGGTCTTGATTGCCAGCCTGATCACCATCATATTTATGTCCCCTGAACCTCTTCCACCATTTATCACCCTTCTTTTTGAATTGTGATGTACAGAACTGGACACAGGATTCCAAGTGGGGTCTGACCAGAGCAGAGTAGAAAAGCCATTTATTTCTTGTACTCCATTCCCAGTCCTCTAATGTTTTCTCACTCCTTTAAACAAAAATTTTCCAAGATCAGCCAAGTGTTGACCAGTTTTGTACCTGGGTCTCCTACCCAAAGTGCAGTCTGGCATTTTAGAAAGAGAAAAGGAACATTCAAGATCCAGAGACTGTTACCACGGTATAAGGGTCAAATTCTGTTTATAGTTCTGGCTTTTTTGGGGAGGGGGCTGCTCTTTTTAAAGGCTAGGCCACTGAGAAGGGAGAATGAGGATCACCCATCAAAGCTCCAGACCCACCTCAGGCAAAAATACCATCACTTTATCACTTGTCCTACTTGCTCCTTTATCTTTCTCCTGATTGGATGGCCATTCTCCTCTTCTGAAAACAAAAAAGTGAAAATGAAAGAATGAATGACGTATCTTTCCTATCTACAAATTGTGTTGATAGGAGAACTAGCTACTGTGTCCATACAAAATCTCTAGAATGGAGAAAGTGATCCACAGGAATTACTGACAGGGAGATGGTCCATAAATGGAACCGTTCCCATTCCTGTGAAAGTCCACAGGTTGGTCCAGATGAACTCTTGAGTTCCTGCACCATCCTAAGCCAAAAAAAGTGCTTACTCCTGGTTTCTTCAATAAACCACATTTGCCTGAGTTTGCTAAATTCACACAACAGGGTAAGCTGTCTTCTAATTAACAGCTTCTCCTCCTCCTTGCTGGCTTTTTACACCGCTTTAAGCCAAGACAAATCACAAGGTGTGGATTCACACAACCAGGCGAGAGAAGCCCAGCCAATTCAAAGAGCCCAATGATAGGATTCCAACTAGCAAACTCGTTACATTGAGTTCACTGGCCCACCTTCTCTCTGTTCAGAAGCCAAATAGAACGAGGAGGTCTGATTAGGGCTCGGATGCGAGACCACAAGGCAACCACCAAGCTGGGAAATCAAACCCACATCCTAGAAGAAGGCAGTGGCAACCACCTTCTGTGACACAGCTGCAAAACCTGCCGTGATGCACGTACGAAGTCATCAGAAGTGGTTCTTCGCTGAAAAAAAAAAAAAAAGACTGTCGCTTCCTTGGTGCAATTTCAAAATATTGTTGCTTTAAAAATAAAAAAAATCTTCCCTGAACACTTTGCATTGCTGTTCTCTGCTCCTGGTCTTTTGCTCCTTCCTTTCCAACTTACAATTCCTAGCATCCCTTAGGGGAAAGGGAATGGCTGCCAAAGCTATTTAAAGCGGTAGGATATGTAACATTTCTCTTCTGGAAATGGGAATTGGCAAGTAACGGCGGTGGGGGGGGGGAAATCCAGAAGAGACACAGAACATGGTTATTGCTGGTGTTGCTGTTTGGCCCAGTAGCAGCTGGATTTGAAAGAATTGATTGAAGGAAAAGAACTTGTAGGAATTTAGAGGAAGTTGATCCAGTATCAGCAGTATATCTGGGAGAATATATCTCAAACCTACACCAATGGAGAAAAGGTACCTTCTCACTACAATTGACCCACCTAACACCAGGAGAGAACTAAGCAAGAGAACAATGTTCAAGTGGGGACTCTTAGTGGATAACGTGCTGTGTGAATGTGGAGAGAGATTTACCATCTGCTGGTATGTCGTCTACTACCATCAACACATAACAATGACTTATTTCGGGCCAAGATCAAAGCCAAGAAGATGGAGGAGAAGGAATCTAAGAGAAACCAAGGTCTGACTCTTGGGATGAAATATCAAAGCCCAACAGGTGAATTCAGAGGGGGAGGATTCAAGCCCAGGCTCCATATGAAATCTTCCTAAAATCAGGCTGAGTTATTTTGTTAATAATACAGGTAGTCCTCAGCTGATGACAATTCCAGCTGGAATTTCGGTTGCTAAGCAAGTAAGTGATGTGGTCATCAAACGAATCATCACCTGACTTGGACCAGATTTTACGTCAATTTGACTGCGGTCATGAAAGGAATCACACGGTCATTAAGGGGACCCAGCTTGACTTTTCTTGGGGAAGGTTGTGAACACGGGACCACAAAACACCACAACTGTTATAAATGCGAGCTGCTTGCCAGGTGCCCAATTTGTGATCAGGTGCCCAGAGAGAGGGTGTAATGGTCGTCACTGGAGGAAGGGTGGTAAATTGCTGTCATTAAAAGAAAGGTAATAAGTTGAGGACTACCTGTAGTTTGATTAAAGTTTACAATTACAAAGATTGAAACAAACTAGGAAAAAGGTAGGAAGTAAAGGAGAGATGCAAAGAAATAGCACAGGGGTTCTCAACCTTGGCAACTTTAAGGCTTGTGGACTTCAACTCCCAGAATTCCTCAGCCAGCTTTGCTGGCTGAGGAATTCTGGGAGTTGAAGTCCACAAGCCTTAAAGTTGCCAAGGTTGAGAACCCCTGAAATAGCACAAAGAGAGAAAAAGACGTCCTCCACGGAGAGGGGCTGCTATTACTGTTTTCACTCAAGAAGCCAAGTGTGCCGTTGCGTGCTTCTTGACCCGAACCCCACAAACGTCCACATTGCTATGTGTTCCGCTCTTGCTTTCCACATTGATTTATTCTGCAACCAACCCTCAGGCAATCTTTATAATTTAGTCTGCTCTACCTTCGTTAATGGAAACGAACACAGAAGACAAGTGCAAATGTCGCACGATGTGGATGGTTTTGCTCTCACTTCACCGGTCGTGCAGTATGTGAATTTAAGCACCGGGTTGCAAGCCACCGTTTACAAGCTGTGCCAAGGTTCAAATCCCAGGCAGGCCTGAAGTCCACATTCCCATGATAACTGTGACCCTTTCCTCTGCATCAGTTAGCTTTCAACTCAGATTTATGGTTTGGTTAAACCCCTGGGGGTTGGGCCCTTTCCCAGACACATGGATTACTTCTCTGAATTTTGCTGTCTCCGGGGCTCCTCTAGGAATCAACAGAAGAACAGCGTTGGGAGGGATCTTGGAGCTATTCTATTATTCCTGTCCCATTCTTCTAGTTATTAATTCAGAATAATTCTCTCCAGCACAGCTAGGAATATTACAAACAGCTCCAACTTTCAGAATTAGCCAACCTAGATTTCCTTATGATCCTTTTGAGCCCATAAATCTCTACTTATGGATGTGTCTCATCAATTACAGCAGAGCTGGTGGGAGGTACAGCTACTAGAGAACCAATCTGGACCCTCCCACGCACAGTCTTCTGAACTTATGGGAAAGGCCATCCAGGGAGACTTTTTGCCAACCCTTGCATTCCAAGTACTGGTTAAAAAAAAAAAAAGCAAGAGAAGATCATAGCAACATTTTAAAAAATCCAATTTCCTGTGATCAGCAAGCAAGAAACATGATTATTGAAAGAGCTGCTCATCTCCCCCCATTGCTAACTTGTTTATTGGTCTGACAAAAGTTTGACTGTTACACAAACCAGATGCAGATTAACACAACAGGCCTTACTAAGAAACAAAATACACACACACACACACAAAAAAAAACCCCAGATCCAGAATGGAGAATCTACTGCCCTCTGGTGGTGCACAAAAGATTGTTTCTGAAAGAATTTACGCCCAAGTTTACTGCAAAACACAGCTGGAGACTTGTTGGTTGATTCAGCAGGAGAGTTGTGTTGACATTATTCTGAACATACGCAAGAGGTTGATTGGGTATAACAAAGGCTTCCGGCAGACAAAGAGGCGGCTAAACTTTGACGGGGAAATGCTAAAGCACACCTACCCAACCCAAAGAAGAATCCAATGAGACCGAATCCCAATTAAACGCTCACTGGTTTGGAGCGAATTCTCTTGGATTTATGATGAGAGTCACACATTGTGCTTAACCACCCTTTATGTACAAGGGACAGCTAGCTAAGGTCACACGCTAAGGACGAGGGAGGACAGGATAGCAGCTGTTCCAATATCTCAGGGGCTGCCCCAAAGAAGAGGGAGTCAAGCTCTTCTCCAAGGCGCCTGAAGGCAGGACAAGAAGCAATGGATGGAAACTAATCAAGGAGAGAAGCAACCTGGAACTAAGCAGAAACTTCCTGTCAGTCAGAACAATTAACCAGTGGAACAACCTGCCTCCAGAAGCGGTGAATGCTCCAACACTGGAGGCTTTTAAGAAGAGACTGGACAGTAATTTATCCGAAATGGTATAGGGTTTCCTACCCGAGCAGGGGGTTGGACTAGATGACCTCCAAGGTCCCTTCCAACTTTATTATTATTATAATGATGTTGATGATGTCTGAACCAAAGCCACAATGCAAAGCCTGGAGCTAACTACAAACTGCCTCCTTGTTTTGTCCCTCTTAGTTTGTTGGGGGACAGAAATCTGCCCGTCCTTTGGGTAGCTTTCAAGATTATTCAAGGGCAGCAACTGGCCACCAGCCCCACATTGCCCTCAACTCTTGAAGCAGCTCCCTCAAGACATACCGGATGCCTGCAAAAAAACATGCCAATATGGGGAATTCCTCACCCTTTCTTCTCCCCTGTTCATCACAGTGTTCCCTCAGTGAAGACACAGCAAGAAGGACTCTACCAGTAATCCTCTCAAACTCATTTGAAGCTACAACTGTCCAACCCCTAGTAAAGTAGGGAGAGGCTGTGCACCCCCTGGCACCAGTGCACCTCTCTGTTCATAACATCCTCTGCCAAGACCCCCAATTTATTAAAGTAACTTTAATTAAATGGCTGGAGGTGAAGTGACAAACTAGCCTCTAGAGCAGGGGTAGGCAACCTTGGCTCTTTTATGACTGGTGGACTTCAACTCCCAGAATTCCTCAGCCAGCCATGCTGAGGGGAAAGGGAGAGGTTTCCAAGCTGAGCCATGCTGGCTCAGGAATTCTGGGAGTTGAAGTCCACAAGTCATGAGGGGGCCATAGTTTCCCCATGCTGGCTCAGGAATTCTGGGAGTTGAAGTCCACGAGCCATGAGGGGGCCATAGTTCCCCCATGCTGGCTCAGGAATTCTGGGAGTTGAAGTCCATGAGTCATGAGGGGGCCATAGTTCCCCCATGCTGGCTCAGGAATTCTGGGAGTTGAAGTCCACGAGTCATGAAGGGGCCATAGTTCCCCCATGCTGGCTCAGGAATTCTGGGAGTTGAAGTCCACGAGTCATGAGGGGGCCATAGTTCCCCCATGCTGGCTCAGGAATTCTGGGAGTTGAAGTCCACGAGTCATGAGGGGGCCATAGTTCCCCCATGCTGGCTCAGGAATTCTGGGAGTTGAAGTCCATGAGTCATGAGGGGGCCATAGTTCCCCCATGCTGGCTCAGGAATTCTGGGAGTTGAAGTCCACAAGTCATGAGGGGGCCATAGTTCCCCCATGCTGGCTCAGGAATTCTGGGAGTTGAAGTCCACAAGTCATGAGGGGGCCATAGTTCCCCCATGCTGGCTCAGGATTTCTGGGAGTTGAAGTCCACGAGTCATGAGGGGGCCAAAGTTCTCCCGTAGTAGTTCAGGAATTCTGGGAGTTGAAGTCCACGAGTCATAAAAGAGCCAAGGTTGACTACCCCTGCTCTAGACAGTTGCCACCATTCTCCCTTATAGGCATTGAGAGTTATTCTTAAAGATGAAAGCAACCAGCTACCACTGCTTCACTCTGAAGGATGCCCCCTTTTTATGCACCCCCAAGAAGAGATTTTTTTAAATTGTTCTCTCAGTAGAGAACTTGCAATGTAGTGAAGTAGCAGCTGGTGGTGACCCAAAGTTAGCTAACAAAGAAAAGGGCCAGTGGATTGACCTGAGCACTAACCTAAAATATATTAATCCATAGGACGTGGGCGGATCCTGAAGCATTTAAGCAAGTCTAAATCTGGCCAAGCAGAACCTGTTCTGGATCAGGATCCACTGGTGAGCTGAGCTGAGAAAGACACAGAGATGGAATACTATAGGAAAAAAACAAAAGGTTTATTGCATTTCATGCATCTTTGAAAAACATGCATCGGCTGAATTGTATACTGTGACCCAATAAATTGCATTTGCAGGTCCAAATCTCCTTAAGTCATTCCAAAATAGTTTGAGGCCGACGCTAAAGTCTTTAGAAAATAGGTTTTCTGGGTTTTTCCTGTTAATTTCACACTTGGAAGCTGCGGTTAGCAGCACCTGAATTTGGGACATTAAAAAAAAAAAAAAGAGGAATCCCTCTGCCCATTCTCTCTTACACACATACACACAGACAGACAGTATGTACACATGTACACACTAACACACGTTCAGATTTAATGATGATAATGCGGTATGCGCGGTCAGGGCTGAAACAGGATAAAGATCTTCTGATTTCAAATGTAATGGACGGGAGAAAGACAAAGAAAAAATCCTGGATCGCGGAGAAAGGAGAAGGCGTTGCCCTGCCTGGCCAAGCCCTCTATAAAATGCTCAACTTGGAACAACTGAGGAACACAGGATTCAAAATTTATGTATATATATATATATATAAAAAAAATACACATATTGCATTGTAGTCAGTTCCTGTGGCATCCTCTCCTCCCAGCCAACATAAGCAGTTGATGTGATGCTGATCACAACATCTTTCTATCAATGAAGACACACCGTGGGGAGGGAATGGACTAGTTAAAGGCTGCTTCTGGACTTGATCAGTAGAACGTTAATCAAGCCGCTATGAATTCCGCCGCAACAGGAAAGCTTCTGGCTGGAGCCGATCAGTCTCCTGTGACCTGTGGTGCCTGTCCATCTGTGGTCTGATTGGTGGACTGGATGAACATGGGTTGGGTGATATCTTGACCGGCAGGCATAGTCACTTGTTGGATCTGGTAGAGTTGCTGGGAGGGAGGAAGCAAAAAGAGACTTGTGAGACTGTTTCTGGGGGATCCTTTCAAGGCATGGTGTGCGCTACACCCTCTTAGACAGAGAGACAGCAGTTCAATGTATTTGCACACCTTCCATAATAGTGTTAGAGAATTTTAATTTCTCTGTTGGTGAAAAAATAAATCAGAAGCTCTCACAGTGGACTGCATTTAGCTGATTCAAAATATAACTTCTTTATATTTATATCAAACTATTTACAATACCATACATTCTTCTTTACAGCAACATAGCACAAATGAAGACTTCTTACAGAGAGATACAGAGACAAACCTGAGACTGGAAATCCAGCTCCTAACTCAATACCTTTTTTGCACAGACTCAGTAGCCCTTTCTTCACACTGGCTGACTGAGTTACCACATGACTCTTCCTGCTCATGAATATTCCAACAGTCCTCAAGTGGGAACAACTCACGACTCCAATCGGAACCCCCTGAACTGCCAGGGAGCCTCCAAAACAGGAAACTCCACGCCAGTTCTTCTCTTTTTTTAAAATTAATTTTTAATATAAAATACAAAAATACGAAAGAAAAATAGTAGGAAAGATGATAAGGGGGGGAAGGGAAGGGGAAAAGTGTAAGAAAAAAGAGGCAAAAGAAAGAAAAGGCATTCTCTTCCAACTCCCTTTGGTGCAGTAGAATAAGATAAGGACATCCAACCTCAACTTTTTACTGTTCGTAATAGTATAAATCAGCCATTTCTATCACCGCAAACCTATCTAATCAGTAAACTCCAAAATCAAAGTTTCGTTTTTTTCCACCACAAGCATGGAGTCCAGAAGCAGTTTCCAAGTAGAAGCAAAAGTAAAATTGTGTTGTTTTTTTCCCCCTTTAATCAAAGCAGTCGGTTTAGCCATCTCTACTCCACGCTAGTTCTAAATTAGCAGACTGAATGAATAGGGTGAACATCGTATAATCCACAGAAGAATGCATCTGGCTTCTTCCTGCCAGGTCAACAATCCTCCCAAGAAACTGGCTTCCTTCAGGAGAAATTGACCATGCCAAGCTGCTCCAGCAACCCTCCCTTCGCCCAGCCCCAAATGCAAAGACATCTACCTGTCCATCGGTAAACTGGCTGAACTGCTGCTGACCCTGTTGAACGTCTGTCTGCGCAATCTGGAAAAGACAAGCATGAATGACATTTGCAATTCTCTGATCAAGAGGGACATCGGTGTTTAAAATAAATGCAGAAGAGGAACTGCAAAACACAAGAGACCGCTTGAATCTCTGGCCTGCCCTTTCCCCTGTGAACACCATGCAGTCTGTGGTTCTTTTTGCTGGTGTAATTTGGGACAATGCACAAGCCATTCAGACACTCCGTTGAGCAACAGGCCTATTTGCAGATATGGCTGTGAACTTTTCCAGATAAACGGCCTTCGATAAACACGGTCTGAAGTTCCATGACTGTAGAAACTGGGTGACAGGGACACAGATATAATTGAAGGCACAGCCTTCTTAAGAAAGTAGATTGTCGGTATTTGCTGGGAAAGGCAAAGAGGAAAAAGGGAAGGCAGACAGAGAAACACAATCTGACTTGATACTAATCAAGGCAGATCCCAGGTTGCCTGCAATGAAGCATCCAGATCTGAAAGAGGTGAAGGCTACTCTTAGCCAGGATCTAAACAAAAGTACTGCTTTTAATGAATGCATTTAGCAGTTACTAAAAAAGGTTTTGCAAAGCAGGGGAAATTAGATACGGCGCCTGAACACAAAGAATGGCAACATGAAGTCTTGGCAGGTGGCTCAAACAGAAAAGCTGACCGATAACAAAAACCTGGGGGGGGGGGGGGGGAAGAGAGAGAGAAAGGAACCAAGTTTCACTAAATTTGCAGAAAGCTGAATAAAGTTTTGAAGGAGGAAAGAGATTTCAGCTTCCACCTTCCAAACACCAGGCCTTTTAGCATACTACAGAATTATCTCATTTTTTTAACATAGGTGAGGCGTTTCTTGAGAATAGTGATGTCCAAGTGGGAGAGAGAGGATGTCAAAAAAGTCAAGGTGGTAGCTGCATCTCCATTTTTTGATACCCCACACAGATGCCCCTGAAACAGAGTGTTTATAAAACAAAACATGATTTATATTTTTCACAGCTAAGCAAACAAAAATTGTGTCTGGGCAGATTTATGACAGTAGCTCTGAGCCATATTTTTTTTGTCCTGTTCCATATGCAAAGGAGAGGGGCTAATACAACTTCTCCAAATAACTGAGGTTTTCTTTTTTAAAAAAAATGGGTGGTGGGGGGGGGGAATAGTCAGCAAAATTCAAGATCAGAGCCTCCTGCCACTCCTGATTTCAATGGTTATTTATTTATATATATATATATATATATATATATATATATGGGAGGTCAGCTGGTACCTGCTGCGTGTTGGCTGCAAGGGTCTGGATCTGGCCCTGGACCACCTGGGTTCCAGACACAGGCTGAGCTAAGCGGATATACTGCAGCTGGCCGGCGTTAAGTTGGACCTAGAAACAGCAGGAGGGAGAAAGAGGACACAGGATTGGTCACCAGAGATGCACGGAGAGATTATACAGGAAGATGTCACAGTGAAGACCAAAGATGTAACCATAAACATATATGCTTGGGGTAGAAAAGTGTTTCTTCCTGCTATCTTAGCTTCTGATTTTCTTTTAGGGCAGCTTGTAAGTATAAATCTAAATTAACTTGGTGCTCTAGGGGGTCACACCTTTCATTTCTATTTCTATAATCTCCTGTACATTTTTGCGGTTCCCCAAAACCATAAATCACTACTTCCAACAATGTAAAGACTTTGGGATGAAATTAAGTGGAAACTTGAACGAAGGACTCCCACGGTGTACGTATCCACACTTCTTTTTCAAATGTGAAAAAGAATTCAGTGACTAAAGCAAACCCTGCCCCATTGTGACATTCCCCCCCCCACCCGCTGCCCCAGAATTGTGCCACCAAAATACGATGTCTAATCGTTGATTTTCAGCGACATAACGATGTTTTAAAAAGAAAAAGGAAACCATGGCATTTTTAAAAAAAGTGAAGATGGAGGCATTAAATCTGGTGTATGCTTAAGGCAATGAGTTTGATGCCAGGAATCTCAATCTATCCCCTTTGGTGATGGTTATGGTGTGACTGTTGGATCTCTCAGGCCCTTTAAAAAAAGTGCAGCATCCAAAAAAAATGCTTGCTTGGCTTTGTTTTAGAACAACCTCACTACATCTAGAGAGATAGTTAACCTCCTGCCCGCCTGCTGTATGTATACAAAACACAATTATATTGTGCTCAGGACAGCATCTTTTAATCAAGGAACAGGTGGGGAAGATCTTTTAGACAATCTGTCATTGATGCTCCAAATCTCCTCAAGCAGAAATTACAGCCTTTTGGACCTTGTCCCTCCACTGATTTCTCTAACATGTGAGATTTTTCTCTCTCTCCCCAAATAACCAGTCCCTGAAGGCAAAGGGCAGCCCCCCCCCCCGTTGCAAATACATACTTTCTGCAAGCAAAAGCTTCTTTACAGCTGTCTTTCTGCAGGAGGCTGAACTATGCCTGCAAGGGGAAAAGCTGTTTGCAAGCAAAGGCCCTGGTTAGACTTTAACTAGAATAACTAACTTAAAATGGACAACGCAGACATTAAGGCCTTAGACTTACTGCTCTGGTGCACACCACTGAAGAACGTCTGTCTGGGAAACCACTTGCTAAAGATAAAGAGTGGAAAAGCTGGAAGGGTCAGTCTGGAGAGAGACCTTCAGAACTGGCCTGATTGTGAAAATAAGCATGGAATGTTTGGCAAATATCTGTGCAGCCCTGGTGATTGTGTGACTTTAAAATGTTAACTCAGACTGTAATGCAGAACTGTTTCCTAAGGTGAGAATGAAGGAAGGGGAGAGAAGAAAGTCAAGAAGTCGAACTGATGAGTGTGGAGGGGAGGGGTGGCTTTAGCAAAGATTTGAACCAGCTGCTTTTTAGAATGGGCTTCCCCTCTGGAAAGGAGGTGTCCAACCTTGGCAACTTAAAGACTGTGGGCTTCAACTCTCAAGAATACCCAGCTGGGGAATTCTGGGAACTGAAGTCCACAAGTCTTTTTTTTTTAAAGTTTTTTATTGAATACAAAAAGAAAAGGATTAAAAACATTTGAACATGGTAAATCGTCTTTGACAGACCTCTCAGTCCATATTATACATTATTTACATATAACTTATCTATATGCAAACTATGCATTTCTAATCTCTATTTTTTTATTTTATCTCTTTATTTGTGACCTCTATTTTTTCCCCCTCCATCTATAAAAATTTGTTCCATATCAAATAAAATTCTGTGTCTTCCTGGTTTTTTTAATCTTTTGGTTAACCTATCTAGTGCTGCGCAAAACATAATTTTCTTTATTAGATCTTCCTCACTCGGTATTTCCATCGTTTTCCATTTTTGAGCAAATAAAATCCTTGCCGCCGTAGCCATGTGAATAATTAAATATGTGTCCTCTTTATTTACATTTTTCTCTAATATTCCTAATAATAGTGCCTCAGGTTTGTATAGAATGTTTTGGCTAGGCATTTCTATTACCCATTCCCAGACCAAACGCCAATACTCCTGTGCTTCTCTTCATGTCCACCATATATGAAAAAGGTACCCTTTCCTTTTTTACATTTCCAACGTGTAGCACAAGTCCACAAGTCTTAAAGTCGCCACGGCTAGACACCCCTGCTCTAGAACTTGGCAGTCAAGATGCAGACCCCGCACACGCAATTGGATCTGAACCCAAGCCAGCCAGCAAAAAAAGGACTAGTGCAACTTTTACAGCAACTTTGACCCTCACCGGTATTTGCTGGATTTCGCCCGTGTTGGTGATGATTTGCTGCATGACTTGCATAGTTGGCGCGGTCCCGCTCTGCGCCGGCTGGGCCTGTCCCTGTGGCTGGGCCTGAACGATCTGTACCTGCTGCCCTTCGCCCACCTGCATGGTCACGGGAGTGGTCTGGCAGAAGAGAGGCAGACAAGAGAAGATGGAGACATTGGTCAGCTGCACTCGTGTCCTGCAATGTGGCCAGGACCACTCTCAGAATCCACAAGCAAGTGGAAATGATCCCCTCTGTTCAGCGTCACCATCTTTTAGACAGAGAAGGCTTCCTAGCCGCTGCTCCAATCTTTCCCCTTGAGAACAACCTTGGCAAGCAATAATAGTGGCCAAACAGCCCAAGGTGGACTTGAATGAAATGAAACGGAAGCTCCAGTCTGACCTTGTAAGACAGGGGGAAGCCAGGATTGCATGTCCCAAAATGACTGCCAATATTAATGAAGAGAGCATGATTACTTCTACAGGTACAGCCTACAGATCTGCTCCAAAAACTAAGCTACAGGAAACACGGACAACATACGGCCAGGCCAGCCAGATGTTGCTGGAATTCTAACGTCATGTAGTCCCAGCCAATATGGCCGGAGAAAGAGAACAGGGTCTGCAGCAAAGGCCATCTTCTCTTCCTTTGCTTCTCCCTTAGGAAGGCAGTGAGAAATCTGACCATACTTCCACTCCCATCCCCGCCCTCACTGGGTAGTTCTTTCATCTGCAAGTCTAAGGAGTTGACGTGAGAGTTAAGATGTTTTGCAGTTTTGCCAACCTCATGAGGTCGGTCCTTATGACACACTAAGGCCAGCCTAAAACAGTAGTTTACAATTCAGCACATTGCAGGAGTGCAACCACAGCATGTTGGAAGAACCCGGTCTATCTATTAAGCCACAATACCTTGAGGTTTGTTTTTTTTATTTGAATGCAGCAAGATACCCCAATGTAGCATACTGCATTTTGCTAACTTTAACATGCTGCCTGATCTCAGCCTATCGTGTCTCCTTCACAAATTAGAAGGCAGCTGACGCCACTGTCTACCTGCTCCCCACATTCAGCGTGCAAGCTGTGCAGGGCCAGCATACCAACCTGCCCTTGCTGAGGCTGGGCGATGATAATCTGCCCAGGCTGGATGGTGGTGGTGGATGTGGTTGTCTGCTGGCCCGTCTGCTGGCCCTGGACTTGGACAGCTGCTGGCTGCTGGGCCAGAGTGAAGTAGTACTGGACGGGTTCTGCCGGAGTCACAGCCTGGCGTACCTCCTCCTAGCGAGTGGAGAAGGTGGTGGTCAGGTACAGTAAACTAAACTTGAAACATGGGATTCCAGCAGAAATGCAAACAGGCATGGAAAAATTAGGATTAAAGGTATACAAATGTCAAGATTTGCTTCCCCTCTGACTAGTATTTTAATTTATTTTTATTTTTTGGACACTGCACATCAACCATCTGTTCCGCTCTGTTTTACTTGCTCCCATCTTAAGAGAATATTCGGGCCTGGTGGCTGAATCTCCATTCCTTTCTTGAAAGTCAAGGAGCATCCAAGAAATGAACAGGCTTGCTATTTTGGGGGGAAAGCTTTCCGGGCCAATGAAAGGGAAGAGATGTTGTTAATAGTGAGGCCAACGAGCGGATGAAAAATGTCATTTGCTTACTTCAGTGAGATTTAAAACTACAGTTTACAACCATTTATTTAGCGGCTGGTCCAAATTAGAAGGGCACCGAAAAAGAAAAAAATGACTTATGGGTGGTCCTTGCGTTTACAACCATCACAGTCTCCCCCTCCCCCCCCAGTCACATGATCAAAATGCGGGCACTTGGCAACCGGGCATTTGTTTAGGATGGTTGTAGCCAAAATCTGGGCACTTGGCTACTGGCATTTGTTTAGGGTGGCTGTAGCATCCCAAGGACACATGATCCTCATTTGCGACCGTCCCAGCCAGCTTCTGACAGGCAAAGTCAATGGGAGAGGTTGATTTGCTTAACAGCCGTGCGATTCACCTAACAGCTGTGTGGCAAAATAAAATTAAAAAAAAAAGGTTGCAAAATCAAGGGGTGAGGCGCTAAACTGCCTTGCTTTGGAACAGAAATCCTGGTCCCAATTGTCATCAATCAAGAGCTCCCTGTATTTGGGGTTCTTGGGGCAAATTACAAAGGCAAAGCATAAAATGCAGTCATAGCACAGAAACAGGTAAGGATAACACCTTAGGGCAACGGCTACTGCAGTATAACAGGCGCCCTTTTCGTCTTAAGTGCCTGCCCCAACTCTCCCATCATAGACCTCTTCCCACCTACCTTTATTTATTTATTTATTATTTATTTATTTATTACTCAAACTTATATGCCGCCCTTCTCCTAGGACCCAGGGCGGCTTACAAACAATACAATAAAATTATAACAATAAAATTAATCTTTCCTGGTGCTCTGCCTCCCTCCAAACGATGAGCTGAGAGGACAAGCTTGGAGACACATTTTTTTTTCTATATAACATTTTTTATTGTTAGATATATATTTGTACATGTAAACCAAGAAAAAATTCAAGTTAAATGCTATTCAACTTAATACAATCAATTTAAGTTTGTCCCCCACGTCGTAACGAGGAGCTACAATTTCCAAGAGGACCAGTCCATGCCAGGAGGCGTAAACAACCTTCCCCCAGCCACCACAGTCACAGCTGAGAGTGTAGGATGTTTACACGCACTGCTACATGGTTAGGGTTAAATTGGCGAAACACACACACGAGGGCTACTGGCAGGTGAACTTCCACCATCTTCTACGCAAAACGGCTGAGGCAAAAAAAAAAAAAATAATAAAAGGGCACAGAGGATGCTCACCTTAACTGGGACTGAATTCAGTCTTAGTGACTATTTTTCTTTTTTTCTTTTCTTTTATATTTTATTGAATACAAAAAGAAAGGATTAAAAACATTGAACATGGTAAATCATCTTTGACAGACATCTCAGTCCATATTATACATTATTTACATATAACTTATCTATATACAAACTATACATTTCTAATCTCTGTTTTTTATTTTGTCTCATCATTTGTGGCCTCTTATCTTTTTTTCCCTCCATCTATAAAATTTGTTCCATATCAAATAAAATTCTGTGTCTTCCTGGTTTTTTTAATCTTCCTGGTTTTTTAATCTTTTAGTTAACCTATCTAGTTCTGCGCAAAACGTAATTTTCTTTATTAGATCTTCCTCACTCGGTATTTCCATTGTTTTCCATTTTTGAGCAAATAAAATCCTTGCCGCTGTAACTACATGAATGATTAGATATGTGTCCTCTTTATTTACATTTTTCTCTAATATTCCTAATAATAATGCCTCAGGTTTGTATAGAATGTTTTGGCTAGTCATTTCTATTACCCATTCCCAGACCATACGCCAATACACCTGTGCTTCTCTTCATGTCCACCATATATGAAAAAAGGTGCCCTTTTCTTTTTTACATTTCCAACATGTAGCAGAGTATCCTTTATACAATTTAGCTAGTCTGGCCAGAGGAAGGTGCCATCTGTAAATCATCTTATACAAATTTTCTTTATATGATGTCGCTAAAGTGATTTTATTATTTCGCTCCCATAGTTGCTGCCATTGATCCATATTTATATTATATCCTAAATCTATTGCCCACTTCATCACTGTTTCTTTAACCTGCTCCTCATATAGTTTATGTTCCAACAGATGTTTATAAATATTATTTGTTTTTTTATCTGGGCCTAGCAGTATCTTGTCTAACCCCGTATCTTGTTAGTGACTCATTTTTCAAAGGTGATGCTAAGATCTAGTTTGGGGGGGGGGAAGTCTCTCATCTTCAAAAGATTTTAAATAGCAAATCCAGCGGGTTATTTTCTTCTTGGGACTTTTTCAAAAAGACAGGCGTCATTTTTTTTTTATTAGCATGTCCCCTAAACTCGAGTACAACCTTTCACAATTTTAAACAGTCATTTGGCACTTGGAATGACGGCTAAGTCTGAATGAATCACGGCTCCAAAAGCACTGCCCAACTGTTGTCTGGCCCACTTGCCAGCAACGATGTCGGTGGGCACGGCCAAGAGACGCTGCTGCCAAGAATGAATTCACAGCACATAAGGACCTCTTGTGAAAAGCCACTGGCCTGCGTCAAAGCAGCCGACCCTGGACCTACAGGGTGGGAGAAAAACCTTTCTGGGAAAGAAAATCCCTTGCTGACTTCAGTGGAGTTGGAAGCCGCTGCCCAGACAGAATGGAAGCTGACGAGAGTCACCCCTCTTCCCTTTTCATCTAAAACCAGATTCATGTCGCTGCAAGACGTGAGCACTGGACAAATTCCTGTTTGGCCAGCGAGCTGGAAAAGGAGGAAGCCGACATAATGGGCTTCCTGCATTTTTCAGGGCACCCTTAGACCTGTGGGGGGGGTTGAGGCTCAGTTCAGCCTGAAAGAGGCAACTGCGATGAGAAAAATCCAGCAGGAATCCCATCAGGGCTCTCTTAAGCTAGACCAGGGGTAGGCAACCTTGGCTCTTTTATGACTCATGGACTTCAACTCCCAGAATTCCTGAGCCAGAATGGGTCAGCATGGAAACCTCTCCCTTTCCCCTCAGCATGGCTGGCTCAGGAATTCTGGGAGTTGAAATCCACGAGTCATAAAAGAGCCACGGTTGCCTACCCGAGCTAGACTATGGCAGAAGGCTCAAGATTTTAGAGGTCACAGCACGCAACCATGGATGGTTGTATTGGACAAATCACTGCATCTAGCACAAGATGGGAAATGTAGTTCAACACCACCTGGAGGGTCCCAAGAAAGATCCTTTACATAATGGCTGGAAGGGGGTTATTTTTTTAAAAAATCTCCAAACTACAGGAAGAGAGGTGACTGCTGCCTCCAATATATCAAGCAATCCAAGTGCTCTTTATATATTTCATCTCCGCATTTCCTGGGGAGATGAATACTGCAAGATTGCTCTCAACATCTTGAAAAGTCACAGCTCCGCGAGAAACTGTTTTTAACTTTTCTTCCCCAAGTTTCTAATGTGGATACTTGATCTGCTTTTGTGCAATAAGGAGTCAAATGGTATGTGGAAGCTCCTTATTTCAATTTTAAGCAGCTCTATTTTGTTTCCAAACTAAAATTTGACTAGCGGGGTGTCTATTAAGGAATGACAGGCTGAAAACAAGAAGCAGCAGAAGCAGCCCAGGGCTGCCAAGATGGGAATCCCAACAGAATTGTTTTATTGCCATATGATTTTCATCCAGATTTCTGCAATGTATGACTCAGAAAACATGGTAAAAGCATGATAAGGTAGTGCCATAATGAGCCAATGTATCTGTAGAACTCAGTGCAATTAAAAGAAAAAAAGCAAGACATCCAGGCATCCCAAGTTGTCTTCATTAAATCTGTTTCTTCAATCTAACCAATCACAGAGATACGAAACTCTTCATTACTCTCTTTATGCAGCTATAGTTGTGATCGCTGCGTTCTCCAAATGGCTACCGAGGATTATCTCAAAAACAACAAAATGGTCACAAAACATAAACATTAACTTAAAAATGTTGCTAAAGTGGTCTGTGGTAGTTTCATAAGTTATAGAAATGGCCACAAAGAAAAAGAAACATTAATGCCTAAAGCTTCCTGGAAGACTTGGGAATAAGGATGTCTTTTCTGTTCCTCTTCTTCAAGACCTCAAGTCAGTCTGTATGCAGACCTAAACTTAATGGATGTCTACTTCTTTTTTTATTTTATACTTCTGTATCTTTTTCCCTTTGTTAACTCAGTATGGATACCTTATTTAATACTGTTTAATAATAATAATAATAATAATAATAATAATAATAATAATAATAATAATAAAGTTGGAAGGGACCTTGGAGGTCATCTAGTCCAAAACCCTGCTCAGGCAGGAAACCCTACACCATTTCGTACAAATGGCTGTCCAGTCTCTTCTTAAAAACTTCCAGTGTTGGACCATTCACAGCTTCTGGAAGCAGGTGGTTCCACTGGTTAATTGTTCTAACTGTCAGGAAGTTTCTCCTTAGTTCTACGTTGCTTCTCTCCTTGATCAGTTTCCATCCGTTGCTTCTTGTCCTGCCTTCAGGCACTTTGGAGAATAGCTTGACTCCCTCTTCTTTGGGGGAGCCCCTGAGATACTGGAACACTGCTATCCTGTCCCCCCTCGTCCTTCTCCTCGTTAAACTAGACATCCCCAATTCCAGCAGCCGTTCCTTATATGCTTTAGCCTCCAGTCCCCTAATCATCTCTGTTGCTCTTCTCTGTACTCTTTCTAGAGTCTCAGCATCTTTTTCACATCGTGGTGACCAAAACTGGATGCAGGATTCCAAGTGTGGCCTTACGACTCGCATTTCTTGTATCAATAATGATGCATGGCGTTTGTTTTTGTAGTGAACCAAGAATGCCAGCTATTCAAAGCCACAGAGAATTACTTGAACCTGCTCGTGAAGTCTGGAGACCGCTAACCCTTGAAATCTGATGGTGGGGAGCACTGCAGTCATTCCCCCACGTGGCCCCAAAGGACAACAGGAGGAGGACAGATATAAAACAGGGCCTTGCTTGTTCTATATTTGTAGTCAAGGCTTCTCTGAAACCAAAGCAAGCCTGTCTTGGCATTTACCAAGGAGAGAAAGTGGAACAGACGTCAGAGCACTGCTATCCACCCTGCTGCTGGGAACGCTCATACAGTGCAGTGTTGAAGAAATCTGCCCCTCGTGGCACACCTGGATCCTTTAGGAATCCTACCTTACTGGCAAACTCGAATGCCGCTGAGCATGCCCCGGAGACAGAAACCTTAAATCTCAGTTACCTGCACAATACTGTCATTCTGCTGTGGCAGAAAAAAGATTTGCAATGCTTTTCAAGAAACGAGTGCTTGCAGTCAGCCCTTTACATTACAGGGCCCTTTGGAACATCGGTGTGACTGCCCATTCTATTTTTAATGGAAGGAACAGTGCAAAATAAATAAAAACACCACGTAGCAGGAGTGGGAACCTTCCATTTCTCTCCCCCCCTCCCCTGCCCTCCAAGCCGAAGAGAGGCCGAGAACAGCAGCTGAATAACATCTGGAAGATTGCAAGTTCCCCACTTCCAAAGGGAGGCCTCTTGAGGGACACTGCAATGCGTTCGTTATATAGATACTTCTGCAAAGCCATATATCCCTTCTCTGATCCTCCAGCTGGAAAGGTCTGCCTTGTTCTAAGGCAGGGGTTCTCAACCTTGGCAACTTGAAGACTTGTGGACTTCAACTCCCAGAATTCCTCAGCCAGCTTTGCAACTTTTGGCAACTCAAAATGCAGAAGCCTCAGTTAAGTAGCATAAATCAGGGGTTCTCAACCTTGGCAACTTGAAGACTTGTGGACTTCAACTCCCAGAATTCCTCAGCCAGCTTTGCTGGCTGAGGAATTCTGAGAGTTGAAGTCCACAAGTCTTCAAGTTGCCAAGGTTGAGAACCCCTGTTCTAAGGTGGGGGGGGGAGATTTAAACCCATGGAGAGCAAACACTATACGAGAATCACTGTTCTTTTTACATCCACCCTACAAAAGTGGCAGCCTTCTACTTGCTATACCAGCAAGGAATAACATGGACCATAAGGTATTTGGACGAGGCTTCTCCGCAGTCACTGAATGTCACAAGTGGGAGCTGATGCGGAGACATCGGACTGCATTTCAGGGGCACGAAACCGTTCGCTCAGCAATTCTGAAAAACCAACTTCCTCAACCCAGGAAGGGGCGAGGCTTCTCCATGGAACGCCTTAGGTAAAGGACAGGGGCAAACGTCAGGCTTCAAAGACCTGCCCGGTTTTCTGTGTGAACATCAAGACCCAGAATATAAAGTGACGGCTGAAGAGCCAGACCTAGGATTAGGATTCCAGAACTGGGTCTTTTTGGAGTACATTTAGCAGCTGAAGGATTTGTTTTCAGGGCAAGAGTTAAGCTCGCCGGCTCCTCTTCCCACCGTCCTCCCGCAACCGCAACCCCAACTCCTAGTTCCCCAATTTTCCCAGGCATTTTTGTACTTCGGTGACCAAGAAGTGTTCTTTATTTGTTGCTCTTATGGGTCAGAAGTCCTGGCTATCAGCTGAACTCCACTCTGGAGGTCTTCCAAAGGTATCACCACTGCCCTAAGAAAGCATGTTTCACTCAGAGGCAAAAGAAAGAGACCACATACCTTACTTTGAGGTCTCTGGAAGTAGATTACAAGAGCCCTGGATGCATTTGCAGAGGTTTTCATTGCCCGAGTGTCTTCTGCATTTGAAGGCTAGTTTGAACGGAAAGCAGCGGCTGAATGGATTCCAAATCCGAAGCCTTCTCTAGCCGGGTGTCAGCCAAGGGCCCGTTCTGTCTCAGAGGATGGTGGCAGCCTGCCGCTGTAAACATCCGACTGAAAGCCTCTCAGCCTGCACAGCTTCCAGTCAAGGATGTTTACAGGGGCAACAACTGCCCAGAGAGATTCGCAGTGAGGCTCCCCCCCTCAGGTGTAAGAAAACCATGGTATTTGCACAGGTGGGCCGATTCCCACGTCAAACGTCCTGGAAGACACGGAGCACTAGGGAAGGTGGTGGCTCACCAGCAGCGTGAATTCTCAACTCAAGGAGGCATAGGTTAAGTTACCTTTATTAAATCTCTGGCTAGTATTTGTCCAGTCAACTGGGAAAGGTTTTCTTGACCCAGGCAAAATACAGACGTCGCAAATGACCCATTGGAAAAACGTGTCCCATTTCTATGCACAAGGCAGAAACCTGTGACATCATGCACAGGGGCTATTGCTTATGTAACAGGAACCCTGCTGTGGAAGTAATCAAGGACCCAGGGGTGAGGCCAGGGCAGGGAGGGGCACACCCTGCCTTTCAAATCCATCCTCACGCTGCTTTACACAACCCCTAAAACATTCAATTATCTGAGTCGAAAGCAGCAGCAATACCACACGTTACATTTGAGAAGAGAACAAAAAAATTAAAAAAAATAAAACGAAGGATTCTGCAAAATAAACTACATTAAATTCAACTAGCAGACTAAAGAGAACCATGTTCGTTATTTACATAACATCTGAAAAGAGGAGGATTGCCAGAGCTGGAGGAATAAGCAGCTCCATTCACCAGATAGAATGTAAAGTTTGGCAGGCTTTATATTTAGCACAGTCCTATATATTTATATTTGGCAGTCATATATTTTGGACCGCCGCAGGCAGGCCCCCTACGCCCTGACACCTGTTGCACTGCCGCCCAAGTTCTTCTGCGGCTGCATGCCACGTGGCGCATCGCACCGCTGCCACTTGTGGCAGGGAGGCCACGGGATTCATTGTGCTGCTGCCGCCGCTCGCAATCAGCACGACGAACCTCGCAAGCCCCCATGGGGAACTAGAGTTATATACAACAATGTCACAATATACACACAAGCCCGCTTCACTAGTTTGCTGCAGCTGAACCCTAATCTAGTCTTATCAGATTGCAGAGCTTATGGAGAAGGAAGAGAAGGCCATCCTTATACCTCTAGAGGAGTCATATTCGGTGGCTTTCAGAAGAAAGATAACTGAAGAAGGTTCACACCCTTGTTCAGCTGATAGACCCGAATTTTGGAGTGCTTCCTTTGTTTGAACTGCTTCCATTTCAGTTGGCCAAAAGACCATGGTCTATGACCATCAATGTTCGTTTCATTGCAAGAATCTTCCATTGGTGTCTGCATCTTTTACCTCTGGCGTGCTGTCTTTTTAGATTGCAAATCTAAGACACCAATTTTCTTGCATTCATTGGATCTATGAGTTGCTCTAGGGAGCTTTTTGTCTGGGGAATAAGATATAGATCCATCTAGTGTCCCATAATATGGTACAGAAATAAGATAGAGCCTGAGCTTTTACCTTGGTTTACACAAAATATTTACACATCTTGGGAGAAGAAAGAACTTTCCGACTACAAAGAACAGTCCCCACAATCTTTTCCATGGATAAAATTACATTTCGGACTGTACTGATCTGTTTGCACAGTCTTAAACAAGAAAAAAAAGCTTTTCCTTCCTCTCATTAATTTCCACTGACCACGATAACATCACAAAGTTATAGTTAATCAGATCTGGGCATGTTACATCATCATCAAGGGCAAACAGAGCACGTTCCTTCTGGATTAATCAGGTCCAGATTGCAAACATATAAAGAGAACACACACGCACAGATTCAGTTTCACTCTCACCTGTCGCTTTGGAGGTTTAAGTTCATCCCTTGGAACAATGTCAATGAGAAAGTCAAATTGATCAAACTTCGTGATGGCCATAGCAATATCATTTCTCTGTAACAAAAAAGGAAGCACAAGGAACATTTGGTTTCTGTAACTCTAGCTGAATGAACGCTGTTGACACTGGCCTTGATCAGCTTAACAGGAAAGGCAGAGAGAACAATAGGTGATGAAGATGAAGATGACATAAAATCTTAACAACCTGAAGATACACTAAAACTCGTACAGGAAGACTATTTTCAAACTTCCCAGTTCCCTGAGGTTTTTTATTTATTGCTCTGCAAGATCAATCAATACGAATGCTTTGTATTATATAAAGGTACTCAATCCCAAAGATGTGAAACGCTGTGAGTTGTATTCAGTACAAGTAGTCCTTAACGACTGAAATAAAAATAATAAAAGTTGGAAGAGACCTTGGAGTCATCTAGTCCAACCCCCTGCTCAGACAGGAAACCCTGTACCATTTCAGACAAATAATTGTCTAATCTCTTCTTAAAAACTTCCAGTGTTGGAGCATTCACAACTTCTGGAGGCAGGTTGTTCCACTGGTTAATTGTTCTAACTGTCAGGAAATTTCTCCTTAGTTCTAGGTTGCTGCTCTCCTGGATTAGTTTCCACCCGTTGCTTCTTGTCCTGCCTTCATGTGCTTTGGAGAATAGCTTGACTCCCTCTTCTTTGGGGAAGCCCCTGAGATATTGGAAGACTGCCATCATGTCCCCTCTCTTCCTTAAACTAGACATTCCCAATTCAAGCCACCGTTCCTTGTATGTTTCTGCCTCCAGTCCCCTGATCCTCTTTGTTGCTCTTCTCTGCCCTCTTTCTAGAGTCTCAACATCTTTTTTACATCGTGGTGACCAAAACTGGATACCAAGGCCTTGTAAAGTGATATTAACCCTTCACGTGATCTTGATCCTATCCCTCTGTTAATGCAGCCTTCCCAAGAGGTATTTAAAGCACAATTCTGAAGGCTGCCCTCCCCGATCATGTGACTGCATTTCGGGCGCTTGAAAACGAGCCTACATTTACAGCTGTTGGCTGGGTTCCATGACTGCTTTTAACAATGTTTTTGCTGAAAACTGACATTTACCTGCAGTTTTCAGGAAAACCAGCCAGAGAAAAATCAGTTTGCTTAACAAACATTCTCTTAACAACTGGTGGGACAAGTGGATCCCCCTCTTTATGATCATCAACTGTAATGGGCAGGGTCCATTACGATAGTAAGTCGAGAACTTCTTGTATCACGTAGATTTATTATGTTTGTTTATAAAACTTATGGGCCACCTACCTTACCTCAAAGTAACTCTGGGTAATTTAAAACTCATGTATCTTTTCTACAGCATGCTGGATCACTGCCCTTGACCTAGGACTGGAGGCGTGAAGGATCTCCTATGGCAAAAGGGGAGATCAATCTGCCCACGTCCACAGGAAACAACTGCAGTTTTCAAAATTAAGCCAGCTGACTCTACTCAAGAGAAGGCATTTCTGCTCTAATGCTGCCGTCTTCTTCCTGCTGCCTCTGCATTGTGGTTGCTAGATTGTGAATCTACAGCAGAGGCCGTTATCTTTTATAATCTGCATGACACTTATTAAGCAGTTAAAAATTGTCTAAGGGCTTAGCAATAATGCCATTAATAATTCCAAAATGAATGAATGCTGTAAAGTACCCACTACGAAAAATTGGCACTAACGTTTTTTCTCATCTACTTTTAATTAAAGTTCTGAATGCTTCTTTTTTTTTCTCCTGTGTGAAATACAGAGCTCAAGAATCTCCATTTTCATTTTCCCCTTTATACAAGGAATAGACAATGTTAGGGTGGCCAGCTAATATTTTGCAAGATGGCATGGACTACTTCAAGCACTGTAATTCTTCGCTCTTAACTGTAATTAATTCATCTTCTAGCCGGTTAAAACAATTTCTATGCAGTTTTCAATTCAAGTGTGATAAATGTGCTGTCAGTCTTCAGCAAACAGGGCTACTGTGCCACAAAAGGGGGGGGCTAAGACAGCCCACCTTTGTTTTATTCCAAGGTACCAACACTTGTTGCAAAGTTGCAAAGACCTCTTGGGAAAGGCAAAAGATGGGAGCAAGGAACATTTGAAACGCCCGCAGTGATGCCCACAGTTACGATACAATATCAGCCACAAAGGGCTTTTTTTCCTACCCACTTCAGAGGTCAGGGAAAGCAAAGTCATCCTAGGTTTGTGGCATGAAACAGACCAGGATTCCTTAAACTGGGCAACTTTTAAAATGTGTGAACTTCAGCTCCCAGAATTTAGCGTGCTGGGGAATTCTGGGAATTGAAATTCACACAGCTTCAAGTTGCCAAGTTGAAAAACACTCTGTCACACCACCCATCCTGCAATATGTTTCACAATCTAGCTCAAGAGAAGCAAATTTGAGAATGCTGGTTAAAAGGAAAAAAGGGAGGATTGTCAACTTGCTGGCTTGCAAGATTTGCTGAGCTAAAATAGTGCACAAGGGTGCTGGAATGGTGACATACTGGAATGTAGGCTTGTTCCTCTCTGCTGTAATTGTTTGCTGACTTGCAAAGTGCAAGAAGTTTTTGGGACAGAAGAGTAAATAGTAACTGGGTAGCTTCAGTGCTCAGCTAATCAGTTAGATAAGCTGAAAGAAGCACAGGCTAAGTGGTGAACGTCTTTGGGAAGCCCAGGTGGCGAGGAGAAAAAAAAAAACGGGAAGAGGAAGTGAGCAAATTCAGGAAGTGAGCAAGTGAGTCAGGATATAATGCAGCAAAATTAAAAGTGTATAAAAATCAGAAGGCAGCGTGCTGGATGGCTTCCAGAATTTTCCCCTGAACTTGTTCAGAGAAAAAGTCAGGCTGATGGAATCCACATTGCACAGTCTGTTAGTCTATCTGCCTTTCCCAATCTGGTGCCCTTCCCGATTTGTTGGACTACACCTCGCAAGATTCAAAACTAAGATGGGTGGCATACAAGTTAATAAATACAAATATTAAACTTTTGCAATCTCTAATAAACCTATTTGCTAATAATTCACGGGAAATTCGATAAAACACACAAACCCAAAACCCCCCATGCCCCCACAATTCAGTGTTTGTTTCAAAGATGCCTCTAAATGAATACTGAAGCCAATTCTCAAAAAAGACATAGCTGGTCACCACTGCTCCATCCTACCCCCCCCCCCCCACACCCCATGGGATGCTGGATCTGGGTCTGCAGAGACCTAGAAATAGAAACTGGAGAAAGAAAAGTTCCTGCTTGATGCTTTTTACTGTCAACTGGCTTTGCAGGGGAGATGCTATCATCAAGCATTTGCATTCTGAGACTGACTAGTAAAAAAGCCTTGCTTCAATCTAGTCTTGCTTTGATCTAGGCTCCCACCCCTAAAACAGGAGCAGGCAAAAAGTAAAGAAGACAGCATAGTTTCAGGATGATAAGCAGTCCTTTTACCTGCAAAGTCCTGCGTTTGTTGTCTTCTGTGTGTATCCAGGCTCGTAGGGTCAACTCCGTGATGAATATCTGAGCAGCCTTGGCGAACAGAACAGGAGCTTCTGCGCTGATCATCTACAGAAATGAAGGTGCATTTAACCTACTGACTGTAGTAAAACAAGACAATTGTGGGACCCTGTATTCTCCCCCTCCCCCCAAAAAAGCAGAGCTTTCTTTGGGATGAGCGAGAGCTATTACAATGTGCTTATCTTGGGAAATAACCTATAAATAAGAAACTTTATCTTCCAAGAAGATCAGAATGATGCATAGGGAAAGTTATCCCTTTGGTCCTCACAGCAACCCCAAAAGGTCAAACAGACAGAATTAGAGGCTAGTTCGAGGCGACTTGCTGATTGTTTTGGATTAATTGAAATTGTTACCTGAAATTCTCCAGTTTTACCACCCGGTCAAATATGTTAGGATTGAAACATGCCATTTTCCAGCCGGAGAATTCAAGCTTTTAAATATCAAGGATACAAATATGAAAGGGCTTCACCTCTGAGGCCTCAGCATAAGCCCAGAAAAATGACAGAGAAGACAAATGTTCATGTCTCGCCATTTAAGAACAAGCACATAGCAAAGTAAGTAACTAAGTAAGAGGCAGAGTTTGTCCTTGGCTCCCGGACATTTCATTACCAAACTGGATAACATCTTCAGCGGAGTTTGGGGTGAAGTGTCTTCTTCATTTATATGAGGTCCTAAGTCAGAAGTCTGCAACCTTGACAACTTTTAAGACTTGTGGGCTTCAGCTCCCAGAATTTCTCAGCCAGTCCACAAGTCTTAAAGTTGTCAAGGTTGCAGATCCATCCTAGGTGGTCAATTAGTCTTGCGACTGTTACCTTGTTTGGTAATGAAACGTCCAGGAGCCAAGCAGCAAGCTCGGAGGACAAACCTCTGCCTAGACCAGGGGTTCTAAACCTTGGCAACTTTAAGACTTGTGGGCTTCAGCTCCCAGAATTTCTCAGCCAGTCCACAAGTCTTAAAGTTGTCAAGGTTGCAGATCCATCCTAGGTGGTCGATTAGTCTTGCGACTGTTACCTTGTTTGGTAATGAAACGTCCAGGAGCCAAGCAGCAAGCTCGGAGGACAAACCTCTGCCTAGACCAGGGGTTCTAAACCTTGGCAACTTTAAGACTTGTGGACTTCAGCTCCCAGAATTTCTCAGCCAGTCCACAAGTCTTAAAGTTGTCAAGGTTGCAGATCCATCCTAGGTGGTCGATTAGTCTTGTGACTGTTACCTTGTTTGGTAATGAAACGTCCAGGAGCCAAGCAGCAAGCTCGGAGGACAAACCTCTGCCTAAATCAGGGGCTCTCAACCTTGGCAACTTTAAGACTTGTGGACTTCAGCTCCCAGAATTTCTCAGCCAGTCCACAAGTCTTAAAGTTGTCAAGGTTGCAGATCCATCCTAGGTGGTCGATTAACCTCTGCCTAAATCAGGGGTTCTCAACCTTGGCAACTTTAAGACTTGTGGACTTCAACTCCCAGAATTCCTCAGCCAGCAAAGCTGGCTGAGGAATTCTGGGAGTTGAAGTCCACAAGTCTTAAAGTTGCCATGGTTGAGAGCCCCTGGCCTAAATCGACAATCCAAGCTACAAATATTCTCTACAATGTCCGAATAAGAACAAGCATGGCACGTTCCAAGCCTTTGGCAAAGACTAACCAGCTTCCTCTCTCACAAAAGGAAATGTCTCTTTTAATTTTGACTGCATTGCTGGCCTCTGTGAACTTCCTGTTGTTCTCAGGCTACAATCCCAAGTACGGTCCAAATAACAAATAAATGCCGTCATATAAAAAGCATCTTGATCCTGGAATTTTAATCAGTGAAATATGACATAATACCATCACTCGGCATTATAAAGCATGGTGAACCTTGTTTTCAGATGCTTTCCAGAAGAAGCATTTTCTCTTTTTTTTTCAGTTTCAAGTTTTTTATTAATGTTACAATATTACATTTACATATTTGAAAAGTAGCGTGGCGGCTGAGCACAGTAATTCCGTTACATCTGAATATCATCAGTACAAATCTCAAATTATTATAATAAACTAATTCCTTCTCTTTCCCCCATGATATCTACTGTCATGTTCAAACCAATACAGTTCTTATTCTATTAATCAAACAAAAAATACCTTTCTAATATTCATCAATAATCTTCAGTCTATACATATCTTAATTAATTTGACATTCCACCTTTTAGACAATAACCTAGTAAGTTTTTCTTAACTTTAATTTGCCATTGATATTTAAGTTTAATGTTTAATCTTTATCATTTCCAGGTTTTAAATGATCCCAATTTCTAAGTCTCCTATCTCACATTTGGAGCTAATAATTTTTTTTCTCTTTTCTTCCTTTCACTTCCTTCCTTTTTTCCTTTCCAGAAAGAGAAAAAAAAATGAAAATAAACCACCAACATTTATACCACAAACCCATATACAATTTTAATTATTAGTACTTATACTTTTAAGTTTTATTAACCTTTGTCTCAACTCATAACAATATCTTAAATTTAAATCTTAATTATTTGTAGACGTTCAGATTACATTTAATATTTAATTTTTCCAAATTTTAATTAAGCACAATTCCTTTATCCCAATTGCTCATACATTCTAATATTTAAAATACACACCTTATATATAACTTCTACCCTCTCTTACCCATCTAATGACAATATAATATTCTTATTTCAACATATTTCTAGATTTTATATGACCAAAATTTTCTTTATCTCAAATTGTTAAGATGACTTGTGTTCAGAATACATATTCTATCTATTTAGATATATTCTATTCTAGATCTCATATATAGATCAGAACCCCAATCTTTTTCAATCTTATTCTAGCTTTTTTCCTCTACCAGGTCATTTTTCGTATTTTTGCCTTTAAATCATCAAAAAAATCTCCTTGTATTGTTGTGGCTATTGTTTGATATTGATAAGAACATCCAGTTGATGTTTTCTTAAGAGGACTTGATTTAGCCGGTATCTTTATTTTTCCAGTTCAATGCAGTTGTCCCGAAGTATTTATCTTCTCTTTCATCTGTTTTTCTTGTTTATCTTCAAATTCCTTCTGGTTTATAAGAAATGCCCTTTCCTTGTTCTCTATTATCAATTCCTTTTTTGTGTTTTCTATTGTCTGGATTTGTTGAGTATCTAAGTCTTCTGTCATAACATTTGGTTGTTTCACTTTCTCTATAGAATTCTGTATAGATAATTCTTTGATTGAAGTCATAGTTTGAGTTTGTATATCCAGAGCTTGCATACGTACAGTTTGGATCATCGCTTTTAACATACAAAGAATTTGTTCCTGTACTTCCTCTGTAGAAGAAATCCTTTCCTGTTCTCCTTCCATTGTAATATATTAAATTCAAGAGAAAGAAACTGACAGTCAGAAAGTCCACCAAATAGGGAGCTGAGCTGAATTTTGCAGATGGTGTTTCAAGGTTATTTTTTTTTATCTTGTCTATTTTCAAAGCTGTCAACAAGTCTCTTAGAGAACAACAGGTTACTTCTTAAAGTTAGTTGGATTTTTTTAGGGTTTTTTTTCACTCTATTTTAAGGGGGGGAACCCCCAAATCTTCAATAGTAATTAGAATAAAAATCAAGGAAGAAATATATATAGAGAGAGCAGAAAGTTGCAAATCTTATAATCCACCAATTTTAGGAAATAGGATTCCAATTAAGATCTCAGTAATTTTCCAACGTTTTAAACTCCCAAGTGGTTGATAGCTGCTGTTTCTGGAGGGAGGGCTAGAATCCCCCTTCCCTCACCACAGGGGGGAAAGTACTTTAGCAGCTTGTGCAGGTAATTAAGTAGTTAGGATGTAAGAGAGGCAAACCTCACCCAGTCCTGTCCACGCTGATTTGAAGTTGCCAGATGGTAGTGTGACTTCGGCTGTTTGCAGCCTAGGGACGAGCCATATTTCTATGGCCGGTCCTTTCGTTCGCCAGTTTGGAGGGATCGCCTGGTCTGATGGAAGAGTTGCTGCTCTCCCAGGATCCAGCGAAAGCCCCTCCTTGCTGGTCGCCTCTTGGGGTGACTCTCGGCCCTTTTCAGGGACCCCCAGCGATGCAAAACTGAACGGGGGAGAGAGAGCAAGTCTCCCAACCGTCCATGGCAGCTGTGTAATGGAACCAGAAGTCAGAAGCATTTTCTCAAGTGAGTAAAGTTCCTTCGAAGATTGCACCAAGCATCTTAAGAGTTTTTATGTATTCTCATTAAAAAAAAAAAGTCTGCTGTCCATTTTTTTTAAGTGGTCACGAAACCTTTTAAACAAAATACTTTTAATGAAATAATGGACTAAACGTTGATCCCTTAAGTTTTAAGATGGAAGTGAAAATAATCTCATCTGGTATTTTAAGAAACCTGTTTTCAGGAACCTCTTTGAAGAATTCTAGCTTTGCACTGCAGGGTAGACATGAAACATGTGCAGCCCTTTGAAATCAATCCGGATTCAATTTGTAATTCCTTAGAAATGGAACAATATTTCACACACAGCTTACTTCCCAGACTGCCAAGTCTACATACAAAACCTGGCCAATTCTCAAAAGGAGTAGAGCAAAAACAACACTCAGTTTCCCATCTTTAGCCTGTTGAGGAAGAGAAGCTGCAGCTTCTACTGCAAGCCTGAACAATGGTCCATGTAACCAGATTCAATGTCTACATAAAAGAGGAGAAATTATCCCAATGAACCACAGGTCATCTGCAAAGAAAAGTTAAGAGGGGCACAGAGACCAAGGTCAAAAAAACAACAACAACAAAAAAAAAACCACCACCACTATCAAATGTGTCTGTCAGGTGAATCTGTTTTTATCAACTGGAACAATTTGAAAAGTGCCCTGCTCCAACCAATGAGGATTTTCACCTTTGCAAGGGTGTCAGTTTCACTGACCCCATTCCCATCCTGTGAGAACTACAGTCAGCCTGGAGGAACCTAATCTTGACACTAAGAATGGGAGGGGGGAAGAAGAGAGAAAGGGGGGAGAGAGCAAGAGAAGAAAGGAAAACGGGACTAAGTTTGCTGTTACAGGTTAAAACGTAAGATCGTTGTGCCTTTTACAAGGTGGGATGGACACGAGAAGGTTTAAAAGAAGTTCACTTATATTCAGAAATGAGTATCAAGGGCAAGCTACAATTAGAAACTTGTTTACTATGGAATGTCAGTTGCTGCGAACAGCAACTGACCAAAGAATGCCCTTATTGTAGACTTCTTAGGGGACCTCACCAGTACTGCCACTTGTAAGGACTAGTGGCGCTTCTGCTCAATCGAGCAATTTCTCAGATGCGCCACAAAGTTATGATTTAAACAAGGCCCATAGTTCCAGTTTTAATACGGTAGCATATAACGATAGCATATCCACTTAGCACACCACACTGCTTTTCAGCTATATTGCAAAAACACATATATGAAAAGAGAGAGAGAGAGAGAGAGAAAAAGAGAAAATAAAAAAAAAAAAGCAGCTCGGTCCTTTGCAGAAATCAAGTGGAACACCAAACTGGAAAAGTAAAAAATGGACAAACAACTTTAAAATGGAAACTCGCCCTCTTCAAACCAAAGTATAATCCTCACTTGGTACCCCACCTATCCCCCCCCCCCGCAGCTGCCATTGCCCACCCTCATTTGCCACAATGTCTCTCTTGCCAGTATCAGCACAGCAGCCTATGCTGCATCTTAAGTTTCCGTTCAACTCCAGGTCAGTCTGTGTTTAGCTTCTAATTTAAAAAGAAAAGAAAAGAAAAGAAAAGAAAAGAAAAGAAAAGAAAAGAAAAGAAAAGAAAAGAAAAGAAAAGAAAAGAAAAGAAAAGAAAAGATAAGATAACCTTTATTGTCATTTTTTTGCTGTGGGCACAACGGCACCCATCAAAAATGAAATTTAGTTGCCCGCTCTCAAAGTGAAACACATACATGACGCACACCTAAACATACTATGAACAACATATGCACAGACCCACATCCCTACATATACGTATCAAATAAATATTAAATACTGTCCATCTTGAATATATAACGGAAGGAGGAAGCTTGAGAGGTCACAAGGTTAATAAAAAGACAGCCTCCAAGGAAGCATGCAGGGAAGTCAAATATGCTTAGAACAAATTTTAGGGGTTTGTGTTTTTTTTTTAAAAAAAAAGTTGCCAGAAATTTTACCTTCACGTCTTCATCTAGTTTCATGATCTTCTTAATGCGTGCCAATGGGAGCTCCTGAACTCTGAAGTCTTTCTGCAGAGAGTAACATAAGAGAAATCTGACATTATTCCCTCAAACCCGCAATCAGTCAAGGATGAGGCAGCTATCCAACTGTTATGGTGCCGGATCTTGCAGAAATCTTCCCTAGATATGACGAAGTCTCATGTGTTGGCTGTTCCTAATCTTTTTCATTAGTGATCCATTGTTACAAGTAGACCTCAGGACTGTAAAGAGCAGCATGATTTGCTGCAACACCCTCAAACTCTCCAGGGATGCTTGGGTAAATATACAACCAGATAGATTGGCAATGGTTTCCATGGATGCTCAACCCAAAGTCTGTTTTGCATTGAAATCTATTAAAATGTACGTTGGCCACCATCCAATCAAACAAACAAACTTCTCTTGACAATTCTTTGTCATTTTTCCCCCAAATTAGGTAAACTCCATAACCTTCAAGTCTCTGTACCAGTTCAGGAACCTTCCTGTCTCACAGACAGATCTGTGCCATTAAAATTTCAATCTTTCCCTCTTCCCAGAACGAAAATATGCAGCGTAACCCAAGGTCTGATAGCACAGAGTCAACCGTGCTTGAACAAATAACATGCTGCCCACTTTTCCCTAAACAGAAGAAGAAAAAAAAACCATTCCAAAAGTCTGTGGGGAAATATTGGGCACACAGAAAAAGCAAAACCGCTTTTTTGCTGATAATTACCAAGGTAATTGGCATGTGGCTATCCCGTTCCTTCCGACTTTGGCAACTCAAAATGCGGAAGCCTCAGTTAAGTAGCATAAATCAGGGGTTCTCAACCTTGGCAACTTTAAGACTTGTGGACTTCAACTCCCAGAATTCCTCAGCCAGCAAAGCTGTATACAAATACAGTTCAGTTCCCTC